>CANTUZ010000001.1:85876520-86476520 GCA_947846985.1 Fratercula arctica | reverse complement strand
GGAGCGGCAGGGACCCCGAGGGTCAGGCCAGGCCAGGCCAGGTCAGGCAGGGCTGGGAGCGCCGGTGCCCGGGAGTTGCGGCACAGGCACGGCGCGGCGGGGGGCGGCTCCCCACCTCCCCCTGAGCACGGACCGCGGGGAGGAGGGAGCCCAGGATCCCCCCTTCCTCCGCCTCCTCCTCCTGGCATTGCCTCAGCCATTGCCCCTCTCTTCAGCCCCCCGGCGCCTCCCTCCGCCGCCGCCCCCGGCTTTATGTTACACAGAGGCCCCCCTCTCCGTCGGTCCAGCGGGAGAGCCGCATCTTCAGCGCCGCCGCCGAGAGGTACGTGAAGCCGCCGCCGGGGTCCCCGGGGCCCTCCCGCCGCTGCTCGCCCCATCGAGGGCGGCCCGGGTCCCCTCCTGGCCATCAGGCACCCTCCTCCCCCGGGTCCACCGGCCGAGGCAGGCGGCGGCGGCAGGACGGGTGGCCGCCGGGGAAGGGGGCGGCAGGACGGGCGGCCGCCGGGGAAGGGGGCGGCGGCATGGCCTGGCCGCGCCGCGCCGTGCCAGGCGGGCGCCGTTAAAACCTTGCGCGCCCGTGGGGCGGTGGATCGTTGGGCGGCTTTGAGGGGCGGCCGCGGCCCCGGTCCGGGCACCGTAGCTACTGGGGCGGCAGGTCTCTAACTCGGAGACCGCCTGCCCTGTTCGTCGGGAAGCTCGGCCTGTGAGCTTTCGCCCACAGCGGAGCGGTGCTAAACGTGTCAAGCAGACAAGCTGAAGTAGGTCATCTGAGTGCCTACCCCGAAAATGGCTATTTCGCGGTCAGTGACGTTGGGGGAGAAAAAAGTATCTGTGAACAGAACGAGTAGACTGCTACTCAGGAGTGGTACTGGAGCTTTGACCTATTTGGTAAATACTTAAATGTCACTTATAAAATTAAAGGTTTCTTCTTTTTTTTTATTTCCTCCTTTAGAAGAAGAATAGGGGAACCATAAAGCTGTTACTGGATAAAAGGGCAGAACTACTGAAGTCTGGCTTCCTGTTGACTTCTTTATTGTGTATACTCGTTCCTAAGATAATAGCCCAGCTCTTTCACCACCATTGCCCCACTTCACACTCAAGTCCTCTCAGCGTACCACCATGTGCCAACATCCTTTCTGTCTTTTTCCTTCCAACGCCTAGCCAATGTGTTTAATTTCTACCACATGTCCTATAAACTTTCCCACTGTCACTCATCTCTTTTCACTTTCCGTAATTATACACTGTGGCTGGTTTGGATTTACACATGTGTTGATTTGCCTTTCATCAAGCAAAGCAGAACAGATAACTGTTGAGCTCACACTGGAGACACTGGTTCTTTTGATTTATCTAGCTGCCAATTTGGGGGAAATTTGTAGAAATTTAATATGTTTGAGATTTCTGTCTTTCTGACAAATTAGATTGACATTTGGTATTGAGGTCAAAAGCTGTGTGTCTTGAACAAAAGGCAAAATCTCGATCTCATTTTCTCAGAAGATGCTAAAAGTATTAACTAAGTTAGCAAAAAATATACAGAATAAAAAGTAAGAGGTAGTTCACCTATCTTAATTTAGATTAAAATTATTTTTAGTAATATAGTTTAGGTACTACTTGTCGCTCATTACCTTTTTATTATGCTAAATGTTTATGTGCTGAGTCCAAACACTTTGATATAAAGAAGTAGGATTATATTTTTGCTACTAAGAAATACTGAATTTGCTACTTTTCTGTATAAAATACGTTGTGATTTTCTCGATAAATATCTTCACAATGAGAAAATCACTCTTTATTAATAATTTGTTCTTACATTTTTAATAATTAATCGTTATAGAAGCCACAAATGTATATAATAAGGAATGTTGGCGCTAGGGATAGAGCAGTTCTGACTGCTTTGAGAGCAGTGGCAAATCTGTAGTTTTCAACACTGCAATAATTTATGTCTTAGGTATTAGTGATACAAGTTTTTCTAGTTAAAGACTCATTCCTTTGGGTGTATTAAAAATATTTTATACTGGGCACCTATTCTGTTATCAGTAAATATGATTGGAAGAGCATTGAGCTGAGCTTGCTCTATGTTCAGGAGCATGTTTTGCTGCAGTTGTAGTGATGCAATGATCTTTTAGCCAAATGTTTTCAACTATCTTAATGTCTGGAGTACAGTTACATCATCCACATAATGGACTAATACAATGAGAAACTAATGTATATCTCGTTGATGTTAATTCATGAGACAGAAGCTGAGTTTAGATTCAATTAGGTGAAGTTAAACTGGTCAAGTAACTACAGCTGATGCATAAGTCTAGTAGTCTTAAAATGTTTGTCAAGCATGTACTTTTGTCAGAATCCTTTAGATAGTCATCCTAAAGCTTATTTAAGGGCTGATCTGGGGAATATATTTTATTTTCTGGTGGCTAGTGTACAATGGGAAGTTTCTGACATATAATCAGTTAGTATTCATCTAAATTCAACATATGTGAAAACTATACTCTTCAACAGTATTTTTAAACAAAATGGGTCTGGTCTTTGTGCGTGTGTGCTTGTAACATTTGGATCGTTTTGTGCAGAAAGACTGAATTTGGTTATAATACAAGCTTTTAGGAACAGAGAGTAATATGAGTTGAGAACCCTATCCATTATAAATACATGTGTATGAGAGTACCTACTTGAGCTAGACGTTTCTCAAAAAGAAGATGGAACTAAACACTCTCCCTAGTACTGTACTCTATGAAGATAGCTGAAGACTACTCAGCAGGGTTCTACCTTACTTACAGGGTGACGTATAACCATACTGAGCTGAGACACAATCCATACTGGGTTTTAGTATGTTTGGTTATAGCTAGTTCTCATAATGCTTCTAGAATAACCATAATGACCCCAGAGACAACTGATGTGTTATAAAAGTGCCACTGTTGTTATGAACTGATGCAGGTTGCTCAGAGATAGCAACATGGATAGAGATTGTAAGAGGATCTGTCATGGTAAGATGTGTGCCCCTAAGAAATTCTTCATGCAGTGTGGACAGTTTTCATGAGTATCCAAGTTTTAATTCGTAGAGTTCTGTCAGTCTGCTTCCTCTGACTGGCATTGACTGGTAAACTCCTAACTTCTTGCTTCTATAGTAATTCAGTGTTTTTGGAATTCTCAGCAAGGATTAGGTGAAGTCTTTAGTGTGAACCTACTGATATGTTTAAGATAAATTGTTTCCCCAACTTAGCATATTAATTATAAAGGATTTTAGATAAAACACATTGTAACTTGCTGTGTTTCTTTGTTTCCTACATTTGCAATTGTAGCAATGGAATGTTTCCATATCCACTGGTTATTGATCTATCTCACTTTTACATCATTCCTTCTGCTGCTGTTAGTGGGAATTATGGTGAGAACTGGTGGTTCAGACAAGGTTTTAGTTAATGGTTTTAGTATCAAACCATGTAAACAAAGGTTTAATTTGGGGGATAAATTATTTACACTGTGTATGTGTATTTTTATACACAGTGCGTTCTCAGTGCATTCTCACTCACTGCAGTACGCTGTATTCAGAGGCCTGGTTTTTAGTGACGAATATGTGCACTTGAGAATGTTTCACTTGTATGTGCAAATGCCTGTGTGTATTGCATTTTCGTATGTGTATATAACATTTGACTATGGAGAAATGTCCTATTTGTGCAGGAAAGTGTTTTAACAAAATTAGGGTCAGAGAGTTCTAATCAAAGCAGTCTTTGCTATGCATCTCACTAAATAAAGCATATAGAATCATAGAATCTTCATAGTTGGAAGGGACCTTTGAGATCATCGAATCCAACCATACACACACAAAAAACCCCCCTACAAACTCTGTCGCTAGAGCATGCCCTGAAGTGCCAAATCTAGACATTTCTTAAATACCTCTAGGGATGGTGACTCAACCACCTCCCTGGGCAGGCTGTTCCAGTGCCTGACCACTCTTTCAGTAAAGTAATTCTTCCTAATATCTAATCTAAACCTCCCCTGCCCTAACTTCACCTGGGAGAAGAGGCCAACACCCACCTCTCTACACCCTCCTTTCAGGTAGTTGTAGAGGGCAATGAGGTCTCCCCTCAGCCTCCTCTTCTCCAAACTAAACATGCCCGGTTCCCTCAGCCTCTCCTCACATGGCTTGGTCTCCAGACCCCTCACCAGCTTGGTAGCTCTCCTCTGGACGTGCTCCAGCACTTCAATGTCCCTCTTGTACAGAGGGGCCCAGAACTGAACACAGCACTCGAGGTGAGACCTCACCAGTGCTGAACACAGAAGCATGATCACTTCCCTACTCCTGTTCGCCACGCTATTCCTGATACAAGCCAGAATGCTGTTGGCCTTCTTGGCCACCTGGGCACACTGCTGGCTCATGTGAAGCTGGCCGTCCACCAGCACCCCCAGGTCCTTTTCTGCTGGGCAGCTTTCTAGCCACTCTTCCCCAAGCCTGTAGCGTTGCTTGGGGTTGTTGTGACTGAAATGCAGGACCTGACACTTGGCCTTATTAAACCTCATACAATTGGCCTTGGTCCATTGATCCAGCCTGTCCAGGTCCCTCTGTAGGGCCTTCCTACCCTCAAGCAGATCAACACTCCCACCTAGTTTGGTGTCGTCTGGGAACTTACTGAGGGTGCATATGTAATGACTTTAAAATTTAAATGCACATATTTAAACACATGTGTTTGATGGATGAAAGGAATGGGATAGATGGAACAGATTATTGGATTTTAAGCTCTATTTTAGTACTTTGTGTAACCAAAGTATGGTTCTGTATGTCTGGTGGTATCTTTTTGTGTAACTCCTAGATACAGTGTTTTATTATGTGAAAATTTGTTGTTCAGCTGTGTTCACATAGGTGCTTTCTCAGAATTTCTGTGAGGTAGGCAGAATGAACAAGTACTTCAAAATCTGTAAACAAAGGAACTTGCTAGCTCTGTCTCAGCATATCAAATGAGTTATTAAGGAACAGCAGTAAAGCAGAAATTTGCCTTTCACCTGGTGTGCTAGAGTTGGTATTGTCAATTACTTTCCTAGAACAATACATTTCTAGCCCTAGAAAGTGCATATAAGCTTACATATTACATAAACACGCTTATTTAAAGGGCACTTTTTCAGCAAGTACTGCTTTTGGGTAGATTTTTAAATCAAGCAGGATGTGAGCCAAAAGTGAGTATTCCATAAATTCCTTCTCAGTAGCCTGTGCATTTAGACTCCATTTCTTCTGTTTGTGACTAAGAGCGTTAGACACCCTGAGGAAAGAAGGTTCTCCTTGTTTAGCAAGAAAAAGCAGTCTGGAACAGGGTTTTCAGACTTTTATTACAGCTGCGGAATAAAGATGAGAAATCAGTGTTCCAAGTAAGTGCTTTTACAGTCATGGCAGAGTAGACTCTGTAATGCATTATGTGCTAAAAGAGGAAGAAATGTCAGGGAAAACTAATAAGGTTAAGCGTATTTCTCTTTTGGCTTTTCAGCAGAGAATCTTACTTCCTGCGCTGCATTATACTAATCAGCTCTAGTATGTGCAGAACAATGCAGAACGTCAACTTAGATTTTTTTTTTTTCTTTCCCCTTTATTGTTTATACATTGGAATCTTTTGTTCCAGTTTTTTTATAGTCCACTGTATGCTACATGTCTTCCTTAGGATTAAGTGTGCTATTGTGATTTGCATGGATGAAGAAAATCTAACTCTAAATTTTGCATTTTTATTGAAAATGTGAAAAAAATGGTTATGTTATTGTCCTCTGGGAAATAAGCTGCAGCATTCGAATAGTGCATAGAATTACATCTAAGACTGCAAGTCTGTGTGTGGGAGGAATGGCGTAGCTATGCTTTAGAAAAATGACTTCATTTGAGAGTATTTTGTATTGCTTTTTTAATATTTGAACTACCACATTGCTATTTGCTTTTGACTAAAGATACTAGCTACAGAAACGAAGATTTTTACCAGTTGATCATAATATGCATTTAACTATCTAGTTTCCCAGTCTCTGTGCTGTTTTAACTCCCTTGTGTATTTGCACTGGCCAATACATTTTTGTGTTGCAAAGAAAAATATATTTGCTGATATTGTGTATGGCTTTATGCCAAAAAAGGGTATTTACTCCTTTTATTTAATACAGGAAGACAAGTAGTTTTTCACTTTTCACTCATAGAATTCTGAAGCTTCTTTAGATGGTGTTATGGAGAAGTCTTACTGGTTTTGTTTCTACTTAAATAATCCATTAAATGCTGCCATGTTTGAGAGGAAGAATATTTTGAGATTGAAAACTGTAGATTTACTAAAAATAATATAAACAGGGATGTGAAAAGAATGGTTAAGTGACTTAAACCCCCACATTTTAAAAATATTCTGAAATGATAATTTCAGAGTGTTGACCACTTTGTTACCATTGCAGAGTTTTGTGGCTGACTTCTGGTTTTAATGTATTTTTACAGAATAGCCAGTTTTAGGGAGATGTGAAAATGAGAACCCTAAAAGGTGTTTCCTAAGTGCAGGGGGTTTTAAAGTGTATTTTGGTGTTTCCTAGCACCTTATTTTTTGATAAATTTAAAATTTGAAGGGTAGTAGCTTATACCTGATTTGAGTATGTGTGTGTGTCTTATTGCTCTTTAATCAGAATTAAAAGTATGGTCATAAAAAAAATAATCATTGCAGTCTCCATGGAAAAGCAACATGATCACAGAATTATACTGGTTGAGGTTGGAGGGTTGGGCAACACCCTCTCTGGTGCTGGTTTCTTGGTTTTGTGTATTATTTATTTGTTTTGATCCTTAAAAGGAACACTGGAGGTGCTTCTCTGGATTTGGTGCATTTACCCCGTACCATTTGTCTCTGCTTGTCTTCACTTGCCAGCTTTTCCTTTTTGCTTCTTTGAAAGAGGCCTTCTGAAGCCGTTCTGTGTAAAAGTTAATTTCTCTCCTTTTATTTGCAGAGTGCCTATAATGTAATTATCTTTCTCAAGTTAAGGGGAAAGACCCTGTTACGTGTTTGGAGCTTACTGGTATGGTTCTTCTATGTTGTTCACGTACTCAGGGACATATGTACTGCTTTGAAGAAACCCCTTCTGTGAGATTGCTGCCTGCATGAGCCTGTGTGATGGGACATCCCATTATTTTCAGATTAATATATATTGCTTCAGTCACCTGGGGAATGTTGCTTCATTTCTGACTGACTTCGCTTCTCCCCCCCCCCCCCAATATATTGTTGTGTTACTCTGTTCATTTCTCACATTTGTAAATTCCAGCTGCCCTGCCCAGTCTTTTCCATTGGTCTTGGAATTGAAGCTGAGCCATATGTCTTAGTTGGTCTCGTAACAAAATGTGATTTACACAATTGTATTGTCTGAGAATCCTGGTAACCTTTGAACTTCTTTGCCAATTTCAAACAGAATTGAGACATAGTTATTTCAAGTTGCTGTATAGTCTATGAAAACGGGTGGCCCATTTAAAGGCAAGAGACCATTAAATCTCTTAAACAGGAAAGACCGAAGTATAAGCTCAACTATTATTAAACATCAGAGAACTGGAGGTGGGGGAGGGAGGTGTTACAAGTGCTCTAGTGAAAGAAAAAAGCTGATATTGGTGTTTACCTTGTATTTGATATCAGAAATCCAATAAGAAACCAAAATCCTGAAAAGTGAGGCCTTATGCTTCTTTTTGAGGTGCTAAGAATTAGTAAAGTAATTCTTTCCTTGTATGTTTTTATTTGGCATCAGAATTGGCAACAGCTAAGAAAAACATTTGATGGTAATTTTTCTTTCTGGTACGCATGTGCTGTTTTCAGAAATAAGGGGCTCACAATATGAAGCTCCAGAGCAGTTTGCATTTTCTGTCCAGTGACATTGAGGGGAGTGTGCTCTCATGGATACTGGCAAGAAAGTGATTGCGTTGTCAGCTTTGTTCTCTTGCTGCTGCTCTTACTTTCAGGAATTTTAATTTTGTCATAAAACCTTAATTTTCATGTATACTCCTGGCATTAACCCTATTGTGCACAGAATCTGTCAGCAGGCTTTAACAGCGTGGGAGCAGTGCTAATTCCATGAGGTGTGGCTACAAACACCCACTCACCATTGTAGTTTTGCACAGACAAAGAGTATATCCAGTTTTGTTTTCCAGGATGTGTGCTGATGAATTAAGGAGAGGAGATGATTATCTGTTGATGGAGTCTAATAAAACACATTCCAGTTAAAATGTCAGCAGCCAGGATGTGGTGCTTGAGGAAGTGGGAGTAGCATAACTGCTCTTGGAAGTTGTGAAACTTGGGCCAATCTAGAGTCACTTCTGAGTCCATATACTGCTGTAAAGTTCTGTAACCTTGACAGTTATTGGTTTTTAAATGTGTTGATGTTGGTGTTATTTAGCTTTTCATGTAGATTACCAGTACCAAAACATTATTAACTTCAATTGTTATAGGAAATTCAGGGTTAAATGCAAAAATAACTGAGTGAATGTTGCAGTGTAATTTAAGGTGGCATAAAGTGAAACAAAAATGGCTGAACCAATTCTTGTAGCTGATTAATGCCAAAGCAGGAAGATGTTACTCTTCTTCCCTGTTCCTGCTTATGTGTGATGTCCTGCCCTCTGCATCATATTGGTTCTTGTGCTATGCCCTCTGCTGTGTCAAGTCAGAAGTGAGCTCACTGATAAGCAGAAAGCTCTCTGGTTTTGAGGTTTTGTGTGTGGTGGTGGGGTGTTGTTTGCATCACTCGTCACTGTATGTGTCCTGTTCCCCCCCACCTTGGTTTAGTTTTCTGTCAGGTTTGTGAGTTGAATTTGTTTTCTAGAGCAGTCAAATGAGCCCCAGAAATGGCTCAAAGCAGGGAGCAGGAGCTCAGACCCCAGAATGACAAAGAAGGAGAATGGAGTGCGCCATTGCCCTTTGATTAGTTATAAGTTGTTAGATTGATTCAAGCTGCCTCATGCAACTTCACCCTACCTGAATCCAAGGAAGTTGAGCAAGATTGTGACAAATTCCTGGATTTTTAAATAGTTTTGATAGAGATTTGTATTGAGTGTTTATCTTCCTTAACTTTAACAGGGTAGGATCCTGCTAGTCTTTAATTTATTTTTGGCTTATTTACAGTTTGACTGTAGGTTGCACGTAAGTAACACTATGCATCTGCAAGCATTCAAATGCTTAATAAGCAATTAAGCTTCATTAAACCCAGTATACAGAATATTATTTATTGTGACCTAATCTTGTCGGTGCTTCCTATTGCCTTAGTATATTGCATTTTATGAATCTCATCACCTAATTAATTCCTATAGTAAGAAACAAGGGGGGAAAAAAGGGACTATGTTGTTACAGGAGAAGTGAGAGACACAAACTTAAATAGTATCTCTGAAAATGTTCAGTTTCCTAGAAATAACTTTTGAGTAAATTGACATATATTTTTAAAGGGACTAAATTTTTTTTTTAGATTATACCTTGTGCAAATCTACTGGAGCTTGTTTCTGAAGTTAAGGAAGTTCAGCTTCCTTTCTGAAACCTTTGATATTCAAGAGTGGGTGTTTTATTGCTCCCCTGAGATAAAATCTTTAGCAAGATTGAAGGAGGATAGGAAGAAAACCATGGCAACCTCTTTAACTTTGCATATTCATTATCTGACCAGTAAGTAGCTTGGAGTGAGGAATCACTTTGGCAGTATTGCATAGTTATTCTTGTTCATTACCTTCTCTTTAAAATGAGAATATTTTGGGGGAAGAAAATTTAAAGTTTGTGTTTTAAGTTGTTTCTTAAGTTGATTTTTCAGCTGAAGAGAAAACAAAAAGGATGGTGAAGACTTTTAAGTCTTAAAAGCAATCTCAGTTAGGATTTATCTGGTCAGGAAGGGCTTTGTGATATGTTACTAGAAATAACAATTTATTTTTATTTATTTATTTTTTCTTCCCCCCAGGTGATTCATGGCAGGGGACGTGGAAGGGTTTAGCTCCTCCATCCATGACACCAGTGTCTCTGCTGGATTCAGAGCGCTGTATGAGGAGGGATTGCTTCTTGATGTCACACTTGTCATTGAAGACCACCAATTTCAGGCCCATAAAGCACTGCTTGCCACCCAGAGTGATTACTTCAGGATTATGTTCACAGCTGATATGCGAGAACGAGATCAGGACAAAATCCATTTGAAAGGTCTGACAGCTACAGGCTTCAGTCATGTCCTCCAATTCATGTACTATGGAACTATTGAACTGAGTATGAACACTGTTCATGAAATCCTTCAGGCTGCCATGTATGTCCAGCTTATAGAGGTGGT
This sequence comes from Fratercula arctica, assembly GCA_947846985.1. Classification (NCBI taxonomy): domain Eukaryota; kingdom Metazoa; phylum Chordata; class Aves; order Charadriiformes; family Alcidae; genus Fratercula; species Fratercula arctica. The sequence goes on along the minus strand of CANTUZ010000001.1, from coordinate 86,466,275 downwards.
AAAATTTTGCTGCTCTTTTCTCTTAGCTAAAATCTGCTTAGAAAACTGTGCAGAAATCATGAGACTTCTGGATGATTTTGGTGTAAACATCGAAGGAGTCAGGGAAAAATTGGACTCCTTTCTGCTAGAGAATTTTGTGCCACTCATGTCCAGACCTGACTTCCTTTCATATCTGAGCTTTGAGAAGCTCATGTCTTACTTGGATAATGACCATCTGAGCAGGTTTCCAGAGATAGAGCTGTATGAAGCTGTTCAGGCCTGGCTGCGCCATGATAGAAGACGCTGGAGGCATACGGACACCATCATTCAGAACATCAGGTTTTGTTTGATGACACCATCCAGTGTTTTTGAGAAGGTTGGTGCATTTGAAAACCAATAGACAGGATTCATCATTTAGCTAGGGCAGCATGTCATTAAATAGGTAAGATTCCCAAACCTATTAGGAGGAACAAAAAGATAGCATTTATTTTTCTAATAAACCCATAAAAGACAAACATATAAAAGTATTGTCATCTGATTATTAGACAATAGTATGTACAATGACTGGAGAACAGGTAGGTTTATAATATGTGTTTTTAAGTGACTTCACATGAAAGGATGTTTTAAAATAAGGTCACTTGTATCATGTTTTATTTCAGTTGTTCTTACTGTTTTACACAAGTTGCTTCTTGCTTTCCAGAAATTTTAGAGGTGCATACAGTATGCAGGGCATATGTCATGATAATTGTTACAGATATAATCAAAATATAGTGACTGTAGATTTTACATGTTTTAAGTACAGATTTTTTTATTTACAAATGAAAACTAGCATCTGCTGTTAAATCTGCAGGGTGTTTTTGTTGTTGTTGTATCTTTAGTGCTTGTGCTGTTACACAGCAGTTGTAAGTAAGCCCTGATCCTGCAAAGTTACACATAAATTTCGTTCTGCACAAGGCACATAATACTGTCAAAAGCTATTGACAGTGTGAAATGTAATAATTTACTTTAAATATCGGAGGAATCTTTGTGATGTAAAATTCAACTGATCATTGTACGTATTAAGAGTTTAAAAGAGAACATACTTTTTCTACTGTTCCATTGAAGAACAGACAAAACCCATTGTTTTCTAGTTCCTGAGAACCTCTGAATATTTGTCAACAGTAGAGAATTACAAAACTTTGTAAGCAGCACTCTCTCAGGCTAGTAACAGTAAGGGTATTTAGGTTAGGAATTACTTAAACTGTGCTGTTTCGCTTTAGCAATGTTAATTTTGTGTGAGAAGATACAACTTTAACTTGTGTATTTTTCACCTGTCAGTGAATTAATCGGATTTCAGACCCTATGTTTTTGTTGGGCTTCTTACAAATTAATTTCCTATATATTTTTACTTTAGTATCTAGTGAATATGCAGGTAAAGTTGTGTTGTTCTTGGTGGTTTTAAGGGCTACTGGATCATTTAAGCAGTCATGCGTACACTTATTTGTATTTTAAATCATATAAACTGTTAATTACTTCAGAGACTAGTGAGTTTTTATATTTTGGTTTTGTGTGTGTGAATTGAGTAGAGGATGTAATAATACATAAAATATATTTATGATCCTGTATTAGCCTATGGACATAAACAAAATAAATACCTAGACATATTTTAGAACAGTAATGTAATGTTTATATTGGGTTAAAACATTTCCAGCTAGTAAGAGCTGAACTCTGCAAGAAACTGTGTAGTGTCTTGTTTCTAATAATGCTTTTGCCTTATTGTTACATCATTTAAGCCCTTCAGTAGGAAAACTAATAGAATTCACAGAGTATTCTTAAGGTCAATCTAAGAGGGTAAGACTCGTCTGAAAGACTCTGCTTCAGCTCTTTGAGTTTTTGGGATAGGAGTTCAAGCATCAAGCTGTCTTCAGTTAAATTTCTGTAAGTGAAAAGTATATGTTGGTCTTCAGCATTATATTTAGGTATAACTTCTGGATCTGGTTTTGGTATCAGTGGTATAAATCCTGCATACAGTGCTTCTCATGTTTTATCTTGAGAGCTACCAAATGTCCAGATAGGTACAACTTAAGGAGAGAAGTCATTCTCAGCATCCCCGTTAATATACCCATGTGTAAAAGTTTTATCTGTGAATACCCTTTCCATTAATTGTATGTGGGAGCAGAGAGAAGCCAGTGGAGATTCTGGAGTGGGACAACTCATCAGACAGAAGCACAGCTCAATAAGTCTGTCATTTGTTGCTGCAGCTAGGAATATATTTGTGTTTTGCCCTGGCTAGAGAGCACTGAGTAATCCAGCATGACAGGTGACAAAGGACAACTCCAGTTGGAGCTAACGTCAAAATATAGACCACACTTCTTTTTTTCCTTTTTTTAAATAAAAGAGCATGTCTGTTAAGTGTTCTAGAAGTAACCTGAGGAGAGCTCTCCTTTGTGTGTAGAAGGGGAAAGATATTGGTAAAACCGCTTTTTTTGGATATCCACAAACAGAATTCACCCTTTCCCTGAAGCCAGCACAGATGAAACGCCTGTGTGAATGTACCAAATACAAACTGAGGTTGACTCTTAAAGTTCAGCGAGCTCTGTATTCGCTGTACACTGGCTGGCTTGTCATATGTACTCTTATGTTATCTTGCTAATATGCATTTCTAAGATGTCTGTCATTGTAGTATATAAATAACTTATATAACTTAACTTTGCAAGTCACAGTAAGGGTACTTTTGGCCTCTTAAGCCATTCTATTTCTTACATCATTTTTTGGAAGAGATTTACATTTTGAGTGTGATGGCTTGTCCTTTTAAAAAGGAATTGATGAGTGACTAGATTTATATCTTGAGGCTGATGTGCATTTGGAGTGAAGGTGCAGCCTATTTGCTTACTCTAAACTATCCTGGAAGAACTGCTTCTGACGTATGAATAGATACTCCTTTTGTTCCTCAGCCCTTAAAATAGATGCAGATGTATCAGGAAAAATGAAAAGATAGCTAAGTAAAGATTTGGGGAATGGTTAGGCAATAAAGGCAAAGTGTATGGGGAGATGCACAAGTTCCGTTATCCGTGTTACACTTTTCTTTATTTGAAACGTATCCGTGGCTCTCTAAGTCTTGAGGAAGGTTGGAATTAAAAGTTAGAGGGCATTTCTCCTAGATCATTGAGTTCATATCTGTGTTATTGGAGGCTACCATGTCACTATTTCCCTTCATATACTGTTTAAGCTCGATTTATTTTCTGCATACTGCTCAAATTGAAATGTTGTTTCAAAACCTCTGTCCTTAAAATCAAAAGGGTTTTTTTGATGTCCAGTCTGTAGGGTTTGTTATGACTAGCCCATGCTGATTTATAAATTCCCAGTTTAAAGCAGAAGCTTCCTAATCACTAGGTGAATGAGCTTCTGCTTTAGAGGTAGGATGAATAGCACATTATCTTTCAGTATGTGCTTTCCTGTGGCTAGAACATAGTAACTTTTGAGATGATGCCATTGTAATTTTATGTCATTGTGACTTTACCTTTGATAAATGTGTTGAATTTCTTTTTTTTTTCTCATTTACCTCCATGTCTAGTAATTCATATGTATCTACTTCTACAACTTCGTATGCTGAAGCTTATAAGAAGTGTCTAGTGGATGAGGTTAGTGGGCCCCTCTTATCTTAAATAGGTGCTGCACTTGATATTTTTATGTCTAAAGGTTATTGCTGACTTGGATAGATTTGTTAGCAGTATTTGTTATGTGCTGAGCTTCTCAATAGTGGCATATAGATTCTTGGCTCCACTTCAGTCCAATCCAGAGACTGGATTTGAGTTAGATTCCAGCTTGATCGTGATAATTTCTCTTGCCAGTTTATAAAAAGGAAGAGCAAAATGCTCAATTTGAGGGCATTGTCCTTGTTGCATAGAGGCTATATCGTCTTGTCTTTCTATGGTTAGGCTGAAAAACAGTAAGTGATTTGTAGCATTTGTAGAATAGCCCTTCAAAGCCAGATACTGGTACTGACCAGTTTTTGTACTGTCCATGGGACATAACTAAGTAGTGACCCATGCTAGAAAAAGGGAAAGTTAAGTACAGCAGCTTCTCCAATGCTACGTATAATAGTGTTTGGTTACAAAGCAATTTTTGTTGCTACTGTTTTAGAGACATACCTGTGGCTTTCTGTATTTGACTGAATTTTAATTTGGAGTGTGTTAACATTTTGATAATGTTTGTTGACAGGCTTTACTTTTTCATAGAATATACATGGAAAATTCTGAAACTTGCATAGCTACTGCAGCTAGAAAAACATGCATTGCAATAGAGCAAAAAAAAAATAGGCAATAATTAATAGCTGCATTAATTTGGAAAGCCAGCAGTTTTTACTGAGTGTTTAACTGATTCAAAATGAAGAAAAGGAAATGCATTCAAGCTGCAAACTATGGCAGGAGGGATGGTGGTGATTTTGGTAAAGTTTTGATGGTTTTGGTATTGACCACCTAAGGGGTGAGTAGAGAGGTGGATGTTTTTAATTATTTTTTTTCATCCTTTTTTTTTTTTTAATTGAATGAAACCTTTTATTTTGTTTATGCTGTTCCCTGTCTGTGTAGCTAAAAGTCTGACTGCGAACCACTGTAGCTGGTAGATGATGCAATGAGATAGTTCTCATAAGAGTTCTTCGGGGAGCTCTTACATTAGCGCTATGTCCCAGCAGAACCTCTGTAGGAAGATTTTGTCCAGAAAACTGAAGAGAAAGAATTGGAAAGAATGTAAAAAATCACAAGCAAATCTTTAGCACTTGGATTAAATTCCTTTTTTACAATAAGATTGGGGTTGGTATGGAAGTTCAACTTAAAGTTTTCTTTGAGACCTTTCAGCAAGATAACAGGATAGTCTTTCTTTAAACTTTGAAAATGCTGTGAAGCATTTATATTTTTTTTGTCAGTTCAGAGTTGACGATGTACTCTTAAGAATGCGCTTTTGTTTTACTTCGTCATGGTTCATCATGGTTAATGTACATTTCCATCTGTTTTGGATGCTTTGCAGAAACTTGCAAACATTCTGTCTAATTGAGTATGTTGGTAATTAGGTGCATGTTCCTTCTAGAGCTTCTCCATTTGACCTTAACAGGAAAATCGGTCTGTTAGTAAGCTCTTGGATATTTGTTGATCAACTGCTTGTTGCTACTTATGGGTAATGGCAGAAGCCTACTTTTGAATGCTGAGGGATTTCCTTCAGCATATTTTGTGTACCAGACAGCAATTCCCACAAAAGACTTGCTGAAGACCATGTTCTTCAGCCTACTAAAACTAAAATACATGCACAAGTTACTGTTGTGTTTTGATACCTAAACACCTGAATTTTAATGCTTCTCTATTTTGATTATACATACAAGTAATTAACAATACTGTAAAATTATTCAAAAGTGTAGGTGTTTGGAGGGTTTCCTTAGTATGGGCTGAATAGGACTTGCAAATAATTCTGGAAGATTACAGGCAGACAGTATGAATGTGAAAGTGGGCAAACTAACCTACATTTGCTTTGTCTTCATTTGCATCAAGCAAGCACAAGCAGTCTGTACTTTCGGATAGGTATATTCTAACACTCATCTTAAACCATCATTTGAGCCTCAGGAGAAGTATCGCTGCTGTATGGCAGAGGTTATGCTGGTGAAAGGTGGAAGGCTAGAAACACTGATATTTTTCTCAACAGCAAAGTCTAGGAAGCCTCCAGTTACCTCTTCTTACCAGAATTTAGATAGTCTATCACTCTGGTTTGTTTTGTGGTGTTTTTTTTCTTTTTTTTTTTTCCTGAGTATTGCCAGAAAACCTAGTGCTTATATATTTTTAATTTCATCTCTTCAAGATTGTGCTTGTAGATAGCTTCCCCATGAACTTCAGTCTGAAAGAGTTCTTTATAACTGGTAGTTGCATTTGCTTCTTGATGTCTTTCTGGTTTAAGGTAAGAGATTGAGGCTTTGCTTTGATGTTAGTGCCTTTGTCAAGATCAGTAGTAGTAAAATACTAATAGATGGATTCCCTGGTCTTGATATTCTGTCTCTGGAATTAGAGATATTCCTTGTTTCGCTTTGCATGCTCACTTGGGGTGAGATTTAGGCTATGTGAAGGAGTAGAGTGGTGAGGATGTATGAGGCTTATTTTAATTCCACTTTCTGGCTGGCATTTCAATTTCTAGATCTAAAGACAGAGTTGTAAATGTTGAGGAGGAAAGAAAAAATGTTTTCCATCTCTGCCAGGCTTTGCTGGCATGCTTCACGTTGCAAACATGTTGATCCTGTTGTCTTCCATAATCATCCAAGAAAACTTGAAATGCATATAGGTGGAACAAAAATTGTTTATCTTTTTGTTTAATTCCAAAAATGGTAGCTCCAGCTTGGGAATGTGTGAAATAGTTGTGCTGTTTCAGCATTTGAAAGTTACTTTAAAGGATAAAGTAACCCACCCACGATTCTTGGTTATTTGAACTTCCTGTTTCATTTTTTGTAACCTTTAAGGCTTTCTATATTTTAACATTTTTCTGTGCTGTGGTTCTGCCCCCTCTAGCATATTTTCTGGAATTTATGTTCAATCTTTTCAGTCAGGCAAGGAATATGGTTTATTCTAGCAAATGCCATATGAGCAGATCTCCTGTGTTTGTATGATATATTCTTTACTTGCCATAAGAAAATAGATCTGTTATTTCCTGGAAGACTTGGGCTTACTGTGAGTGTTTTATAAGCACTGTACCTAAGTAAACCTTTTTGCTCCATCATCACCCCTGGTAAAAACAGTAAAAAGGACTTGGCTATTGCCTCAAGAATAATTTATGCAATCTGCCTGTGACCATCCTCTTTTTCCAAGCAAAGATAAGTTGAATTTGTCAAAATAAAGTGGGGGAAAGAACAAGTGTAAATAAATAGAGCTATATAGTGCTTTACAATGAATGACAGGTTAGTATTCAGGGTTTTTTGAAAATCTGGTGTGTGAAACAATCTCAAAATCTGTGCAAATCGTGTCCAATAATAACAGTTCAAAAGATGTTAAAAATGTTTATCTGACAGCAGAATGTCTTAATTACCTTCTCTTAATAAGGAAGAGAAATGAATAATGGAAAGCTAACAAAATTTGAATAATATGGGTTTATGGAACAACAGCTACTTTATTCACAAGGTATAAAGAACATTCATTTCCAAATTCCGTTTCATATACATGAAAACTCACACCACCTCCCCTTAGGTAAGTGTATATAGGAGGAGGTGGAGGAACAGATACTGAAAAATAGCAGCTTCTGATGTTATCTTGTGGTCACTTTGAAATTTCAGAGCGGCCTGATGTTTTTTCAGAACTGGTGGAACTAAAGGCATTCAGTGTGTTTGAAAGCAATCCAGTTTGATGTGAAAGAAATTGGGACTTAGAATCAAATCTGATAGAGGATTTATGAATTTGGCAATATCTAGCAGGTTTTTATTTGTTTTTGAAGTGTAATTCAGAATGCTGTGTTAGACCAGACTGTACAGAAAGAGTGAAGCCTCTTTGAAGAGAATCACATGATGACCCAAGGGATGCCCAGACCTAGATGAATTAAAATGTGCAAGATAGGGATATGTTTTGGAATTGTATCAGGACCAGTCTCAGGAATTTAAATTGGCTTAGAGAGTAGGAATCTTCCCCCGCTCCCCAACTCCAGTAAAAATGAGCAGGGATAGCTTTTTAAAATTGAGATAGCACTGAGAAGGAGCACTTCACTACTATGTGGTAGTTCAAAGACTGTAACTCTCACCTGGGAAGTGGAAGTTCAAACACACCTCTGCAATTTACCAAATGAATGCATAACCAAAAGATTATAGGTTGAGATGTCTTTCTCTTGTGTTAAAGGCGTTTTGTTAACATGTGGAGCCTCACAGAGGGGAAACCATAAGGTAACCATCATGACGAATGGTTAGTGCGATCACATGTTCTGAAGGAAGGGGTTTGGGTACCTTCCCTTCACACCCCACCCCAATTAAATAGCCCTATGAGCAGAGCCTAGCATTTGGGAATACCTGCTTGGGCTGGTTGTGAGAATTCAGCATAAATTAGAGCAAGGTAGACCTTGGTAAACACAGAATGGGTGTGTAGAATGTTTTTCAAAACCAGGAAAATAGTGCATTTTTAATTTAGGTGCTTCATGGATTAAGTAGAGCATGAACAGAGGCTTTTTGGGGGAGAAGGAATCATGATTTTTAGACTTGGGGATTTCAGTTGTGCCTAATTCTGGCTTACATTCTGCATGTGAGTATTCTGCTCAGAAACGTTAGTCGCTGCTGTTAATCATTAAATTACCTTCTGGATTTTGGATAACAGTACATTAGTTTAACCCTCTGTGCACAAATGCAATTGCTCTCAAGATTGCCTGAATGAAACTAAGTAAAATAATCTTATGACATGTAGTCATTTAGGTTTTCTGGATTGTTTCTCTTGGTCAGAATTTTAATATCTTTTAAATGTATTCATAGGTAAAAACATCAGAGTTTTATCGATACTCCCGGCAGCTGCGACATGAGGTTGATCAAGCCATGAATTACTTTCATAGCGTTCACCAACAGCCTTTGATGGAAATGAAATCGAACAAAATTCGTTCTGCCAAACCCCAGACTGCAGTATTTAGAGGAATGATAGGACACAGTATGGTAAACAGTAAAATTCTTCTCTTGCATAAACCAAGGGTCTGGTGGGAACTAGAGGGTCCTCAAGTACCTTTACGACCAGACTGCCTTGCCATTGTGAATAACTTTGTGTTCCTATTAGGTGGGGAAGAACTGGGGCCAGATGGTGAGTTTCATGCTTCGTCCAAAGTGTTTAGATATGACCCAAGACAGAACACTTGGTTACGAATGGCAGACATGTCTGTTCCACGTTCTGAGTTTGCTGTTGGAGTTATTGGGAGGTATGTTTATGCAGTGGCTGGGAGAACCAGGGATGAAACGTTTTACTCAACTGAACGGTATGATATTACTGAAGATAAATGGGAATTTGTGGATCCCTATCCAGTCAATAAATACGGACATGAAGGGACTGTGCTTGGTAACAAGTTGTATATCACTGGTGGAATTACATCATCTTCAACTTCTAAGCAAGTGTGTGTGTTTGACCCCAGTAAAGAAGGGACAGTAGAGCAGCGAACAAGGAGAACTCAAGTGGTCACTAACTGTTGGGAGAACAAATGCAAAATGAATTATGCAAGATGCTTTCACAAAATGATTTCTTATAATGGTAAGCTCTATGTCTTTGGTGGTGTCTGTGTGATCCTAAGGGCCTCCTTTGAATCTCAAGGATGTCCTTCTACAGAGGTTTATGACCCAGATACTGATCAATGGACTATATTGGCTTCTATGCCAATTGGTAGGAGTGGTCATGGTGTAGCTGTTCTGGACAAACAGATAATGGTTCTTGGAGGCCTTTGTTACAATGGTCATTACAGTGATTCGATTCTCACCTTTGATCCAGAGGAAAACAAATGGAAAGAAGATGAATATCCGAGGATGCCATGCAAGCTGGATGGCTTACAAGTCTGCAGCTTGCACTTTCCTGAATATGTTTTGGAGCATGTTAGACGTTGCAGCTAAAACAGAACGAACAACTCGATGAAGTACAAAAAGCTATACCTAATGTGTCAAAAAATAGAAACCAGTTGAATTTCTTCAGAGACATTACCTTGTGTATAAAAAAACCTGCTAAATGCTTAAGGGAAACAGGATGTACAGGGAGAGTACTTACCAAGTTTATTAGAAAAGCCAATACTGGTCTGATATTGTAAAAGCGTTGTTTGTTTGGTTTTTTTTTTAACAAACATAATTGTAAGTAGGGGAAAGAAAAATATATTTTTTAGTGTGGTTATTTCTTTGGTAACGTGTCCATAATACTTTCTTCTCTCTTTTTTTTTTTTTTTTTTTTTAATGGCTATTATACCACTATGCTTCTGAAATCACTTGAGTTTAACAGAATATTTGTGGAAAGGAGGAGGACTTTATTTTTGTGGGGTTTTTTTTTGTTGAGCATCAAAATAAAGCCCATCATCTGTACTTGGGTACAACCAGGTTTAAAAGAACAAAACTAAACCATTTGTGTATTTTATGTTGTCTTTTGGATGCTTTTTCCATTAATTGCAAAGTATTTTCAAATCTGCTAGGAGTTTTTGTTTTCCCTTATGTATGTTGAGGAATAATCTTAACCCCTCTGCATGACCTTTTTCCTGGTTTTGTATAGTAGTACCAGTAAGTCTGCCAAAATGCAAATTACACGTTTTCTACTAAATTGAAAACAAAACATTTTTATATTCAAAACACTATTTCTATGCTGCCTTCTATTTGTCTGCATTGTGTTTGTTGGTGAGTAAAAAATATATACACACACATGCATACATTGTAAAAACTATATATAAATACATCTTTTTGTGTGCAGTTACAATATTATATTTTAACTAGTGCACAGATGCAGCCATATCTGTTGAATTCAAGGTATAGTACTGTCCTTTAATGAGCTACATAATTCAAAGTTCTTAAGTAACTGGAGGCCTCATTTGGTATCGAAGTATCTTATCTTTAGTATATACTGATTGATTCAGTAACTTTAAACTCTTTATATCGATGCTACATAATGAACTGTTGATAATCTGTTATTTTATAAATTATTTTTTAAAAAGTAAACGCATCTTACCTGAGTTTCTTTTGTGTTTCACTGTGCTGCCCAGTCTTCTTTTTTATGAAAATGGAAAATGTCAATAAGCAAACGCTCAGTGCTGCTTTGAGACACAGTTATTTTTGGAACTGGATAAACTACAGTTTATTCTCAGTACTTTGCTGGTACTCATACTTCAATATGAGTGTTTTGTTTGTACTCACATTGAAGTGTTACAATCTTTTTTATTATTATTTTAATTATCAACTGCTATGAACTACTGTGTTTTGAAAATGTGGAGTTAGGTGATTGGATGGTTAGTACCATTTACGTTTCTTTTACAAAAAAAAAAAAATACTGACCTCGGAATGCCTGAATTGAGGTGTGTGGTCCAAGAGGGCTTTGAATAACTCCATCTTGTTATCTTGCAGGTATTACTGACAGTAGATTGGTAAGAATTATCTGCCAAGACATAAATAATAACAGTAATTACATTCTGATTTTACTTAATGATGTGAAATTATCCACTTCTAGAGTCTAAAGGAGAGATTTGGAGAAGTTGAGGGCTCACACTTAGTTCAGATGTTTAGGGGCAAAATGCTGAAACATTCAGCTGCATATTTTGTAAAATCTGTTGGGTTTCACTTTAAGCAATAGACTTTACTTTATATGCAGCAATGCAAAACCGCTTTACTCTGCATCTTCCAGTCAGAAATCACTGTAGAAAAGGAATGTACAGTACTCAGGGAGTTCAAAAGAATGCACTTACAAAGGGACCAAAATCACCCTAAATTTCCTATGTTAAAAGTAACACCTCCTTGCCTAAAATAAGTTTGAAATAATTGATAGAAGTTAAAACAACATGTAAAACGCCTCATGGTTGTATTTTGATATTTTTGTAGTAATTATGTTCTGGTTGAGATATGAAGATTTGGAGCTATGTGGCAAGTTGGCAGATTTTTTTTTTTTTAATTAGAAATGATTTATTGATAGAGTATTTTCTTTCCATGTTTTAACAGAAAGAGAGAATGTATGCCATGATAGCTGTAAGTGATAAGCTACTTATACCAGTAGTGACTGGACCAAATATTGATTCAGCCTTCTGATGCAGACTAGTTTGCAGTTAAATTTAACTATTTTTTAATGAAAATTCAGTTTGCTGAATTAGAAATCTAATTAACTTAATAGCTTAACTTAAAGCCAGCATAGCTTACACTAAAACCTCAGTTTCACTGTGAGATTTGTGTGTACATTACCCTGCATGGGCGCAGAGATAATCTGACTCCAGTAGGTGTGGCTATGTGCAAGTAAAAAGGTTCTACTGTACATAGTTCATAGAATACCAGGGCACAGTAAAAAAACAAGGGTTTTTTTTATTGTTTTAATGTTTGTGTCACCAGTTCATTTCTCAGTAAGTTTGAGACAGCAAAAACTAATCCCACTTGAGTAGGCTTTCATGGGCATGTTATGCGTAGCACAGAGTACTTCATTTTTACCTAGGGTCAGTCTGTGGAATGGATGTGGTTCTGGATATCTGGTCTTCCATGATTCAGATGTAGTAAAGGGACATGGCCAAGACTTTATTAAAAAGAATGGTAAGGATGGGGGTTTCCTCAAGTTACGTTTTTGAGTTTGCATTTAAGCACCTTCTGAAGTTCTGTGCGCTAAGCAGCTGCCACTAAAGTCAATGGTGAGTATAGACACTTGAAACATGAAGAACCAGATAATTTTTAGGTGCTCTGTTTTTAAGTTCATATTTATCTCTAGATGCCCAGTTCTGAAAGACCTCTTTCAGGATTGTAATAGTAATTATTCTGTGAAATTCTACCTTGAACTGTTGGTTTCAGCTTTCCTGAAGTTGTCTCTCCACTGAGAAGCTGGCTGTAGCCTTTCAAGCATTAGGAATGATTGGAATTTGCTTGGGTTTAGAACATGGGGGGGTATGTGAGAATGTTTTGTTAATTTACATTTCTACCATGCTTTTATTGTTTGAAACATGAAATTCTGTTTTGCATTGCAGTGGAACTTTTGAGGCAGTTATTTCTGTTACTTTATGTATCAGAGGGATATTTTTTTTAATTAAAAATTTCTGTTTGTGTTGGCTTTTAGTATTTAGTTTCAGATAGTTTAGTGTTTAAGTAAAATCAAAACTAAACTGGCTAATAGGAATTGTCTATTACTATCCATTTTTCAGCATTATGATCAGATTAATATAAAATGAGTTTTAAAAACATATAAATACCTCTCATTTGTCAAGGAAAAGGTAAGTTATGATCTTTGATTAGTACGTTTGAGGAGGTTTCTTCTTCTATTCCACCCCAGCCATAATGGAATACCAGCAAATCTGATCTCACCCACATATTTAAACTTTAACACATTACCTGCTTTTAAACAGCAAGTATACTTGCCTTTTCTTGAAAAGGTGGACATAGTGAGTTATGGTCTAAGTTTTTTTTTCACACTTATAGCAAAAATGGATCAGCTTCATGTCTTAATTTAACAACAAGTTCCGGGGGGGCGGGAATTTTGTTTTCAAATGAGCCAAAATGGACAACAAGCATGGTGTTCTGGACACATAAAGGGGCTGGACACTGACAGTTCCCATCCTACATGCTACTATAATCTGTTCTTAGGAGACAGATAACTTTTTTATTTTTCACAGTACTGTGTAAGGAAAAAATAGCTCATTTTTCCTCACAAAGTGTTGGTAGTAGTTTGTAGTGGAAGGTATTAGGTGGCAAAAAAAAACTTTTGAATTTTTTTCCCCCATTGATTCAGCTGGAGGAAGGCAGTACTTGATTTTACAAAGGCTCTGCTAATTCAGAAAGCACTGCTAGCAAGAGGGGCTAGTGTCAGCATACGAGCTACCTGGCAACCTGCTTTTATGTTACTTTCTTTTGAAAAGTGTGGATGCTCTGCTTTCTGCGGTATTATAGCAGTCCTGTTATAACTATCTCTAATGGTGTGTGACTTTAATATTTCTCTGGTTTCTGAGACTTGCAGCCATTTTTTCTTGAGGACCTCCTGCCTTACAAACCCAAGTGCTGCATTTTTTCATGGTGATAATATGATAACTACTTGCATCAGGGACAAAGCTTCACTTGACACTCAGGAAGCAAAGGATAAAATTCAGCAGGTACAAATTCAAATCGGTTTAAAAAGAAAAACATTGCTTAACTCATTATGTCCATTCTTTTGCAAAAGGAGGGTAAGCATTATGGGGAGATGCTAAAGGCTCTTTAAAAATAAACTTCAGCCTTGTGTCAGCATTTATATGACAAAGTCTTTTTAGAAATAGTGGCATTTGTAGAGGTATTTTGCCTTTTTAATATATTTTTCCTTACAAAAAAAAAGTAGTGAATTGGGCCCCTGTTTCTTTTAACACATCAGATGTGTACTTCACATATGTGAACAGTCCAATATAAGGAAAAAAGAAAACTGTAAGGTACTTAAAACATAAAGGCGCAAATGTTATTAAACCTGTGCTTAAGTGTTTATAGGGTTGGGGGCATCAGAGAAAACATCCATCCTGCTCTCCTCCCATTAATAAAAATATAACCAGTGAAGTTATTTGAATAAGTGTGGTCCATCACAGGTGTCAGGGCTCAGTGAGGAGAGTGGGAAAGAATGTAACTGGAAAGCACGTGTACTCTATTTAAAACAAAGCTTGCCGGTGTCCTGTAGCTAACATTTTGAGATTTTAATGCTTGTAAAACAATCTGAAGCTGCTTAAAATAAATACTAATGACTACTTTTGCATCTGTATTATATTTTTGAATGGTGAATAACTTTAAAATTTCCATTTGTGTGGGTAAACTTCATAAAACTAGTTGTATGTGGCAGAAAAAACTTTTTGAGCACAGCTTTCCTGGATTTCCCTCTACTAATTTTTTTCACTTCCCAAATTTCAATTAATGTTTATAATGTCTTCTAAAAATAACTTTCAAAGGTCCAATCCAAATACCTTTGGATTAATATTAACTTGGTAGCTAGGGGAAAACCACCTCTATTTGCAGACAGTAGTTTTTATTTATGGCTCTGGTAGAAAACCTTGGCGTAAGTCTAGAAAATACAGTGTTATGTAGGACTGTAAAATTAGCTATAGTTAAGGGGCTTTTATTACCTCAGTGGGACCCACCTAACTTTTATGTCAGTTCTGGGAACAGGTGAAGGGAAGAGTGAGCTATGTTTTTATTTTAAATATTTTCCCTATATATCGTTATTTTTGTAGATCTTTTTAAAATAAATTATTATATGCTGGAGATTGCAATTCCACTATAGTATCCCACTTGATTCCAATGTACAATATCAGATTGTTTGTATTGCAAAGAATGTATTTGATAAGTTAACAGGAAAGGTCATTTTCAAATTCTGCTGTGTTTGTGCTAGCAACTGGAAATACTTTTCCTATAAAAAATTAAAAGTATATATATATGACCTCATATGTACATTTGGATTAACTGTCTAATGACTGCCCCAGGACTGCTATAAACTTCTCTGAATAATTTATGAATTGCCTCTTTTTAACTGTTTTAAAGCCTTTTTTGTTGTCTTTCTTTGGCAGAAGGTAATTTTCCCTAGCTACGGATACAGTATGTTCAGACTTGCATATGTGCTCTGTTCAGTTTTTAAACGGAAAAAATGTATAAAATGTGTATAAAGAAAAGTGTAAATAAAATATTTTTAATCTTTAAACACTCTTGTGTAAACTTTCTGATACTTGCAAGTGTAGTGGACCTGCATTACTTTCTACAGGACTTCAGAATTTACTCAGTTAAGCAACTCTTCAAAAATGTTAAATGTTGCTATAATTCATAATGTTGTGTTGAAGTTATCCCAGCAAGAGAAGTTAGATGTCCTTATATAGCATCAAGCTCATATCTTTAGCTGTATTTTACAATCTTGCCAATTTTAATTGCTGCAGTGCATTCACATGGCTAACCTGCGTTTCAGTCTTGAAATAATGTTCGGAGTTGACTTCATCGTTACGTTTGTAACTCCATGTCAAGGCATAAACTTAAACTATGCGACTGAAAACTGAAGCCAGCCTTTGGTGTTAGTCAGCAGCCAAGAAAAGAGACTGTTCCCTGATAGCAAATACATGAAATTGAGACAACACGTGTTCATTGCACATTTGGACCTTAAAGTGCCAGAAGTCCAAGTCATACTGTTTAACGTTTCCCATAACAGGAAGGGGAAACTTCACTTCAGGATTAAAAGTGTCAGATTTAGAACAACATTCAATACCAAGGGCGGAGGGGGAGGTAAAACAGGAGATTATGATCTTATTTTCCCAAGCAGGCTGATGAAAGCCTTTTTTGTCAATCCCTTGACACTCTTTTCCTTTGCCTCTATTTTTCGGCAACTCTTTTGCTGTCGGGTCAAAGCCCTTGGTTTAAAAATCTACTATCAAGAATGTTTGAAAATAACTGGTCTCTTTTTTTTTTTTTAAATATTGAGTTCTAAAATGGCATTTTAATTTTATTTTAATATTTGGAATGACTTAAAACTTTATTTCCATGAAGTAACTTTATTCCCCCCTTCTCCTTTGGTAACTTGACTTCATCCTACACTACGTAGTACTGTTTAATGGGAGAATGCTGTGGCTGAATTTGTGCTGATCCCAGTGGGATGAGTCATGGGAGGAAGGGCCTCTTTTAATTGAGATGTGTCTCCATTTTTTGGTTCAAAAGGATACCAAATGTATTAGACTGATACAGTGGAAGTGAAGATGACAGCAATCTCTTCACACTGTAAATGTTATTTACAATTATTTTTGCTCACCTTTTTAATTTCCCTTCTCTGTGAGCCAGGGTGTATTTTTGGCAATACCTTTCATGCACAATGCTACACCGGCTGACTTGAATTACTTGTTAGCCCCCCTGTAGTTGATTAGGTTCCATTATTTCACTAAGGAGAGCTCTTATATTTTTAACTGTTTCATAGTTGCTCATACCAAATTCTTCACTTTTTTGGAATTTGTGGCCTTATTTTTCATCAGTAGTTCAGTCATCTGTGTTCACTTGTTTTGTGTGATATGAAATTAATATTAGTTTGGCAAAGTTGGTTTTTTTTTTTTCAGTTAATTCCTTCCAGATTCTTTGGTGTAAGTTATCCACCCTTGTTGACTTGAAATTCTTAATTTCAACTGATATTCCCCCTTTGTTACAGATTGGGGGTTTGCAGTTGTCGGTTTGTGGTGGCTTTTTTTTCTTTTCTTATTCCATCAGCTTCATAATATGGAAAGGGAAACTGTTGCTCTGGGTGTTGCACGGATTCTGTATTCTGTACCTTTTGAGTCCATAACATACTCATTGACAACATGATCCCCAACCTGGCCTGCCAAGCCTTACTGATGTTTTGATGTCTTCTTTAATCCGAGTGCCTTCTTGTCCAGGGCAGCTTTCTTGGCATGCACAAAATTTTCGTTCTTTCAAGGGAGAGCACAGGGAATATGTGAAAAGACAGCTTTAAGTTCTCGCTTTCATTAACACTTTCCACTTTTACATTCGATGCTTTAGTTGCACTGACAGGTGCTTTTGGTGATGTTTACAGGTAAAAAAATAAACCTCATCATGATCTCTGTTTAAGTACTCAGCGTCTCTTCAGTCATCTATCCATTGGAATGAATGGCAGCGTTAAGCACCACATGCTGAGCGCTGAGCCTTCTAGATTGATACATAGTACTTGAGGAACTAAAAAAATATTCTGTGTGCCGTGTATCTCATGTCTGTCAAATGTGTCTCCTGGTGATGTCACCCTTGGTAGCAGTTCTCTTGTATTCTGGATAAATGTTGCTCAATAAGTGGTGCTAAAAAAAAATTTGTTTTCTAATGAGATAGATGCCTTTAATGGTTAACCCTTTTATTGCACTGTTTAATTTTACCAGACAGATACGTCTTCGGCCTAAACAGGCAGCCTCCTTTCCCACACCCATTTCAGTATATCCTCAGGTATGTTCTAAGCATTGGTTTGTTTGCTTTTTTTTTTTTTCTCATGTTGCTCATCTCACAAGTTTGAGTTACACCAAACATAAAATTCTTTTTCTGTGTGAGAATCTTTCTCCTGTGGTGAGTTGTGCGCGTTGTGGGTCTGTTTATATGTATTTGAGTACCACTAATGAGACTTTCTGACTTTACCATCCCTTCTTTTTCAAAAGAATTGCATAATGCTAACTGAAAGCAGGTATTTCCCACGTGTTTAATTTCCATAGCCTCAGGGGAGAAATTCCAAGATGGTCAGTGTATTCCTCTTTTGTTTGCCTTCCCAGATTGCCGAAGTCATACAAATGCATGGGACTGTGCTTGTGATGGTGACACTGGTGCTAATGCAAGGGCATGGCCTAAGCACTCTCCTCTATGTAGGTGTAGTGATGGCCTTCATTTTGATTCCTGGAAAGCAAGAAATTGCTCTGCTGTCGTCTTGCAGCTCTCGGGAAGCAGCTCTCGGGAAGCTCCGTTGGCTAATTCATTCCCAGGATGGAATCCTGGTCGCTTAGGTATCCTTGGCTGGCTGTGAAATGTTCCATGGGATTTGCCTTGTGCAACATGTGGTCTCACTCCTTCCTCTGTCTCTTACAGGTAATTCTGGGATTTCTTTCTCTAATGCAGGTGGCAACTTGATACTAAGAACTTACTTTAACTTCTTATAATGAAACCAAAACATCAAAAATTAAAGTTTCAGAAGAAGTCATTTCAGAGTACAAAACCTTTTTTTTTTTTTAAATTCTTCTGATTTTCAGTTCATTTATTGCAATCAGGAAGGATTACTGTCAAATTTTTTCTTCACTGTTTCTCCTGACAGATTATCCAAAACACTGAAAAGAATTATGTAGTCTGAAAAAAAAAAACAGGTGATGATAATGAACTAATCTGTAGCTTTTAATTTAGTGGCTTTTCATGGTCTTTAAAGTTGGGAGCTCATCCAATTAACCTTATTGGAAGTGGTTTAGATGACTTCTGAAAGAGCTGGATTTTGGCTCAGTATGGTTCTCTGAAAACAAGGGGAGTGAGGCTAACCTCTACATAAGTTAAACAAACTAAATACTCTAGCCAAAGAAATCTCGGTACAAAATTGTTAACACCCAAGTATTTAACCAGCTGTACTTTGCAGAAGTTATGAACCTTACGAAACAATCACAGCTGCTCAGTTTTAGTTTTGTCCTTCCTTTGCAGTGCAGAGATTTTTATTTTTCCCATGGTAAAAGTTAGTTACAAGAATGTATGTTTTGCTAAATTTGTCAAACCGGTGTAGGAAGCCGTGCTTTCAGATTTGCATCCTTGTTCAAAACAGGGCAGAATGCATTAAAGTGACTAGAAGGGTTAGCAATTTCCCAGTGCCTTAACTTCTGAAGATTTATGCATCTGCTGTGGATGGGAATCTTCCAGTATCCTCCAGAGATAATGCCTAGGACCAGGCATGCAATTAACCTGCTTCATATCCCTGTTCTTCTGTAACAATGGGTTGAACCTCAGGCTATTCAGTTTGTGAAATTACCATTCCTTGATGTTCAACGAAGTCATTTCTATTTGTAAGATGCAGTTTCTGTACCTGTATAATACCATGCATTTGTGCATACACATACAGGAGTAAGAACCTATTAAATCACACTTGAGAAATGTGACATTTTTCTCATCTATAAAATTGGCAAAGCAAGCCAAACCATTGTTTTTACCTGTGCCAGCACCGTATTGTACTAATTTGCAAGATTGAAGAGGTAGTTTCAAATGCTGTGCTAGACAGAAACAGTTAAAAGTAAAGACAATATCACTCTGTGCACCACTACCCTCTGCCCCTTCCCTTCCTACACCACAAGCTGCAACTGTGCTGGCCCTAGCCCTCCCCCATAGGGCATAACTATAAATGACTTTGCGTTAGAAGAAGTAGAAGGTGATAACGATCTAGATGGCAGTTTTAATTAGTGATTGTGAAAGAAACCATGACACATGTTTTAGGATTTCCTAAGTGCACTTCAGGATTAAGCATGTGTAAGGTTGGGTGTTACTCCTTTGTGGAAAATGTTCCCAGAGTGGAAGCAGTAGTTGAAGGTACCAGACGTGATGGTTTTTGATGGATGAGGGGCAAAGGAATGGAACGGTGCCAAAACCAGCCTGAACAAATGCCGTGGTATCAAAGAGCAAGGAACTGTCATAGGACTTTCTAGCTAGTGAATACTCTCTGCAGAAACACAGGATTATGTCCAGAAAAGGGCATCTTGCTTCCAGTTTTGCCTCATACCTCTCATTCTCTCTCAATCAAACACGCCCTCTTCATTTTTGCTAGCTTCTGTTGAGTTTGAGAAAAGCAACGTTGGCTGCATGGACACTGCAGTGTGCCGGTAAGAGTGAAATGAAGAGATGACTGATGAGCTGCATGGAAATAAAAATCTATAAAATAAAAATATTTAAAAAACAAATACAGGCTTTTCCTCTCAAAAAGGATATTACTCTAAGACTGAACAAATAAAGCCATAAACCCAAATTCTGCCTTCTAGAAACAGAATAATAAAGGTTTTCCCTGAGGCTCTTCTCCTATTGCATCAAATGATGGTGGCAGCATCAGTGAAGAAGAAACCTGGGTGATTCTTCACGTGCTGCTCATCTTCGTCTCCCTTCTTGCTCCAGCTGCACAACAAACCCCTGCAGAACGGTCCTTGTCATCCTCTAAGGCTTCAAGCCCCAGCCCAGTGGCTTAATGGGGAGGCAAGCCAGAGTTTAAACTGAGCATTAACTAACGACGTAAGTATAGGCCTTGCTGCTCAGGTACACAAATCTTTGCCCGTTTCTCAGTAACTTGTATTATGCAAGGTGTCGCACAGTGTGCAGCGGTACGTGCTGCGTTCTCCAGCTGGTCTGTGTGTGTGTGTGTGTGTGGCAAGTCCTGTGCAACTCCTCTCACTCTTACAAGTGTTACTGTTAGAAACATGAAAATGCAATTTTTTAAAAGCAAAGAGGAAGACACAAGAACACTTTTAGCAATAGAGTGTAATAGTCACGTAATGGTATCTGTATATATAGTAAGCATATAATGCATTCTACTTCTCATTCATGGGAGAGTTACATCATGTGCCCTGGTAGAATGTAAAATAGAAATTAAAACCCCTTCAAAAATGATCATCCTAAAAGTCATTTATAAGTAACAAAGCAAGGTCAGCATGTCACTGTTAATTATTAAAGAAGCAGCACAGCAAAAGAAGAATATGCGTGTCTTTAATTGGAAATTATTTGTTAAACCTGGAAACTGTCATTCAGATAAATAAGGTACTACATTTAATATATATATTTATGAAGATACCGAAATCAATACATTTATCGGCAAATGAGAGGATGATATTCACATCATCTTGCTAAGATACTAAGGTTTACTTTGAAAATAATTTTTAAGGTAAAAAGATTTGATGCTCTAAATACCTAAAGAGACTGGCAACAGACGCAAGACCATTCACCTGTTAGCCTCAGTTAATTTCCAAAATGTGTCCAGCTCAACTGAAATCCGAGATGCACTTGAATTTTGAGAGGAGTTGGATTTTGTTGTGATGGGTGTTTAAGAGCATCGAAAAGAGGTGTGTGTTCTCACTGCTATTAATAGCATGTATCTGTGCTTTAGAAGACGATGGCTACAGCACGCGTTGGCTGAGATCTGTCGGTAGCATCAACAACTTGTTAACAGAATTACTCACCGGTGCTGGAAAGGAGTAGTTGAAAAATGTGGAACTAGAGCTACTGATGGCTGCAGCGACAAGTTGGATTACACTGGTGTTTGGTTGTTTTGTTTTGTTTTTTTTTTTTTTTTTTGCATGATACGTTTCTCTTTTCTACCTGTCCTGTCTTAGCATATAGGATCTTTATTTGGAAAGCACCGAGTGGATTCTGGATGCTGCCAGAACGTGACAAAGCTGATGAGACAGCACGCGCTGAAATTTCAAGCCCCGCTTTACCCCGGATGCGGTAACGCCTCCGCTGCAATTAAAGGTAGGTCAGCGGGAAGCCGCAGAGAGCTCCGCCACGGCCCCTGCGCTGGGCCTTCCGTTGGCTTCCCGAGGGCAGGCCTTCAGGCCTCACGGCTGCCACGCCAGCACCTCTGACAAACGCGGAAAAACGACCCACCTTAAGTATGACGAGCAAAAGCACAAGGTAAGTTTCGCTCCAAATCAAACGGTGTTGTTACATACAAAAATCTGTTCAACCCTTTTTTGGTTTCCCCCCCCCCCCCAAGTTAGGAAGTGAAAAAAAGTCGAAAGATCAAAATAAGCGGCGGCGGCAGGGGCGGGGTTTCCGGCGTTGCTAGGTTACCGGCGGGCAGGCCTTCGTGACGTCAGAGCGCCGCGACGCCGCCGCCGCCGCTTCCCGCCCGCTTGGCGCCGCCATGTTGAAGGTGAGGAGAGCGCCGCTGTTGCCGTTTCGCTCCCCCTCGTCCTTCCCCCGCCTGTCCGTCCGCCCTTTCCGCGGCTCTCCGCTCCCGTCGAGGCGGCGGGGGTGGCCGCGGTGCCGCCGGTTCGTCGGTGTTGAGGGCGGCCCTGTCCGGAGAGGCCGGCAGGGGGCGGCCCCGGAGCGCGGCCGGAGGGGCCCGGCGCTGAGGCGGCCTGTAGGCGGGTGCTCCGGGCCGGGAGGGCCCCCGTTTCTCCCGCGGCCCCCGCTTCTCCCGCTTCCCCCTTTTAAAGCCGGTTTTAGTTACTTGGTTGAGTAGAGGCGGTAGCCCCTGGTGTTGTTACCAGCGAATGATTCCCCCTCCGCCCCCCCCCCCCCCCAACTTCGAGCTAAAACTGTTCAAAAAATCTGTATTAGCTGGTGGCAGCCGTACCCAAGGTTATTTTCACAAAATCTGTATTTGGTGGCAGCTGTACCCGGGGTATATCTCACAAGCCGTTACTTTTACTCCTGTTGCAGCTGCATAAGCTCTCATTTTAATACTTCAAAACCACGTGCCCTATCCGTGTTGCACAAAAACCCCCACACAAACAGCACATTCGTTATTTAAAATTACTTCTTAGACACAGCAGCATGGGGCTGTGAGTGAGTCTTCATGCAGCGTTTGGATCCGTACAGCTGTGACTGTCCTCGTCTCGGAGCTCTTCCCCTTATTGTGTGTAGGTTGTCAGCGACATCTGTGAAAAGGAGGGAAGGTGCGTGATCTGGGCTTAAATCGGATACTTGGTTCAAAGGTCTTTGCCTCTGATAAGAATAGCCCTGTATACCTTCAGGCTAAAAAGCAAGTTGTATGTTTCAATCAAATTGTTGTCATGACTACTCAAGAAGCTGGAGTTTTTTTAAAACCTGGTGACACTTGATTTTTTTAATTTCATTCTCTTTTGTACCTTTATTGTTTGTCAGATATTGGTAATATATCAATATATATCAGTATACTGATATGCTGAGCAACCCATGCTTGCTTTACTCTTGCCGCATCTGCATTTTTTTTTGTACTTTTAATATTGGAGCAATTGCTGGAATTCTTATGTAAGGATTTTATCTCGGAGTCATTGAGAAATCCATAAGTGAT
The DNA here is from genome assembly GCA_947846985.1 of Fratercula arctica. Lineage (NCBI taxonomy): Eukaryota > Metazoa > Chordata > Aves > Charadriiformes > Alcidae > Fratercula > Fratercula arctica. The sequence goes on along the minus strand of CANTUZ010000001.1, from coordinate 86,443,185 downwards.
ACTGAATTGTTATTAAAGGGGTTATATGTGAACTCGTGGGTTGAGGTACTATGCATAATGTTACTACTTTTATATAACCATTGAGGTTAGGCAGATTCCAGTGCTTCAGACCATCCTAATTTTTTTGCCCCTAAGACTGAAAGGGGAAGGTGGCTTCTTGTCCTTGGTATCTGTGCTTCAGGGAGCAGGAGTGCTTGAGTTTGTTTTTTGGGGTTTGGTTTTTTTTTTTTTTTTGGTTGGGGTTGAGAGATAGGGGAAAGAATGGAAAAAGAAGAGAAAAATAAAGCAACTTCCTACATTAGGGCAAATATCAGCCTTCACAAAAGAATGATTAAGACTTTTTATTCTTCCTTTCTCCAGTTTTGACACGCTGACAATAACAGTGAACTGAGAAATCATAGATAAGAGGAAAAAAAGACAAAAATTCTAGTTAATCTTTAGCTCTTTCCCCCCATTTTATTGAGAACTAATATGGGATTTATTCTTCCCAGAGGCATTTTTTTTAGTTAAGAACTTTGAGAAAGACAGTAAAGCAAGACAATGGAAGGTGAAATGTGGTAGTCTTTTTCCCTCCAACTTTCAGATGGAATTTGCGTATGAGTGATCTTGTGTCTACAGATAAAGTTGAGTTCTTCAGCTAGAGAAAGGAATAAACTTAATACCTTTTTTTACTTAAAGTAAATGCAGAGCATTGCCTAGAGAGAAAAATGTCAACTCTGCTTTTTTGGTATCAACTGAACAGCTGTCAGACACGCAGACTGAAGGCACAGCTCAATCAAAATCTTTTACTAAACCAATTGGTTTAGTAATGCATGGTTAATATGAAATTAAGAAGTGAGATGCTAAAGTGAATTTTGGAAACAGAAAGTAGAATGTTTACTCTTTCATACTACCAAATAAACCTTTCATTTTTGTGTGTATATACAGTACTTTAGTACCGGTTGTATCTGTCCCATAAACCTGGTTGATGTAGAAGGCTATTGCGGTATAGCTTGAACAGTGCATTTAAGGAGAGATTCTTCTTGCACTCCTACTGGTTACTTTTGTTTTGTTTAAAATGTAAATATGAAACCTTTGGAAAATGTCTGCACTTCAGTATTTTGATAATATGGTGTTTCCAGTGTGAGTAGTTCCGTCACGACTGATATTTGTTTGTGAAACCAAGGTGGTTATGTTCTTATGCTCCACTGTTTGCGTGCATCTTTGTATACAAATCTCAAATATTTAAAGCATTTCGATTTACTGTTTCTGCTGGTGACAGATAATTTTCAAACAATATAAGTGGTGTTGAATAGCAGCAAAAAACCAAACCTGTTGTTTAGCACAACAGACTGGATTTTTTTTTTCCTAAACAGACATTATCAATAATGAATTATACTTTAATTTTTTTTGTTGCTCTTGGGTTTTTTATTTTGTTTTGTTTTGTTTTTTACTGCAGGGGACGCTTGTAGAAATGTTAAATAGGAGTTGTAAAAACTCTGTATGTGTATTCATGTAAAAAACTTTTGCCATATTCAGGAATTAAGTTTTAGACACTTGTCTCTGAGTGTCTCTCTCTGAAGTTGTGTTTTTCAAGGCTTATTTCAAGAACCTCCTCTGCTATTAACTTCTTTTGAGTCTAGTTTATGCCATTGATTTGGTAGTTGCCCTACCAAACCTGTCCATAGTTTCAGATTTGTTTGAAATTTAGTTTCACATGAAATATTTGTGCTGAATACAGCTATTCAGGTAACTGGTAGCTGTAGTTGAAATAAATTTGAAACTGGTTTGAGGAAAGTGAATGCAGTCGTGAATGTCTTGATGTCTTTTCTGGATGTGTGTTTCGTTCTTAAATGTTCCAAAAATTACAGGAAGTAATATTTCACTAAAAGCATATTTTTCAGAATGAAAGTGCATTTCAGATTTTTGCCTTTTCAGTGACTGAACAGTTTTGCAGTGAAAAAAGCAAAGAATGAGGAAATGTATTCTACAGTTATTAATGGTTAGTGGCGTTCATGTTTTCATCTTGGCTAATGAAAGTATGTGAAAAGTCTTTGTTTAAGCAAACATTGTTAAAGATTGTTCATGTCTTTCCTTGGCTGTGAAACAACTGATCCGGTCATTGTGGTGTGTCATTATAGTGCTGTAATAATGAGTCCATAAATGCAAATAAGGAGAAACTTCCATTTTAAGCAAGTTTTTCCCTACATTTTGATCCATCAGATCCCTTTTGTCTTTCCGAAAAGAAATCCTATGACCTAGTTCTTGTGTGCTGTTTCTTTACATGTAAATGAATGTTTTTTCAGGAAGTTTGATAACTATGTAGTCTAGTTTTGAATTTGAGGAATCTCTTGGTTACCTTTAATAAATATCCCATCTGAAAAGCAATGGAAGAAATTTAAGCTGCAAATACTGATCTGTCTGCAAGTATGTAATCTGGATAATGTTAAAGCTGTTTTCTGACAGTTCTGCAATGGTCAGAAACAAAGTTTCAGAGTAATTGATGCTAGATCAGTTATCATCACAACAGCATGAAGGATGTACTGGTTTGACGAAGGCTTCAGTTTCACAAGCAGCTAGGTCAATGTAACGTACCCTTACTATTTCTGAAAAGGAAGAGGGCTTGCTGCCTTCTCCTTTTTCACCCCCTCTTCCCTGGCCACACAGTTCCTCTGGTGCCTGTTAGACTGTTTCATGGATGGGTTCAACTGACTAACACCCCCCACCTCCCCCCCCCAAAAGCTCTCCGCTTCTTTTTCAGGAATTAATCTTTTGCCAAATTGGCGGGGTAAATTGCCGCGTACTGGAAGCGTCCGGCCACCAAAGCTAGGGCAAGGTGAGCAGCAGGACTTCTGGGAATGGGTGCCGCGAACAGAGCCAGACCTCTCCAGTTTCGTGGCCGCAGGCTGTTAGATTCGCTCACGCTGTAACCTGATACAACAAACCACGGGCTGTTGTAACTCTGCACGTTTGTCTGAGCAGTAACGTGAATATGAGACTTTGAAAGGTTTCCCATTGAAACGTTGCTGTTAATAAGGATATGCATTTGTTGGAAAATGCTTTCTGTGCATTCTTGATTTGCTACACAGCTAAGATTTTTATCTCATTTTTTAAGTTAAAGCATTCTCTGCTATTAAGAAATACAATTTATTATAGGTCCTGAATATAGGAAGAATTGTATTCACCTTACTCGTGGCGGTTGTATTGTGTGACTGGATTGAATATGAAGTATTCAAAAACAGTCAAGTATGTGTCACAACGCACTGTAACTCATATTTCTCACAGAAAAGTAGGAGCCATTCCTAAAATTCTTAGGAAGCAGTGATTATGTTCAGATACTTTCAACTGTAGGTCTCATTTTTTTCTAGATGGATCTAGATGCAGACAAAAACTAGAAATAAAATGCTGAACTTTTTGGTACTGAGTGCAGAAAAATGGAGGTATTACGGACATTCACAAAGTTGTTTAAAGTATGAATCTAATATTTATTCTAAGAAAGATGACAAAAATTATGTTTCAAGTGAGAGAAAACAGAAGATCTTTTTGTGAGATGAAAACTGATGAGATTAGCATTTATATCTACTATCTCCCTTAGCCTTAGGCTTTTCTAAATGCCATCTGAATAATTTAGGTGTTACCATTTGAGTGCCTGAGAGCATTAGATTGTGTGCCACCGACTCCCCTTTCTCCTACCTTCTAAGCATCTTAATATATCACTTATTAACATACAGGGGTACATGAACATTGTCTACATGGATGTGTTCAAATATGCTGCCATTTTGTTTGAACTTAATGATTTACGGCTCTTCCTATAATGTTTCTAGGTAATTCGGCTGGGGGCCACCCCTGTTAGCCTGAGCTTGCTCTCTATCCAGGTGTATGCTTCCTCTTCAGAGAAGGAGACTTCCAAAAAGGAGTTGCTGAAAATTGAGGAGGTAAGTATGGTTAGAGCCCAAGCGCTCATCTATCTATATGGAAGTATCTATGGAATTCTGAAAGACATTGTATTTTGATGTGTGAAACATTTAGGTACGCTCTTTACCCTTTGTATTCTTGCCTTTAAACTTGCTTCTCTATTTTCAGCAGTAGAAATGTTGATATACAGTTTTGCTTTTTACCCAAGGATTGCATTTGATGCTCTCCACTGAACAGCATCAGGCTTGCTTGCGTGCAAGATCTTTTTCCTACATTAAAGCCTTCTGTTCTTCATTCAGAAATTACCTTTTCATGTTTGTAGATTTACTGTGGTCGTGTTTCAAATCCACAGAAATGTTTTCCTTGCTTTTTATCCAGGTAACACCGTGTATTTTTTATTACAAGTACTGTTGGCAAATTCTAATAAAATTTCATTTATGTTCTCCAGTAAAACAGCAAATCAAAAGTTTTTATTTCTAAAAATATTCTCTTTTTTTACAGGCAAAATTCTCATCTATCGATGCTTTGAGTCTGATATAGTAGCCTGCAGAATTTTATGAGTTTTCCTTTGTTTGCAGCATTCAGACCAAAGCAACAACAAATACAATAAGTAGTGATAATAAAAAGCTGTTACTTTAGTGTTGTTCTAAGATGTTACAGATGTCTTGGTTATATCACAAGTAGAGCTTTAAAACTTCCTGACAAACTGTAGACTCACCAGTATCATTGCATAGGCTTTTAACGGTCTCCAACATTAAAAGAAAAAATAAATTGTAGTTCATAAATAAATACAGCTTTATATCCATGAGAGTTTGTAGATGTTTAAAAATTTTAAGTACTTCAACCCAAGTGAAAGTGTTGTTACATGAACAGCGAAACTAAATGAAACTTATTTTTGTGTATGCTTAAGTCTTTTGGATGTGTCTGCATGGGCAGTTCACTTGCATAATACAAGAGGATTGATAGTTGAAGCAAGTCTCCTGGCTTTACCCCAGTGAAGTCACCTTAGCTTGGGCCATCGCATGCCCTACACGACCGCTGGCATGAGTCAGTAGTGAGGCAGCAGTTTAAAGTTACATATGTGCTGAATAATTGGCTTGCCCATCAGCTCCAGCCAAGTGGAATGTTCAAGCTGTGGAGTTTTGTCTGCCTTTCTTACCATTCACAGTGTACGTTAGTTTGAATCTCTACTGTCAGCTCTCTAGTTTCATACAATGTATGAGAATTTCCTTATCTCTGAGTCTTTTGTCCTTGTGCCAGACATGGCTGTTAGGTAGACTAACAGGATCAAAGTTAAACTGATTGTGACTCTGATTGCCAGAGATGAACAGATTTCCTAGGGAAATGAGACTTAAAATGCTTGTCTTTCAAAGTATTATGGGAAATCCAGCTGTATGAGTTATCGAATTATTGACAAATTCTGTGTCATTATGTATTTTGTTATGGTTATCAGCTTTTTTTATTATGATAGAGATACAGTTGTTTTCCAACTTGTCTTGAAAAGTGGGCTAGCAACACTTTGATGCATTAATGTGTAAACATCAGTTTATAATAAACTACTAAATGTAGTATAAATGTGGTATAAAATATAAGCTCTTTGTACTGAACATCAGTGTAGTGCATAAACTGCTAGGAATTTTAACAGGTTTTGTTTTGATCTAAACTTTGCTGTTCATCTTCAACAGTATCTTTGAAGTATCTGTTCATCTTTGGTCGACCAGTCTCTTTTTTTTTTTTTTTTTAATGGGATACAATTTTAAATATGTTTAGGTAATTGTAATAAGTACCTTGTGATGCTAAACCCTAAATACGGTGGTTTAGTATTTATTATGTGAAGATGTCTATTGTTCTTCAGGTGGATGTTACAGTTCCTATTTGCTCAGACCCATGGTGCTATTAATGCTGTCAGTTGGTGTTGTGGTTAATGACGGCAACGTTGGAATGTCATACTATTTTCCTGCACAGTAACAAACAGACAAATTTGTATTGGATGTTACCTTTATTAGTAGCTACTTAGAGTCTTTAATGATGGTTTGTGCAAATATAGAAAATAATCGATTGTGATTTCAGAGTTCTAGTACATTTAGTATGTTAACTGGGAACCAGAAGTGCTGATTAAGACCAGAAAAAATTTTTCACAATTATATTTTGTGTTCTTATTAAACTAGTTTAATATTAATTTATAACCTGTGACTTGGCTCATATAGCAGCTATGGATGAATTGTATAGCAATTAGAAGTCATCTTCATCGTTGTATATAATTAAACTTTGCTAATAATGGTTGTCTCACAACTGTGCCTGAATTTTTATTATGCATTGTTTATGTAGTAAGTACAGTGCTAAGTGTGCTCTGGTTAGACTGTTCATGCCCTGAAGACCTACCTACACAATTACACCTTTGTTTTTAACCTCTTGTTTGCTAATATTCACAGCTGTCGCTCTACTCCTCTCCAGCTCGTGAGACTAAATATGTGGAGGATCCACAAACCCAATTGGAAGAGGGGGTTTCACGTTTACGGCATGTTATGGAGCCATACACAGCCTGGTGTCAGGTACAAATGGTTTTACATCACATCTGGTAGTGGTTCGGTGCTAAGGATTGAACTGGGGTTTTTTTTTAGGCACAGAATTCACAGATAGCAGCAAAGTAAAATTTAGTAGCCGTACAAACATTTTTCTAAAATGCTGCATGACTTAAAATTTTCCACAGTTCCAGTCATAATAATTATCCCCTTCTCATACAAAACCAGTTGTTTCTTTCTACTAATTGGCTGAACTAACCCCCTCCTTTTCCACACTTTTGTCTGTCCAAAAGAATTAAAAGGAAATTAACTAAAGCTTAGAATTATTATCTGAAATAATTGTCATATCTGGATTTGGTACTGTCCTGTGACTGAGGAAGACAGGAGAGTGATTAAATTTGCAGTTTCCATGCTCAAGGAGTATGCCATAAATTATCAAGCAGTGTGTTTTGGAGCAGTGACACTGAGTTGTCCTCACTGCTACTGTGACACAATATGACGTTGCAGAAAATAAATCGGTATTTGCTGTGCTTTGTTGAGGGAAGGAACATGGCCTTCCAGAAGAGACAAAATCCCAGGCCACTTCTCAATGGCAAACCTGGCAGACAGACCTTACCCCAAAACTTTCTTTTCTATTTTATTAAGTAGCATGTTTATACTTAACAGTTACTAAACACAGTAATAGTCTTTGGAGCATAGAGGAAAACCAAGATCACTGTAACAGAGGACTAAATTGTTAGATTGCAGAGTCATATGGTGTGTGTCTTGCTCTTTTCTGACCCAGCAAATGTTGAAGCTTACTTTTGAAGCAAGAGCATCCTTGTCATCTGGTTGTCTCTTGGCAAGTTTGGGTGATTCTCTACTTTGCGCTATGGCTGTTGTGAATCCTTCTTAAGCTGCAAGCTGGTTTTCCAGTTCTCCGTAGAAAGCCAAGCTGTTCAGATCAGGGTGTCCTTTCTGCCTAAAAGTTCTACGTTGTGGTACTAACCTTTAACAGTACCAGAATATTTTTTTGGAAATACTCAGGGTTACTTAGTCAAGTGATGTGTTTCTAAATTGCCACCAGCAGGAGTACTGACCTGTTTTGAAGGAGAAGGGGGTTTTTCCACAGTATAGTTAGGGCTCTGACCTCCTAAATGCATGGGTTCTGCTTGGTTGGCTGTGGCAACCATAACCAAGAATGAAATTTGAGTTGAGGTTAGTTGCCCAGTAGGGCTGACTGCAGGTAAGCCTTGAACAGTGCTTTGTGTCTCACTGGCCTGTTGTCTTCCTATTTGTTTTATTTTTTGTCTGTGTGGTGATCATTTACATAAGATGTGCTCTTCTGCTCGCACACAAGAAGCCATTTCCTGGCAGTGGTTTACTGACTCATTTTATGAAGCGGGCATGTCAGCTTTATGGATTTGGGGGTCATCTTGCTTGCTTAACTGTAGTCAGAGATAGTTTTGGTTTTGCACCACCCCATGCTATGTTAAAGAAAATAGCATTTTAGGTGTCTCAGTTGTCTTCAAAATTAAAAGCATAACCCAGGATAATAAGAATATAATTGGTTATGTTTATATATCCATTTTACTTTTTCAAAATTGCTTGCTTAACTGTAGTGGAAAGTTAGTTCAAAACATAGATGTAAAGATGAGCCAGTTATGTGTGAGCTGTGAGAGAAGATCAGACTTAGCCGCTGGGGTCTTTAGAGCATGTGCTTTTTTCATAGGCTTTTAATAAGACCGACATCCATTTAGAGTTATGTTGTGCATCACGTGCTAACACTTTCTTTTTCATGACAAGATTTTTTTTAAGTCACTCTTGACAGTGAGGAAATGAAAGTTCTAAAGATATTATTCCCCATGCAGTATCCTAAACAAATGCTTTCACTTATGCACAGGTATAGGTCAAGTGGTATTGCGAGACCATCTTCTGCTTTAGCTTTGGATGTACATGTTTATGAATTTGTTCCCTAATTGATAGACAGTCTTATGCTGTCTCTCCGAAGGATTATTAGCATAATAACAATTAGCAGGGTTGCTCATACTGATATTTTTTTTCCTACTTTGATTAAAGGCAGTGTGAATTCTTTTACTTCCTGCGTATTTTCAGTCTGAGAAGGAAATCTAGAGCTAGTTTGTGAGGTTGCTGCAGTGCTCTTTGATTTACTTCGGACACTCATTTTCCAAGTCACTTCAAAATGCAGTTTTGTTAGCCTAAGATAGTCTCTTGGAAAGTGGAATTTACCACCTTGCGGAATGACTTGTGTACCGCTGTGAAGTGCTAGGAAGGAGTTTATTACAGTGTTGTATTTCCTTTCTTTGCATCAACTCAAGTATTTTTGCGATACCTAAGTACACTGAGAAACCTGAGATAATCCTGAGTTTCAGGTACCTCATCAGGAACTCAGTGAAATATTAAAATTGACCTCTGTCTTTTGAGGTATTATATTTCATCTGTGTCCAGAGACTACTTTGAGAAAAAGCTGTACGTTAAGCCACATGTAATATTGAGCAAGCATAGCCCTGTAAATGAACATGGAAGTGGGAATAAAAAGAAGTTATTTTAGGGACCCAACACTTTTTTTTTTCCTTCTTATTTTTTCTTTTCTTTGTCAGGTCGGTTACAATCTGTAGTTAACATTTCACTTACTTGGTATCTATTTACTGTTGTTTTCTTTTTCTTTTTTTAGGATCTTTATGCCAAAGCTATGCCCAAATTAGAAAAAGCTGTTGAGCATGGTAGAGGTAAATCAGTTTAGTTTTCTTAACTAGCAATTTAAAACGCAGGAGTGTACTGTATTTTCTGTTAAAAGGGAATTCCACTAAGCATCTATATATATATAATGTCTAATGCATTTAAGACTACTTTATTTGCACTGTATATCTGTTTAAATTTCCTTTGTAGGTCATTGTGACACTACATTTCTAGACAATTAAAATCTGAGACCTGCATCTGTGTCAACCAATGTCACTAAAAATGACAGTTATGCAGGAAAAGAAGGAAAAAAAGCCTCACAGTTTATTCTCAGTTGGTAGTATTTACTTAACCCAGCCTAGTAACTGAAACTTCTTGCAATGTTTGTTACTTGTCACAAGTGTTAGGTCTTTTGTTTGTATTGTTTAGCCTTTTCATTTTGGTTTATTTCCTTGAATCATCTAAGAATTTTGAATTAATCCAAAATAATTTGTATTTATTTTTGGTTTTGGAAGCATCCTTTCATACTTGGGCTCATCAGGACTGAGCATGCATTTCAGATACTGTGCCTCTTTTCCTTAAACTTTACAGTCTCAGTCTTTTGAACTCCTTTGTACGAAAGGTTTTTTCGTAGTTTTCCATTCCCCCATTGGACTCCCATCTTGGAGTGAGCTTTGTTTATGCTGTGTCTTTCCTTTGTTCTGTGATTTGTTTTTTGTACAGTGTTTTTCTGAAACTAATTCTTGTTAATGTGTAAATGTAAGAATCCATTTTGCAAAGGTTTTTATCACTAATCTTCAAAAAGATATAACGGAGATGCAAAAGAGCAAAACAAAACAGATGGCCCAGGAGCAAAGGCAAAAGCTTCTATGAAAATTGGTAAATACAATACAATGTTCAGTTTCATTCATGTGTCACTAGAGAAGATCTCAAAGGCTTTGAATTTTATGCCAGCAGATCTAAAATGTGCATGATAGCTAAATGTGTTTTGATAATTCTTTGTTTTCGAACAATTGCCAGCACGTATTGATGATTCCTGATCGCAAAAATACTTTCACATTACATTAAAGCACTTTGTTCTGACTTCTTTTCAGAGGGATGTGAATTTCTCCAAAATCCCCCTGCTGGATTTTATCCAAGGCTTGGTGTGATAGGTTTTGCTGGAATTGTTGGTTTGTTTCTTGCTAGAGGTAAGTGGGAACCTTTTGAACTGCTTATGTTATCATTTGGGATAAATAATTTATTTGTGGGTTTTTTGAATGCTAATTTTTAATTGTGATGCATGAGATCCGACTTAACTGTACAAGCATGATTCTACACTGTTCCTCCAATCATAAAGAAACTTCATGTAAAAGGTATGTAATAACCATCAATTATTGTTTATGAATACTGCATTTGTTACTGGAATCTAGTGTTTGATCTTTCCCATTTCTAGCTTATTATAGCAAAAGTATGAAAGGGTTTTTTTAAGCCTAAAAATCTTTTTAATTACTTACCTTCCTGATCATATATGTCACTGTAGAAAACTTCAGAGGAATAGGTTCTGGTAAAATACAGAGGTTCCTGAAATATGATACATGTACAATTAGCTGTATATTCAAGTTTCTTCAAAGTATTGTGTGTCCGGGCACAGAGGTGCTGTAGATGGTGATATTCAGCAAAAGTACTTGTTGAGCTCTGGGTGTGCTATAAATACATGCACATTTTGTGTTATGGAAATGTGATACAGTTAATTTCATCACAGTAGTTGGAGGAACTAAACCGTTTATGCTTGCGTAGAAATAAATGTTATTTTAAGAAATGTTAATTGTGAAAAAGTATTTTGTGTTTGTATTGAGATATTCTTAATACAGTGAAATGAAGTAATGCAAGAAGAAAACTTATAGGTAATGGAACTGTAAAGTTCTAGCATTTAATCACTAGTAAGGACTTGCTTTGGATAAAAATACACCTTTGTCTGGGGCCTGTATGTGTTGAACAAACTCGAAGTGTGTGCTTGGCTGTGTAGAAATGGAGAGCATTCTGTGAATATATGCGCATATATATATGCATTCCTCAAAATATTTTAAGTCTTCAGGGAAGATGATGAAAGCAGTGCTTTGCTTTTTTTTCTAGTATATTTTTTAAAATGAAAATCAAGGTCTCCAACTTTACCCATTTGAAGTTCTTTCTGTTCAAATTCCTGCTTATTGAGTTATGTGATTATGTATGAGATCAGTTTCCAGCCTTTATGACTGTTAGCAGAATTCAGGGTGGGGTGTGCAGTCTTGTGTCTGGATCTGAAAGATTAGAAAATCCTAAGTTTAATAAAAATACCTCATAATACAAATGTCTGATTTGTGAATCTTTTAGGATGGGAGACATAATTTTTAAACTTTTTGCCTGGTTATAGTTTACAACACTTTCTGGAAATAACAGTCAGTATTCAAACTGTAGAAGGAAGTGCCCCTTAATTTTGATGCTACAGAAAGTTAAAATCAAATTTCCTCTTTTTTTTATTCCTTCCTCCTTGGTCTCACTCACTGATAAGCTATAACTAAGGAAGATTTCCCCGCTCCCAGAAATGACAACAAAACTGTAATTTCTCTGGTTGTAAAGGTGCAACGAAGCTTGCTTTTTCTGGTCCTTCTTAGAGCTGATTGGTACCAAGTTCCCTCTTCACAAGTCTAGTGACATCACTTTATGAATGTCTCTTGTTTACTGCTGAGCTTCTCATCTCATCATGAGCACGTTAGTGGAAATACTAAACACTTCTAATATGTGTTTCCTCTTCAAAATTCATTATTCCTTTATTAGAAGCACAAGTGGCTTTGCATATAGAACAGGCTGTTCTATGACGAACGGAACTACTGCGTCCTGACTCCTGTACGTCTGTTCTGTGAACTTTTTTCTCCTGTACTGCTTGCTTTTCTCCTTTACCTGTTCCCTTCTGTGTTCCTTGCTGACTGGATAAACTGCAGCATGCCCTGTAACTGATTCAATGATACATGTTGTCACTGGCCAGCCAGGATACACAACCTGTCGCCAGCTGTGATGAGAGGATGAACTTTTCAGGCAGTTAAATTATTTTAGACTTGTATAATTGAATAGAGAGTTCAAATTGATTAAAATGTTCAAAAATTACTTGGGGATGGAGCAATAGGCGTATAGCATAATTGTAAATACTTTCAAATGCTTTGCAAATCGCTGTAGTGAATCAAGAAAAATTATTCATAAGAGCAGTTGGGGAAGAGTCAATATTTGTCAGTCAAAGTAACTTACAAAGTTTGCACTGGAACATCTCTTGTTTTGCTTGTTGTGTCAGAAGAATGCTGTCCTAATGTTTCTTTGCCTGAGTTTTTCCTTTTAGCTTAGAAAAGAGTATCGGTATAATTCTCTTAAATATGTCTGAACTATGGCTTTTACTTCATTATTCAGTACCAAAATAAATTATGTATTACTGCAGTAAATATAGTTGTAAGGTAATTTTCACTATGGAAAGATGTTAACAGAAATATTCTCTTAAAAAGGTTAAAAGAATAATTGCTGATCAATCATGTTTCTTAAGAAACCAGTAGGACCGAACAGAAAATATTTAAAACTGTATTTAATAAAATTGTTTTCTTTATAAGTAAAAGGGTAGGGCCATTCAACTATCTTGGTTAACATATAGCCTAACGATGTTTTGGTGGGGTTTTTTGTGTTTTTTTTTTTTGTTATGAAACAGGCTCAAAAATAAAGAAGTTAGTGTATCCTGCAGGTCTCATGGGTATTGGCGCCTCCATGTATTACCCTCAGCAAGCGGTTGCTATTGCAAAGGTCAGTGATGATACCTTTCTTTGGAGAAGTTTATTTTACTTTGATTATTGCTTCCTACCTTCAAATTAACTGGTAATCCACTTCTAAAAGCCGTGTGATTGTGCTTGACACTTAAAATGATAGTTATTTTATCAAAGAACATGCAGTCTAGACTGAAAGATAGTCAGATATTTTGTTTCTTTGAGTGACACTTTTTCCCCCTAACATCATAGAATCCTAGAATGGTTCGGGTTGGAAGGGATCTTAAAGATCATCTAGTTCCAACCCCCCTGCCATGGGCAGGGACACCTCCCACTAGACCAGGCTGCTCAAAGCCCCATCCATCCTGGCCTTGAACACTTCCAGGGATGGGGCATCCACAGCTTCCCTGGGCAACCAGTTCCAGTGCCTCATCACCCTCACAATAAAGAATTTCTTCCTAATATCTAATCTAAATCTACCCTCTTCAGTTTCAAATTGTTACCTCTCGTCCTATCACTACACTCCCTGACAAAGAGTCCCTCCCCATCTCTCCTGTAGTCCCCCTTTAGGTACTGGAAGGCCGCTATAAGGTCTCCCTGGAGACTTCTCTTCTCCAGGCTGAACAACCCCAACTCTCTCAGCTTGTCCTCATAGCACAGGTGCTCCAGTCCTCTGATTATCTTCATGGCCCTCCTCTGGACTTGCTCCAACAAGTCCATGTCCTTCTTATGTTGGGGGGCCCAGAGCTGGATGCAGTACTCCAGGTGGAGTCCCACGAGAGCGGAGTAGAGGGGCAGAATCACCTCCCTCGACCTGCTGGCCACGCTTCTTTTGATGCAGCCCAGGATGCGGTTGGCTTTCTGGGCAGAGAGTGCACATTGCTGGCTCACGTTGGGCTTCTTGTCCACCAACACCCCCAAGTCCTTCTCCTCAGGGCTGCTTTCAATCCATTCTCCGCCCAACCTGTATTTCTGCCTGGGATTGCCCTGACCCATGTACAGGACCTTGCACTTGGCCTTGCTGAACTTCATCTGCAGTAGTATCTTCAATTTGAGGAACATAATTTTCGTTCTGAATCTCTAACATCAAGTTAGAGATTACATAAATTAATGTAAATATGCTTAGTAAGTGCAGTTTGCATGTTTATTTACAATACTAAGGAAGCCTGAAATATCTTGAGAGCAAGTGAAAAACAGGGTTTGAAAGAAAGAAAAAAAAATAAAAGAAGGGAAAAATATATATTTCTACAGAGAAAGCATGGGAACAACATTTTGAGATAAGCATTATTATTGAGGTTTTCTGATAGAGTTTTAAGAAAGCATGCACATTCTGGAATGGGGTAAGAATTCTATTACTTATTTGATGCCTTTCTTGTTTATGCATTTGTTGTTTCAGGCACGTAAGAGGCATGTTAACTTACAGTCGTTTAAGTGAGTTTCCTGTGAAAGAAAGAACTGAAGAGACCAGACTATTGCTTACAGCCCCTGCTGATGTCAGTTCATATGCCTTGCTCTCCACACTTAATTGTACTGGCAGATTCCTTAGTTCTCCACCACATTCTTTTTCAAATTCAGGTTTTAACTACTCACAGTGCACATATTTTAGTGTGTCAGAAATACTTTATATTTCAGGCTTTAGTAAATTGGCTATCCAGTTATTGGAGACTTGTGAATGACACTGAAATGTCGGAATGAAAATATGATATTCTCAAGAACATGATGATGTTCTTTGAAAACTGAAAAGTCATTGATTTAGGGAGAATGAAAAATGCTGCGTTTGGGCTCTGCCAGCGTGGTGATTCCCTGATGTTTGATGGAATCTTGTTTTAGTGCTTCCAGAATTCAGATGCTCTAAATACAGATAGCTCTGTTGACTTATTCTCAGGGAGTGAAAATTATACAAGTGGCAGGAACAAACCCATCAAAATTAAAGAAGCTTAGACATTTCTGTTGGAAGCTGTGTATTGAAATTCTAGTTGGCTTCTGAACAGTGAAGTCGGAAGGGACTGAATGGTCTTCAAACTGATGTTACTGTTTTTAAAGAAGCTCAGTTCAGTCTTAACTATGGATTTGCTACTAACAGCTTCACAATACCTTGTTTATTTTACAAAAACTTTGAAGTTCATGATTGCCATTAGATTAATTCACAGTTCTTAGGCTGACTGTAACAAAAAATCTGATATGAGACCATGAGCCTGAATCTTGATTGGAATAGGTTTAGCTTTGTTGACTTGGTCAGGACACCAGACGTATGAGTTTGAAAACTTCTGTGGAGAGAGTGATATCCTAGATATTGTTTTGGTTCCTCTAATCTCTCTCGTGCTTTTCTTAAAGAAGCAAACTTTTAAGCATATTAGATCTTACGATTCATAATTTTTATATTTTAATCTGAAATTGAAAGCACTTTCCCTTCTAGTAATTACTTTGAAATGTTTCATAGGCCTTTCAAAAAATGCATGTAAGGCTAGAAAGGGATGCTGTCAGTACAAAGCTCACTTGTGAAGTTAATAGAACAGTATAGGAAATATTCTGGAACATAAACTTTAAAATTTTTATTTATTCTTTATATTATGTTCTTTATTTTTCTTCCACATTTGAGTGCTTTTTTGTTTACAGTGGTATAGTTCCTTTCATTTGGTAAACTTTCAGATTTGACCATACTTTAAAAACGTTTTGGGTGGTGGGTTTTTGTTTTTTTTCCTTTTCCTTTCCCACCTGTACTGTTAGGTATTTAGAGTGTTTTAAAGTACTTTAATGGAGTATTTTTAAGCAGGAACAAGAAATAGCTTATGCATAGTTACTGTTATTTCTCTTTTTTTTTGTTGATAGCTGTGCCCTCAGTAATATTGCAGACAAAAAACCCACCCTGTTCATTTGCTTATTGTGGTTATTTTTCAGTCCTGGTAGGTTTGTATTGCTTGCACAACTGATGACGCTATCGTTCCAGATGAGCCATAGGCTCCTCTGACTGCCAGAACTAGTTTATTGAAGTACTTGAGGATGAGCACTCCTGGTACTGAAAAAGAAGATAACTCTCTATACCTGTAATGTTTGAATTGAGGGATTTTGGAGATTTAACACATTCATCTGCAGAACACTGTGTGCTTTTTTTCTGATTACTTTTATCACCTTCAAATATAGAGAAAACTCTGTGCATCATACTGACTTGTTTAAAACTGAAGTACAACTGTAATTGTCAAATGTGGAACTGTAATTGTCAAATGTGGTGACAAATATGCTAGCTCTTTGTATTTAAAATAGCCTGTGTTTTGCATTTAGTTGTGACTTGGCAGTGTAGTTCCTGATTTGGATTTTTTTTTTGTTTAATTCTAAGTATAAAATAGCCTCTTCTGTAAGGTAGTAATGTGATCTCTGCCCAAAAGCACATCCCTTACCATTGTGGTACATAACTGGTGTAGTTAATTTTGTTCAGACAAACAAAGGGAAGGGGTTCTTCGCACCATGTGTGCCCACTGGTAGAGCTTCTTGGCACAGGACGTTGTGGATGCTAAAAATTTGCATGGGGCTCAAGGGGAAGTGCAACAGCTGTATAGGAGGGGAATTCCTTGGGCATTGTTATAAATATCAACTCTCCAAGCAGTGAATTGTTGGAGACTGGAAGAAACTTAAATATTTTATTCAGAAATTGTTTCAGAAACATCAGAGAACTGTTTCAGAAACAGCATTTATGCTTGCTCTGTTCTCATAGTTTTGGTTTTCCAGCTTTGCCTGCTGTGGGACATAGGGTGATACCTTCTTATTTCTTGATTTCATAAATTTATTAGCTTAATAGCTGTCTAGTTGGGTGAATTGTCCATTTTTGCTGTTCTTTATTTGTAAGAAAACTGATAGTGATGTGAAAGTGAGTACTGAGCTGAGCCTGGAGCTGTAAAGGCCTAACACTCTTGAGTTTTAAAGGATGCTCTGAATATTACAGTTCCATATCGTGTAAGGGGCAGGAGATACTCTTTTATTAGTCTTAGGGATTTTTCCTGTTGTAAAATTGCCTGTTTGTGTAATATAGCAAACACCCTCTTTCCTAACTGTTTTCTGTTTTGAGAGGTGACAGATGGCTACTCATTACAGCCATCTATTAGCAAATTAGGTCTTTCTTCTAAATAGCAAATAAAAAGAAACAAAGGGATACTCTTACTGTTCTGTCAAAGCAGTGAAAATGTAAAATGGCAAGATAATGACAAACTAAGTAGGGGATTTTTTTTTTTCTTTAAAATGAGTATGGTCAAATTAAGAAATAATCTGCATATTTTAAATCTCTTGAACACTGAAAACTAAGAAAACCAGAACTGTTTCCATGCAGTGTCATTCCACCACTTTTTATACAGATATATTTTCAGGTAGTCTTCAAGCAGTTTTTTAGCAAGTTGGCTTTTCTTGTTCTTCATGTGTCATTTTTTTTCCAAGATGTTTATTAATGCTGTACACCTGAGCTTGAACAGGAAGATGTCAAAGATCTTGTGTTTTGAGACTTCTTCCACGTAAAGAAAGAAGCAAATAGTCTTTCACAGATTATTAAGTTCATGCTTTCTGATATCTTCTGTTTCAAAGGTTGCTGGTACACAGGTGTACGACTGGAGTCTTCAGGGATATATTGCTATAGAATCTCTTTGGAAGGACAATCCTAAGAAGAAGAAATCTGTGAAAAAAGGTGATAAGGTAAGAAGTCTGAGGAACTTGGTTTCTGCATTTACCACTGCATTTTCAGCCAAAGAATATATGAACAGTAATGGGGGTTTTCCACTCTGACTCAGATTTATTTCTGAAGACAAAGTTTTCATTCTGTCTTTCTAAGCTATAGAAAAATATTGACCTTATTTCAAGTTAAACTTTCAGAAATGCTGTTTGGAAGTTTACTTTAGTATAATCTACTAAATGTTTAATATGAAAGCTGGGAGTATTGTGATTGGAATGCTAGGGATCAAGGCTCTTACGATCTTGATTACTTTAAAAAAAAATTCCATTTGTAAATAATTTAATTTGGCAAGCTCCATCTTAAAAATCTGAAATAACTTTTTCTTCGCTACATATCTCCTCTTTGAAAGAGAGAAAAATAAAATCTTGTTTCCAATTTATTCCCTTTTCCTTTGAATGTTCATGAATATTTGCTCTAGCATGATGATGTCATTGTGTGCTGCTCTATTAAATGTCACTATCTAGTCATAAAACCAGCAGTTTATAGGGATATACAGTTCTTGGGGATTTAGTCATAGATAACTAGCTGTTTGGTTTAATACTTACAGCCCTATTTTAGGAAACTTTCATTTAATCGGTTCTTATCCAGAAGACTGTCAATAAAAATTGGGTTCCTTTTAATCTGCTTTGAAGCAGACATCCTGGTGAGGTGCCAAGCACAGTCACTGCTGAAAGTTTCTGTTTACTAGATTTCCAGTTGTTAAACACTGTAGGAGGGGTCAGACTAACATTAACATAGGTGATTTTTATTTTTTGTTAGTTAGAATAACATATGTTCTACAAGTCACTTTTTTTTCGGTCTGGCATTACTGTTCTGTGTTACGCTAAGCAGACTGATGTCTTGCCTTAGAGATGCCTGCATCTAATGACAGAGCAAATGGTAACATAATGGCTTTATTTCTTTAAAACAGCATTTTTTAATTAACAGTGCTAATACAACTAAGTGAATGTCTGCATGCTTATTTTCAGTTTTAGAATGGAGAAGCTTTCCTTTTTCCCCCTACAGAGCAGCTTTCCCTAATCCCCCAACAGAGCGTCAGTGATACAGTATGATTTCCTTGTGTACTTCACCAGAGAAGGGAGGCCTTTTTTTCCAGTGCTCCTGTCGTCCATGCTTATACAATACCACCATTTTAAGGCATGTGTGCATTTAGTTACTTTAAATCTCAATATCTCAGCAAGTGTGCTCTTCCATAGTTGATTTATAGTCATCAAAGTAGTTGCGCTATATTTAAGTCATATTATTCAGTGATGAATTAATTTATCCTTGGTTTTAGTTAGTGTTTCTATTAGTATCTAACTGTTTGCTTATATGTTTATGTGTGTTAAAGTAGTGAATATTAAGACTTTATATTAATTTTTATATATATATATAGCGTATATTCTATTTCTGTATAAAACCACAGACTGGCTGTGGTTGGAAGGGACCTCTGGAGGTCATCTGGTTCAACCCCCCCTACTCAAACAGGGCCACCTACAGTTGGTTGCCCAGAACAGACTGCTTTTGAATGGAAGTCTCCAAGAGAGACTCCACAACCTCCCTGGGCAACCTGTGTCACTCTCACAGTGAAAAAGCATTTCCTGATGTTCAGAGGGAACTTCTATGTTTCAGTTCATGCCCATTGCCTCTGGTCCTGTCACAGGGCACTGCTGAAAAGAGCCTGGCTTTGTCCTCTGTGCACCCTCTCTTCAGGTATCTGTCTATACCCACTGATGAGATCCCTCTGAGCCTTCTCCTCTCCAGGCTGAACAGTCCCAGCTCTCTCAGCCTTTCCTCATAGGAAAGGATGTTTCAGTCTCTTAATCATCTCAGTGGTGCTTCACTGGACTCCGGTATGTCCATGTCGCTTATACTGGGGAACCCAGAACTGGACGCAGTACTTAAACTTTGTCTGTAGAGTTGGTCAAACATGGTACACAACTGTAGTGAATTGTAGGGTTTTAGCTGTGTGTATCTGTAATTGTTTGCTTCTACAAATTACTAGATGTTGTGACTGGACAGATAATGTCCAATAGAGCAGTACACAGTGACATCATTATGGTAGAGCAAATATTTGTAAATACTCCCCTCAAAAAAATCCAAAATAAGATTCTATTTTGCCACTTCAAACGCGTTTTGCATTCTAGAAAATGCTACAAAGTTGCAAAATCAGTGCAGTGTGATGGATTAATGATATTACTTGGAAGATTAGAAATGACTTGTAAAGAAATGGGAACTTGTTTTAATGAATCATTATGTTATGTAATGTCTTGATCATAATTTAGAATCTGCCTGAAGCTTCTGGAGTTACGTATCTTAATGATGTTTTTGCTTTTTATGTTCTAGACATTTCTGTTATCCCACAGGAGCAAGTTGTCTTTGTAGTTGTACCTCACTGATACAGATAAGCAAACTGACTTCTAGGAAATATATGTAGAAGGCTCAGTGAAGCAGAGTGTAAGACACTGGAGGACTGTACATGTTGATTAAATGTGTGCCAGGGAGAGCTTGTAAGGTCTTTAGGGAATTTTTTTTAACCACTACTTAAAGAAATAAAAGTTGAAGTGTTCTGCCATTTTAAATTCACTTCTAAGCCCACTGCATCTTTAATTCCTGATTTCTAAGCAACTGCAAACTGCTGCCCTAGCTGCAGACTGCTTCCTATATCTTATTTTAGTTGTTTAATGTAGCCTGGCAAAACTAACAAGTGATTTGAAAACGGTTTTGAACCAGCAGAAAATCTTGGTCTTTTACTGTGGACCTCCTGATTGAGCCATAGCTCACAACTTTTTACAGTTCATACTAGGTTGACAATGATGTATGGCTTCTGGGTTCTTGTAAAGCAGAACTCCTGTCTGACCAGAACATGGTATTTTCAACCCAGATGCCTAAAATGTAAGGGGGATAACCACTGAGAGAGAGAGATATTTTGGAGAGGCAATTGCACTGCAGATATGGGACTGAGTTCCCTAGGTAGGTCTAGCTGTGGGACTAGTTCCAAACAAGCTGAGTTGGAGAAAAGGCTCATGTGTCTTCTCAGTTGCTGAGTCTTATGAGAGTGGAGACTTTCATCAGTGAGTGGAGACTTTCATCCATGGATACTCATTCTGTATTGGCCCTAGGCGCTTTGGTAAATGCACTTGTATAGGTGTTTGAATAAACAAAGGTTAGTTAATCATACTGTACCTTTCCTAAAACCTAGGCTGCCAAACAGTATCTCAAAAAATAGGCAACGTTAAAACGTTTCAGAAAGACAAACCAACAGCATCAGTAAAAATTAGCTGAGCTTTTTATTTTGTCGTGTTCCAGGCTTTCAAAAGGAAGCATGTGGTTGTTATTGGAAGGCAAAAACTTTTGAAGCTTTCATCTTATTATAAGGCTTATTCAAGCACTTGCTACTTCAGCAGAAAAACAAACGACATGAAAAATTGCAGAGGCCACTAACTAAACGCACTTCTTTCTCTTCTTCCTTGCAGAATCTTTAAATCACACCCCTTAGTTGCCAAAATATGTTATTTGCACAAAGGAGTGAAATGCCATCGAATGGTTTCCTCCTAAAGTCCATCTAAGTGATCAGATAGTGTTAACTGCTGCCACTTAACTTCATGGATTAGGCAAGATACAAAAATCCTTTAACTCAAATGAAGAAGCACTATGCACTTGATGAAATTGCCTGCATTTCAGTGATCTCTTGCCACTGGAATATACAGCCTTATGATTTCTTTGTCCTCTGTAGTTGTTAAAGAGAGGATATTGTCTACAGAAGCTGAACAGCAGTTGTAAAAAGTCACATGCTTTTGAATCAAGTCACTAGAATTTGGACTGAAAAGTATTTCTAATGGAAGAAGCCTGCTCTGAAACTTCTTTTTGGTGAAGCAGTATAAAATACGTAGTTGAGAATTTGGGGGCGTAGGGGTGGGTTTGGTTTTTCTTGTTCTTTTTGTTTAGTTGTTTTGGGTTTTTTTTTAAGATAGTGTTATGATGCTCTATCAGGATGTGGTTAGTCACAGTTAATAATGAAAACCTCTGCCTTTTTTATACATATAAGCAGTGGTTTGTCCCTAACATAAGATGTGAGAGGTGGAGTTTACCCTAGAAAAACTTCTTGTTCATGCAGATGATTAGACCCACCAAATCAATATCAACTTTTCCAGCAAAAGAATTTCTGTTACAAGTTGTGTTTTTATTGGAGCTTTTCCTGATGCAGAAGTGCCATGGAAGAAAAGCAATACTTCTAACTATCGTGTACTAAAATTGGTAAAGCATTCTAGGATAGAGTTTGGGACTTCTGTCCGCAGTTGACAATGCTATGAAAGAATTGGGTTGGTTTTGTATATTTATTTCTTATTGTCATACTAGGCAGCTAGATTCCTTAACTAGTGAAGGCAAATATAAATGTTATTCTTGAGTTGTTGTTACAGCAGATGTAACTCATTTCATGAAACCATGCCAGAGCGAACGATGTTATTTTTTGTTGTTGTGACATTTATTCTAGCATTTTCCTGTTGCTACACAAAGGATCCTTGCAAATAGTCAAGCAATATATGGGTGGCTCTTCTTGGCTTGTGTTAATTTGTTATGTTGCTCATAATTTGTTTGATAGTCATAGGTACCACAGCTGTGAGTTACTTCTTGTTTGTGTAGCAATATGTCATTAAAATAGATGTGGTATGTTAATTTTCTAAAGGTTTTATGAAACAAAAACCTGTGCCAAATTGAGGTCATATCAACTGAAATCTAAGTTCTGCCAAGAAAGACGAATTCCAGGACCTTCTGCTGCTGCATTTCAAAACACTGTGGCTGGAGCCCCTCAATTACAGCAAGTCTGTCTCACAAGGTTTTGAATACCCTGTTTACAGTATAATATTCTGTTATCCTGAAGCTGCCTTATTGAAGGGGCCAGCTCTTCAGGATGTCAGGATGAAAGCCCTCTGCTAAAACTACACAAGGACCTTATGTAAAGATCAGTGTTCACATTTGTTATTTACAGAAGAATGAAACATTTTCCTAAGAAGGGACAGCAGGAGTAGTTATTCAGTTTGTGTATACTTTATCTTGATAAAAGGGCACAACTTTTCTGCTTCTTCGCCCAGGTAGAGGAGATGATAGAAGAAACCATCTTGTTGGGAGGCCAGGTGTATTTTAAGGGTTTTATCTTCTGAAAATCTTTTGCTTATGTGAGTGATCTTTACTCACAAGAAGTAATTCCACAAAAATCAGTGGAATTAACATTAACATTTATATTATCAGGTTGTAAATCTTCAGGGGAAGTGATAGTGAAATGGAAGATGTGTCCCTCAAACCTTGTTTATTTTAAACTTAGCGTGCAAAATTTGTAGAGAATCATACCCACTTACACCTTTACGCATTTTTTTAAAATATGTTTGAAGCACTTAGGCAGCAGCAGACTTTCATTACTGGGGTTTTGCAGTTACGCAGTCTAATACCCTGCATTGTCTTCAGCTAGTCTTTGTGAGTAACTGATCCTTCTGCTTTGCCCAGTAATATCATAGTTCGTGCAAATCATCTTTTTCTACATTTCTTTTCTTTTACTCTTTTTTGCCTTCCAATGCCTACAAAAGTGTTGAAGTAGCTGAACTGTTAGGCCAGTGAATTGCACCTTTTTTTTCTTCCCCCCCCCCCAGCAATCCCTGTTTAATACTGGCTGAGTTTATCAGCTTTAATACCTGTCCTTAGGTCAGAGGGGTGGACAACCATAGCAGCTTGAGGATTTTGTGCGACAGAATAAACTTAAGGACTGTGGTTTTCAATACCAAGGATTGTAACTTCTTTACAGAAAACTGTTTAAAGATCAGTATTTCAGAGCCACAGTTCAATACATACCACCTGTAAGTTTCTAACAATCAGGTCCTGTTTGTCAGTTGGCTCATTTGATGTTTATTTTCATGAAATGCAACCTTTTTGCCCTCCTTCTTCTGCCTCTGGTTTTGGTACTTCCATAATTTGTACTGTTACATTGTGCTGCAGAGTTGTTAGCTCTCATACTATAACGACTTAGTCTTCAAGCAACGAGGGCACGCATTATGGCACCAAGTCACTTAAACCCAGGTTTTGTTCCAGCCGGTGAGCTAATGTGTGTTGAAACACATAGAAAAACAGTTTTCTTCAGTTAGTTCTCACTTTGTTTTGTCTTTATACCACTCAAAGACTTATGCTCTATTTTCAGCTGTTCTGGATTCTTTATCTTCCCCCAACACTGAAACAGGCACCCATTGTTTTTACTGAAGTGGGTAAAATGTGAAAAAGCAGAACAGCGCTAGAACTCTTTATAAAAACACCCTCTTTTTCAGGTCTTATCCCTTTCTTGGTATGTATGCTCTTTCCCACTTTGATCCAATCACTAACAAGATCTTACAGAAAACTTATATTTTTTTCTTTTTTCTTGCTGTCTGTCATTTGGTTGTTTGAACAGCTTCAGAGATTGAGAGAAACTCTTGCAGCTTATTTTTATGTTTTCATTCCTTCCTGATCTGTTGATAGAAACCATCTGTGACTTACCAATACTATTATATATTTTAGTACATATTTATTACACATACAAAAATATATAAATATTAAAAATATAGCTATATCTATATAGCTGTCTCTGAGTGTTTTATTAATTGTTAGCTGGTGACAGAGTGCTTCCAAGTGCAAAGACTGCTCAGCTTTGGGTACTTGTTTCCTGCTCTTGCTCAGGACAAGCTTCAAGGAAATTGTGGACCTGGATTTTCCTCACCTGAAAGCTCTGGTGGAAGTCGTGATGTCAGTATGTTGACTTGCGAGCTTTGCCATAAGCAGCATGGATTGTGGCCGTAGCACAGCTTAAATTGTGTTTTAAGAGGAGGGTTTTTAAGCCGCTTGTGTTTTGAGCATCTTTTAAAACACAACGTAAGCAGCTGAGAGCTTCTTTCTATGCTTGTAAGACTTGTCTTTGGTAGCTTCTGAACAGACAAGCAAAAGTTTGGTGATCTCAACTAAAAGTTTGGTCATCTTCCACTTCTGCCAGAAAATACCGTTCCCTGTCGTATTCTCTCCTTTTGTTGTTTGGTAGTAAGAACAACAATAGAGTAAAACTTGTAAAAATTATTACTTCTTTTGGATTGGATCCTTAGTTTGGGCTGTGGTGAATTTAAACATGTTAGAGGTAGGAAAGACAGAATCTAGTCTACAAAAAGTTGAACTTTTTAGGGCAACTTGAGTAATGTTTTTAAAAGCGCTTCGTATTTCTGAGAGAGTTAAGTTCAAGCTCAGATGAAAATAAAAGATGGAGAATAAGTTATTCATTGACTGGAGGAGGATGAATAAGGTAAACCAGTGATGTTCTCTTTATTCTAAGCAATACATCGCAAACAAAAGATGACAGAAGGAAAGGTAAATTATTAATCTGTGAGCCCAGATGAGCTTTTCTTTTTCTTTTGCAGCTGTTGTTTTTTTTCCTGGTGGTTAGACTCTACCTTTCAAGAGTTTTCCATAAGCATGAGAGAGATGTATACCTAGCTGCCTTTGGAGTTGTAATTTCTAAGGCTGGGTGACAGTGTAAAAGGGCCTGGCCGTTGCAGTACTTTCTCAGAGGAAACAACAGAAACTAATTTCTGCATCAGACTAGGCTGCAATGTGAGAAAAAAGCCACCCCACATTATTTTTTTTTACATTAGGCTAGGTTGCTCTGGGGACTTTGTATGGAGGGAAAATTTTCACAGAAATCATTGCATTTTTTAAGTTTGTCTTTTTCAAGTTGAGGTCTCAGTTTATCTCTGTTAGATATTGTGAGCTAAGTCAGGGCATCTTCTAACCACTCGTGTACTGAAAACCTTACAAAAAGCATTGTGTACAGTCCCCTTAGTTACAATATTATTTTCAATTTCAAATAATGATTTTTTTTAAAGTATTTTTATTTACTCCCATGGAATCCAGATGTATTGAACACTTTACTAATTAAAGTTTTGCGGAGATTTCTTATCAGCCATCTTTCAGTTGAAACTGTCAGATGTGTAAGAATGCTGCAAAATATTTCCCCTTCTGCTATGGGATAGAGCTGTGATGCATGAACTCCTCTGGCCACCCGGATACATTATGGAGTGGTTGTGTTGAGCCAGAAAGTAGAAAGATCATCTTGAATATGTGCCTGCTTCTAATTATGAGAAGGCATCATGGCACAGAGGCAGCCTGTCTTCTGGGTCATTGATCTAAACAGGTTTTTTGCTTCTGATCTGGTTTTGAGTGTGACTAGAGGACCTTGACACTTTGTTGGAGAATTAGGTGTGTTTATGTTCTGTGCTAGCTCAAGCGAAGTCCTTTTCTGGCTACCTGTATTACCGCTTGATCAGTCTCAGTCAGGCTTACTATTTACGTAGTGGAGACATGCAGTGGATAGAGTTAAAAGAACTTCATAATTGCTAATTCAGCAAATGAGTTTTTGTGTGAGGAAAGACAGTTTAGCAGTGGATTGGCTTGAATTAAATAACTTGAGCTTAATAGATCTAGTGAAGATAAGCGTTGTGATGAGATCTGCTGAGTTCACAGACACAAAGGAACTGGGCAAGACCCCTGTTTTCCTGCACTTTTGTGTGTGTGTGTGTTGCTTTGGGTTCTTTTCCTCTTTCAGGACCAAAAAAAAAAAAAAGTTTACCTAGATGGTATTTGCTTTTTACAAGTTAAAACAAGCAAGTGGAAAAGCATAGAATTCTGTGTGAACAATTTATCTTTAGTTCATTTGTTCAGGATTAAGTAATCCCTGAGATGAGGCATTGTGAGTCAGATTATTCATTATAAA
This sequence comes from Fratercula arctica, assembly GCA_947846985.1. Classification (NCBI taxonomy): domain Eukaryota; kingdom Metazoa; phylum Chordata; class Aves; order Charadriiformes; family Alcidae; genus Fratercula; species Fratercula arctica. Next base: position 86,416,866 of record CANTUZ010000001.1, on the reverse strand, counting down.
TTGCAGTAAAATGTCGTAATTTACAGGTTCCTGTACAGGAAAATTACGGAGTAGATCATTATTTTGAAGTGAGTGTGGTTTGTGGATGTGATTTCCTGTACTATGAAATATCCCAGGGTAACAATCAGAACAAAATGGGGTTTTGAAAGAAAGAATTAGCTTTTAAAGTCTTGCTAGGCACATTTTGAATAAGAAATTTAAGAATTATCTTTAGTGATTGAATCTTGATGTATTGAGTCTGTATCTCCAGCGCGCGTATGCAGGGTCTTACAGACTCAGTGCCTTATCCACAGTATTCAGTTTATGCTGGGACATAAATTTGACCCATCCTGTGAAGTACTTATGTTTTCCAGTCTCTCCTGGCTTCTTTTGTTACGTTTGCCATCACATTTAAGTCACATCAGTAAAAATAGCTTTTTAGAATAAAAAGAAAATGCCATATAATTTTCATGTGTAGAATTTAAGAATAATTGAGGCTGAGTGCGGCCTCTGATCATTTCATCCAACTCCTTGTTCAAAGCAGAGGCAGCTTCAGAGTTAGATTTGGTGGCTCAGGCCTTGTGCAGTCAAGTGCTGATTATTTCCAAGGATGGAATTGCACACAGTTCTCCGGAAAACCTGCTCCAGTGCTTAATCAGTGGCGCGATACATATTTTTTTCCCCCCCTCTTAGATCTAATAGAAATTTGCCATGCTTCTGTGTCCTTTTGGAGTGAACCTCTGAGAGGAGCCTAGCTCTTCCAAATATGTAAACGACCATTAAGGAACTGTGGATAGCAATTAGGTCTCCCCTTTGTCTGGTCTTCTTCAGGCTGAACAGACCCACATCTCTCAGCCTGGTCTTGTATGGCATGTGCTTTGGTCCCCTAGCCATGTGTGTGGCCCTTTAAGTATTTTTTTTTTATTAATATCTATTTAAAACTATAATCAAATGCCTGTTTGTTATAGCATACTTGGCAAATAGACAGACCAGACGCTCTACCAAGCCTCTCTTCGTTCTTTGATTTTTATCATTTATTTCATGGAAAGTGTGAGAACACTCTCTCAAAGGATATGTACTAAAAGAGACCTATTGTATAAATCCACGCCGAATTCAGAGAATGCAAAATAGCAACTACTCTGTGGGAATTCATCCTCTATTATTAGTGCAGGCAAAAGGAGTCAATTAAAACATTTCTGTTGAACTACTTGTTCTTTCAAATCCTTTAATTGCTCAGCTGACTACAGGAAGACTAAAATTTAGAAACTGTTTGGGAGAAGATCATATTTGAGTATATTATACTGGATTAGTCTCATCAACCACTTGATTTTGCAAGAAGGTTTTGGTTTAGCTTTTGAAGAGGGTTTCTGTTCTGGCAAAACATTATCATGGGTTGCCTCAATTGAAATTTTGCGTGTGTTTTCCCTCCTCAAGGGTGATGCAGATGGTGACAAGCCCCAGGAAATCCATGCTGCTTCAAATGAAGAGCAAACCCAGAAGTAGAACACCAGATCGCTTGGCATCAGACAGGTAAAGAACAAAGGCTGTTAGCAGTATGGGGCTATGGCAGCAAAATAACCTGGAAAAATTGAACATTTGCAAGTTTGACTTGTAGTTTTCTTCTTCATATTGTTGAAGAAAGAGGGGAAGCGAGGTAATAAATTTATCCATCTTAACATTTGTCAAAAATATGTGTGCTCCTTAATACTGGTTAACCTTTAGAGCATAGCAAGTAAATATACGTCCTCCAAGGGTTCTGAGTTAATTTAGCAAGGCTCTGGTAATGTATTGTTGTTTGGGTTTTGTTTGGTTTTTTTTTTCCTTCCCTCCCCTTCCCATTTCTGCCTCCCGTACCAGAAACCTCTTTGCCTTCTTTGTCACACCTGTGCAGGTATGAAGGAGGGGAAAGAAACATATTCTCTGCTGATATGTTTTCTCTAAAAAATTGTCAGTGCAAGGGTACCGCGTTATCTTACAGCCTGCAAGTCCACAATGTGCCTGACCTTTCATGTTGATCCACATCTGTAACGAGACGTGCTTAGTCAGTTGGGAACGAATGATGGAGGAAACAGAGGCAGCGTTTCCCAGTTCTCCGAGCCAGAAACTCAGGTTGAGATGCCAGTTCTGTTTCTGACTTGACCACAGAGTTGCTTTCTAAACTCAAGCAAGTCCCATGATTGTTATGGTTTCTAGAAAAGCAAAACAACAGCACCCTCTCAACTTCAAGATAGTTCAATTTCATGGGACAAAAATTGCTCTGTATTTGAATCTTATTATTACTAACGATAATGTTATTGGACATCATTTAGTACAAGATACCAGCTAATGTTTGCTGTGTCATCAGTTGATGAAGGATGTGTTTTCTGAAGATGTTTTCTAGTTACTTGTCTTTGCCCTGTATTATTTTCACACATTAAAGACTTACTTTTCATCAGAAAGCGATGTAGAGACATTGCAGAGACTCCTCATTATTTTTGTATGTAGTGTTCCACTTACCAGTAAAATTCTTTTTTTTCATAACTGACAACTGTGTAAATAGAATCCGGACTTAGGAAACCGCACCAATTTTTTCTTCCATGCATCATCACCAGTCACAAATGTTTGCAGATGTGATGGAACGCACACATCTGCTGAGCAGCAGCATTCCACTATTACACAACTTTAAAAGCAAAACTAGTTTCTAATGTTGTGTTTCCCTTAATGTATTTTTAATTGCTATAGCTAATTCTCACAAGGGAAAAAAGGTATGTTGACTGGCTGATTTACTTAGTACATTAGTTTTACCTTCAGACGTATGAATGTCTTTAAGAATACATGTTTTCCAAGTATTTTATAAAATAGCCATCAGATATATGAATATGAAGTCATCAGACATATGAATGTGAAGTCTTTAAGAATACATGTTTTCCAAGTATTTTATAAAATAGCCACATAAAATAAAAAATAAAAAAAAAAGGGAAAACCAGTTTCATTTTGAGTAAAGATACCCAGGGAGATCCAAGAGGAATAAAAGCTTCTCTAAAATTCACTAAAATATTGTGCTTATTGTGAACTAGAACAGAGCTACTAAATGATAAAAAGATAGGAAAATTGTTTATATATGTGGGACACTGTAAAAATATCAAGGTTCATAACAAACAGAAACCTGTAAATAGCTTTTATTTTCTTTTAGCATTTCTTACTATGTGAATGTAATTTCTGTTAGGTCTTTATTCACTTTTTGAGATGTTGGTGCTTTTTGCTGAAGGTGCATTTTCTTTTTAAGGGGAAGGTGGGTGGAAGGAAAGGATCAAAAGCTGTCAGGGAGACTTATACTAAAGTTATCTTATACTAATTAAAGTTATCTTATACTTCACTTATACTAAAGGGATCCAGACCCTTTTGTCTTCAGGATTTTAATCATAAATACTCCTGCTATATAAGTAAGTTTTGAGGGGAAGCCTCACTAACAGCTGCTGTCTCAGATGTTCTACTGTCTTTCTTTTTAAAGAGTGAAGATAATTGTTCAGGTGCTTCAAGTACCTGGGTGCTGCTGGTTTGGAAATCTACTTGCTTTGCCACATACTGTTTCTGGAGGAGATACATAAATGGAACTAGTAGATTTTTGACCTAGAGCAACCAAATGGTGAAAGTTCAATTCAGTATCACTTTTCAGCTGTTCTGCGGGGGTGGTGTTTTGTTACTTCTGCTTGAAATCAAATCCAGTTATTTAACACCATATCCAAGTCCAGATGTTTTGTTGGATTTGGGTCATCCCAAAGGTTGGAGAACACTGCTGTGATCTTCGAAAAGACATATTTGTTTATTGTGAATGAGATCAGTCCTGAAAGTCTCACTGTATTTTCAACTGTTGGCAGTATTCCTAGTTGAATATGGTTACTAAAATAAATACAGTCTCATTTTCCTCATAAAGATTTGCCACAGCATGAGTCTCTGAATTGTGAATCGTCAGCCAAGGACAAAATCACTTTGGGTTGGAGACTGTAGTATATTTCTCCATTCCAAAAACCAGCAGCATTGCACCTCCTTTATTATAGTGTGTTTGTCATCAATAATTATATGCAAACTACAGCTCAAACCCCATCCCACTGTGGGAGAAGCAAGCTTTAATTTTATCCAGCTGTTGTGCTGAAGAGTTGTGTGGAAGTGGCATGGCTTTATGTTTTTCCGTGAAGATAACGTATCTCATTTTCAACTCTGTTCAGGTTCTGTATTTATGTAATTCCATTTCTTCAAGTTAAATTACCCTAGCTTTACAGCAGAGCAAGTGAGATTAGGAAAAAATGCAATTGATGGGAATTAAAAGAATTCTATTTGAGAAAGTTAGTTTGTGTATTACGCAAGATTCCAGCTGGTGTTTTGTTGCTTTAAAGTGTTCTTTCTCTGTTATGTTTCCATACAGTTCAACTACAGGAATCGAGTTCTCTAGAGCAGACATAATCATTAGTGTTCTCATGTCAGTAATATGAAGAGTTAAGTCTCTTTATTAGAAGTAAATTGAGATTGAGAAATTTTTGTGTGGCAAGTTGATCAAAGTCTTAATTGCACTTTGACAATGGAAAGAAAAGGCCTATGATACTTAATTCTGCTTTTTCCCTCCCTCTCCCCCTTATCCTCTGTCCCCTTTCTTTGGTTATAGGTGAACAAAAAATATAGATATGAACAACAATTTCCCAAGAAAAAGAGGAAAACCATCTGAATCCATTTTGATTTTGAATGTGACTGATCTGCCTTCTGCCTCAGGAAAGACTGATGGGTGTGCTGCTTGGGCTTCTGGTATGGAATCTGTGAAAGGACACTACGTATTTTGGGTCAGTCTTGAGACCTTGTCCTCAGTTCTGCGGTGGGACTCAAGTCTGCCCATGCTTGTCCCATTGCAGGATCAGCATTGCGAGTAGCAAGTCTCAAAATTCCTCAGTCTCTTGTTATTATTTATATATAAAATATATAAAATAAAATTCCAGTTATACAAAATGGTCCTGTTTTTTTCCCTCCTCTTATTTTCTTTAAGCTCAGGTATGTGACATTTGCGCAGCCTGCAAAAGGATCTTGAGATGCTGTTGACAATGCCTGTATTTTTTAACAGCAAGAAAAAGCTGAAAGTAGCATGATGTTTTGGCTAACATTAGCTAATAGAATTACGACTGAGAACAACTACAATGACTCTTGTGTTTTGTCTGAGTCTCCCCCTCCTTTCTATACAAATCTTCTGCCTCATCGGTGCCAGCAGGAGGTATATAATGAAGCATCTGTGAGTTCCTGTCTCGTAGATGGATGGGAATGGAGCTGTTAATGTTTGTTCTTGTTTTTGCTTGAATGCACAGCTCAATGGGAACCAGAACGTTAGGGTGGTGGGAACCAGCTATAGAATAACTGGGCTATTTCCTTATTCCCAGCCAGGGGAGGGGAGGGGAGGAGAAAGTGAAGCAAAGGGAAATACAAAAGGATTTCCAGCATTTTGAAATCTTTGCACAATAAAACCCTTTCATCATTTGTTGCCATTTCCATGAGACTCTCTTTTGGGGCGTGATGCTTCACAAATTACTGTAATCCAAGTAGCTCACAGCATTTAAAGCTCTATTGGTGAGTCTTAAATGTTCCTAAATTAATCAGTGAATATGAGGACTGGGGGAATGATGGAATTAAGTGTGTGCTTGTATGATATGTTAACTTTCTACAAAGAACAGGGAAGAAAATACGAAGTAGATCGTATTCAAAATGCTTTTAAACATCTCTGTTATTACTTGGTTAGGTATTCTGTCTGAGTATAGTCCACAGACTTCTAGAGAAAAACAAACAGACCTTGGCAATGTGAATACCAGTCTGTGTGGGCATTATAAAACAGGCCAACTCTTTTTTAATACAGGCATAAGGCATGTGGTTGCCTCAGGCAGAAAAACAGTATGTCCCAGTGTGCTTAGTGCATGTTTTTATAATTGTTTTAGGCTGGTAAAGATGGATGTTGATTTAGCAAAGGGAGCAGAGTTCTTGCGTGGGGTTTGGGGTGAGTGTGTGTTTTTGGTTTTTACTTTCAATTCGCCAACATAGTTCAAACAGGCTTGGGAGGATCAAAGTAGTGTTTTTCTCAATAGTGGAAAGGAATACTGGGAAATATCAGTCATAACTGTAACTGCTCTGTTACACCACTCTTGCAGTACAAGCACACATTTGTTTCTTCCCTTAAAGATCGCCCTGCACTTACGCATTCTCGTATCCTAGAGAAAATGATTACCATTGACTTAGGAATACAGATTTAGGTGCCTATATTTTTTTCCAGTAGTATTTAGCATATGCCACGTTGGCATTTAAGAACATGATTACTTGGTAATTTAGATATTTTTCCCCCCCTAGACTCCACCAAGATGTGCTTTCCTCGTTCTCCTTTTTGATGCGGTTGTTAGCCGTTCTTTCTACCGCCTCTGAGACCAAAGTGTAACTTTTCCCATCCAGTCTGTCTTGTTAGCTAGTCCTCATTCAAACACAACAGCTCCTAAGCTCCATTTGTTTACACATATATGTGTGTGCGTGTTTGAAAAATCCTGGGTTAAATAAGTATCACTTGCTTTAAATGCTTTTTACTTGAGCACATCTTCATGCTGTGTATTTGCACTGCTGCTTAAAAATGTCCCAAACGATAGACACCAAACCAGAGTGCTTTTATCCAGCAGGAAATGACTGCCTTGGAGCACCTGCACACACACATGACGAGGAGATGGTTCCAAAATGTGAGCAAAGTAGCCCTAAATGAAATCCTTTCCTTATGTCTTCTGTTTTTTACAAGTACAGGAAATAAAAAAAAAAAAAGTTTCATGCTGGTAAGAGTGCAAGAGTTCGTAAACATTCAACTCACTTGGCACAGACTTCCCTAATGAGGAACAGGGGAGCAGCTGACCACTGTTCATATATATATATTTACGTATGTACACATGCACGGATGCGTGGAACCAATTTGTGCATGCATGTGTTATCTTTTGCCAGACTTTGCCTGTGGGTATTACAACATAAGCTAAATAAGAACGGTATATTCCCCACCCAAATGTCACATTAACAGTTCGGTCTTTCCTTCCACCCGAAGCCTTTGGGCTTGGTGACTGGAGTCTGTGCAGCTGAGGAGACAGTGTTCTCATCTCAGCATCCTCGGCCACAGCGGCCGTTAGCAGATGTGCTGGGGCCAGGTTGCAGTGCTCTCTCTTAAAAACTTTTCTCTCTCTTTTGTCTCTCCAGCATGTGAAAATCATAGAAGTGGAGATCATCAGGTTGGCCCTCGCAGCCCTCAATGCTGGGATGACAATTCCTGTAGGCAGCATGTTAGTTGTGTGACGAAGGCAGCATAGCCTCTCCTTTTGCTAGAAAGAGCATCACCAACCTGGAATAATCCTGTTAGCCCAGGTAAACAGGCGCAATCTGGCAGCCTTGAATAAAATAGCAGTAAAAATCGCACAAGTTTTCATTGCAAAAATCTGGGTTAGGCTCAGTGCTCTGACTGTGGAAGGCCCCAGACGCAGACTTACTAGCAGAGGTTGTAGCTGAAGTGTTTTGGAGCGTCCTTCGTTGCATCTGTCGCCTTTGAGGAGAGCTTATAACTGCAGTGCAAGAAAGGGCAAGATTGATACAGAGGGAATTGTATTTTAGACCTAGAGAAAAGAATGCCCCGGGAGTTGGGGGGGGCTTACTACTGTTCTCTTCATTAGACCCAGCAGAAAAATCTTGGTGTGAGCACATTTGCTTTGGAACAGAGCGGAGCCCCTGCTGCATGCGTTTCTTTTTCCCTTTTCTTCTTTTGTAAAGGTTATTTCCGTACCTTCCCGTAAATCCCAAGCTCCATGTAAAGCTGGTTTTATCATCATAAACGGCTCTTGACAAAGCGCATTTTGGCTCTTCAGGCATGCTGGGGAGGCCTGCATGGCTTCCCACTGGACCTTCCTGGATGTAGCGTTTCGAAGCAGGGTCGGTTTATTGCAGCTGGATGGCCTGGCAGCTGGCTAGGTCAGCCCCACTGCGGCATGGTTTTGACAGGTACAAAAGCTTGTTTACAAGGAAAAACCTTTGATAACGGTGTCTTAACTACAAAGCTGAAGATGTTTTAGCAGAAAAAAAGGACGTTTCTAATTGTGTAACAACACCCTGTCCTCTTAAGTCTGGGCCATTAGCTGATTCTGGTATTTTTTGATTGTTTATGGTTCTTAACGGGACTGGAGCTGACAGCTTTCTCAGGATCTCTCTGGAAGCAATGTTGCTTTATTGATGCAATTGTGTTGTTTTCCTCCATTTCGTGTCAGTGAAGTTCATTACTGGCCATCTCTGGTTAAAGACCAAAATCTGATCTGGATTTTCATCTGGCCTTGAAGTTCGTGGATTCCACCAGAACGCTGCTGTCACCGCCCTGTTGTCAAGCTGGTGTTACGGGTAGCTGTCGCATTGGTGGTGAAAGGTAGAGAAATTAAAGGTGGGCTCAGGCTGTCTCACAGCTGCTTACGTGTCTTCTTCCTCTAAAACCACCTTTTTGTGTGGGAAATGGAGGTACAGTGCCTGCACCAGACCAAGCTCTCGGGCTTTCTTGACTCCTGGCCTTTTTTTGCAGGGTGCATTTAAAAGTCTGAATCTACCAACTAACAGTCAGTTGTGGGCCATGTCCAGCTGTGGCAGGTAAGCTGGATGCGGTGCTCCATCACCAAGCCTGCTTGCTGAGACATGGTCTTGTTATTGGTAAGCTTTGCTGGATCTTCTGGAGAGAGGAAGATGGATCCCGGGTGACTCGCTGCTGTGTGTGCCTGGGAATACCCATGCAGAAGCCTGAGCTGTGCTCGGACCCGCCATCCCAGACTCTTTGTGCCCACCATGGAAACAGCAGTGGGGGCAATGGGAGAGGTTGTTCAGGGACCTTCTCTTTTTTGTAGCATGAATATAAACCTGCACAAGACTCAAGAATTTAATATGATAGGGATTCAAGCTCAAGGATGTGCTTTACATGTACTCTGAGCGTCCAGATCTTGTCCCATGAAGTAACAAGGTGAGCCCCTTGCTGGGTGCTTTTTGGCAGAGGGCGGATGCTGTTGGGAAGGCTGTTGCTGCAGTCTATTACCACCTGGGTTTGTCAGCCCTTCTACCCAAGGAAGGTGGCTTGCAGCCCTGAGACCACTGTGCAGGCGAGTGCTGGAGAGCTGTGCGCGACCACTTTGTCTTGCTTCAGGGGCTCGCTCAGCATGCATGGTCAGGTCGCAGTGAGATCAGCAGCCTCGTGCCTGGATAAAAGAATAAGCTGAAGAGGAGAACCTCATTTCTTCCTTCTTTGGCTGTTACGGTGTGAAGGCTACAGAACCGTACTACCTCCTGTACTGAGATCTTTCAAAATCCAGTGTTCTGTGTCCCAGTGCATCCAGATCTCCCAACGCTGAATCTTAACCTGAATTACCTTCACTCAACTCCAGGGTGCAGCACCCGTGCCTTTGAAAAACTAACCTGTCTCTTCCGACTCAAAATGAGCTGCATCCAGCGCTTGGCCCAGAATCCTGAATCGCCCTGCGTGCCCGCTGTGCCCATGCTCCGCAGGCGGCCGGCTCGAGAGGCAGAGGAGGAAGGAAGGACACCCCGAGCACAGATGCTCGGTGATGCTCTCTCCCTGCCAACTCATGGCTTTACCCCAGGGGTAGAAGCTCTCTGATTTTCCCAGCGATGGGGAGGACGCTGAAGCATGATGCCTAGAAGAGTCTTCGTGGCTGTACGCACGTACCAGCCACGGGTCACAGGCAGGCAGCTGTGGAGGCAGCCCTCACCGCCACAGTTTTAGCCCATTTACTTTCTTTTTTCTTGTTGTTAAAAATTGTGTACAGGAATGCGCAGAGTTACTGTATCGACCCACGGTGGAAGAAAAGGGATTCTTCCCTTCCCCCCATGCCCTGCCCTAGATTAAGCTCATGAACGTCCTCTCTGTAAATTTAGCAAGCTTCAGACTCACTTCCTTTTGTAAGGAGACCTGAAAGAGCCATTTCCTGATTCGTACAGCGCTCTTGTATGCGCCCATGAAGTGCTCATTCATGGTGAATCATAAAGGTAACCTCCGTTCAAAGCACGGCTCCAGCTCCGGCTCCCATACTTTGTCATTGTACAAAAAAAAGAGTTTTCTTATTCAACGCAGGACGCTGAAGTCATGTTTGCATTTACTGGAGGGCTGCACCCGGGGGTTTTATGAGCTTCTGTCTTAAAAGCATCGTTTACAAACCACCCGCACTGAAGCGGGCTGTCAAAAGCACCGAAGCCAGCCCAAAGGAATATGTTTACTATCGTGTGCCAGGCTTGACACATTTTCCATATCCTGCCAGAGAGGAGGAATGGCATGGGGAGCTGCGAGTGAGTCAGCCCCGGCCCCCGGCGCGGTGCCACGCACGCACGGTGCTTACGCAGCAGCCTGGCCGGCAAGCCCGGGCAGGCTCGGGGCTCGGCGCAACCCTTCCTATGCTAAACTGAGTGAAGGTGCGGGAGAAAACTCAGCTGCTACCAGCAGCAAAGGACTTCTTTTCCTCTCTGCGGCTTGGTGGGGGATCAATGAGGCAGAGTCTGTTGTGTTTATCTCTTCTGTGCTCGCCTCCAGGTTCGTCTGCCGATAAAAAAGATGAGCTGTCACTGGCTGGTGGAAGAAGGAAACGTGCGTCTGCTCGGCTCTCCCCCATCTCTGCCAAAAGCGAGGGCGAGCCAACTCATACATCATATTGGAGTCCTCTGCCGTTTAGCAGCTTCTGCACAGCATCCAACTGTACAAGGACATGGCCCTGGAGCCAAACAACCTTTGGCTGTACTTTTGCCTTGATGGAGTGAGATCAGTACGATCTATCCTTGTACAAGAGAGCAAAATACACAGATGCTAAAATCAGCAACTGTGTTTTGACCAAGAAGAAAACAGTAAAGGGGAAGAAGTCTTAGCTTGTGGAAAAAAGAAGTTACTCAACATAAATGGGAGCACATCCTCTTTTACTGCCGTGACCCTTCTCAAACTCTTTAAAAAGCCAGATATTTGCTAGTTGCTTTTTAGCATGACTGTTTTTACACTATTTTCCTATTAGTAGATGCTATTAGGCTGCTAAGGAGACTCTCTTGTTTGAGGAATGTTAGAGGAGCAGTGGTGTAAAACCCCCCTCAGCCCTTGGCTGGCCAGTGACTCACACCAAAAACTAACAGAACTGTGGGAGCAAAAAACCCAAGTGATTTTAGCTTCCCAGTGGGTAACCTAAGGTGTAACATAGACGGGCAGAAACTTGTTACATACCTCAGGTCACAAGTCTCTGAGCTAAGAACAGGCTGTGCTCAGAGCCTGATTTTTGTCCTGGAAGGCTGCGGGGTTAACTACCATGAATCAACTCATAGCCATCAATTGTAAGTAAATTGCCATAAACAAAATTGTAACAGTTAAGGAGGTGTGAAGCGGTCATTTTAATTGGTAATCCTGTGGGATTTCCCGTCTCTGAGTATTTTCCTAGTGGAGTGAAAGGCACGAGGAGAAGGGTTTTATTTGGGCGTGAGTTCTCCCTTCTTCCCCCGCAGCTGAAGAGCTGCTCTGCCTGCGGGAAGGCTGAGGAGCATCGTGTCAATCACCCGGCTCACCTGCCAGCCCTGGAGGGATGCTCCCGGAGCACAGAAGACCTCAACACCATCCCTCCCAACTGGAAAAGAGGGACCCTTTCTGCCCATGCCTCTGGAACTCAACCCTGGGGTCCATAGGCAGAATATCCTGTAACGTTTCCAGACTTGATCATTGACTTAATTGTCTGCGGCCACTTGTTTTCTCTCGCCTTTCTCCTCTCGCTGCGTTTGTGACCTCTCTGGTGGACTTTCCCAGCTTTGCCTGAAGCGCCTCCCTGGCCCGGGGGCCCTGCTGAGGTCTTCCCAACATTTTTCTCTTGCCTCAGTAATTTTCTTGAGGAATTCTGACACCTCATCACCCCTGCTTTCAAAGTTTCTCATTTATGGATTCCTGTAGCTCCTTCTCATGTATGGTTACCGCTAGCAGCTTTTATTACTGATTTTGAGACAGTGTTTCCTTAAAACCTGGTCAATTATTATTTTGAGAGCTGGAGAACAATAACCTCGCTCTTTTTTTCTTTTTTAGTATAATTTGTTTTCAACATCCAGGTTTTCGGCCAGGTTAATTTTTAGTGGTGGTGGCTGTGCTGGCTCCGTGGCCTCATCTGACCCAGTACGGGGGGCCTTGGCTTTGTGCCGGCATGTCTGGAGGACTCCTGGTGGCCCCTGAGATGTTATTCCTGAACACGTGGTGCCCGGGGCCATGGCGCATCGCCCAGTGCCAGTGGGGGTGCGTGTGCAGGTCGTCTCCCCACGCTGGCGCTGCTGCAGCCTCTCCTCTCTATGGGGGACACGCTGCAGATCCAGGCAGCTGTCCCTAAAAGCCTGGCAACGGCAGCTTTTGGCACCCTGCAGCCGGAACCATTTGAAAAGACGTGCCAGCATGCCTTGCGTAAAAGTGATGCGTTTGAAGAATATGAGTATTTATGAAGAGACTGGCGTTGCATTTTTTTTTCTAATGCTCGGTTTCCTGCTGGGGTGAGGGGAGTTATGGGGGACAGCTGGCCCAACAGGGGGGACATAGCGGTACCCGTGAGCAGGTGAGGTCCTTGGACTTGACCTTCCCTCCAAGCTGAGTGCAGGGACAAGGGCAGTGACAGACCAGAGAAAAAAGAAACGTCAGAGCAAGGGAGAGCAAAGTGGGCAGTGCGGTCAGAAAGGACACAGGGAAAGCATGCAAAGAAACTATGGTGGATTTTTGCATATGTGTGCTCTCCATTATTGACGTTCTACCCCCACTAGTAAAGACAGCTTTCCTACCTCTCCTTTCTCCCCTTTCCTATTCCCAGCTCAGCAGTACAGTTGGAGGGGGGCCACGCTCCTCCTCAGTTTACAGCTTAAGGGATGTTTTGGGGGGCGATTTTCATCTGCGTAAGAGGGAAACTTCTTATTTCTCCAGGATGCGCGGGGCTGGTGACGGGCAGGCGCCCATCGACACAGCCCTCCCAGCCCTGATTTCACTCAGGGTGCTACAGTAGCCCCATGAGTCTTGTTATAGCCACTTTTTTCTTGTAGTTGCGAGGGGTCTTTATGTTATTTGTTTTGTGGTAGGGCATAGCGGAGGCTGAGTGCTAATTTGTGTGCAGAGGAAAAACCCTGCCTGCTAATAAGTCTAGGAGAGTTTTTCTCCCCTCCTTAGGTGGGATTTATTTTTTAGCAGAAACAGCAATTCTTCAGCAGTATGCTGATAGCAAGCGTGAGAATTAGATCAAGCTTTAACTGTTGAAAGGGAATGCTCCAAGACACGTTTCATGCTGACTTTTCTTTTGATTGTTCTGGTAATATATTCTGTAAGCATTTTGTCATCTAAACGTTTGGAATTCAGGAGAAGGAAATTAATATGAGATCTTTAAAAAATTCATAGAGAACAACTTACTTGTAGTAAGGTGTAGAGAAGAGCTGCTTGCTTCTGCTGGGATGGAAATTTAGCCACTGATTTATTCATCTGATCTATTTAATTTGTCCTAAAGAAAAAAAAAAAAAAAACAAAAAACAAAAACAAAGGAAGAGATAAGCAAAATTGTGCTTACAACAAAGAAGAAGCAATCTGGGCCTCTCCAAGCATGCTTGTGCAATTACAGTGTCCTAATTCTCTTTATAGACTAACAAGCTTAAGACATCCATTATTTTACTGAAAAAAAAAAAAAAGCAGACACCCTGAAGTAATATATCATATGATAATCCCAGTCCGGTGGTGGTTTTGGATTAATAAATGTTATTAAATGCTTTGCTGAAAAGTGTGCCAGATGTTTTTCCTGGTGCATGCTTGAAGGTTACAGCTGCGTCTCGTAACGTTTTAGCAGCCACAGTGGAGGGGAGGGTTTCCTGCTGAGCGCCGAGCTGCCTGGGCATTGCTCATCTTCACGAGTCAGTGACACGAAGGGTTGTCAAAGGGCAGGGAAGGAGAGATAAAACCGTGTCGCGAAGCCTCTGACTAAAAAGAAACTGTCAGGTTTCAGATGCCCAACTGGTATTTTTAGGGCTCGCTTTGCAGGAAGCTGGTATTGCAGGTATCTCTGGCATGAGCCCATGGCGTCAGGCAGTGCCGAGGCCTCTGGCGAGGTGATGGCCCGAGGAAGGTGGTACTGAGGTGATGCTGACACCCTGCGCTCCGCACGTCAGGGCACCACGGGCGGCCCAGAGGCTTGCTGCAGGGCCCCCTGCCCTTTTTCCAAAACGAAAGGCAAGAAAAAAAAGCCCACATGGCACCCAGCCACCCCCTGCCCTCCCAGGAAAACAAGCACCAGAGACGTGGCTCGGGCGCATCGTGGCTCAGGGGGATGTGGGCTCTCCTGCCATGCCAAAAAGCCCTGTAACACCACCAGGGTGGCAGCCGGCAGGCATTGGACAGGGCCAAGATGCTCTGTGGCTACTTGTCCTCGCTGCGGGGACCAGTTCCTCACCCTGCTGGCGTTCCTCAGGGGTCAGTACTGGGACCGCTACTGTTTAACATCTTTGTCAGCGACATGGACAGTGAGATCAAGTGCACCCTCAGCAAGTTTGCCGATGACACCAAGCTGTGTGGCACAGTCAACACGCTGGAGGGAAGGGATGCCATCCAGAGGGACCTGGACAGGCTTGAGAGGTGGGCCTGTGCGAACCTCATGAAGTTCAGCCAGGCCAAGTGCAAGGTCCTACACCCGGGTCATGGCAATCCCAGGCACAAATACAGGTTGGGTGGAGAATGGATTGAGAGCAGCCCTGAGGAGAAGGACTTGGGGGTGCTGGTATACGAGAGGCTCAACATGAGCCGGCAATGTGCGCTCGCAGCCCAGAAAGCCAACCATATCCTGGGCTGCATCAAAAGAAGTGTGGCCAGCAGGTCGAGGGAGGTGACTCTGCCCCTCTGCTCCTCTCTGGTGAGACCCCACCTGGAGTACTGCATCCAGCTCTGGAGTCCTCACCACAAGAAGGACACGGACCTGTTGGAATGGGACCAGAGGAGGGCCATGAAGATGGTCCGAGGGCTGGAGCACCTGTGCTATGAGGACAGGCTGAGAGAGTTGGGGTTGTTCAGCCTGGAGAAGAGAAGGCTCCAGGGAGACCTTACAGCAGCCTTCCAGTACCTAAAGTGGGCCTACAGGAGAGATGGGGAGGGACTCTTTGTCAGGGAGTGTAGTGATAGGACATGGGGTAACGGCCTCAAGCTGAAAGAGGGTAGATTTAGATTGGATATCAGGAAGAAATTCTTTATTGTGAGGGTGATGAGGCACTGGAACTGGTTGCCCAGGGAAGCTGTGGATGCCCCATCCCTGGAAGTGTTCAAGGCCAGGCTGGATGGGGCTTTGAGCAGCCTGGTCTAGTGGGAGGTGTCCCTGCCCATGGCAGGGGGGTTGGAACTAGATGATCTTTAAGGTCCCTTCCAACCTGAACCATTCTGTCATTCTGTGATTCGGCCACGGATGCATCGGGGCTGCCAGGTGGAATGTGTCTTTCTCGTCCGGGCAAAGGACACACAAAACATGGAGCATTGGTTGCGGTGGGCAGCAATTCCCAAACCAGAGGTTATACTACGTACTTGCTACTGGTGGTTGTAAAAGCCTCTTATTTAATGCTTTAATAATATAGTTGCTTGTCTCAAGAATAAAACAGAGTAAATTGCTTTATGCATAAATGTAGCGTTTAGTGTCTTCAACGCTTTCTGGAGGCTTCCTTGCGGTATGGTCATTAGAAGTTCACCGTTACTCCTTTAATGGAAATAACATGAAAATGCATCATGACCAGGTGCAACTTATCTACTGTTTATGTATGTTATCACGCCAGTACTGTATTTTCTGGGAATTAAGTAAAATTCCACTATATTTCTGTGTGAAAAGTCTTTTAACTATAGCAAAAGAAGAGGAACTCACGTACATGTGCTCACTCACACGTTGCACAAGTCACATGTAATGATGAGGCCCTGTGATTTGATAGCTGACACTGAAGAAAAGGGGATTTAGTCAATGGTGGCAGCTCTGGGGGTCATAGCCAGGTGTCACAGTGAGGGCTGATTCAAGGGCTCCCGGCTGCACTCATCCGGCTCCGGGGACACCCCCATCCTCTCCTGAAATGTGGATGTGCAGGCCCCGGCCGCTGCCAGCTGCCTGGCCAAGGTGGCAGCAGCTAAGTTTGCAGGGTTTTGGTAAAAGAGGCTCTCTGGAAAAAAGTAAATTTTTATATTCTGTGCCTGCTATGTTGCAGAAAGCTGGTTTTGGGAACGCCTGCTGTTTCTTCACTTTTACAAAACTCGATGTATGTTTTACCCAGTGTGCCAGGCAGTAGCCTGTGAGACAGGTACTGGAGCATGTGTCCATGGCCCCCATAACACGTTCAAGTCCGAAAGTCTCTTCAGGCGAGACACTTCCTTGTCTGAAGGAGGAGAAGTGTGAGCTTCCTCTACCCTGTGGTGTAAAATGGCCACCGAGGGACCCACTGTGGGCCTTCCCCTGCCCTCGGTGCACCTAGGCTTCCCCGATGGACGCTCAGGTGGCCTAAGCGCTGGAGGAGGGATGAACCCATGTCTGCTCCCCCCATCTTCCTGCTTTTACGTCTTTCCCTATGAGGTTTCTCCTCCATCGTGTTCCCACCACAGCGAGCCCGCAGCCATGTCTCTGTATTCCACATCTCAGCAGGCACTAAAATCTCGTCCGCCATAGCTTAGCCCCGCTGCAGAGAAGCTGTCTCAGACGAAACCGGGATCTTCCCAAATACCATTTGCTGTGTTGCGGGATTGCTGGGGCTTGACGTCACTGGAAAGGGACCTTGGTTTGGCTTCGACTGGCGTCAGCAGGCGCTGAGCCTGCAGGAGATCACAGAATCATCACGGAATGGTTTGGGTTGGAAAGGACCTTAAAGATCATCTTGTTCCAGACCCCCATGCTGCAGCCGGGCAGGTTTGGCTCGCTGCAGTAGCAGCAGGGACAATGCAATGAGACTTGGACACTTGGAGTTGCCTGTGACCATTTCCCCCAGCTCTCCCATGGAGCACTCGGCAGGACCTTCAGCGCAGGGCAAGTCCTTATGCACCAAGGCATTGAGGGCTTCCAGCTCCTGAGGGCCACCTCCAAACCCCTCCATCCTGCGCCAGCTCCCACTGAAGCTCCTCCGAAACATGTACCACAGCGTCTGTGATGGGTTGGGAAGACAAATGGGGGTGATGTTTGGAGCTGCATAAAGTAAGACCACTGTAGCTGAGCTTAGAAAAGACCATGAAACAGAAGTGCCACCGTCCCCACAAGGCTGGGGGTATGAAGTGCATGGGGACGCCCAGCCAGCTGAGTATGCCCTCAGCCCAGGGAATACTTGTGTTTCTAACCCTTTTGCTGCAAGCTGCACGCGGCTTTAGGCGGATTTATATTTGTTCTACATTCTTTATTCCTGCAAACATGAGCACCTGAGGCTTTATATTTTAAATGAAATGACCGTCAATGCTTGAATCCCAAAGGCTCAAGAGCTTCTCTAAGAAAGAATGGGAGAAAATGTCACGGCCTCATCTACACCTCACAAACCCTTCTTGCTTTTAGACCTATGTTAGGAGGACCTTTGGCTTTGGCAGTCCTGTGCTTATTCCAGAAAGTGCCCGAGCTGAGGAACCAGACATAATGAGAGTGTGCGAGGGAAGCCCTAGCTGCCTGAATGATGGTGGGGAGGCACGTGGCTATGGCTGCGCGGGGGCAAACCGTGCCCTGCCTTGGAGTGAAGCAGGGATGTCTGAGCACGTTGAACGGCAGGGGTGAAAAGTGCTTTGTCTTTCAACAGCAGAAAAAGAGTAGCTGGCTGACGCCAAGCCCAAATGGCAAGAAAAGGAGCTCTGGGGTTCTGGCCATTGCACGGATTCCTCACACACACAAGGTTTCCCCTGGGCTTGACTCCCCGCAGGACTTCTGTAATCAAATTTCAGTCAAATCTTGGTGACGTCAAACTCAGCATGGAAACACAGGATCGTTTTATTGCTTCCCTGTGCTGAGAAGGTAGCCAAATGATGCCTATAAATCCTGAGTATTTGCTTATGAAAAGGTTGGTTTTTACCTCTGGGATTGTTTAACCTTGTCCTCACTTCACTGTCATTTGGAACAGCAGTGGACTTTGTTTTATCAATCAATCAGCCTTATTTACAGTCTGACAGCTTTCAGAGATATGTGGTTACATGAAATGGGTGTGCTTCCTTGCCTGGCTAAGGAACAACATACGCTGACTGCCATTATCCCTTGAATTTTCAGCTAGTTTTGTTTAAAACTGGATTAATATAGTGTTACTTCATGGACGCTAGTGCTCATTGCTGCCTCTATCTGCCAGTTCTACCTGTGGCTCTTCAGCAACAACTAATTCCTGCCCCTCCATTACTAAATCCAATTGCTTGCTAATCCATTGAGTTATGTCTAATGAGATTGATGGGAGGCAAAAATAATCCAGCAAGTATTAACGTATCCCAGGAATTTACCTCTGAGACTCCTCATTTTGCGAAATAAGAATCTTCTGATTTCTTCTGATTACTTTTACCCAGAAAGAATGAAGCCTAAACCATTTCCCTTGATGCCAGTGCCTCCGTGGGGCACCTGGCTCCCGTGGTCAGCCTCTGCACCTGGCATCCCTTCACCGCTGCTGACCTCTCCTCCTGCCTCTTTTTTCCTTTCCATTTTCTACCCCACTGGCAAAGCTACAGCTCTGTACAGAGGTTATTACTTCTAGGAGCGGTGAACGCAGGTTTTGATCCTTCCCTCCACGTTGGCTCTGAAAAAAATGGGGGACAAAAAAAAGGCCCCCATGCCTGCAAGTGTAGCTGAAACATATTCAGGCTGCGTGGTGGGGAATGTGCTTGTACATCTGGGTTAGCCCGTGGTAGGAAGTTGGCTGGGGAAAACCCCAAAATTCTACCATAGGAAACAATTGCAAAAGGCAGAAGACTATAGACCAAAACTACTTTTGTATCCTCCTGTGCAAGCTGTGCAATGGTGTTTCTACGTGAGTGACTGAAACGGGTCAAATGTGAAAGTTCGGGGAGATCGTGAAGAGTCCAGACTGGAGTTTGCTCATCATGAGAGCAATTAGAGGAAGACTGTTCAAAGGTACCTTTGCAGTGGTATCTGGGTGCCTAATTATAGCAACCAGCTTTGAAAAATCTCATCCTGCGCTTTTACTGGTGTGTTTTGAAAACACCACTGCAATATCCAGGTTACTTGGAAACACCGATGGGCTTTCATGTGGAAAGTTACAGTCCCTCTCATGCTTTTTTCCCCAGGTGGAGGAAGGTTTCTAGTAGGAATTTCAGGGATTCATGTCCCGTCCCCACATGGTGGGCTCCTGGGGGGTGATTTGGAAGATGTGAATCCAGCTCATCACGCTGTACAACAAACTTTCCGGGAGGATGGACACCTGGGTCTGTCTTCCCAAAGCACGCTCTTTTTAACTTGTTTTGGTGGAGAAGGAAAACAGAAACAGCTCAAGAAAAAGGAGATGCCTTTTCCCTTTGAGTGAACGTGACCAGCTCACACCTGCTGTGCGAACAATAGAAATACGCAAAGGTCGAAATGCAAATAAACAGAACTACTTAACTTAGAGGAGTTTCTGCAACCGGTGTTTGTTTTTCATCCTCATGAGCTGATTATCCCCTAGGGCTTTTTATCTCTTGTTTTGGCCTCTGGTAAATCTGTGAAATGAAACCGAAACTGGTTTGAAGACGGATTTTTTTTTCCCCCTCCCTATTTTCAGTAGAGGTGTGTACCTGTGCTTTGTTCTGTTATCAACCACAGCGAGCGTTTCTGATATTGCAAAAAAAAGCCAGAGCATGGCAGGGTGAGGCCTGGGGAACAGAAGTGCACCTGGCAGGGCTGCACTGGTGGGGGGCACAGCCACCATCTTCAGCCTTACACCTCCTCCTCCACAAGCTCCCTACGGGGACTGGTCTGAGCTCCTGATGGGCTCTAAAGCCCTCCATCGATGTTGCACTTGCCAAAAGCCTGCTCAACAGCAAAAAAGGTAGCCAGGTCTTGGGGGAAACGACAAAGGAGAGACCTGGGAAGGAGCTGTGTCTGCATGGAGAAGTTATGACCTGCTTTGAGTTTGCAGTGAGATTAGGCTGGATCGATGGTCCAAGGCCAATGGCATGAGGTTCAATAAGGCCAAGTGCCGGGTCCTGCACTTGGGTCTCATCAACCCCACGCAGCGCTACAGGCTTGGGGAGGAGTGGCTGGAGAGCTGCCTGGCAGAAAAGGACCTGGGGGTGCTGGTCAAGAGCTGGCTGAATATGAGCCAGCAGTGTGCCCAGGTGGCCAAGAAGGCCAACAGCATCCTGACCTGTATCAGGGACAGTGTGGCCAACAGGACTAGGGAAGCAACTGTCCCCCTGTGCTCGGCACTGGTGAGGCCCCACCTCGAGTACTGCGTCCAGTTTTAGGCCCCTCACTACAAAAAAGACATTGAGGTGCTGGAGCGGGTCCAGAGAAGGGCAACGAAGCTGGTGAGGGGTCTGGAGAACAAGTCCTGTGAGGAGCAGCTGAGGGAGCTGGGGTTGTTTAGCCTGGAGAAAAGGAGGCTGAGGGGAGACCTTATCACTCTCTACAACTACCTGAAAGGAGGCTGTAGAGAGATGGGGGTCAGTCTCTTCTCCCAAGTAACAAGTGACAGGACAAGAGGAAACGGCCTCAGGTTGCGCCAGGGGAGGTTTAGATTGGATATTAGGAAAAAATTCTTCACAGAAAGGGTTGTCAAGCATTGGAACAGGCTGCCCAGGGAAGCGGTGGAATCACCATCCCTGGAGGTATTTAAAAGACGGGTAGACGTGGTGCTGAGGGGCATGGTTTAGTGGTGGACTTGGCAGCGTTAGGTTAATGGTTGGCCTCCATCTTCTTAAAGGTCCCTCCCAACCTAGACAATTCTGTGACTCTGAGTCTAAACACTAGTGGCAGCCACGCTGGTCATGTGTTGGTTTGTTTCAGATAGCAGCTGAACCACGGATACCTTTGTTTAAATTGCGGCCACTTCTCTGAAACTTGAGTTCCACACACAAAAAAAAAAAAAAAAAAGGCATTTAAGCAATCCTGCCCAGGCAAGCAAAACAACTGGGCAAAGCCGAGTCTGTTACGTGAGGTGAATTAGTTAAACCCAGGCGAACAGCCGCCTGCTGCAGGTGCCGTCAGTCGGCGCGTGCCTGTGGGTGCGCGTCCCGCTGCGACCGCAGGCCTCCCGCTCAGCCTTTCCTCCCCCAGGGCCTGCTGGGGGGACAGCCCAGGGCAGCCAGCTGAAGGAAATAAACCTTCTGGTCAACCGAAAGACAGTGGGGCATGAAGCACCTCTCTGGGCTACCCTCCAGCCCGAGATAACGCTGTTGAATTACACAACGGTTTCCTGAGCGCCTGTTCCAGGCGTGGCAGGTGTCTTCCCTGCAGCCGTGTCAGCGAGACCTGCGCATTCGGCTGGCCAGGCTCCAGGGTGGCACGTCCCCGAGGCAAGAACGCCGTATGCAGGAGCACATTAAAGCACCTACATGCTCTTTGGGGGAGAAGTTTGCATGGCTTTTTGAATTGCGTTGAGAGCAAAGGCTCTTTAAAAGAAGAGAGGAGGGGGAAGGGTTGTTTTTCTCGCATATATTATGTTTTAACTCAAATTATGTAGACAAAAAAGCCTCCTTCCATGCCGTCGCTATGGCTACGGCTCGGATCATTGTGCGGGAGCCTGTGAGAGCAGGAAAATGCCAAGTGGAGAGGGGGCGGTGAGCCCAGCGCTGCTTCTCCTTGCAGCCGGGTATGGCCCTTCACCACATCCTCCAGCCACAAGTTTGCCCGAGGCCACCTTTCCGTGCCCCCAGATGGGAATGTGGAAATGCTGCAGTTTCGAAGTCTTCTCCTGGCTGGCTCAGCAGTGAGGAGAAATTCCTGGGTCATGAGCTTGAGAGCGAGAGCAATGAGGATCTTTGCACCTCACCCACTGCCCTGGAGATGTTATCAGCCCTGTCGTAACACCCCGCGCTCTAACTCTTCCCCAGAGGCAGGCACGGCGCAGCGAGGAAGTAGGGTAAGGCAGAAGGCTGACATAACTGCGGGCCCCACACAAGCCCCGGTGCCTGTGCTGTGATGGATTCCCACTGGTGTGATACCAGTGACCAGCTCAAAGCCTACTGGTATTGCTTAGCCCCGGTCGTACGCTCGCACTGCAGCTTGGCGGTGGGATCATGACCCTGGAAACGAAGGAAGTCAAGCCGGGTGAGGGTTGTCCCGTGTCTAAGCCCATAGAAAATACCCAGCTGTACGTCTCAATTGTAGTTACAGAGACAATTTGGTCCCCCGGTAGCTTGAGAAAAAGTTATTGGGGGAATTTAAAATTGGTCTTTTCTTGAGCATTACCACATCACTCTGTTGGAGGCTCTGTTACTGTATCTGTGAGAAAATTTCTGCTGGTTTTAAGAACCCTGCCTCTTAGTAGGATCTCAACGAAAGGCACAGCTGAAAGGTTAGTCGTCGTCTTTACTTTCGCGTGTGAATGTTTAACATTATCACATTTGGCTAGAGAAGGTGTTCTCATTTGGCACTGCTTCGCTTGTTTTCTGTGTTTTATTTATTTCAGAATAATTTGTTTAGAAAATGGAGTGGTAAAGTGCATTGGCAGAAGATGATGAGCAAGACAGGGCAAACACTTTTAAATTGATTGAAAAGTTGACTAAGCTGCTTACTTTCTTAATTATAATGCCTAATTAGTTAGCTTGTTCCATTCAGTCATGCAGCTTTGATAGCCTTATTGTGCACCACAAGTCTGGGGCCTGAGATTTAAGCAGGGTTGTCCTAGATATCTAATGAACTGTGAATTTGAAAATAAAAACATTTTAAACTGCTCTGCTAGTAATCACCTTCTGGACTGACATACGGAGCCAAAAGGACCAGCTTAAAATAGCTTCAAAACAGATTCCACTAGAATGGAGATGCACAAGTAGGTGACTGTAGCTCACTGGGTTACCAGCGAAGTTACTGCAGCGACACTGGTGAGAAGACACAACACCCTCAGGCTCAGCGAGAGCTGCTGGGGACCATCTTGTCCTTCCCACACCACCTCCAGTGCTAGTTACCGGCCCGGTTCATCAGGTGGGCTTACTCCCACCTCCTTTGGTCTACTGAACTGCAGAAGAGCAGAGGCTCAGCAAGGGCTAGTACCAAACACCTCTGCAAGCGCAGGGGAGCGGCTGTGAATGACTTAAGTGGAACCTAATCTGCTAGATCAGGGTAATTTACACGACAGGTTCTGGGCAAAGTCCAACCTCTGTTTGTCCACCCAACCACTTGGACATAGGCTGCCTTCTGCTCTCTTCCAGGAGCTCCTGTATTTCTCCTCAGTCTTCTCATTCCTGAGGCAATAGCCAACAGCCATATCTCACACCCGGGCAGAGCTGAGCTGGCACACTGCTGCCTACGCCTTAGTTAAAAACAAAACCACAACAGAAAGCAAGAAGGGTTTCAGGCTAAATGCCCTGCACAGCCTGCTGTTGGCTCCAGGCAGAGGGACATCTTGTTCTTAAAATTAGTTTAGCATTACTCATGGATGCAGCAGTTACTGCCCACTGCTCTCTGAGATAAAGACATCTTCCAGATGACGTATGATTTATGCAGCTATCCAAATCAGTTTAAAAGCTTGTTTTATTTAAACCAGTGCATGTTACAAGGCAGGTAAGTCTCTTCCCTTCCTTTGAAGTGAAAGCAGTGCTGGCCAAAAGAAGCCCTTTATTGCAGGGTGACCACAGAGCACGAGGAGAGCAGCATAAAACTTGCAGGCACCCGCTTTCGCCATCAACTTATGAGAAAGGCAGACGCAGCACGGCAAAGTTGGTAAGTCTGTTTGCAAGCTGACTAAAAAAGTTGATGAGCAGCGTTGTTTTCATTTGCTGCTGTACAAAGGTGTAAACAGGCAGAATCAGTTTTTCACTTTTTAACACAGCACTCAATTTCAGGCACTCACCACTGCCCTGAGGTGTGTATCTAAACCCATATACATAAACACGTTTTATCAAAAGCATGAAGGTCTGATGTTTTAAGACTCACATAAGGGAGTGTTTTTGTGGTTCGTAAAAATACTTTCACCTACCCTGACCAGAAGTCAAATCTATTTTTGCAGTTTAGGCTTTGAAATTACAACTAGATGCATCTTCCCTTCAAAGCTATGCCCTCCCGCCTGAGGGGCTCTGCAGTTCAGTGGAAGTCCCAAGGAGGGAACACCACAAGCTCCAATGTTTTCTGGAGGGCTCTAAATGAACCAACTGCTCACTAGAGACAATGCTCTGCACCTCACAGGAAGCAGAGACGTATCTCAAATCCCTCCAAACACTCAGCTTCAGCAGAGGCGCACAGAACCTTACACCACAGGTCCGCAGGCACACAAGCACCCCTTTCACCTCTCCAAGACTGTGGTAATTTATGCTTTACTTGTGAAAAAGTCTGGGTGAATGAGAGAGTCTGTTAATTTGCATGTTAACTGAAAACCGTATGTGAGAATTAAAATCAAAACTACTGCCATGAAGTGAAAACACTATTTATTTTTATAAAAGGCAATATAATTAAAACAAACCCTACCAGTGTGTACATTGTACACATTTGAATGACACTTACAAGAATGAAGTTTCAATACACAAAGATTACAAGCCCACACTGGTAAAGGATGCACACAGGCACATACTCAAATTCACAGATGCCTCAACTCCAGATCACAGTACCCATTACTCTGACCACACCTGCATCACATTTTCATTATTAGCATCCACACTACTTTATTCCACTACAAACTGTACACAGAAAGCAAGAAGGAGTTTATTCAGAGAGCATAGATATTCGCAGGAAGAATTTATTTGCTGGAATAATCTCTCACTCTTCTGTTGCCATCTTCAAGAGATACTCTTTGTCAATTTTGAAGAGCCTCCACCCCTCCTCGGTGGACAGATCAGAGGCGCCCCTTCTCTTATAGAACCTGATGGATGGTTCGTTCCACTCCGCAACGAGGAAGTGCATACTGCTGCAGCGGCACTTCACAGCAACCTGCAAAAGCACGCAACACATGTTTCAAACTACAGCCCCAGAGGATAAGCCTAGTAAGAACTGGGGAGACTACTCAGCAATTCTGTTATCACCAGAAGTCATCAAGTTCATTCTATTGATCACATCACTCGTCACTGTTTAACAGACTCTAGACAATGCCTTAAGCCATCTAGTGTCCTGTGACCTCCTTTAATTTATTTCTGAGTAGTGCTGAAGGAGAAGTTCTAATGCAGTTTGCAGAAGAGCAAGAATACTGCCTTGCCACATGTCCTCAGTTCTACTTGCTTAGACTTATCGCTGAGACATACCTGACTCAAGTTCTTCAGAATTTCTGACCCAATGCCAAGTCCTAAAAAAAAAGTAAAACCACAACAAGAGCGTAAGTTTTAAAGAAGCTCTATAGGAAGCAACTAATTGACTTCTATAATACATACCTCTATACTCAGCCATCACATAAAAGTCTTCAAGATACAGCAGTTTTCCAATCCATGGATCATAAGTGAAGTAATACATGGCAAAGCCCACAACGCTGTGTTCTGAAACAAAGAGTGTAACTTTAGCTAGTCTGAATTTAAAAGACAAAAACATTAAGTCTTACATGCATGTTTATATACATATTCTTTCTGTTACATGCAGACATTTGCTATTAGGTTAGCATTAAGCACACAATTGAAAATACAAGTTTTGACAAACTTGCATCAACCTAACAGAATGAAGATTGCCCTGGCCGTATCCTGAAATCCTCAAAAACACTGTCATGGTAAGTGCTGAACACAAGGCTTTTTTCTACAAATACATACCCTACTTACTTATCAGTATTTCCATTCTGGAATACAAGTAAAAACTTTACACAGCAGTTCACAGTCTAAGTGATTGCCCCAACTCTGCTTCCTTAGCAACCAAAACAGTCAAACTCTGAAGAACACTGATTTTTCAATGTATATTCCTCAGTAACTACACTGTGTTATAAGACATGCTCACAGGCCACCTTTACAGCAGCATTTCCAGCACCTCAACTTATGCTTCCACTGAGAGCATCACGCTGTTGACTTTACCTTCAGCACCATACAGTCACAGTATGTAAAGCTGCAGCTTCAATTATAATTCTGTGGTTCAACAGGGAAGAGAAACCAACTCTTCCACCAGCAGCCTGCTCAAACCTAAACCCTGAGTACGTTAACTACATCTGCCGTAACACTCTGCACATACTGGAAGAGAAGCGTGCAAACAGATTTCTGATCTACTGTGTCTTTGGTAAAGGTTTGGGAATAGCACTTGTCCCTGTAGACCTTACCTCATATTATGATCATCTACTTTATTGTGTAACGGATCTTTTAGTTACCTCCCCGCCCATCCATGTACACGGAAGGGCCATGTACATGGCGAAGCTAGAGACTGTAACCTGAAGATTGGGGACAAATTAAAGAAAAAAATGTGATTCAACAGGATTACATAAAGGTAAGTCAGGGTCAAACAAGAAAAGCCATTTAATTAATTGGAGTCAAGCACATTACGTTATACCTGATCTTCCCACGCCTCCAGGATTAGCAACTACTTCAGCAGAGTATCACTACATGTTACTGCATTTAACAGTTAACCTATTCCTCCTACCCCAACTGGTGGAACCTTATGTATAATCGATAGCATTAAGCATACGATGCCTCCTGTGTATTTAGCATCTAAAAACGAAGTATCAGGAAGCCTCACCTTCAGACGACCACTGTTCTTTTGGCACTTCTGCGACCAGACAGTGGTAGAAAGGGTGCTCGCCAAAACCATCCTCAAGCAGCTCTAGAAAAGCAGAACAAACGGGCACCTGAGCTACAGACACCCACATCGGGCTACCGACACCGCCGAGCGGGCCCCCGCTCCCGTACCTTTCTCAGTCAGCACCACTTGATCCTCCATGTCCTCGTATTTCGCCAGTTCCTGGAAGAGAAGGCACACCGGTGTCAGCCGGCTCCCCCCGCGGCCGCTCCCCCATTGGCCGCTCCCGCTCCCCCCCCTCCCCCGGCAGCCTTGCGCAACAGCTTGTTTTTCCTCAGACGGAAGGGCAAAGGTGCCCGCCCCCCCCGCCCCGTTCCCGCTGATGAAGGCCGCGGACCTACCCCACACGCGGCCTGCCCACCTCGGACAGGCCCGGCGCCTCACCTCGGACAGACCCGGCGCCTAACCGGACTTCCGCGCACGGTGCCGGGGGGCACGGAGGGGCCGGATCCACCTGCCACCGAAGCGACCCTGCCCTCCCCTCCAGCTGCCACCCTCAGCCCCGCACCTTGATCAGTCGCAGCAGGTCGGGGCAGTCCTCAGGACGCGCGGCGCGGATGCTGAACGAGGCCATTTTCGACGGCGCTTCCCCCTGCGGCCCCCTCGGCTGACGAGTCCCCGGTGTGTGAACAGGAGGAGCAACTGCTTCTTCATTCGTGTCCCGGGCGCGGCGGCCACCTGCGGTCAGTCAGGCTGCGAGCATGTCCCGGCGGCGCTCGGCAGACAAGGGTCACCCTTTTCCGGCTGCCTCGGCGTACTCGACGCGAACTACACCGGACCCCCGGCCCCGCCATCCCTATTTATAGGCACCCACGCCCCGCCTCTCCCCGCACGCAAGCCAATGGGAAGCGCCTGCCGTGCTCGCCCTCAGCCAATCATAGCGCTCCTCCCCGGAATCTTGCCTCGGTCTGCCAGCAACAGCTGGTGGGGGCTGTCTCGTGACTCGCCCACCCCTTCCCGGCCCCCCCCAGCGTGGCGCCCCCTAGCGCAACCGGGCGGCGCTGCAGGGCGCCGGGGTCAGAGGCCGCCCCATCTCCCTCGGCGGGGCGGCGGGGTCGGGGCTGGGGGACGCCGATCCCGCCCGGGGAGCTCGCCCGGGGCTGCCTGCCTTTCCCAGCACCGGCTGCCAGCGTTCCCCGGAAAGCGAGCCCGTCGGTGTCCCAGCGACTGCCACCGCGCCGGGCTCGGCACTGGGCGCCGTGCCACCATCTTAGGGGCCCTGGCGCTGCCTGGGCCGGAGGCGCAGCCCTCGGCGGATACGGCCGCCTTCACCTCGGTATTTATCACCGCTGTGTGGGGAAAATAATAATAATAAAAAAGCGCCTTTTTACTGCCTTGAAATACTCAGGAGGGATCCGTATCAAGCCCTGCACAGGGGGAAAGGGGGTCTCGTACCAAGGTGCGTCCCCGGCAGGAGCCTCCTGAGGGAAAAGGGTTCAAAACACTCAAGTTTCACTCAGGGTTTGGGATATTTTCCAGCCTGACATACGTGCTGACACTGACCCGCTTTCCCAGCCTGGCTGGAGAGGAAGGGACAGCGCTGGGAGAACCATGACGGAGTGTTTTCAAAGCAGGACGGGTCTGCCATAAGGGAGGCTGAGATTCCATCCTGATGGAGGTACGGATGTCCCTGAGGAGAGAGGTGGGTGCAATGAAGAAATTCAGTCTGAATAAACTCCTCAATATGTCTTTGGTGTGTGAAAGGATGGAGGAATTATCCCCAGCCCTGCTCTTCCTCTGAACACTACCGACAGATGTAGATGTATGCTGCAGAATGGGAGCTGGATCCTGATCCAGATGACCACATGTATCTGTAGACCCACCAGCTAGGCCATGCAGAGGAGAAGTATAATTATTTGTCATATGCATGGCTTTCTTTTCATCCTCTTCTATAAACTTTGCAACTATCATGTCTATACTTAGATACTGTGAAGGACCTCTTTATTTTACATTTAGCTTGAACTGATTAGTTTTAAGGGTGATTTGGGATGTGGGAAGATGCTAAGTCATGCTACTGCTGCAGAAGTTAACAATCCTTAAAACCTGGATTCCCACTCTCACAACACTCACACTCTATTTTTCAGTGTATCCAACAGTGTACAAGGTTCACCTTCATTTAGACAGAGGGACCAGTATGGAACATGATACTACAAGAGAATTGTATAAAGAAGCGTGCATTCTGGTGGGTAGTGTTACCAACAAAATCCTTTGGCACACAGTGGAAAGTGCCTAGACTCCTGGAAGTGTAATTTAGGATTTATGCAAACACCCTAACTGGCCCAGTTTACCCTCTACTGGAGCCAAAATTGAGAAGCGCAAAGAACAGAAGCATTTACAAAACACAAAACAGCAGCCAGTGGCTAGTAGTAGAAAAGTTAAGATTTGTTTCAAGAGTTATGGATATGGAAATCTTTCATGACAGGTGTTTTGGTAGGGAGACTGAATCTGAATACACTAGCAAAGAACTGACTCAGCCTAACTACATACATTTAATGAATATACATTTTTTCAATTCCTAGAAATTACCTGTCAGGGATCAGAAATGGAGAATAGTGTCTCTGTGAAAGACTTAACAGTGTTTGTGTTGTGTCAACTCTTTTTGTTTTGCATTTCACAATGAGGAAGTCATGCTGTCAGGAAACCTACTGTTGCGTAAGAGCAGAAAGTGCCTGGTTTCTTTCACTCTCAAGTCAGAAAAGTCATATGATTTTAGAAGTTGAAATCTCATAGAAAAAAAAGGCATTTTCCACCTTGACTGTGTTTGAAAGTCCTGCTTTAATTTTCTCAGAAATATGTTGGTGTTGTGTTACCCCAGTGAATGCAATTAATTGGAGTTAGCTTTCAAATTCCCAGAGCAGAAGAAAAAAATATTAAAATATTTCCTAAAGAGGTTAATAAGAATGGTAAGAATATTTTACAAAGAGGTTCTAAAAGAACTCAGTTTTGTGAATGAATCAGACTGGTAGGCCTTGTACTTTAGAAACGGCTTCCTTTTGTCTCAGGTCTGTTTGTCTTTGAGCAGGTTTTGTGTCATCTTGATGTAGCTGACGTCAGTGGTGAAATCTCATGACTTGCATAGTGCTTGGACTTTATCCTTGAGTGGTCAGCCTTTTTATTTGCACTTCTCCTGGAGGGAATGAATAGTGGTAAGACTCATGAAAAGGATCAAGTTTTTCGAATTATGCAAATATGTATGCTGGAAAGTGGTTAGCAAATGTGTTTACGGTAAACTGATGTTGAAATGATGTTGTTATAATGAAATACGCACTGAAGTCTGTATTAGCTCACTCGCTCTTCTTTTACCAGCCAGCAGCTTCTTCCATGCAGAACCTGCCAACTGTGAATCCATCTGCATTTCCACCAGGAGGGTTGGTACTTTGGTGTTTGAGGGGTAGAATGGTTAGAAATATCTAAAAAGATCATGCATGTTGTTCCTCTTATTCTCATTTTGTCTCCTCCCTAAATCTTACTTTTAAGTGGGGAGACAGAAACTTTCATGTAAAATAGCAAGCAGCACTTTCTTTATTAGCATGTAACAGGAAGTGGTATTAATAAAAGTACACAGAGTGCTACGTATCTGGCTGAGGCAAGTTTTCCCCACATCCTCGCTGGAGATGGAGGTCTTGTCTAGTCTCAAGCTACAGGAAATATCCATGCAAGTTCCCAGAAATCCTTTCGTGGTAATGCAAATGCACAATTTATTCAGAGTTATGGGACCGCGGCTGGACACTACTACTGTTAACATATTTTTATTTGCGTCTAAATTTCTGAATATCCTCTTATCTTGGAGGCTGGAGGGAGAGGCCGAAAGTGGGCACCAGCTTGCTTTCTTTACTGTTTAACTAATCAAACTCTCCTTTACTTCTGGTATTGTAATTTTTGATTTCCTCCTTCGCTA
The DNA here is from genome assembly GCA_947846985.1 of Fratercula arctica. Taxonomy (NCBI): domain Eukaryota; kingdom Metazoa; phylum Chordata; class Aves; order Charadriiformes; family Alcidae; genus Fratercula; species Fratercula arctica. The sequence continues at coordinate 86,386,161 of CANTUZ010000001.1, read as the reverse complement.
GGAAGATTCCTTGAATTCCTATATGAATGCCTCTCTCATGCCTCAAAAGTTCTCTGTTTAAAATAAATAAAAGAGGGAAGGAGAAGAACTGCTTATTCCACATTAAAATACAGTGAAGTAATAATTTTTGATTACAGTATTAAATGTTCTCAAGTATTGCAACCCAAATTATATCTCCAAACTGTATCTCCAAATTATATCTCTTGTCAAATCTCTGGAGCAAATAGAGAAAATGGAATTAATATTCAGTGTTGACCTGTTATTTTTCCAGACTAGTCTTTGGGCAGCATTCAGGATTCTCAGCATTTTCAACTGAATGATTTATTTTTCATAGTCAGAACTCACATTGATATTTATGAGTTCACAGTTGCTTCCAGATATTTTTTTCAAGCAACTTACAATTACAGTTTATCAACACTAGGCTGTAGATACAAAAAAAATATTCATTTCTATCAGAATAGTACAAAATAGTAAATAAATTCTGCAGTAGTACTGTTCAGAATTCAGGGCAAACAAAATTAACAGTTGCACATAATAAAACTACATGAATTTCCATATGCTGGAAATAAAAGGACCATCATTTTGCATTATTATCTTTGAAGACATATTTTAGGTCATTAGAACCCTGTTCCTGTAAGCTGATATATCTCATCTGTCATTTGTAATTATGTAATTTGATGAATTAGGGATTTAGACATAACTAATTATCTGCCTGCATCCACAAATCATCTGTATCATGCATCCAAATAATTTGGGGTATAAGAGTTATAGAAATAAATGTTAGGAAAAAATCAAGCCAGGCCTTAATTTTATAACTTTATGTTTTGGGTACGGGAGAAGTTCCTTTGGCTCTGAACCTGCGATATACTTAGATCGGTGTTCTTGGGTGCTGTATCTCAGGCTCTAAAAGGAAACCCAGGGCATCTAAATTTTTCTTTAAAACTAATGGGAGTTCCCAAGTTGAACGGGGCGGGGGACTACAGGAAAGATGGGGACTCTTTTTCAGGGAGTGTAGCGATAGGATGAGAGGTAACCATTTTTAACTGAAAGAGGGTAGATTTAGATTAGACATTAGGAAGAAATTCTTTCCTGTGAGGGTGGTGAGGCACTGGAACAGGTTGCCCAGGGAAGCTGTGGATGCCCCATCCCTGGAAGTGTTCAAGGCCAGGCTGGATGGGGCTTTGAGCAGCCTGGTCTAGTGGGAGGTGTTCCTGCCCATGGCAGGGGGGTTGGAACTAGATGATCTTTAAGGTCCCTTCCAACCCGAACCATTCTAGGATTCTATGATTCTATACGTAGTTTTGTCTTTTGTCACAGCCTTTTGCTCCGTCTAGAGCTGATTCTTTTCATGGCATCTTGGTTTTTGAATCTTCAGCACGCATCCATACCAGTTTTCCACATTTTTTCTCGCAATCAGATGAACGAGAAGCTTTGCAATAGCACTCTCGATGTTTTTCCTCTGTAGACACGCAGCGCTGGTCTGTGCGCGGTGACATAGCAAGGGGCGTGTGACTGTATGGGCTGGGATATACAAGGGCTGTAGCTGGGGATGGGACTTGCGAGTAAAATGTGTGGGGGTGTGGGACAGCTGAGGGGAGTCTTTCCCCTGTCGTGTCGTGCCTGCCACCCTGCCCGCTCCCTGCCTCCTCCACAAACAAGGTTCACCCGCCAGGCCCCTCGCTTGTGCCTGGTTATGTGGTCATGGAACAGGAGGGAAGTGCTCGCACTACATCCATGACAGAAAACCTGTGCTTGTAGCAAGGGTCGGCTGCGGGCGGGTTTTGCTAGGTGTGCAAGGCACACAACTTCTGTCTCTCGTTTTTTTGAAAGGAAAACCACAATCTATCACAAGTTTCATATTAAAGGGGCATGAATCCTATTTTTCAGTTCACATAGCCTTAGTTTACTTTGTTTGGAAGTAATATATCAAAAAGAAGGTAGAGGAAGGATAGAGGAAAAAGACCAATCAGGTGTTACTCTTGCAAATAATGAATAATCTGGTTAATGTATTTTCACTGTTTGCTAGAACATGTTTTCTCATATCCTTGTACAAGCTCAGTGGTGTCTTTGGCAAGATATGTTCAACAATTTCCTTGCTAACTTGTACCTCCTACAAGCACCGTTTTTCTGGCAAATTTAGATGACCAGTAAGAACTACATACATTTGGTCGGTGTGAAAGCCATGGGCTGCACCTATATACAAGTCACTCGGAGGTGCTGGCACGGTTAGAGGCTGGTTCTCTGACATTTAGATCCTTACTGGCTCTATGGTCTCTCTGTGTGGAGCAGGAACTGCCTCTCTGCCCTCAGACTCCGGCACAGGCTGTTTGTCCTCTCTGCTCTAAGGTTCTTCAGTTCCCAGTAATAAAAATAATTCTAATTGTCATGGTTTAACACCAGCCGGCAGCTAGGACCACGCAGCTGCTCGCTCACCCCCCTTTCCCCTCCCAAGAAGGGTAGGGAGAAGAGGGAGAAAAGGAGGGGAAAGGAAAAAACACCACCTCGTGGGCTGAGATAAATGCAGTTTAATAGAACAATATCAGAAAGGGAAAATAACAGTAATAATAACAATAATAATAACACGAGTCACTCTCACCACCCTGTGAACTGGCACTGTCCTGAGCAGTGATTGCAAGTACCCACCCCCCACTAACCCCATTTATATCCCGAGCATGACGTCTATGCTACGGAATAGTCTGTTGGCCATTACGTTGTTCTGTGGGAAGATGAAAAAAAGCCCTTAAAAACTATAAACTTGTCTGGCAACAACTAAATCAATATGCGTTATAGACATTCCTTTCATAGCAATTCTGAAACACAACAACCACCAGAAAGAAAATTAACTCTGTCCCAGCTGAAACCAGGACACTAATGAATTAAATTTGTTGATTCCTTGTGCGTGGAAAACACGCAGCTTATTTAACACAGCAGTGTTTTCTTAAAATTCTTCCTAGAAAATACCAAGGCTCTCAATTATCTTCCCTAACAGTGCCACCAAGTGACAGGCCAGGGGAGGAGGCCATGTCCCCCAGTCGCAAATCCTGATTTAGGATCCTGCCGGCTACACCAATTTGTCGTGAATGGGTGATTTAGATCACTTAAAGAACCACTGTCAAACGTATTAGCAAAAGTGGTTTTAATATGATGTTGTAAAAATGTGACTTAACAATGTTCGATGGCAAGGTTCACTCTATTACTGTACGGCACGATTCAAAACTACCAAGACACAAATCAAAGTTCCTAAGACAAAATCAAAGTTGCCAAGTCACAAATAAATCCTTCTCATTCCCGTAAAACACAGGCATCAACACTGACAGTTTGCCATGTGTTCCCATTTTGTTGGGCCCGTACTCCATGTTCTAATGGATAGAGGACACTCCCATTGTGTTTAATCCCAGTGCAGTGGTTGGGTATACGGTGTATACCAAAGTATTGTGTATTGTTAAAAAAAAGCTTTGCTGTTGGTGGGGTCACAAGTGAAATTAACTAGATGCCACCAAGATTGGAAATTCCTTTGTAATTAAGTTGCATTATCCCAAATTACCTTTCGAATCTCAGTGGCAAGGTGCTCTCATTGCCTTCATTGCTGCCACGGTAGATTGCACCCATAACTGGGCTTGGATGTAGCCAAGAGCTAGAGAGACGTTATTCTGGGCAATGACAAATGTGTCTACAATTAGTTGTTGTTTTTTCTCATTCATTCTTTCCCACCTAGGCAATGTAGCACCTAAAAGCCATTGACTAGTTCCCAGTGCTTTCAAAGAAGATTGTAATGGGTGTTCTAGTTTATGCAAATCACTTGTTGCCAAGCTGATGTTGTTTGCTAAAACTCCAGTGTCTATGCTGTTTCACACTCCTAGTCCTGCCCCCAGGATGCCAGTCACATCTCTCCTTGATCGTTTTGGAGGGGCGTGGGTTCACTCGCACAACCAACCTGTATGAGGTGTATTCAGGAATGGTGAGCAGGTAGGTTGAACTGCAGAGATATTAACCTGCATTGATAGTTCCACTGTTTTCTGGGACCATGATGGATTATCATAGAACCATAGAATGTTTCGGGTTGGAAGGGACCTTAAAGATCATCTAGTCCCAACCCCCCTGCCATGGGCAGGGACACCTCCCACTAGACCAGGCTGCTCAAAGCCCCATCCAGCCTGGCCTTGAACACTTCCAGGGATGGGGCATCCACAACTTCCCTGGGCAGCCCGTTCCAGTGTCTCACCACACTCATAGTGAAAAATTTCGTCTTGATATCTAATGCAAATGTACCCTCTTCCAGTTTTAAGCCGTTACCCCTCATCCTATCACTACATGCCGTTGTAAAACGTCCCTCTCCAGCTTTCTTGTAGGCCGCCTTCAGACACTGGAGGGCTGCTGCTGGCCCATGTATTAGATGGCACAGGCTCCGATTTTAGAAACGGGTAGGTGTGTGGTTTGGCCGGCGGCGTGGGCAGCAGGGCCGGGAGTAGATGGCTAGGCAGCAGGGGTACCTGTTGGGCATGTGCGAGGTCTGGGACAGGTGACAGCGTGATCCGGAGGGATGCCGTACCCCGACGGCACAGGGCGCTGTGGGGACCGGGCCCGCCTCCCCGGGGGGCGCCCCCGAGGGTCGCCTCCGCCGCCCGGGCCGGGGGGCGCTCGGGGGGATCTGGGCCTGGCAGTGCCCGGGTGTGCGCCCGTGAGCCCGCTCCTCCTCAAGACGCGGCGAAATCAAAAATATTAAAAAATAAAAAAATAACGGTATTTATCAAAATGGAGTCCTGGGCAGGGCCCGCGCGCTCTGCCGCGGCCCACCCGGCGCCTAACGGTCGCTAACGGCCCCAACGTGCGCCCTTGAGAGCGACGGGGAAAAGGGGCGCGGCGACCCCACACCGGCCGGGACCCAGCGGCTGGGGGCGGTGAGCCCCGGGGGTGGGGAAAGGCGCGGGGAGCCGGCCCCGAGCGGCCCCCCCCCGGGTGGTGGAAGGGCCGCGCACGGAGCACTTTCTGCGCCGGGCGAGCCGCGCGTCTATGGTGCTGGAGGACCGCGTGCCTGCGGCGGGCGTGGCCCTGCAGGCGCTGGGCGGGCGGCGGCCGCGCTGCCGGTCCCGCTGCCGGTGTGGGTGTCGGCGCGGCGAGCACCATGCTGGCCACTCGGTAAGGCTGCCCGCGGCGGCGGGGCCGGGGCGGGGGGCGGACAGACGGCCGGCCGGGGGAGACGCCGCTCCCTGAGGGGAGGAGATGGCGGTTCCTCCCCGCCGTGCCAGGGCCCTGCCCGGGGGTGCGGGGCCCCGAGCCTCGCCCTGCCCGCCCGCCCGCTGCCGTGGGGGGCTTGGCCCCGTCCGTGGTCGGCGGGGCCATGCCGGGGCGTGGTACCCCAAAAACTTCCGGCAGCGCGGCTGGGGGTGATGGCGCCCGGCCTTGTCGGTGCCGGCACCTCCGTGTGGGGAGCGGTTGGCGCCTCGCTGGGCGCCTCCGCATGGCACCGGGCTCGATAAAGCCCTGCGGGGGTGCAGGCGGGGCTGCGTGGGGTGTCGGGTGCTGGCTGTGCCGTGAGGCACGAGTTGGGTCCAGGAGCTGCACCAGTTGTAGAGAGCTCTCACCACTACCATTCATGTCATCTCTGGTAAGATGAGAGACTCTACTGGCATCTCAGGGTGGAGTTTTTTGTGTGTGTCCCCTTTTACTCTCTTAACTAATCCTAGTATGCTTGCAGGCAAAGGAAGCTTGTGTGTACATGATGTATATGTGTAGATATGTACATGAGGAGTATATACATAGAGATGTGTACGTGGCCCTACTCTGCTGGTGCCTGGGGACTTGCCTCTCTTTCTTTTTTTCAGGTGAAACACCTGCCTCAGCTGGAGGAAATTAAGGGACAGGCAACCCATGTGCCTTGTCAGGACAGTGCTGTGAACTGTCATGAGGGGTTTTAGTCCTGCTGACCCTCTGTGTGTTTTTGTATTACCACAGTTTTGCTTGCCCGGAGGAGTCGCACTCGGTACTACCCAGTTGAACACTTCCTGCATTGTTGGGTGGATTACATTCTCTGAAGGGTTTTACGCTTGTCCCTTCTTGCTGAACAGCTAAGCAGGTTATACCCTGCACTTTGAGCTTGTTCTGAGTTGCAACAGTGCTAAGCTGTGGAGGAGAAGACCAGGTTTAGCTGAATGGGACTGTTTTGGAGGTCTTGTGATACCCTTCCTGGGATATTGCATCTTCCACTGCTATGCATGCCAGACAAGTGGAAGAGAAGTGTATGGTTAGGGTCATGGATGATTTTCTAGATGCATGCACCCTTTGACTTTATTAGGGTGTCTACAGGGTAAAAGCTGGTGTTTGGTCTAAGCTGGTTGTCCCAGGGCATCTGCATAGTCAGTGAAGAGAACAGCTACCACCAGCGAACCATTCTTTCTTCCTGTTTTCAGATAAGGACAGGTATCTGTTGGAATTTCAGCTGGCTTGAACTGTTGTACTAGTTGTATCTGGTTCTAAAAATCAGGCTAAAAATGAGTGGGGTTTCTGAAGTAATCAGTGCCATTCCAAAAATAAATCCTAAGTCATTTTCATGTTTAATGACACTAAATTTTTCTGCTCTGCCTTTAGATTGTGCACCATGAGGAAGCTTCCTTCTGTTCTGGCTAGGACACTCACTTCTGCGACCAGTGGCTCATCAATGCTTCCTGACATGTCTGAAGGTAAAAAACTTGGTTGTACTTTGGAACATTTAGAAATGTTTCTAAGGAGTTTATTCTTTCAGGTGGTGGCCCTTCATGTGTTAATATGGTTTGGATAATGGACATGTCGTTGAGTGTTAGCTCATAGTGTAAGTGTTTAGTAAGTATCAGAAAACCACTGTATGTGTTTGGAGATTAATGGCAACAAATATGCATAACCATGGAAGCTGCAGATTGTCCTGGTTTGAGAGGCTCATCTGGTTCTTTAGTCTTAGAAGAGTGTGTGAGTCTTTGATAGAGGGACAACTACTTCTCAAGTTGTCTACAGATAGGTACTACAGCAGCTGGAGAGAATGGCCAAGAAATAGAGGAACTGAGTGTAAATAATGTCTTACAGAACTTTTAATGTGTTAATACTGTTCATTTCATAAACTTGAAGAAATCTTTTAATCAGATCAGCAGCCTTGCCTCGTGAAAATTCCTTTTACAGAAGCTTTAAAAAAAAGTTTTCTTGCATTCTAATCCCATGTACTGAGAACAGGGGAGGAGGAGCCAGGTACAAATAATTCCTTCATGGAGTTCTGCTTGTTTCTGAGATCTTCTTTTCCCCTTTGTTCTCCAAATAGAAACCCCGGGTTATCCAGTAAAAGAGAAAATGAGGGTTATTAGTTGCTAGAGAACTTTTTTCATTATTGTTAATAAATAGTACTTTGAGAGGCTAAAGCAGAGAAGTAAGGATACAGAATATTGCATACTTGCAAATATTACCCTGCTTTTTTATTTGGATATTTCATAATGATACCACCTAGAAGGCCAGTAAAAACAGTAAAGCAGTGAGGCCATCCTGGCCTTGCCTGTGATTTGTTTCTGAGGAATACTGATATTTTTTTGATTATAATAACTGTAAATATTTGAGATCTGGTTACAAAATGTTAATGTTTAAATAATGTTATACAAACTTTTGCTGACGTGTAAACTATTTTCCTTTTAGTTTGGTATCCATGCTTTCACAAAACACCAAATACTTATTCTTACTAGCTTTTCACATGCCTCCTCCCAACTTTGGGTCCTGGTTGTGAATGCCCTCACTTGGAATCATAGAATAGTTTGGGTTGGAAGGGACATCTTGTCCAACCCCCCACCTCCCCACCCCCCCCCCCCCGCAATGAGCAGGGACATCTTCAACTAGATCAGGTTGCTCAGATTCCCATCCAACCTGACCTTGAATGTTTCCAGGGATGGGGCACCTACCACCTCTCTGGGCAACCTGTTCCAGTGTTTCACCACCCTTATTGTAAAAAATTTCTTCCTTATATCTAGTCTGAATCTACCCTTTTTTAGTTTAAAACCATCACCCCTTGTCCTGTCGCAAGAGGCTGTGCTAAAAGTTTGTCCCCAGCTTTCTTATAGGCCCCTAAAGGTACCTAAAGAGGTACTGAAAGGCTGCAATAATGTCTTCCTAGAGCCTGCTCCAGGCTGAACAACCCCAACTCTCTCAGCCTGTCCTCACAGGAGAGGTGCTCCAGCCCTCTGACCATTTTTCTGACACTCCTCTAGACCTACTCCAACAGGTCCATGTCCTTCCTGTGCTGAGGGCTCCAGACCTGGATGCAGTACTCCAGGTGGGGTCTCATGAGAGCGGAGTAGAGGGGGAGAATCACCTCCCTCGACCTGCTGGCCACTTTTTCCATGGTTCTCCCAAATGCTACAAGAAGCAGGACTTTGGAAGTTTCCTCTGAGATAACTCTCATCCCGCTTCCTAAAAAATGCTCTAGATATTTTTTCCAAAGTTAATAGTGCTTGTCAACAGTACACAGTAGCACCAAGTTTGAAAGTCAGATTGGAATTACACCGCAAGCAAATACTACGTGGACCCAGTAGACAGAGGAACTGGAAAGTTGGCTTTGACGGAAAGGACTAACTCAATTGAAAACACAAAGATACTGCTTGTAAATCAGGCAAGGGCAGGTTGCCTATAGTTGCTTACTAGAATTAAGGAACATGTGTGTAAATGGTACTCAAGCAGGTAGAATAATCAGGTAACCCCTTAGTAGATGTAATTTGCATTGTTTCTTTTAATTGTTAATCTAACCTGTGTTTTCCACTCCACAGGACACTTACCCATTCATGTGAATAATGGTGTGTTGTGGTAATCTGTACATATTTTAATATTTGCTGTAACACTAAACTTACTCAGCTATTGTTTTTCCTTACTTCAGCATTCATGAAAAATGAAAGGCTATTATTCTTCTCTGTCAACTTCCTTAAAGCCTCTTTGCCTTCAGTGAACGGCTCTGATCTTATTTGTGGCAATATTGTTGTACTAGACCTCTGTCAGCACACTGTTTTTATGGTGGTGTGCTGGGTAACACGTTTCTAAGAGGCTTGTGGGATACAAAATCTCTTGCATAGCAACTGCTGCAGTACTTAGCTTCATTTCAGACACTGGAATTCTGCATTTTTCAGTGAAGTCCAGACCAAGCTCTATACCAAAACCGATGGTAAAATACATCCTAGTGGTCTGTCTGAATCTGGATACAGCCTGGGGAGGCACCGGCACAAGGGAGCATGGATCTCATTGGCAGCAGTGAGTGCAGTGACCCTGTCCAGCAGCCCTCATGTCCATCATGTCCATTTGCACGGTGCAGATAAATTCAGACTCTGCTGCTCTGGCATTAATGATCCACTTACTGCAGTTTAGCAGATACTGTGAAATACGCAACGTGATAATGATGGATAAACCCCATTTGCTGTAATAGTTTTGCACATCTAAGATATTTGCCAAATAAGAAAGAGAAAGAGTTTATGGATTTTTATGCTTAATTACTTACTTAAATTTCTATTGTAAGAAAACTAATATCTAGAAGAGCAATATAGTTTTCCCAGGGAAAAAGAAAAAGAGAAAAACTATGTACATATGAGCCTGTAAAATGGACTAGGTTTAGCTTGGCAACAGTTCAGAAACACTTTTACACTCTGTCCCTTTTATTGTTAAAAATTGTGTGATCTCAGCTTGGCAAATGCTTACTTGTATGTATGTATGTAAAACTGAAATCAGAAGTATTAAATGGGACTAATAATGTACATACATGTTTGCAGGTTTGGATCCGAGATTTTTTTCAGAGCTTTTTACCTCTTTAAAAGAGTTGAAAAGGAAGATGAACTTGGTTCAAACAAAGTGCTGTTTATTCCCCCTCCATCCCAGCACAGTCTGCACACTGTTGAAAAATCGAGGTTTTGTGTTCTAGAAGCTGTAACGGTGTTTCTGCTAACACTGTGTTTATCAAATGCATGCTATGGCAGCTTCACAGGTGGAGTATGAGTAACAGGAAAGTAGTACCTATTCTGTAAACAAGCCCAGTGCTTCTTAAGAAAAAACGAATCAAAAAAACCCCAAACCTCTAAGATTTTCAATCAATTTCTTTCACTGAAATTTTTTTGTTCTTAGAATTAGTAACGAAACTCTTCTAATTTCAAATCATGTTTTTAGCCTGATTTCCTAAAGAAATGAGGCCTAAGCAATCTGGTTTTGTCTCTGTCTGCCTGTCTTCTTGCCCACCTTTTCTTCCAGAATCTTTTGTTGCTTGATGTCAGCCAAAATAGATGAGTGCAAATCTGAGAACCGTGTTTCTACAAGCTTTGTGAAAATTGGCTTCTGAATTGGAGGTTCATTAGGGTGCCAGAGCTAGTGCTGGGGTCAGCCATGGACCATGGTGTTCGCTGGCAGTTGGCGAGTGACGGGGATCTATGTGCTGGCTGGCAGTCAGCCTCGCGTAGCTCTAGGCTAACTGCAGCTGGTGCTGGTGCTTATCTGGAGGGCAGGCAAAACAGAAGTGGGCTGGGAGGGTGTAGGGGTTGGAGTTGAGGCTGTTGCAGGGGAAGGAGTAAGAAAGGGGAGGTTAGGGGTGGTGGAGGTGTGGAGGATTTAGGCAGGAAAGCAGCAGAAACTGAAGTGAACATAGGGGGAAGAGGGGGGGCAGAGCCAGGTGGGTCTGACTGAGAGGGGTATGTGATTTAAATACCTAGGAAATCAGGGTCTGCTCGCTCCAGGGTTCACAGGACAGCTTGCTGATCACTGTGAATACTCTTTACTGGGCATTTGGCTTGAAAAGTGCCAAGCCTGATGATGTCTAATGACCTAAAAGTATAAAGGATCAGCTCATGAGTCACCAGCAGCCCTTTTTCTGTTTCACTGTGAAATTCTGGATTTTCTTTGGTAGCCTTTCCTTGATGTGTCCCTAACTATTTTGTCTTAATATTTGAACTCACTTCTATAAAAATCTTTGTAAATAAGCAAGGAATCCTACTATACAAATTCTCAACTTTCTTCTGTTCTGAGAGAGTGGGAATTGTTGCTGCTTGTTTTCAGATGTGTCCAAATAGCACACATTCATGTGACTAACAGTGAAAGAGTAGTTTGATAGATTTGATGGGACCTTAGCACACTTAATAGCCTCATCAAAGGAGAGAGTAGAAAAACTGCTTTTGCAGCTTATTCTTGAAATTTAGGAAAAACCTGTGCGGAGCTGGCATTAACTCTGATAGTGCAAATAGTGCTGGAAGCAATTTTATAGGCCTGTCTTCAGTGTCTTAATACTGTGTTCTTAGAGGCTGCTAAAAATTTAGGCTATCAAACCCTGCGGGCAGCAGCCAGTCTGCTGACATTACCTGCCCTTCATGGGTGGGACTAATTAAAAAGTATTCTCTTCATTCCTTCTCTCCGAGCTGTACCGTTCCTTTTTATGTTCTTTTATGACTTTCTGGTCTGTGTTATCTCAACAGATTGTTTGTGTTCAGGCTGAAATATTTTCACATCAAAATTCCTCAATCTGATCTTGATCTACTGTTTTTTTTCAGTTGTTAATTAGCATTGCAGGTGCTTGATTGCATTAACAAACACTCGAGATGCAGTCTTTGGCTGTACATAATAAGCTACGGAATCATGTTACTCAACCCATTATTGTGATATGCCTACTAACAGCATCAGTGAATTTGGCCAAACTTTTGTTTCTAGGCTGCTATTTGCATGAATTTGCTTAATTTTCCTGTTCTGGGATGAGGATTGTGCCTTTTAGCACCAGGCAACCTCACATTCATCACTTGCAGAACTAAGCTTGATTTGCTTTGATTTTTTTTGTTTTTTTCAGTGCGGAGCAGATTGAGGGATATAGTGGGAGCATCTACCAACTGGAGGTACAGTGTACATTAAATTTACTTTGTTTGTGAAACCCAGAGAGAGCTCGGGGTTGAGGTAGTGATGTTAGCTTGCTGACTGGGGAAGAAAAAAGATCCAGCTGAAAACTAATGCAAACAAGGTTTCTGAATTATTACTTTGTGGATCACAAACTTCTTAGGTTTCTCTGGCAGAAGATCTTTATCACCAAAGGAACAAAATGCGCGATCTCGATGCTTGCAAGAATCTCACATTAGCTTTGAACCTGATGGAAGTTTAAGAGCTAGAGTCTGACTGAAAATGTTATGTTGCTGTTACCGCTTGATTTATCTGTTGGTGGATTACCCACATGGTGGATTTGTCCTGCATTGGATTCAGAGGCAACTGAGCTGGTTCAACATGAAGCAGGCTGCATTATGGGTGGCCTGGCAGCACCCATGTCATTTGGGAAAATTGTCAGCTTGAGGTCTGTGTTTCCGTAGTCAGGAGCATCTTGGGCATTTTTTTCCTCTGCTGTAACTTAATTTTGGATTAATTTACGTACGGTTTAAATCATTGATGTTTTGGCTTTATGCCGGCTACCTTCCTCCCCCTCCATGACATTCAATAAGACAGAGTTGACTATAATCCTCTACTGTTAACAATTTTGAATAAGTCAGTATAGCAGTCTGGGGAAATTACATATTGCTTTTTGGTTGGTCTCGTGTTTATTGTATTGATTGTTGATTTTCTTATGGCTGTGTTTGCTGAGCTCTTGTTTCACACTTCATACACTGATGGGGAAAGGGAGAGGCTTGTCAGAGTGGAGTGTCTGATGCATCCAGGCCTTCTGATTAGGTTTGTCTAAACAGATTATAGGCATGCTAAAGAAAATGCCTGAATCTGGGAAGCTGATTTGTGCTTAATAATATTAGTATATAATTGTGAGGGGGGCTTGAAATTTTTGGTAGGTGAGCTGAAAAGGGCTCTAGGAATTGATTTTTAAAAAAACCTTTCCTGCAGCCCAGAATGGCTGTGGAGGAAGTATGCCATATGGAAATACCATCTGAGGACTGAGTTTTGAGAGGGCTCTGGTCAAGTTTGATCTTCCGTACATTTCTTTTTCCCCACTGTCCCCACCATGTAGAGAGAGCAGACTGAAGCCAGGATCACCACAGCAGTGTTTTTCTTAGTCTTTTCTCTTGTGCTGTGTAAAATACAGCAGAAATGGTTTGCAGGGTACTGTATGATTCAGCTACCATGAAGAAGTAAAGCCAGGGAGCCCTTAGCTGGGAGTGCTTGAGAGTGACAGGTTTAATATGGGGAGGTTTGGAGGGCATGGATCACATAGCCTTTGAGATTCTACTTCTAAAATGGAACGTCAAAGAGTTGATACACATGGAGACTGAACAGCCAGTGCTTTAATCAAGTTAGACCACAGAATGACTAAAGAGGACAAACATAAGAAAATAGCTTGATAGGGGTCCCAAAATGGGAACTAGGGGAGGACTGGTATGCATATGTCTGCATTGCTGGGAGAGGGAAGAGATGCATGTTGGAGGAACACCTTTGGCCTTTAGTTATGCTAAAAGGAAACTTTGGTTCGTGATTCCTCTTGTAAAGGCCAGTGGCATTTTGAATTAGAAAGAAATATTTTGCTTGTGTATTTATTCTGGTTTTGTACTTAAAGTGTAATTAAAACTTTTAATCTGTTCATTGCTAATTACAGTCTAGGTAGAGTTGTAGCCATTTCAGAAACAAATAATGTCATTTCTCAGAATGTTTAGGGCAGGCATTAGTTAATACTTGTATTAAATATTGTTACTGTATGGCTGGTACTGCAGTGTGTAACAGTATTTATATGTTGAAAAATGTTATTACCTTGAGCCCAACATTTCTGTATAATGAAGAGTACATTCTGAAGCTGAAGTCAAGAAGAGTTCTGCTGCTGACCTCAGAGGAGCCAGGATGAGACTGGTGAAAACAGAATATAGTTGAGTTTTTAGTTTGGTTTCTGTGTGTTTGTAGATAAATTTCTGATTTGCTCTCTGATTAATTTCTCTTAAACCTTTCACTGAAAGATGTTGGAAAAAAAAATCTTTTAAAAAGCATAAAGGTGCATTATCTTGGACATTGCGTCTTTCCTTACTCATCTAGTATATATTCTATTTTGATGCAGTGGCATAACTTCAAACATTAACCTCTGGAGGAGTTGTTATCTTTCTGTTTTCTCTGAACTCTGCAGTAGTCATGTTGCCTAGATGAGGTAAACCATACTTCATATTTAAAACAAACAAACAACTAACTGAAATTTTTCTGCTAGACTTTTGCTCTCTTTGATCATGAATTGTGCATATTTCCCCCAAAATTATTAAACAGAGAAGAGGGAATATAAATATGTTGAACCATGACTGCTTTGTACCTCTCCTCTCACAAAAATAAAACTCAAGCCAAAAAAGTCTTCATCTTAAATGGCTAATACCCATAATTGATCTGAAGTCAAAACTTAAATTTTCTTTTTGGTGAAAAGGTTCTTTCTGTTGTTTTCTTTCTTTTTTTTTTTTTTTTTTTTTTTAATTGGTTTTATTAAACACAACAGCACTCAGATCTCGGCAATGCAGCATGCAATACTGGATGAATGGCACGTATCCACGAGTTTAAAATTAAGTTTGGTTACTTAGTGTTTTATGCCTTCTCTTGCTCTATGAAATGGATTCATAGTTTTGCATACTCTTTGTCTTTATACTGAAACTGCTGCATGTTTAACCGTTAGGTTTTTAATGCTTTGTTGCACTTTTAAGGAGAGGGAACTTTGCAGGAACAAGTATGAGCAAACGTTGGGCAGGGTTGTTGTGTCTTGGAGATATTTATGGGAGGAACCAACACGGTAGATCAGAAAAAAAAGTGACAGTAAGTTGGCCCTTGCTCCCTTGCGAGACTTGCAACCCCTCTGAGTTGGTGGTGCTGGAAAAGCAGCTCTGAAGGGGTAGTGCTCCCTTTTCTGTTTTGTTTCTTTCCATAACTTTCCTGTATAGTCATAAGACAACCAGGTAGGAAGAGGGAGGGAAATAGATTCATCTTCCCTTTCTTTTAGTTTGCTGATCTAGTGTACACTGTGTGAACTGATGCTGTAAAGGGAGAAATCACCTGTGGATGACGGCAAGTCCTAGCAGATTAGTTCTCTCTGTTGTCATTGCTAACCAGCACCATACATCTGCTTTCCTTCTTGGGAGAGATTGTAAGTTTACAGTCAGTCCTTTAAAATTGGCACTGCTGGAAGAGTTGTGATACAGTAGCTATGGAAGACATGAATATGCACAAAACCCCATATGTTAAATTATGTCTGATTGGTTCTTTTCAAGGGGAACCATTTTGGTACCAGTCAGAATTAGATAAATTTTGTTCATCTCTTTAGTGCAAAGTATGTGCTTGCCACACGTACACAAAACTATTTAAAACTTTTCTGCAGTAGTCTTGCTTAGATTGCGTGCATTTCACTTTCTTTTCAAGGCACCCTTACTGTGTCTTGCTATTTTTACTGCTTTTTTATTTTTGTTTTGATGATCTTCAGTGTGACATCTTTTAGCTGGGGTTGCAGTTCTGTTATCATGCTCCAGAGAGAGTGTTTTTTTTTCTTCCCAGGGATCATGTGCAAGCAATGCAAGAAAGAAAAGCTCTTCATACTTTACTGGCAAAACGGCAGGAAGATCTCCCTCCTAGGAGAATGAAAGATAGCTACTTGGAAGTTATTCTGCCACTAGGAAGTCAACCTGAAATAAGAGAAAAGTATCTGAATGTACACAACAGTGTAAGGTAACAAAGCACATACAGGAAAGTGTTAACTTTCATTTACTGTGAATGCTGGTAGTTAATTATCACCCTCCCCTGTGTCTTACAGGTTTGGAAGGATACTTGAAGATCTTGACAGTTTAGGAGGTATGTATCTATGCTCTTGTAAAGTATGCACAAGTTATGCTGACAAAGTGAGTTTGAGTACTGTTGAGTGCTGTTTGGTATAATATAGTGTGACCTCAGAGAGGGAATCGCATCAATACAGTATCTTGAAGGGGAAGGAAAAAAAGAAAAGATACTGATGCTGAAAGAGAAAAAAGGGTGATAAAGAACAGACAGAAGCAGAATTGCTCAGCTTCAGCTTCTTGCCTCTGCCAATTTTGTAAAGGACCAGCTACAAGAATAATTTACTGAGAAATGAACCTAGGTTATGAATCTGCATTGAGTGTTAAATCAGAGAAAATTTGCTGAGAGTGCTACTTCAAATTAAAACATACGATTTTTCTCTTAAAAAAACAACACACGAAACCCAACAGATAGTAAGTGGCAAATATTTTAATCTTCCCTTTGGGGAGAAAAGCATGTAAGTGGGAAAGGACAGAATGTATCCATTGAGAACAAATGAAAAACACTTGGTATAAATTCTTGGGTTCTGTCTCCGAATTGATGTTAAGAGTGAAAACAACTCAGTTATTTCATGAGTTAGCTTTCTTAATTTTTTTCTGATTCTCATTTATTCATGATCTTTACAAGTTCAAGATCTTTGACTTCTGTTTTGCAGATAAACTAGTTGCTAGGTTGTTAGTAAAACTTGGAGATGCTTGTCTCTTAAAATGTCACCAGGTGACCACCTCCTTCATCAAAGTTCTGTAGCTGATGGGGAGTGTTTTGATGGACGTTTTTGACAAAGTATAATTAAGGGGAAGTTCTGAGTGGAACAGGTTTTTTTGGCAGAAAATAAAGATATTCTGTGGTTCCAGATGAACAAAATCGAGGAAGGCAGAGAAACAAGTGAATGCATGTCACCTGTCTATCAAGGAGAGACAAAATAGGTAGATGATTTATGTTTCTTTCTGGGATGTGGAAGATAGTGGCTTCAGTACCTGTCCTGAATTAGAAAAGGAGACTTGAAACTATTGGCTACCCTTCATTGGTAGATGAGGTGAGCCTGTTTTTCATCCTGTGCCTTGCTTATTTTCCCTGGAAATCTGTGAAGATCTTGGGTTTTTCCTGTCTTTACCTTGTTTGTAGTCATACTGGGCTTTAGTCAGTTCCACTGGGGATGTGTAGTTTTGGGTTAATTGAGATTCTGTCCCAATTACACCGTATTCAGGACATGGGTCAGCAGTTTTCACAGGAAAATGTACTATTTCATCCTCCCTCCAGTAATGGATAAAGGTCTGATCAACTTCTAGTATTTTGTCTTTGGCAATAGGATTCTGATAAATCCCATTCAGACTGTTACTAATCGTATTGATGCCATGACTTGATAGGCATAACCGTTTTTGGAATTGTGACTTTAGTAATTTTAAGGGAAAAAAGTCTTAGATTACCTGGAAGTACAGAGATCTTCCTTCTCTCATCTCATTAAGTACAAGCTTTTAATTATGGAAATCTGTGTTGAGTGAAAATCATCTGAGTACTAGAAAAAAGGTCTTTGCAGCCTCGTGTTACTCTGGAGTCTGTTTACTTGAATGTGCTCTTCTGAGCAGAGCTAATTAATTTAAATAGTGGTTTGGCTAGTAGTAATTACAGTGTGATAAATACCTCTGACTATGCTTTTATGCCTGTAAGGCACAGTTTATCTAATCTGTACCTCTTTAAAGAATCAGTGTTTGAAAATAAGTCCCCAGATAGCATGTATCCTTGGACAACCTGCATGAAATCAAAACAGGAGGCAGAAAGGATCTGAGACGGTGGGCTGCAGGGGTAAAGGGAATAGATTAAGTGGAATTGAAAGTAGAGAAGCAATGGGTTGATTTAAAGTCCACCCCAGAAGGCCAGTTGCATCCTGGGCTGCATCAAAAGAACTGTGGCCAGCAGATCCAGAGAGGTGATTCTCCCCCTCTACTCTGCTCTCTTGAGACCCCACCTGGAGTACTGTGTCCAGCTCTGGAACCCTCAGCACAAGAAGGACATGGACATGTTGGAGCGGGTCCAGAGGAGGGCCACGAAGATGATCCGAGGGCTGGAGCACCTCTCCTATGAAGACAGGCTGAGAGAGCTGGGGTTGTTCAGCCTGGAGAAGAGAAGGCTCCGAGGAGACCTTATAGCAGCCATCCAGTACCTGAAGGGGTCCTACAGGAAAGCTGGGGAGGGGCTGTTTGCAAGGGCATGTAGTGATAGGACAAGGGGCAATGGTTATAAACTAGAGCAGGGTAGGTTTAGATTAGACATTAGGATGAAGTTCTTTACAGTGAGGATGGTGAAACACTGGAACAGGTTGCCCAGAGAGGTAGTTGAGGCCCCATCCATGGAGACATTCAAGGCCAGGCTTGATGAGGCTCTGAGCAACCTGATCTAGATAAAAATGTCCCTGCTTACTGCAGGGGGGTTAGACTAGATGACCTTTAAAGGTCCCTTCCAACCCAACACATTCTATGATTCTATGAAAGTGCTCAGCTAAATTTCTCTTTGTGGTAAGTAAACATGCTTATAGCTGAGACAGCTGTTGAATCATGGTTTTCTTTATAGGAATCCTATGAGTTACATGCATGAAAATGTGGAAGTTGTGTGCACTCCTACAATATGATACTTTAGTTCTGTAGTTATTTCTCATGCTTCACAAAGATCACTTTGATCTGCTCCACTAAATTTTTTGTTATACTATAGGAAAACTGGGAGCTGACTCCCATTTTTCGTCTCTCCACAGTTCTAATTTGCTACACTCACACCAAGCAGGAAATGCAGCCAAGGTCTCCCTTATCGATAGTTACAGCTCTGGTGGATAAAATCAGTAAGTGGAAATTTGATCAGTAGAAATGGTTTAATCTGTTTGTCTTACTCTTTCAGCAGTTACTGCCTTCCCATGTTTGTTATGGAGGATATCTGCTTCCCTCTCCTGTTTAGTTCACTTCATCTTGTTTTGGCTTTGAACTCTGATTACTGTGGCTTTTGTTGAAGGGAGAAGGGAAGAGGATTTTGTAGATGCTTTTCAGCATTTTGTATTTCCCTTCATTGCAAAATACTACTTTCATGCTTCCTGCACTTCTGCATGTGGTTTTATTTTGGCACGTGAGTTTCTCAGCTTCGTTATTGGACAGTGTTTGTTCTGGTGGAGCTGGACCTTGCTTGTGTCATATGTTCTACTAAACACCTCTGTGGCTCTGCCATCCATCTGCCACTTGTGTGCCTGCTTCCTCCTCCTGTTCTGGCTTTAGAAGTCTGATAAGGTAGAAACTGCAGGCTGGCAGTGTTGTCTGTTTCAACAGCTGTCTCTTCTGGGTTGTCTTTGTGTGTGTTGCCACTCATAGAACAGAAAAAGGTCTTAGAGAATCCAGTCTTTCTAGTATTAGATGTCTCGTGTAACCTCTAACGTTTTGTCTTGCAGATTTGTGCAAGAAGATTATATATCCAGACTGTGACATCAAATTCACAGGCAATGTTTCTTGGGTTGGAAGGACCTCAATGGAAGTGAAGATGCACATGCTGCAGGTTAGTTCCTGTGACTTCTCTCCATCCTACGACAGTCATGAAGTGCTTCAGGTGAATTCTGGATGATGACATTATCAGTCTAAATTATATTTTCTAGAATAACTAGTTTTGAAGGGCTTGGAACTGCCCTAGTGTTTCAAGACCAAGATGACTTCCGATAGTGTAGCTGCAGCGAGATCCTCTGTTGCTCATCTTTCTGCCAAGACCAGCATTTTGTAATTAAACTGGAACACAGTACTCCTACAGAAAAAATAGGTGGCTGTGCTCTGTATTTTCTTAAAGAAGTTTCTCCCTGCTTTTGAAAAACTTTATTTTTCTTTATATCTGCATTTTATAGTTTTATAATTTTTAATATTGGTATTCAGATTCAGGATTAAATTTTATCTCCTGTGTTCATCTTATCTACTGCGTATAATAATTATTGTAATAAGTTATTAAATACTAAATAATAGACAATAAATTAAATGAAGGGTGTAACCAGGCTACACTGTGCAGGAAGCAGAAGGAATATTAATAATTCAATTTAAAATTCCTTAGTGTTTGTATTGAATATTTAATGTCAGTTGATTAGTTAACTGAAACATTAATTCAGTGATTTAATTATTTAGAGTAACAAAGGCATGCTATAAGCACCTAAGTGGTATTAGTAGCTATAATTCAGATAGGTAAATATTTTTTGATTCAGTTTGTTTCCTTAAGTAAGGTCTCTGATGTAGAAGATAATGTTACACCTTTGTTGTCTGAACTCCTCCTGGTGCTGGTTTTGACAACAAATTGGTGTTTTAGCATTTCTCAGAATAAAGGGAAAGTGGGTCCTTTTACAATGCCTGTGTTGATTTCCTCCCGCCCCGCAGCTGAAACTGGTAGTTAATAAGCATTCCATGCTTACTGTTTACATTGCAGAGTTCCTGAAACTACAGTTTGAATTTGTGTTATTTTCTTTTTTGACCAGTTGTGAGAGATCTTAGAAGGGATGACAGAAAGTGAAAGTAAGCAACCTTAACAGTGTGATTGCATAGTCGATGTCAACTGAATAGCTTGCTAAGCACATTTTACAATTTTAGAGTTTAAAAATATAATTGTTTCCTGTCTCTCTTAGCTACATGATGGTGATTACAGCCCTGTGTTAGATGCAACCTTTGTCATGGTGGCCCGGGATCCAGAAAATAAAAGGTAATTTGTAGGACAGGAAAATAGTCTTCAGACTCCTGCTATGGTAAAAATAGTGAACATGTCAGCTTCCTATGTACGTGTAGAAACCATACAGCGTAGGTGATAAATAAATCACATAGTCATTGTTTTCTGCTGGCAAGTGTTACTTTCTTGGAGCAAGCTTCAGAGCATTGATTTCAGCAGTCAGATGATACTGGGAATTACTGTTAGTCTTGGGTTCTAACCCTTTTCTTTAAGAGATTTTCCCTGTGTTTGAATGACTGGCCTGATGAACATGGAGGTGAATGAGTTGGCTAAAACCCCACCTGCATTCGACAGTAGTTGTTAGAATTAATTGCTTTCTTGCCCTAAAAAAAATTAAAAGGTTGAGTCTCAATGGTTAAATAGCCTTTGAGTGAGTAGTACCATTAATTCCCTAATAGACACGTGATAGGTGTCATCCAAATAACTCAGCCTAAAACTTGGTTAAGTGAGTGACATGGAACTGATAATTATTTTCAGAGAACTAAAACAAAATCAAGTTTCTTATTTTTCTGATTTCACCCTCTCTGTACTTCCTTAGTCATTAAACCAACAGGCTGCTCACTTTCAGTTTTGGTTTATATGACTCCAGCCCTAGAAAAAACCATTTGTAGTTCTTACCTCTTTCTTGTATAACCTGCAAAAGTAGTAAACAATTTTCTGTTTCTAACTAGTTTAAATAATTGCCTGTATTTAATGAAAAGGGATATGTTCAATGAAGGGGTTTTGCTTGACATAATTATTTAGTCCTGATTATATTATAAGTAGTTATTAGATTCGTTTCCTTCAGATTTACGATATTTTTTTAGAACCCTTTAACATACTATACATTAAAAAAAAGCACTATATTTATGGTTCCCATTTTAAGGCCTTACTTTGCAAAAGAACTACGTCAAATCTGTTGTAATTATACACTGGCAGATTGACTGAGGACAAGCCTATATGGACTTGTGCAGATAGATACAAACTTCAGTGGCTGTTCTTCAAGCCAGCTGGCCACAAGCTAGCTGTGTTCTGGGAAGCGTTGTGTCCATGTAAGCATGGTATTTATTCTATGTGATGTAAAAATGTTACAGAGAGGTACAGGGTATGTTAGGTTGGTTATAGTGCCACAGAAACATGGCTGTGTGGTTTTTGAATCATAGCAAACTCTCATCTCAGCAGCCTGGGGCTTGGGCAGGAGACCTGATGTAGATGCGTCCGGGGCTGAGGAGAGGGAGAATGAACTCTGCAATGCAGGAGCTGGTGTGTCTCCAAAATCCAGAGCTTTAGCAAACCAGGAAAGAGCAGTTTGTTCCAAGCAAAAAGGTCCTCTCTCCATGGGTCTTGTCACCAGCCCAAGTAAAGGCTTGGGATAGAGGTGAACTGTTCAGCAAAAATAATAATTGGAAATTATGGGGAAGAATGGCTCTTGAAAATAAAGCATTTGCCTTGCCTTGTGAAAAGAAATAATTAAGTGTTACATAATTAGGTTAGAGTAAACTTACTTGTGCAGTAAAATAAACATACAAATTTGTACTTGAGGGCCTCATATCGTCTTTGATAAGTAGTACATGTGGTAAACAGCTTTTGGCTGTTGATAAGGGTGTCATGGGAACATGCAGATTATAAGAACACTTGCTAGCTGTGGCACTGTGCTCCTTCTGTTCCGGATGGAATGATACTGTTCAAGTTTTATGTATCTCTTTTAGACTATCCTAGATCATCACATCTTCATTTGCTGAGTTTCTAAGCAGCTTTCTGCTTGAATAATCTTCCTTATAATCTATGGGTACAGTTTTAACTCTTTAAGAAGCATAGATGCATTGCTTACTCTTTCTCAATTATACTAGATAGTGGTTGGATCACTTAATTGCCTCTTCAGAGTTAAAGCTAATATGATATTCTCTTGGCAGCTGCCACATAACCTGAAGTGTATGTCTTTTCATCTTGTAATGTGTATGTAAGCAAACATGGAAGACTGTAATAATGTATTCACAGGACAAATTCTTACAATGTTTGTAACTTAAAAAAAAATTCCTATCTGTAGGCCAGCATTTGTTAATCCACTTGTTCCTGAGACCCTTGAGGAAGAAGAAATCTTCAAGCAAGGGGAATGTATGTCGTGCTTCCTGATAGTATGCGCATCTGCCTCAGGTTCAACTTAGTAGCTGGAAGGAAGTAGACTTCAGAAGTTCTGCTTAGAAATGCTCCTAATTTGTTTAAAATCAGATTTTTATTCTGTCTCGTGTCAGTAGTGTAAGAGAGTTTAAAAGCTTGCTATATCACATTCTTGGAAATGGTTTGACTAAACTGACACGCAAGGGCACTTCTGATGTGCTCTGCACCTCCCTGTGACTTCTCCGTTTCCAAGGTGCTCGCTCCACTTCAGATCTGAGCGCAGCACACAGGCTTTCCTAATGCTCTGGCTGATTGATTGCCCCCATGGTGGGTCTGCTGGGTGCATCACAGCTTCTTCCCTGTCTGGGCACTCATGATCTTTTTTGGAAAGAAACTGAGAAAAAAAAAAAAAGGGGGGGAGAGCAGGGGAAGGAGTGTGTAGCTCCATCCTTTTTTGTTTCAAGCTGGAATTTTAAAGCAGAGAATTAGAGAAACATTAAAGACTGAATTAACTGAACAGAAGATCTTTTAAACTAAAATTTCAATCATTGTGGCATATGGTAATGATTTCTATCATAAATTTACATCTTTGTATCATTGGCAAAACCTGAAGAAGATTGCTTGTTCTGTAGGGTTTCTTGTTTGATATGTTTTTCTATACTTTGAGGGGAGTACTTAAGTTTTCTGTAGGGTGGTTGGGTGGGTATCACAGTGTATGTATAAAAGGTCCGCATCACATTGGTGAGGTAACAGTGAACTTCTGCTTTATTTTTTCTTTCATGCAGTCAATTCTAAAAGCCAAATTTCTCTTTGAATCTACAGAGCTCTGAAGTTACAGCTTTTAACTCACGGGGGGGGAAAGAAAAAAGAGACAGCTGATTCTAGGTTAAAATCTCCAGAGCCAAGCCAAATGCTTCTTTTTTCTTTGAACTCAAATATGAATATTTTTTTTTTAATGATTAGTGAACAAGCTGAAGAGGATTGATTTCAGTACTGCCTCCTTACTGAAAATGGCTCCCACTGCAGAAGAAAGAAACATTGTTCATGACATATTCCTTAATACACTGGACACAAGGCAAGAAGGGGAGGGGGGAGGAGAACTGAAGTCTTAAGAGAGGGAAAAGTAATGTGCCTTTTGAGTGGTTGCTTGTAAGAGGGTATAAATGGAATAAATGCACGCTTTTTCTTTTCCTGTTTTGTGATTTAAACTCCAGGCAATTTTATTTGAAACACAGGTACAAAATGTAATATGACGTCTTAAAGAGTCTTCTGTCGTTGAAGAGCGTTAGGTGTGGTAAAAGTGACAGAGTTTGTACAAAGAACTTCTGAGCAAGCTGTTAGGAATCATCCTGAGGAAAAAGGTTAATGATGTTTAGCTAAATAAGGGAATGGTTTTGCAGCCGTGTGACTTGCACAGTCTAAGAGTTTTCTGCCATGATACCTTGAAAAAAAAACTGTGAGGGCAGGAATTGGCCATATTTTGGCCACGTAATCTTGCAGTGTGTTTTAAATATAATATCTGACAATGTTATTTGAGGGAGGCTAGTGTTGGTGTACTTCCCTTATACTTGAGATTTGTGCGAAATTTTCCAGTGCTGATGGTGATAGAACAATGACATTAGTGCAATGTTGGGTTTGAGGATAACGTATAATTTCTTTAACTTACTAGCATTACATAATTGTTGTTTTCAAAGCTGTTTACCAAAGTGAGACATACCTTCCCATAAAATTAGCAGATTTACTTTGTACATCTTCTGTCTGGATTTAAAAACCTCAGACTGTCTGCATGTTTGATGTTGAATTACTTTGTTAACTCATTGTGTGCTTTTAATTCATCTTACGACTTAAAAAACAGAGTAAGGCTTTTCTGGCAGAGTGTGTGCTTTGCCGTTGTGATTTATCTTTTCTTTCATGTACCTTTCTTGAGTTTTTTCATTCACATAAGCTTGAACATTAGCAGAAGTTTTTGAAAGATTAGGAGTGTAGGCTTATTGCAGTAACTAATCAAGGTACCGCTTTAGATAAGGCTTCACGGTTAGTTAGAACAGCTTTTAGTCATAGCATTTCTGTTTTTTTGGGGTTTTTTTGTTTGTTTGTTTGGGTTTTCTTTTTAGTGTGTGTCTCTATTTGCTATTTGTGCATTTTTGACTTGCTGAATTCTGTTAATGTAGGCTATAAAGTTTATTGTCTCTTCCAAAGGACAGTAAGTTTCCGGAGTCGTAAATTACCACCCAATTCAGTATGGATGGAAGATGCAAAGCTAAAAGGCCTACAGATTTGCCATCCTCAGGTATTTTGAAAAATATTAATGAATTACAGAAACAGTTATCCATTATTTTGTTTTGGTTCTGCAATCTTTGCAATGTATTTAGATCTTAGTTTCTTTCACCATTTTTCTATTATCTGTATGGATTGCTGCTACAAAACAGAAGATTTTTAATTACCTTGTTTTCTTACTAGACTATTCATTTTGTGCAAAGAAATTCCTTTGCAAAGTGTCTAAGTTGGGCTTCTGGGTGCTGATGAATTTTGAGTTTTTATCTTATGTTGTCAAATGAGTCAGACGAGCTCCTATTAAGTAAAGTTGCCTCAGCCATTTGAACTTTTGCACATATATTTCAGCAGTGCTTTTTATGCATTCAGGTGCTGGGAGTGGCATTAAATACTGTGAACTGAAGTGCAGACTTCAACACCGTGCTTTGAAAAGAATATATGTAACATAGCAGTTTGATTTTTGTTTCTACATACAGGAACGGAACATCTTCAATAGGATCTTTGGTGGTTTTCTCATGAGAAAGGCATTTGAACTGGGATGGGCAACTGCTTGCAGCTATGGGTGAGTTGTAGACCTATCATACTTATATAATCCAGAGCACTGTGCACATATACATGGGTTGGGAAGGCAGGCTAACCAACCTAATGACAATCTGAGTAGAAAAGACCTAGGTGTCTAGTAGAATCTTGCGCTATTAGCGCACAGCATTGTTTTACTTAGAGCATCTGTTACATTTACAAAGAGATACGCGTCTTGCTCCTTGCAGCTTGGTTTTTAAGCATTACACGTCAAGATAGAAAATACATCCTTTTTCTTTGACTTTTGAAGATACGTTTTCTTTCTAACCATGTAAAATAGACGTTCGGTCAAATAAATATTGCATATCTTCATTCTGTACACAAGAGGAATGGTTTCTGACCACCTTCTTGTAACTGCTTGTGCTTAGAAAGTGTGACTGAGGTCATCACCCAGCAAAGATCTATGTATGAGTTAAATGGAGCATGCATAGCCTGATAGAAAGTGAAGTGTTTTATATCAATGCTTGGAAAACTGAGGCCTAGCAATGACGGCATGAAGACTGCCTAGCAAGTGTAAGTCATAATATACAATAATGATGCAATAATGTGTCCTTAGAGAGTGTGTATTTTTATGTGTGTGAGAGGTTTACTCCAGTTATTTTTGTCATGGGTGATGACGTAATTCTTTAGTGCTTCCTGTGGCCTGTGTTTAAGAGAGATCTATTTTCTAGTAACCCTTCATTAAAATGCTGGCAATGAAATATTTTAAATTTCTCCAAACACCCTCGTTATTCTTGAGAAGAAATTTCTCTTTTTTCTTGCTCAGGGGTTCCAGACCTTTTATCGTATCTGTTGACGATATCATGTTTCAGAGGCCGGTTGAGGTTGGATCCTTATTACTGCTCTCTGGACAGGTAAGAGTTGATTTCTTTTGAAAAGGAGAAAAACTTATCTCTGCTGTAGTCACTGTTAATTGCTGATAATGAACAGTGCATTATGAGAGTGTATGACTTTTCTTGTTAAACAGTGCAATGAACTCTGTTGCAGTTTTCAATGCCAGTGATAAATTATGAACTATAACTCTTATCTTGACTATGTAGGTCTGTTACACAGAAAAAAACTACATCCAGATTCGAGTACACAGCGAGGTTTATGATGCAGATACCAGGGAGCACCAGACAACCAATATCTTCCATTTTACGTTTATATCAGAAAATGAGGTCCCACGGGTTGTCCCCAAAACTTACGGAGGCAAGTATCCAATTACTGCATTGTCATCATAACTCTGTAGACAAGATGGCTTGCTTTCTATTGGAACATTGGTTGTTTTAATAGGTGAACTATTGGCATTTGAATAATTTAGCAGGATTTTGTGGCAAGCCACATTTATTTTATGCTTTGATGACAGTGTGGCTTGCTTTTAATCTTACCGTTCTGTGTATTTGCCCAGCATTGATACTGAGTTACTAATGTGGTTCTCTCTTTTCTCCACCTTATTTCAGAGTCCATGCTGTATTTAGATGGGAAGCGACACTTTGCTGCAACCATGAAAGAAATCTGACACACACTGAATGCTGCATCAGCAGTGTAGCAGCACGCTGTCCTGGAGAGAGTTGTCACCAGAGATGGCTAACAGACAGGTGCTTGCAATACTTAAAAAATAAAAAAACAACAAAACAAACAAAAAACCACCCCAAACCAAAACAAAAGCCCAACCCAAACTCCACAACAAAAAGTACCTTTTTAGTGCTATTTATGTATTTGGATATATTTGGATTTTTATTCTCTGCTACTAGGATTTGTTGAAATCTACTTTTACATGCCGATGCTAGGCAAAAAGGCTGAAAAAAATACCATCTTAAGCTTTAGATAGCTTCTCTTTGTCCGCTTTGAGAGATCTCATTACAATCTTTGCTGTCTTGTCACCATCTGCCTTCTTTCCCTTGGTTGATCTTCTTTGTGTTTCCCTGATAAGGGATAGAGGTTCTATCAGAAAAATAGGTGCACTAAATAGATGCACAAGAACGAAGCCGTTTGACCTATGTTCTTGTGTAAATTAGGTTTAGGGTCTTTTTTCTTTTTTTTTTTTTTTTTTAAACAAGGACACATGCATCTGGGCAGCAGCATAAGCTCAGAAGGTATTAGTGTGTGCACAATGTAAAGCAGGTGTTTCCCATCAGCTGGGATTTTACAAGGTTGTTACAGCTTCTGTTTTGGATGGTTTCATGTTCCCTTGGGAGGAAACTGATTTTTACAATGAAATGAGATGGCCAGATGGTCTCTTCTGGCATTCTGTTTGCATACAGCCAGTCCTTGCCAGCTTCTTCTAACTTTGGGTTTTTTTCTGGCATATAACTGTGAGTGAGTTCCTTAGTGAATTATTTCTCATGGCTTGTAGAGTAGAGATCTGATTGGTGAGACTGAATAGGACTGGGAAATGGCTTTGTAGGGCAGAACGTTTTGGTTTGTTAGGAATTGGGAGCTGAAAAGGTAAAATACTTCTCAAATGGTAATGGTTATGTTTGATTTGGAGTTAGGGGTCCAGAGAATCTGTGTGGGGCAGCTACCAATTCAGCTGCTGAATGCTGGGAGGATTTTTATCTCACTGAGGGGTGGTACAGCTAGAGGACAACATCCTCAGCTGGATTATTTGTCTGGTTCCTTGGTAAACCATAATGAAATACGAGTATTGCACAGCTTTAAAAGTTGTCAAGTTTACCTGAAGGACAGAGTAATTCCTCAGCACAGAGGGGACACCACAGTGGATGTAACTGTGTCATATAAGTAACAGGAAGAAAGTACTTGATACTGAAGTGCTTCTAATGTAGTGGAGAAATTTTTAATAATCTCCAATATCTGGCAGATAAAGCCTAACATCCTGAAATTAGGAAGGTGAGTGGATGGGAGGCATCATCTTTTAGCAGTGAGGATGATTAGTCACAAGCACAAAATTGGACCTCTGGTACCTTCAAATCAAGACACCCAAAGAGGAGTGGTTAGGCTCAATGGTAGGTTAAATGGATGAAACATGGTGTCTTGTAATACACAAGAGACTCTGGCTTCCCTGCTAGGTTTAAAGTCTTTTGAAATCAGGAAGCAGCAAGTAGAAGTTATGAGAATTGGCACAGATGCATGAAACAGGTTGATAAAATAAAGCAACGTGTTGAAATTTTCTTTTTGAGAAATTCACAATTAGGACCAGCTTCCTTTGGTGATAGGATAGCATGAAGTTCACGGCTCTGAACAGCTGATTGCTATTCATGTGAGGAGAGGGAGCATTGTAATAACCAGTGTAATAGTCAGCCTTTCCTTTCTAGGATTTGGCTGCCTGTGTTCCTAAGTTAGCTAGCTTTCCAGTGGAGGCACAGGGGTGTTGCCTGATCCGGATCAGATTAATGCATTGCAGTGATAGTAAGGTCTTGGTTCCTTACACAGACTTTCTCTCTTCGGCCACACGCCAGTGCTGATTCAGCTGTATGATCTTATAATCTTCTTATTTAGTGGTTAAGATAACATGGATATGTATTGTATTTTCTGGTTTTCTCCTTTTTAAAACTTTTTGGAAGCTGCATATACTTAACTGACCACAGAAATAAAGAACTGAAATTCTATTCCAGCTTCTTTCCCCCTCGCTGAATGGCTATTAAAAAAATAAGTAGGAAGGCAGGAAGTGGAGGGATCTATTTCAGAACTATGTATTACTCCTGACTGTCTCCAGGTTTTTATCATTGACCCAGTGGTCCTACCTGGGTCGCTTTTGTATAACATTTGTAAGTTAAAGGGGTACCAAGTGCTTCCTCTACTGCTTTTTCAGCTGTATTTAAATAGGAATTTATCATAATTTTAAAATTCAGCCTTTGGGAAGGGACTGGAAAGGAGAAAAAGAAGTAATAGATTAGGGAGCAAGGCGTGACATCAAAACCTCTGGACACAGTGAAGACAATAAATCCCACAAATGAAGATGCTTAGAAAAATTAATGTGTCTTCAAAGTTCATAACAACTTAATCGTGTACCACAATCACAGTAGTTATAGAAATATATATACAGTCATACAGAAAGTGTGTGTATATATATACATATGTAAACGATGGAAAACATATATAGTAATAAACAGAAAGAATAGAGTAAGTGCTCACATATTTTTTACTCTGAGAAGGTAACTCCAAGTTGTCACCCTCTCTGATAATAGGCTAAATGTACCTTAAAGGGTGTTATTTATGCATGTCGCTGTATAGCTTTGTGCGTGAGATAAAACTGTTCTCAGATCTCACATTCAGAATTTGAATATTTTAACATAGCAATTAATGTTGAGTTTATATTGTAGCTTAATGACCAGCTTGTCACTGCTGTAAGTGACTAACTGTTACTGCACAAGCCTAAAGGTTTTGGTATGAAATCCTTTTATTTATAGAGAGCCTATCTGTGTAATTGGCTGTGGCTCCATAGTGGGAAGTAAACGTTTTTGTGCCCATCATGTCTTGGAATACAGCGAGGAAGAGGAAGTCTGTAGTAGCTGGATTGCCTGCCCTAACCCTCTCAGTAGTAAATGGTGATATAAAAGTTTTCTGTGGGACTGGTTGAGCTCAGTGCCCAAAAAAGCACTTTGTTTTAAATGTTTTTATTTTTCTGTGTTTAAAAAAAAAAAAAAAGTATTAAAATTTTACTCAAATTTACTGTAACAGCTTGTGGTAGTTCTTCTTCAAGTACACACGATTCCTTTGCAGTCGCGTCATGGTGTACAGCATTCTGGGAAGAAGCTTGCTGGAGCTGGTGCAGCATGGGCCTCTGAGTGAAGGTTTAGTTCAGGAACCTACTCTGTACTTTCTGCATGCTTAAGTGGCTTTACTGCATGTTCAGTCCAGCCTTTGTCTGGTGACAGACTTGTTTGATTGCTGGTCCTCCTCTGGATGCATTTTTACTTAGGTGTGGGAGAAATTATTTCTTCACGGGCTGGGCACTGGCTAACAGGAAAATAAAGGGGTAAGTATTCAGCTTTCATGAAAGAGAAACTGAGGTCTCCTTTTGTGGAACGTGTAGTTGGATGATGATACCTGCATAGAAGATGTACTGGAGCCCTTGCCCTGACAGCAGGGCATCCTTGTTCCTGCAGGGCTGGAGACGCTTCTGGGCATTGGCTGCTCTTTATTCTTCTATCTTCTGCTACATAGCAGAAATGGGAGATCTCTGGAAGAGGGGAGCGTGGCTCTGGGGACCGGTGCTTGGGGCACTCAGAAAGGACAGTGTCACTTCCTGCAGCAGGGACCCATCCTCCAGGCCCTCTGTGTCTCGACAGGCTGATGAGGAGCCAATGAGGGGGTCATCTCCAGAAATAAATGGCTGCTAAAAGTATGTTTCTTCTTACTGGCATCGCAAGTAGGCTCATGCTAGGGCTCTGCACCGCAGGAGAGGCAGGGCTGGCTGCCTGGGGAGGAAGTTTCTCAGAGCATCCAGGGGTGGTGGGGCAGCATCTGCAGGTGTTGTTCAGTGAGGGCTTGCTGGAGTACCCGACCCAAAGGTGGCGGTGGTGGGGTTGTCACAAAAGTTCCTACCTCAGCAAGGTCCTTTCTGCTTGCAGAGGTGGTTTTCACTTGCAGACCTCACTGGTGTATAAAGCATCTCTTCAACTGCTGAGAGAGCAGTCGAGGCACGCGAGAGGCTTGCCTGAATCAGCAGTGGAAGTTGAAGGCAGTTTCTTATTGCTAGTAATTACTTGCTTTGCAGGAGCCCTTCTTTTGAAAAGACGAGTTCATGATGGCAGCTCCGTGCACCTGTGTTTCATGCGTTTCCAAGAGAGGCCTGTGAATACATCCCAGGGTTTGGGAAACAGAGTTTTGTGAGATTTAATTCTACCACTATTTCAAACCTCAGGTGAAGGGTAGTGGAAGAACAGACCACCATCATTCGTGCAGTTACTGTTTTGTGAGAGACCATTGCCAATGGCACTGCCTGGTCTATTTGAATTCATTTGAGGTTGCTGTGATGTGGATCACCAGTTTCAAACTGGTGGCTGGAAATCAGGTTCTTAGATTCAACTCTCTGCACCAACATTGGAAAGGGTTGTATTCAAGCAGTGCTAAGGATGTCCAGTGCAGTGTAGACTTCAGTGAAGTTTGCTGGTGGATCTTCTTTCTTTCAGAGGATGATGTTACTTTTATTTGTTTAAAAAAAAAAAAAAAAATTCCGATTTTCATTCTTGTCCCGCTTGTGCTAATCTGAAAACTTTGCTTTTATACCTGTGTGTTAAGACCTTTCCAACCAAGGCCATGGCAATCCCTAATCCAAATAGTAGGCAGGGATTCGTTACATGCAGGTGGAAGAGGAGTGGGTTTCTGTACTGCCTCAGCATTTATTATCACTAAGGAGTCAGAATCAACTTCAGCTGTTTAATTGAAACTATCTATGTTTTATCTTTGTCAACTGCAGACTGTGTGTGATACTAAAGTACTCGAGTGTTGCTTAGTTTCCCAGAAGTTGTCCTTCAGCTCAGACATATTTTATATGTGCTTAATAGAAGAGGCATATTTAGAGACCAGAACTAGAAGGATGATTGCAGCAATCTGTTAATTCTAACACAGAAGGGCAAAGCAAACCTTTAAACTCCTTTGCCTGCTGGATAATCCTATCTGAGATATTGGCACTACTAGACTCCGATTTTGAAATTAATTTTTTCTTGATGGTTTTGCTGGAAGATCTCAAACCCTCCACACGCTGATCATATAATACAAAGAATTAAACAGCCACGTGCGCCTCTGAAAGAGCTATCGCAGCATCGTCCTTAAAGTTGTGTTACCAATTCATGACTATTTCACTGCATTTATCAGGTGTATATATAGTATGTGTGTGAAGGTCCAAGAGCATGATTCTTCCACAAAACGTCAGTTCAGAATAGGGCCTTACCCTTTGAAGAGGTTGGTTTGCTCTGTTTGTGTATAGTTAGTTTCTAATCCTGCTTTCTGTTGTTCCTTCCTTGACTACTCCCTGCAGCTGGGGGACCAGCCACCTGAGGAAGCTGCTCATCAGGCTGTTATGTGACGGAGGGTAGCACAAAAATCAGCTGATGCCATTAAATGGTGCATGTTATCCCAAGGTACGCTGAAACCAGGTTCTCAATAGTAGAGCAAGAGGAAGACAGTAGCTTTAGTAGGTAGTGATAGGCCAGATCCTCAGCTTGCCCTTTGTCTTGCGCGCCTGCAAATCCTTGTGATCCCAAACCCACAGACTTCAGTGTTTTGCCCTCCCTACCGCATTTCCAATATTACTATTCTATTGAGGGATCTGATCTTCTGTCCTTCTGTTTCCCTTTTTCCTGGAGGCAGTGTGTAATGAGAATCTGCCTTTGTTTCTGCCTCTCCCCCCTTGCCCAAGTCCCACTTCTCCCCCTCAAATATGTTTCCCAGTCTTTTCCTACCTGAACTTCCCTTCCAGCATATCCAAAGCTCTGTAAAACCCCATTCTCTCTTGCCATAGAAATAATCTTTCATTTCAAATATGTAGTGTCACATAGCGACTCGGATCTTTGCTTAAGGACTGTTTCCCTCAGACTTTTTATTCCTATTGAACTGCTAAAAAAAATACGTAATTCCTTAGCCCATTCCTGCCACATGCATGTAGAGGGCTGGGGCCTTCACATTTGGCAGTGATGGTGCTGTGGACCTAAATCCGCAGTGTTTAAAGTGTGCAGATAGGCCTGTTTGAAGATCAGTCAGTAAGCGTTAGTCCTGTTTTCTTTTCTTGGCTCACATCTTGGCTTTTCTTGGCTTCGACATCTGCTTTTGTTTGATGTATGTGCTACAGCAATACCACGTGTGGTTTTGTTGCTCTAACTTGCTACTTGCCTGGCTCCGCAAGGAATGGTGGGCTGGATGGAGCGTGTTCAGCATGCGGGTGGTAACTCATCTCTGGCTTTATCGCACCTCCTTTGCTGGCTTAGTATCAGAGGTTTTTGCTGTTGGGGAGAGCGTTAGGTGTGAGTGAGCTGGCCAGAGAGGCTGAAGAAGAGGGCACAAGCGCTATTTCTAAGGCAGACAGGAGTGTTAGGTTTGGTTTGTGCCTTGGGCTGTTTATGGATATCCATGTAATAGCTGGGCCTGTGTTTGTCACGCTGCGGTTCCTTGGAGTTATTTGAACATTCTCGCTGTTGATGTTTTTGGTGTTTCAGAGTTGATAAAGGCTGTAAACAAAACCCTGAGTAAAATTCAAGCAGCTGATTTACAGCCTAGCAGTGCGAGAAACCGCCTCTACCTGCTGCCCTCTGGTCTTTGAGATCACATGGGCTGGAGCAGCGCGTTACCAGCCTCTGGCATTTGGCGTTGGTCCCACTGTGCCTCCGTTCCCCTCTGGATGGGATCAGGAGCTCTTCCTTTCTCCAGTCCTTGAAGGGACCAGGGCGATTGGACTTCGTGGGGTTCTGCTTGCTCTGGCCATGGTTCCCTCTGTCCCAGGAATGTGCTTAGGAGTTCTTTGCATCAGAGCTGAAGCAAAAGTCAAGCAGCCGCCTGTTTTCAGTCTGTAGTGACTAAGCCGGAGAGCTGCTCAATATTCACCGACCTCTAGAAATCTAATCAGGTAACTTTGCAGTGAGAATGCAACTGCTGGTCTCGTTACGCAGCACTGTACTGGACTGGAGTATCTGTGTATAGGGAAGGGAATTGCATGGCCTGGTGGGGGATATGAGCTGTCACAAGTGAGGGAACTAACCAAGAGTAATAACATAGCTGAGCTGGACTGCAGCAGGGAAGAAGCTGCCTCTGGGGCCTTTCCAAGGATGACCCTGGTGAAGGGCTGACACTGACTACAGGCGCTGTTCTGCCAGTAGCACAAACTCTAGAACACCCATGTTAAAAAGAGGGAGAGGTGAGAAGGAGCAAGAGAAGACATTCTTATGAAAGAGATCTCCAGTGCTCACAAGTACGAAGTATGTCTTATGTGGAGATGTTCTTTTCCCTTGACAGAAGAAATTCACATACGTGAGCCACAAGTGGTTCTGACGGTCACTGAACATGACAATAGTTGGGATCTTGGGAAAGAATACAATTACTCCCTTCAAACTAGGAGTCACGGTTAATGAGTGGAGCAGCGCAGGACACTAACCACTATGTACATCTGTTAACAGTGTAGGGCCAGGGAAAAATTCAGACCCTGTGAAATGGAATCGATCTTACCAGCACATACAAGCATGGGAAAAAACTACTGGTTCAGCTCTTGAACCCCAGGAACTGACATAGCCATATTCTTTTCAGTGCGGTTGTACCGATTTATGTAGCATAGGATATGTTCTTAGTAGTTTAAAAATGTTTTCCAGCTTTGGACAGACTGGAAATTTAATTCAGCAGCTGTAACTTGCTTCTGGCTTTTGGGTTAGCTGCTATTGCCTCCAGACTACAGACTAATGTACCGTAACCAAGTGGCTCTTTTCTAGGTGTAGCTCCCAGAATGTGACCAAGCAGACAAGATTTTTGCAGAAATTAAGTAATCTCTCAATAGCAAAAGTCATGAATCTAAGCCTGAAATGCTGAGAGGAGTAAGCTCTGGGAAAACCAAGCGTCTAAACAAAGCTTACAGGGAAAAATGTGTTATTTCACAAGAATATTCTCTGATAACTAATGAGGCACCCGTGCTTCACACAGGTTAGAGTCCTGTTTAAGCAAAAAGACCTTTAATGGTCTACTGCAGTTACATATTAGTCAAACTCATGAAAGTAACAAAATTAATGAAATTTTATTGGCAAAAATCAAGTTGAATGTGACCTATGTAATTCAGCAGAAGCAAATCTCAGTTTAGTTTATCAAAATACTTCAGTTTTCCAGCTGGATCTGGAATTATCTGTGCAAGAAAGAAAATGAAAATGTTATTCTAAAAACAAAACCATGCAAATGCAACAAACTATAAACCCAGAACAGCATAGTATTTCATAATATGATGCCAACCCACAAGCAACACCCAGGGGTAATTTATCAGTTGACTTGCTACTAGATTACTGTTTACCTCTAAAGATACCTAACAGCAGTAGCAGAAATATTTAACTAATTGGCGGAAGAGAGAGTGCAGCCTACCAAAGGAAGAATTTTGACAGCTGGGAGCAGATACAGCTATGTTGCTTGCCCCAAAAGCAAGATACTTTAATAAATTAATGTCTGTAATTAAGAGTCTTTGAATTTACTTACAGTTCTTCCCTTGGCCACCACACTCTCATGGCTTCCTCTGGTTTGATCTAATTAAATCAAACACATTTAGAAGGTGTGGCTACATCTTCGAGAAAGTCTTTTTGAACTACTTTGCTATTTAAATTATCTGCATCTTTTGCAGAGAGGAGAATGCTTATGTATTGTTTTAGATCTTTAAATTGGTAGTATTTGAGACGTAACCTCAATATTCTAAGACTGTTTTTTAGAAAATACGTTAATGTCACATTATTTAGGTAATCCATGGTTATGGATGGCAGAACTTTTCAGTGCCAAAATATGTCTGTTAGGCCAGCCAGCCCTCTTTCATTTTACAGTCTTAACATCCAGCTTCCCCCACTAAGACACTCTCCTGCTGGCTTGAAAGAGGTGACTCGTAGCCTCCAGTCATCCTGGGAAGTCTTCACATCCAGCAAAGAAACATCGTTTAACATTCCGCTGTTTTTACTATCAATTACAGTGCTCACTACTCTGCTTAGAGGCTGCTGGGACCTGCGTTTTGTTGAGCCAGCTCTTCAACAGCAATGCTCTGTCATCACCAGATGGTTGAGAAAAAAGCCGCATGCCCAAATAACTGACAGTGATCTCATCTGAACAAGGCGGCTCAGGCCTCTAGTGAGAGTTTCATTATTCTGCTGAGGCTTGATCCAAGCCCAGAGAACACAAACAAGTTCAGCGTGTGTTTATCTGAACCCTGGCTCTTCTGCTGGTAGTCACATGTAGGGGAGTAGTAACAGAGGAAGAGCTACTGCGCAGCAAAGCAGTGCTCTCTGCTGGAGTTCTGACAGTGGCACACTGGCTCTGTCAGGTACTACAGCAGCCTGGGGACTTGCCTCTTTCTTTCTTTTTTCGGTAGTGTCTAGGATCCACAGTAAGACTTGACAGAGCCAAGAATTTATACGAACAGATAACCGAGAAGATAGGACAGACTCAAGAGTTTCCAACTTCCTCTCATCAGGTGTTAACAGGAAAAAAAGTTCTTGATCATGAACTCATTGCTGCTCAAGAGAGTTTTGTTCATACACAGGGAATTCAAAACAACTGGAATATGTCTAGTGTGAGGGAAATGAGCTCCTAATGAAATCACTAGTAATCCAAAAGCTGTAACTATAATAATGTGAGTTTACTCATATCATCTCATTGAAAGTTGCAAAGATTTTGGATTTTGCTTTAGTGGAAATGGTAACTGAGTGGTTTTTAGTAGTACGTGCATTTAAATACAGTGACTTACTGTTTCACTGCCAGGTTTCCAACCAGCAGGGCAAACTGGAAAAAAAAGGACAAAGCTAGTAAAAAGTTATTTTTTACACACACTTACTTTTGTGAACTTAATATTCTCTTTCTGAACTTGAAGTGAAACAGCACACAAGTGTCACATGTAAATATCTGCAACTATTATATATGCAGTGTTCTTTATACATGGGATGGTGTCATAACATTTTATGCCTGATACCACCTACCACTTCATTCACTGCATGAGGCCAGTCTCTAATGCTACTGAGTACCTTTCTTCCAAAAACCTACAAATACAGCTTCCGATCTAAGTAAAATAATCTTCAATGTGAAAGTATTTAAAAGAGAGAGCACCTTCTCCGTGTTTGTCAGTGTATTGGAATGCTTGTACTAAACGAAGCGTTTCATCCACCGATCTCCCAACAGGAAGGTCATTCATGGTGATCTGTCGAAGGATCCTCTTATCATCAATAATGAAAAGGCCTCTGTGAAAACATTTTTTTGGTGTGCGTGTTAGTAAAGAGAACTAATTGCAGTGTGGTGTTAACACACCATTTTATGTCTGCTGGATGGGAGGAATTTGATCTCTGCAAACAACATACAATACCCACCACCTTAGAATACCAACTAGAATACTAAGACTAGTACTAACCTACCATTCTTTACCTGCGGTATCAGATAACATGAGCTGAAGGTAAGTTAAGAACAAAAAAGGATACTTCTCTGCAGAACATAAAACTAAGCTTTGAGAGGCCCTGCCAGGGCAGGCTGCAGATGCTGTGCTGTTACAGGGATCCCAAAAGCAACTAATCAAGTTTATGAAGGATGTACCTCTTGAGGCCATTAGTTACTCTTAGTCTTGCCTCCACTTGGACTTGGGAGGTCCCTGAGCAACTGCAATTCTGGTGAATTCTGCATGTTTGTTCTGCCCTAGCCATCTGATGATGACTGCTGTTAAACAGGATATTAGCCTCCACCCCTGTTCTGCCTTATTATGACTATTTTTTTTGTGTTCTTCAATATTTATTTTGTTTCTTGGCAGGAATCCCCAAGTAAAAACTGCTCTCAGAAAAATTTCAAATGCATCTTTAGATATAAAGCACTACCCCAGCAAAAAAAAAAAAAGGAACAAAAAGAAAGAACCATAACTAAGTAAAATACCTGAGTGTATGCCCTTGATCTTCCAGATATACTCCATAATCCTTTGAAATCTGGTGCGTCAAATCTGAAAGAAGTGGAATCTTCATAGGTCCGAGTCCTCCTTGTTTTCGAGGAGTATTAATCCTTTGAAAGAAATGAGATACAGACGTATGTCTCATAAAGATTTATATTCCCTACACAAAGTTACAAGTCACAAACCAGAAGAGTATGGACAGAAGGATTTAGCATAAGTGATGTTTTTTTTG
This sequence comes from Fratercula arctica, assembly GCA_947846985.1. Classification (NCBI taxonomy): domain Eukaryota; kingdom Metazoa; phylum Chordata; class Aves; order Charadriiformes; family Alcidae; genus Fratercula; species Fratercula arctica. The sequence goes on along the minus strand of CANTUZ010000001.1, from coordinate 86,347,999 downwards.
TTCTGCACACAAGGGAGATGAATGCTATTTATGGTTGGAGCAAAATGTTCAGTAGATCTTTTGCAGTTTTTGGCCACATCTATTAATAGTGACCTCTTTCTTATCAGTCTCATTTGCTTTATGACAATGTGCTCATGAATTGGGACAGTGTGATGCATTTACAGATACCTGCATCCTTAGCTCTTTTTTTTTTTTCTTTCTTTCTAGTATTTTTTGGACTGACACGATATATTTCAAGCAATACACATTAAACAAGCTTCAAAGATAAAGGTACTTTCACACACTAGGGTTAAAAATTTTTACCACTGAAAAATATGTTAAAGATTTGTATCAATAGCATCACACTTTTACATATTATGTTATACCTACACAGGCTAAAAATCTGGGGATACAGTTCTTCAGCTAAGATGGACCCACGAATAATTTTTAGCGAAAGACAAGTATAAGATACATACCATGCTAAGTGAGTGAACTTTGAGTCCACAGAACACGCTACTACTTCGGTATTTATTGCTCTGAATTCTTCAATTCTGTCACTGAAGGCAATTATCTCAGTTGGACATACAAACGTGCTAGAAAATTTAAGACAAGGCAAAGTCAAAATTTCATGAAACATCCAGTAAGTTCTCTGTTTAACTTAAAACTGTGGATTTATCATAAATTATTTCAGCTTTTACTTAATCTTTATTGCTTCTTCAACTGAATTGCTGCCTGACAAATCTTCCAGCCTCAGGCTCTAGCTTAATTACAAACTGTTTATTACTGAAGAAGATTATAAACCTACAGTTGGATTAGAGTCTGGATACAAGTGTTTTTACACTTACTTTCTTTTAGACTTTACGAATGTTAAGTGGCTGAATTTAACCACAATATGCCACTTTTTTCAGAGGAACATACTATAATTTGTTGTTACCATGCGTGTCTACAAATTTTAACTATTTTGAATTGAACTTTTTCCACTACAGAAGAAATAAAGTGGTGAAGATCACAATTTCTAGGGCCTTGAAGCTAAGGGCAAAGAGCAATACTATCTCCTTTATAATATTAAGGTAGTTACGCATCTCTGTCCTCTTTTCTTCATTTTGTGGAAAAGCGTAGGATTGTCTGGTAGAAAGCAGAGATGTTTTCACTCAACCAGTGAAGTTACTGCGTTCCAAATAAAGGAAGGTAATGAGAAGTGTTCTAGGATGTTATGGGATAAGCTTAAAGGCCATCTGCTAGATAGACTACATGCACTTCAGCAGCAGTGATTTACAGCACCATACAGAAGGTAAAGGTTACCTGACTGGGGACTACAGACTGAGAGTTATTTTTTTTGTATGGAGACACAAATTAGTGGACACACTTATTAGGACAAAAACTGTGTTACAATTTTACCAATGCATAATGAAAACACAAATGCAAAGAATATATTTTCTTCTGTCGCTCCTTTCTTCTCCTCCAAACCCTTACCAAACAAAAAACAAGACCTCAAAAAAAGAGAAAAATTAATTAATTATGAGTGTAGTGTAGCTGCACTAAGTCTTGGTGTGTCTACAGTGGTCCTACTTACAAGTCAAGAGGATAGAAGAAGAAGACAAGGTATTTTCCTTCATAATCTGTTAATTTCAGCTCTTTAAACTCTCCATTAATGACTGCTGTTCCTTCCCAGTAAGGTGCTGGCTTGGAGACTGAAATAGAAAGGACGTTCAATTACAAGTCAGAATACGAAGCATGTGTTCAAACAAAGCTGTTCATTAGCCACTTTAAAAAGTTCACAGCTGGCAGAGGTTACAGGATGAGGAAGAAATGTACGTTTCAGTACGCAGGGAAAGTAAATAATTTGACCAACTTGTGCTTATACATGAGCCCTCTGAATTGCTGATAACCAAGGCCACACAAACCTTATCTGGGCACGTCGAAACAAACCACGTGTGCACTACCAGCTCAAGGCAGAACATCTGTTAGCCTGAACAAGAAGCTGTTTAAGATTTCAGGAACTCCCACTATTCTGTTATGAATAGCTGTTGTGAACCAGAAGCATAAGATGGTTCAAAATCATATTGTTACTTCTTAGCCATGGAAAACTACTTGGAATTCAAGTCCACAAAAAATACATGCTACAAGACATTTCGAGACAAATGCCTAAAAATGCAGTGTATATTTATTTATATATATATTTATATAAATATATATATTTATTTATAATTACAACTCCTAAGCAAACTGTAACTTGAACATAGTTGTGTTTTTTTAAAAAAATCCAATTAAAATGCATGAAACGTATGTACTATTCCTATCAAAAGGGATTAACTTTGAATTTAAAATACTAAAAATCATTTTCCCAGGTACTATTTTCATAGTAATGTGAATTTGCAGACAAAGGATGGGGTATGCTGGAGATACAAGGTGACCTAAATACACTCGTGATGTCAAGAACATGGACATATAGCTCCAGGAAATTAGGGAAATGCTGCTAAGAAAGATATATGGATTCTTAATTATTATCTGGATGATGACTACGTTGTTGGGCTATCCTTAAGACAACCCTCATCTGTAAAATATAGTTAGTAAGGCTGTACAACAAGGACCACAAAGAATACCCCAAATCATCAGACAGATCATGCCCCTGAGCGGGAAGGCAGTCTGCTTTGGTTTCACTTGATCTAACCCACAAGGGACGCAGCAATACAAGCACAGAGAGGCAGGAGGTGTGACTGATAATTTCGGTGTACATTTTTTCACAAAATGCTCTTCTTCCTCTCAAGACTTCTGCAGAATTCTTTCTGATCAGATTTCAAGCCCTAGACTTCCAACGTTTTTTTATTGAGTCTTTGCAGGTATGGCACAATTTTCAAGTGAAAGCAAGGATTAAGGATTATTTTGAGCTTTCCAAAATTTTTCAAATATGTTGCTCTTCACAAAATAGTGACACCCCAATGCTAATCTCTTTGTAGCAAAACTTTCTCTTCAACTGACCTTCAGATTAGGAGGGAGAAGGAAGAGAAATTAAATAAAATACATTGTGTCTTGACCCCTTTCTAAATTAAGGTGATTTTTTTTTTTGTTTAAAAACACTTGTCTGAAATGCTATAATAATTTACATTACAAAGGGAGGAAAAAACAAACAGTATTGGCTACAAATATCTTGTCTGGTTTTCCATTCTTTTCATAGCATCTGTTTGCAAATGTTTAAAATGGAAGTCATGTCCTGGCTTGGCAGAGGAAAAGGATTTAAAGCTGCAAATTCTCACAGCAACAATGGTTTCTACATGGCTTCTCTCCATTCTCTGTTCTGCAGGATGGGACCTGAACAGCTGCCCCTCAACATCTCACTGCGACTCAATTAAAACATGTTTGCACCGAGGTCTGTTATGAACTATTTAAATCACAAGAGAGCATAGGCGCAAAAGCAAGCGATGAGCCGAGCCCAACAACTGGTAAAACGTCAGGAGAGGTCACCGTTCGGTTATTTCTAACCACAGTGCGAGCACAGAACGCTTCTGTATATTGTTTAAAGCGTTTCCCTTAGCTCGTGTGCTGTTTCGGGATCCACAGCCCTTGCTGAATGTCTGTGAAACGCTAAACTCGCTGCCCATTTACCACGAAGAAGCCGCAGGTCTGGAAGGGGCACGGTGGGCCTCCCTCCCGAGCCCCGCCCGGGGATGCAGCACGCCCGCTGCTGCGGCCCGAAGCCGCTTTCCCGGAGGGATGGCATCCGGGAGCCGCCGCTGCCGCTTCCTCGGGGACACACGCGACCGAACCGCCACGGCCACCCCGCGGAGGGGCCGCGCTGGGCCGGGAGGCGAGGATCCCGGGAGGGCCGCAAGCCGTCCCGGCCGCCCGCTGGGCCTGACGTGGTGCTGCCCGCCGCTCTCCCGCTCCGCGCACGGGGAGGCCGCCACCGCCCCCCGCCCGCCCCGCGGCCGTTAACGGCCCCGCGGCCACTAACCGCCTCGCGGCCGTTAACGGCCCCGCGGCCACTAACCGCCCCCCTCCCTCCCCCTCAGCGCGGCGCCAGTAGAAGCGCATTGCGGGCACCTCCCCCCCCCCGCTCCCTCGGCGGCAGCGCGACGCGGGGCGCCCGCCCGGCATCCCCCGCCCGCCGCGGGGGCCTCGCCGCTCCTCTCCCCGCTCCCTCGGCAGCCCCAGCCCCGCCCGGCACCTACTCTTGGCCTTGGCTGAGGTGGAGCGAGTGATCGGAGACGGGCACACGAGCCGCCTCCCCGGGGTAGACCTCACCCCCCGCGTAGTAATGGCACTGCTCGTCCCCCCGCTGCCGCCCCGGCCGCGGGTCCTCCACTGCCTCGCCTCCCAGCGCCAGCACCACCAGCAGCAACAGCGGCGCGGAGCGCCAGGCCCTCACCCCGCCGCCCACCCGCAACCGCCGCCGCGCCGCCTCCATGGCCCGCCGAGCGAGCGCACGTCCCCGCGGCGGAGGGGCGGCGGCGGGGCGGAGCTTGGCCGATCCATTCGCACAGGCTGCCGGCCGCAAGGCCAGTCTCCCCCCGCCCCTCCCGGGGCAGCTCCCCGCGGCGGTTGCGTGGGGAGGGGGGAGGGAGGGGCCCGGGGCCCGCTGTGATGTGTGTACGCCCGCCACCCGGCACCGCCAGGCACCGCCTTTCGGTGGGTCCGGGCGCTGCCTGCCGCCTGGGCCCCGGCGCCTGGGTAAGTGCCGGCCGGGCTGTGGCCTCCTGCGGCAGCCCCCTCCGGCCTGTCCCCTTCGTAAGCCCCGTAAGAAATTGTGAAATATGTACGCGTCTGGAGAAACAGAGAAAAGCAGAACGGATGTGCGTGTGGGGAGAGAGCGTGTGTGCGCTCCGGTGTGTGTGGTCGCAGAAGGACACCGCCAATATGGGAGATTGGCCGGCTGGTATCTCTGCTGTCTGTGGCAGCGCGGGCTCCGCGGGCATTTCATCACTCGCGGTCATACCAAGGGCCCCGCGTGTGTTCTGGCCTAATGAACACACGACGTGAGAAAGCCTGCTGCCTGAGGTCTCAAGCCTTGAATTGCTGCCAGCAATTTCCATGTAGTGTGTGCACGTGGTGGCTGTGTTAGGAGTGTGGCTAAACTGAAATGAGACTAAGTGCCTTTTAATTCGTAGAATCATAGAATGAGTTGGGTTGGAAGGGAGCTTTAAAGGTCATTTAGTCCAACTCCCCTGCAATGAGCAGGGACTCTTAACTACATCAGGTTGCTCAACCTGACCTTGAATGTTCCAAGGATGGAGCATCTACACCTCTGTGGGAAACCTGTGCCAGTGCTTCACCAAGCTCAGCATAAATAAATTTCTTCCTTGTATCTAGTCTGAATCTACCCTCTTTTAGTTTAAAACCATTACCCCTGTCCTGCTTAAAAGCCTGGCCCCACCTTTCTTGTAAGTGCACTCAGGTACTGAACGGCCACTCTAGGGTGTCGCCAGAGCCTTCTCTTCTCCAGGCTGAACAACTCTCTCAGCCTGTCCCTGTAGGAGAGGTGCTCCAGCCATCTGATCGTTCTTGTGGCCCAGATGTCTTGGTTCAAATTTGCCTTGTGACAGGTCATTTTGCTCCATGCTGAGTAGACTGTGGTTCTATTACAAAATAGTTACATATTTGCCACAGGCAAGCGTAGCTAGAAGGTAATTCAGCAGTGCATTTAATAACAGGCAAGATTCTGAAGACAGTAAGTAGGCTGTGACAAGCAGTAGGTAAGGCTTTGAAGCACGATGTCTGGACAAACTAAGTTACAGTAGGCATATCGGTTTGACTGGAACAGTTCAGGTCGTCTGGCAAGTGTATCAGCCAAATTGTAACCAGGAGCCTTAAACATTGTGAGAGAGCTGGAGCTATCCCTATCAAAAGTGGGACATCATTGACCTTTTGCGCTTGGAGCACTGTGGACGCCAAATTCTGGGAAAGCTGGTGGTTCAGTAAAAAGTTTACCCCTGACTGATGGTGTGAGGCTCTTAACAGAGGAACATCTGCGTCGCATCCTATCTCTGCAGTTGATTTATGATAAATGTACCTTCAGGAAGGTGCAGTACCCGTGCCAGAATGGACAGTACAATTCCTCTCATGTAAAAGTGTTACAGAACAGGCATGTAAAGAGCAGAGCCAAAAGAAAATGCTCAGGGCCGTTTTCAAAGAATATAGGCTCTGTAAAACAAAAAAGGGATTAGCAAGGCACCTACCATTATATATTGTGTCTTGAACAAATTCTACTATTTTTCTGGTTTCCTACAACAGAATCCACTCTTGAAAAAGATATTTCACAAAATTAAATTCATGGAAGTGGGACAAACAAGGCCTTGCAGGCATGCTTGCACTTCTTCACCTGTGATTTTAGTGTTCCTTTCTCCCAAAGCTCTGACTCCTTTCCAGAAGGAGCTCCTTTCCTTTCCTGTCTCTTATCATGTTTGCCTTTAAGTTCCAGTCTAGGTTCTGTGAGTTAGGGATCATGCTTGTGAAGTTCCATTCATACTGTTGCTGTCACAGTAATAATCTTACTCGAGCGTATTTGCCCACCTGAAGGGACTGAAGATCACCGGGGATCAGAAGGCTCTGGAACAGCCTTCTGACAGCTATGGAAGCAAAATGCCTATGTAGCTATTGAGCTTGATCAGTGTGCGTGAAATTATAAAAAATTGTATTAAATGTCTGCCTACAGGGGAAATGGACTTGATGGCATGTGAGATCCCCTTGTCCTGTTTTTTTCACAGTGAGTTGATGGTGACCAGTCTCTGATTATACCTCCTAAACTGTTGGAAGCAGGGTAAAATCCGATTTTCTTTTCAGTGCTGCTGTTTTAAGTTTGACTTCCCTCCTCTACCATGGGCTTGCCATTAAAGGGAGGATGAACAAAACCCATTGCTCATGTTAAGCACTCTGGATTTGGTGGAAAAAAGAATTTCTACAATCTTCAATCAATCCCCCTGATTTCAGACTCAGGCGTGCCTTACATTTAAGCTTGCTAAAATGTAGATTACTGTCTTACATGATCCAGCTCTAGTAGTACTGAATTTAATATCAAGCTTTCCTCAGTCTCGCTGCTTGTAAGGAAAGTGACAGTCATGACCTCTGTGAGTTCACAGAGAAAGTTATTTTGGTTGTTCCTGCTCTTTTCTTTTTGCTGGTGTGTTGAGCCATAGGAAATAGTGATCTGAAAAGTAGTCATGTAGTAAAGGTGAAAAAAATGAGCAATTAAGAGGTATGCACTTTGCGTAACGTTAACATCCCTCAGTCGAAAGATATTCGCGAATACCTATAAATGGGAGAGAAAACCAGTAAAATCAATGCAGTAAAAATAAAAAAAGAATCAGGCCTCTTGTGAGTGGAGAAAATGCTGAAGGACAAAAAATGGATTTTATCTGCAGAATATAATGTTAGTTAAATAGCACTAATTTGAGGTTCATATGTGATTAAGTGTATATAGACATGGAACAGAGTTCAAAAGAGCAACAATAAAGACTTTCTGGCTGCTGCTGTACTATCAAGATTTCTGCAAGTGATTAAAAAATGAAAAATTTTGTAAATGAAATCCACAATGAAATACAAATATGTATTGCTCTTCTGTGTCCACATGGAGAACAGCCTTCTTGATTAAATACTTGAACTGAATGCTGATTTTTGTGTTTAAATGGATGAAATTAAGTGATGCTGTTAATGTGGAGTAAGAGAAATACTGTGCTGCATCCATCCAGCTGTACAGCTCTTCTGAAGCTGGTAGGGTTTATCACGTGCAAAGGAAATCCTTCCTTTCCTCCACTGTTTTACCAGCTGTGTTCCTGCATGTCATGCTGTATTCAGGCCCGCAAGGATGGTTTGGTTTTGGCAAAGGGCTTGGTTGTGGCAGGGTGTCATTGCCACGGTGGCACCAAAGTTACGGAAGCAGGGAGTGATTTAGGCTGCTAAAGCAGTTTAGAAATGGTTACAGAGGTTCTGTCTGTTCTTGCTTGTAGTAATAAAATACCTCACTATCATTTAAGTGACCTAATATAAAAATATCTTGGAAAAATTAGCATAGTAATATTGTAACAAGATGCCTATCTCCATTTCCTGAAACAGATGGAGCAGATGTTCAATATTGCGCCAGTGAAACTAGCAGTTGGTTTTATCCTCCTCATGGCTTTATAGGGACTTTTTAACAAATATATTGCATTGGTTGTCATGCATGACAGAAAATCTGTAGTGTAGAAAACTTTGCTGGAGAAAGAAGAGTAGAAAACATCTGTTTTGTAAGTGGTATTGGATCAGAATGACCATAATTAAAATTACCAATTAGAGAATTCTTGTCCTTTTTGGCTCTTGATGAGGCCAGACTGGTGGGATAAGCTGTGTGTGTGCTCTGATTGCAAAGGGATCCCTGAAGAAAACGTGTATCAGGCTGAGAAGTGCTGGTTGGTGCCGTTTGCTTTGATGGGAACTTCATCCTGACTTCTAACTGCTGCTAGTATTGTCAGCTAGCTGAGGCAGTGTGGCTGAGTCAACATAAACAACTTAAAATCTGCCACTCGCTAGTGTAGAGGTATCATAGATAATATAATTATTCCCGGAACCTACCTTTGGGGAATACGCTAGTGTTTGGGGATGAATTTATGTTTTTCCTCTGCAAACACACCTGCCGTAGGAAAAGTTCTGCTTCATTTCTCTTTCCCTTTCTCCTCCAGCCATCTATTTGTCAGAAACCCCACGGGGCCAGTGTGACAGGAACAGGACCGAGCATGTTATTAATGTGTTTGCCTGAGCATGGCAAAAAAGGGTGATCAGTACTGCTGCTCACTGGGCGATGGGGGAGTACGGTTCCTAAAGCACCACCCATTCCAAGCTTTCTTCTGCCTCAGTAAGTGCTGACAGAATCTACAAGACTGTGAATATAAACAAATATTGTGAAACCACCTTCTTGATCAAATAATGTAGCCCACGCCAGGACCTGTCAGTTTTCCTTTGGCTATCACCTGGGGGGTGAGTTACAAGTGTCTTTGGGCTCTATCCCATTTTTTCTTCCATTGACAAGCATGTATTCAAAGAAAGTGCCCAAAATGTGTCTGAGCATTAGTACACTTTCTGGACATTTGCACTGACAAGTGAGGACAGAGAAAGCCAACACTGAACACCACCTGCTAGAGGTATGCTGTCCTCTACAAGTCAGTGGACGATGAAGGATAGCTGAGGTATTGCAGCGGAAAACCGACGCTGGACGTCTGGACCTGCCCTTGGCAGCGTGCTGCTGACATGCCCTGAGACTGTCACAGCTAGAAGCTTGCTAGCCAAAATAACCCAGCTGGCTTTGTCTGGTGTTGACCAAGAGAGAACTCACCCACAGAGCCGTAACCCCACTGTGTCAAGTGTAGCGGTCTCCATCAGTGTCATTCGTGGGGGTTCACAGGCTCCTGCCCTCGGCATCCCACCCTTGCTTCTGCATTCTTGGGCCTGAGCTGAGGCGAGCGCACTCAGGTCTAAGTCTCAAGCTCAGTCAGCCTTTGGGAAAAGGTGGAAAATTTGTCACCACAGCTCAGACAAAAACTGAACCTGCATCCTGCCCTTGCAGGTGCCTGCACCGCAGCCTCATTGGTGGATAGAAACCCCGTGGCAACCTCATTTCATACCCTTGCAAACCAGAATAGAGACAGATGTTGCTGATGGTTGCTAATGATGCCTGGGTATGCCTCTCCTGCGGGTAGTCACTAAAGCCTTGCTTAGGCTTGTGAGTGTGTTAGTTGCCTTGCATTCGGGCTAAATGGAGGAAAATGAAACGTTGAGCCATCATCGAAAAAGTAGACCCTACTGCCTGAAGCATGGGTGATCACATCAAGGTCTGTGGAGGAGAGGAGGCTGCTTTCCATGATACCTGGATAATGTGGCCTTAAAATTCCCAGCTCCTCTCCTTATGCCTGCCTGCCTGCTTCTCTTCAGTCTTCTCTTGAAAAGCTTTTTGTATTATCTATTTTTCTAGCACTGTTCCATATCTAAATTTGCCTTTCTCTTCTATTTGGACTCGTGAAAGAGAAAAATGGCTTTTGACCAGAAATGTTCATGCACCTTGATGTGTTACATTGCTCACTAGGTGGCAGTAAGATGTTGTTATACCAATTAAAAAAATTGGAGTCATGGTTTCTCCAAGTGCCTGAAATTTCCTAACATCTGAGGATCTGGTATCAGAAGCGGTTTTTCTTTTTTATTTTTTTTTTTCTAAAATACAAGGTCCACAGGTGTAGGAAATGGAAGATGAAATGTATATGCAATACTTGTTTCTGTGAACTTGTTACAGCAATAATCAACCTTGTATAATTTTTCAGTAAGAAGTTTTCTCTATTATGCCTCTGAGAGTGAAGATGCTGGGGATACTAAAGTAGTCTCTTAAAAAGGAGGACAAAACATGGAAAAAACACCCATAAAACTCGTGGTGAAAGAGGTGGAAACTTGTAACAGAAGATAAGTTTTAACCTGGTCACTATGGAGTACTGAAATCAATATTGGATTTTTGTTTCTGCTTCCTTTTTTTGCTAGCTGCAAACAGTTTTCTGGGAGTTTAAATAGCAGTCCAGAAAGCTATCATCTCTACTTTAACTAAGTTGAGTGGAGTGCACGGGTCCTCGTTCTTCTCCGCTGCTTCAGAAATCTCTGTGCTCCATTTAGAATTGCTGTAAATAAATGAAGACTTTACCATTTTATGTGGTAACATCCTCATCTGTTCCAATTCAATTTTGCATACATTTCAGAGATTCAACTATTTCAGCTTGTCTGCTTAGTCTAATGCAAGGACCTGGAGGTTTCCTTGCAAAGCAAGATTTCGTAGTCTTTGGAAGTGAAATCGATCTAATATTTGCGTTCCCCAGTCTATAGGTATATGTCTTGAATCTCCTTCAGTTAGCTCCTATAGTCTAATTTAGCGTACAAGTTGTGTTGGTAGTAAACCATACATTAATTTAGGTCAATACTAACATAACCCCCATTTGAGCCAAAGCTCCTCTGCTTTGGATCATCAACTTTCCAAGGGGCCTTGGGAAGCCATGCCTCTGTGCAAGAGCCAATATTTGGTCTACCAAATCAAAACTTGAAATCAAGTGCTGTTGTTTTCCTATAGTTAAAGAAGCCCATAGTTTCTAGCTAGGAGTTTTATTTATTATTGCGTGCTTACTTTTTCTTCAGAAAGGCATCATTCTTAGAAGTTTAGAAAAGTTTGCAAGTTTACAAGCTCTTAAGTGATAGCATAGGGATTTCAAGATACACTTAAAGTATATTACCTATGTGCAAAGCATTTATATGTTTGTATATGTGTCCCTGCCCATGGCAGGGGGGTTGGAACTAGATGATCTTTAAGGTTCCTTCCAACCTGGACCATTCTATGATTCTGTGTTTATACCCTACAATCTCATTCACCATTACAGAATCAAAATATGGAGGAAAACGTTTAGAAGATACTAACACTTGCTACAGTTGAGCGCAGCTGATTTGCTTGTATCTGTTGCTCTTGAAGCCTAAAATAAAGCATGGTATGCAACTTACGCACTTAAATCACAATACAAGGGTGAAAACCAAAATACTATGGCTGTTTTCTTCAGTATCAGAGTCTAAAGTGATAAAAAAAAGGGAATGGGTTTGTTCATGCCTTCGGGTAATCCGAAAATAAATTAGCAGTTCTGCACGTGCACGGTTCCCATTAATGCCGAGGGCTGCTCCCTGTGTGGCTTGAGGCAGCAAAACCTGTCCCCAGAAATGGGGATGGGTATGTCTGAACCGCTCCGGAGCTGTATACGTCATGTCAAAATTGTGTCATCTCTGACGGTCAGTGGGTGGCAGGTGCTGCTAAATAATTCCCCCAATTTTTAAAAAGATTTTAAAACTTTCCAACATTTTGAAGGTGGTAAGTATTGCTGAGATAAATAAAATAATGTGTTGACCTGCTGCACAGCTAGCTGTTACATGGAGTTATTCCTCAGGCCTACGCTTTGAAAGGGTCGTTATGAAAAGTTGGCTGAGTGAGCTTGAAGTTCCCAGTTAAGAAAGCTGATAACACAGCATAGTTTGTGGGGCAGAGTTCCTCTCTTAGACCTGGGTGTTGATTCCTGAGATAAGATTCCTGCCAGATGGTGTTTTCAATGGAAACGAAACAAGCAGCACTTTAAAAAAAAGGAAAAGTCAGATTTCCTATCTCCTGATCATCCTGTAGGAAAAGCAGACTTCAAGGCCATTGGCAACATTTGCTGCCATTTTGCAGAGGGCCGACACGATGCTTTTCGTCCTGACGGGTCTGCAGCCGCGCTACTAACAGGCTGGAGCCTCTTGCTGTTTAACAAGGAATAATTAATTTTAAAAAAGCCTCATTAAAAATGCCTGACATCATCTCTTCGGTGATTTCGTTTTTATTACCTGCAAGGGCAGTTTGCTTACTGGCAAACCATGGATACGGCCAGAAACAGCTGTGGAAGTTGGCGTCGATACGGATGGGCTTGGCTGCGCCATGGCTGTGTGCTGGATTCCTCCCCTGGCAGCGGCCGCATGCCTTGCAAATCACCCGCTCGCTGCATCTGGGCATGTTTCGGTAGGTCACCATAGGTAACCGCTGTTTATATTTACCCAATTAGTTGTTAAGGGTCAGTAGCTCATTATAATCCCACACCACTTCAAGCTTCAGTGTATCCACGTTCCCGTCTCGGTGCTCCTGGGCGCTTCTGATAAGGGCAGGAGAGCCGCTGCGTGGCTATTATTACGGGAGGGAGAGAAAAGACTGTCAGCAGCAAGCAAGGATATGTCCTTCCTCACCAAGGGGTTTTTTTTGAAAAATTACAATTAAAGAGCAAGCAGCAGGCTCCAGATGACAGAACATATAGCCCGGTCGGTAAATGCGCTGAATCCTTCTGCACCCACTCAAAGAAAACACGAGTCTGCCCTGTATGTAGCTACAGGCACTGGCTGGTTCTCAGCAGCTGTGAAGATTCTGCTTTTAGCCAGAACATCTGGTGCGAACGAAGCCTGCTGTTGGTGATGGTGATGCTCCCACAACTGGAGAGCACGAGCTTTGCTTGGCAGCAGTGCTCTGCTTCTTGGCAAACCAGCAGGGGAAGTACTGGGCCAAAACTGTCCCTTTTCCCTCACTCCCAGTGGCCATAAGAGCTCCAAGCCTGGAAGAAAGGAAATGATGAGCCACAGGCCATGAGCTTTTGAGCAGTATTGCCAAATCCAGATGCTAAAAAGTCAGGAGGTGGGAAGTGGTAACAGTAGTGGATTTGGAGATCTTTAAACCTGTCTGGTGCCTTGTGTGTGTATAGGGTTCACATCTGAGCCTCCATGGAGGCCCAAAGTTGTAGTTTGTTTTAAATGAAAGATGAGTTTTCATGTAATTGTGAGGCTTTCAAAGGAGGGATTTTTGGAAAATAAGCAAATATTGTGTTGCTCCTGAAGGATATCAGGAAGAAATTTTTCACTGTCAGGGTGATGAGGCACTGGCATAGGTTGCTCAGAGAAGTTGTGGATGTCCCATCCCTGGAAGTGTTCAAGGCCAGGCTGGATGGGGCTTTGAGCAGCCTGGTCTAGTGGGAGGTGTCCCTGCCCATGGGTTGGAACTAGATGATATTTAAGGTGCCTTCGAACTCTAACCATTCTGTGATTCTATAAACCGTGCCCAGCTGAAGGCAGAAGAGCCTGGAGGAGTCTCCTCCTTTTGGGATGGGTCAGATTTGGTCCTGGCTCTTATGCAAGGTGGCTATGATGGCAGAGCCCATGTGGACCCATGCAGCCCCTCGGCCTCTGCCATGCCTGCAGGCTTGTCCTGCTGTGGGCTGGCTGGGGGAGAGGCCAGCAGCTTCTTCCACCCTCCCTTCCCCAGCAGGCAGCTGCTGCTGGGAGATGGAGCAGGGTCAGGGCCGATTTCACAGGTCGGTTGGAGAAAACGGGATTACAGAGATCACGGGGAGGAGTCTGGTGTTACTCTGCCCAATGGACCCTGCTGCCCTGCTTAAATACCTCAAAACAGCTGGGCCAGACCTGGGTTTGGAGGAATGTCGTCTCTGAAAGGTTGACTCAGGCGCCTGAGGGAATTAGTGTGGAATAAAGACTTGAGGAAGCTGAACTGCGTCTGGGCATCAGTAATGTAGCAAGATGCATAAAATATTGCTAAAATATGATATGAAATGAATGTTAATGGAAAAAATGAAACATTAGTGAAGCATGCAGAGCTGGAAACATTGCTATGGTTGTTGGGTTTTAATTAGTTGGAAACTGTTCATTTGAACTCCGCTTCTGTGCTGTGATTGTCCTAATGTGGTTGGGTTTGGGATCTAATGCTGCTGGATTTTTCTTTCTTTATGAGTGCTAAGTACTGAAATATTCATTATACATGTGTCCCCTTGGCTTTTGGAGTGCTGTGGAGGGAGATTTTTTGGTACACTAAGTTTTGCAGTAAATGATACCAGTTACTGCCTAGTGGTACTTACTGTAGCCCCAGTGACATAAATGGTCCTGTCCAAAAGATGTTTCATCTGAAATGAAAGTTTTGGGGGTGTTTTACAACAGGAAAGTAGAGCCGCTTTGCCTGTTTCACCTTTCAATTTTAAAAATACCACAAGCTCAAATCATGTGTTTTCACAATGCTCCATGAGCTCATGAGGACATGTACACACACAGACACATACGTGTGTCGGTGAGAAAACTCCAACCAATTATTTTTCTTCCACTGGAAGGTTTTACCTCTTCAGTGGAGAATACTCCATCAATATTAGCATACTTCATAATATCTGTTTTCAGAGACAGGAACATTTTAATCCTGTCTTCCTTCACATGAGTGGGTACACATCTAGCTGTTAACTAGCGCGTCGGTATCTTGAATTATAATGGCATATTTTGGGGCATCACTGTGTGGCCTGTTTTCTGATTTCTTGTCTGGAAGTCTTTATCTTTGCTATCTTATCTGTCTGATGCCTTCTGGAAACAATTTTCCCTTTACACCACTTCATAAACTCCTGCATACACTAGACTGGAGGTTCTGGGCCATTTCTCACATTTTGTAATGAATTTTCTGATTGAATTCTTTTAGAGATAGCACCTCATACATGCAAAGCAGCACCTAAGATCCTGGTGGATTTTTCATAGATTGTATGTATAAAGCTCTAAGAACCTGTGATGTATTCTGAAAAACCGAAAAACCGAAATACCGAAATGTTGCCACTGAAACTTGCACATTTATATTTTTCAAGGCATTGAATGAAAAATCTAAAAAGGAATAAGTCCATTATCATAAAAATAAGTAAAATTATAAAGAATCAAGTATGTTTGCATAGTTAAATTTTATTTGGAATAACCACAACAATTTGGAATAAGTACCAGATCTGTTGACGACAAATAGTTGGATGTTATTAGAGGAATTCTGTCACTGGCATTAATTTAGTTAATGTCTCAGGCTTTAGATGAGTAGCCATAACACTAAGACGATTAACCCAGAATTGTAAAGGGAAAAGCCAGTAGGGTTGTATGTGTCCACCATTTTCAACACTGGGCAACCCATGTAAATTGTAAATTGGACTTTTGTTAACGCTTCTTAAATGACAGCTCTATGGTATCATGTTCATCAGGGGTGGCTGAAGGCAAGGGAGAAAGGCAGGGACCTCAGCCCTACGAAAGCAGATCCCTGTCCCTCCGGGTGGGCTCCAGAAGGACCTGAGTTTGCCTGGCTACAGGAGGGGTCTGGCTGCCGAGGGGAGGGTTATTCTGCAGAGGGTGTTTAGGGCATTAAAGGAGTGGAAGCGACCCACAGAAGCCAGCAGCTGAAGAAGAAATAAGTAGGAGTGTTGGTGGGGAACATGTCACGATGGGGAGTGACACTGCCGTTGTTAGCAGCGTGAGTGGCTGCTTGTTGAAGCCACGAGACAGGGAAACCCCAGGAGAGGAAACGGTGCTGGGCGGCATTCAGAAGAGCAAGTACAGCATGGTTAGGGATGGAGGGAATTTTGGTCCTTGCAACCACAGCGTACTCTGATTCAGCCAACTTTCATCAGTGGAGCAGGAACCCTCCCACTCCCACTCTCCCCAGATCCACTGTAGTAAAGGACCACAGAAAGGGGGAAATGGCAATTTGACACCCGTCTTTAAAAAAGACTTTGGAAAGATGTCAATGTGGCTTTTGTAGAGAGAAATCGTATCTGAGAGGAATCCGCTGCTGCTCCTCCGAAGCACTGACATGCGTGTGGATTAGGGTGATTTGGTTGGTACGGTGTGCTCAGATTTTCCAAAAGCTTTTGATGAGCTCCTCAGTCGGAAGATCGTAAAGAAGTAAACTGTAGCAGGATGAAAGGAAAGATCCCCTCTGGAACTGATGTGAGGGGTAGGAAGAGACGGTTAGGTATTTCAGTGGGAGATAACAAGTGGAATCCCACAGAGATCTGCACTAAGATCTGTGGTGTCTGGTGTATTCATAGGCGGTCTGGAAAATGTGCTAAATGGTGATGTGCTGAATGTTTCTTTAACTGAGTTATTCAGGGTAGGAAAAATAAAAATCTACTTTTAAGAATGTGGAAGAATCTCACGATACCGAGTGTCATTGCAGTAAAATGGCAGCCCGCATTTGGTGCCAGTAAGCGCAAAATAACGCACGTGGGAAAAAATAAACCCGACTGCACGACGCTGAAGATGGGCTTTAAACTACCTCTTACCGCTCAGGGAGTGGCTGTCAGTAATTCTAAGAAACGTTGTCTGACGGCAGAGCAATGCTCAAAAAAAAAGCAA
Organism: Fratercula arctica; assembly: GCA_947846985.1. Classification (NCBI taxonomy): domain Eukaryota; kingdom Metazoa; phylum Chordata; class Aves; order Charadriiformes; family Alcidae; genus Fratercula; species Fratercula arctica. The sequence continues at coordinate 86,331,322 of CANTUZ010000001.1, read as the reverse complement.
ATAGATTGTCAGAAATTGCTAGGGAAGGCAGAGAAAACAAAATAATCATTTTGCTGTGCATTCACCTCTTGATTACTGCGTGCCGTTCTGGTCTCCCTGTCTAAGAAAAGGTATAGCAGAGCCCGAAAGGGACGGAGAAACCTGACAAGTGTTTTCAGAAATACAGAATGGTTTCTGAATTGAGATTGATTAAATAGACTCTTTAGACGGGAAAAGAGGAGGTAGAAAGGCATGCGATAGCGGTGTTTAAAATCATGAGTGGCATGGAGAAAATAAGTAGCAAATGATTATTTGCGTTTCTCCCAGAACAAGAACAAGGGACATCAGGTGTAATTACCAGGTAGTGGCTTTAAGCAAACAACAGCAAACAACTTGGCCCTTGCGGTGTGTGATTAAACTGGAACCAGTCTCACAGTATCAGCTGGGTGTCAAGAGGTTAGACGGGCTCAAAACCGATCAGATGAATTAATGGGAAAAAAAAAAATCCATCAGGGGCTATTAGGCAGCAAGATGACATTCCTGCCTGAGGAAATGCCTGCGTGGCAGGCTGCTGGATGCAGGGAGGAGAGTGGAGAAAATTCCGCCATCGTTACCCCTTTTTAAAATTGTTTCCCTTGGTGTCTGCTGCTGGCTCCTGTCAGCAGTGGGATACTGGACTAAATGGACCTCTGATCTGATCCGATCTGATATAATTCTGCATAATGCTTTTATGAGGAATCAGTCTGGGAGAAAGGCACATAAAACACCCCAGAAACCCACAGGGTCCGAGGCTTCATCTCTACTTAAAGAATTTAGACCTAGCCTGGATGTCCCCCCGGAGTCTCGGAAGAGAAAGTATCCAAAAGGGTGCATTGATCCAGCCACCTGGGGAGGGAAGAGCCCTGAAGACTACTGTAAGGAACCAAAGAGACACCCATGCTTTTGGGTATTGAATTCCATCCCTTGTGGGATGAAGAATTAAAATGAATATCGGTGCTGCACCTTGCATGTCATCCCGTGGTGCATCTTGGAGGGTTGAAAAGAGTCACTTGGGAAAGGTGAGGCGTGTTGGGTAATGCATGAGACATGGCTTTCCTCATCCTGCAGTTCACTGTTTTGTAGTTCTCTGGAGAGTCGCTGCTTCACTTTTTGCATTGTACAGTTTATTGTTCTGCCTTCTGAGCTTGTGTATAACACAGATGTGCAGGAGCAAGCCAATATATCGTCATTGGTTAGAGAATGCCACTTTAAAACAGTGACAAAATTGCTCTGTAGCTAAAAGTGCAACCATGAGAACTGTGTTTTGGTACAAGGATAATGTCGAGCTGGAGTTAAATTGAATGTCTGTTTCTTCAGGGAGGGTAAATTTAATCAGGTGCTCAAAATCAAATTAAGGTGGAAATCAGTTTGGAAAAACACAAGAATTACAATCCAGCTAACGACCTGAGGTAATACTGGCAAGAAATTTGCTTTCACATTGTAAAATGAAAAATCGTTTCTCTAAGAGGGAGCTGCTTGTAGCTCGTGATTGCTCAGGGTAGTTCAGAGCCCGGCATTTCCTTGAGAGAACAATTACAATGTGCCGCCCTTGCACCGTTTACTTCCCCTCCATTATAGTGATACCAACAATTATTATACTGTGATCAAGCCTGTCGGTGTTTCTATCATGGTGTTATTTTCTAACTTGGCCGTTAAGCTGGAAATGTTTTCCCAGCCCAGCCTGAAACAGCCTCTGCAGCTGGTGGCCCATGAGTGTGTCTGATGGCCCCATAAGTATCATATCTTCTGCAGAAACACAGGCTCTCCTGTGGCACGAGCCCTTGTAAGAAACACCTCTACATCTGGGAATAGAAAATGGATCCTGCATTTGGCTGCAACCATGCTGCAGAGACAGATTTGGATTTCAACGTACACATTATTCTGATTAACGTAGGTGAGTAGAGGGGCTTTATTCAGTGTCGTTGGAAGGGGCAAGGTCATCCCCTGCTGATTTCCTTCCTGTACAAAGGGAAGACTTTGAAGGAGCCGTGGCTCAAAGGTGCTGCTGCTGCTCTCATCCCCAAAGGTGTTCCCTTCTGGCATAAATTTGTTTCTCTTATTGATGGAGAATTTGGAGATGGTGGCCAGAAACTGCAGCCATGGTTCAGTAGGAAGGGGAAAAGTGCTGCTCTGATATTACCTGGAATTGCATTTAACTTAAACCAGCACGGTGCCTTGATCTTCTGTGACCTTTACCCATCAGGAGTTATTAGCTAATTGAATTCAGAAGGTAACTCCCTAACTGTTTTCAAACTAAATTAACTCGCTTCAAGGGACCAACTTATGTTTGTATTTCCACAGAGATAATGAGTTTAGGCTTCAACTGAAACCTTGCCAGATAATGAGGAAAAAATAAATCAATGACCTCACTCTTATCTGGTCTTAACAGGCAGGCTTTCCTTTGCTAAAAGTGACCCTGAAACGGTCTGGATTGATTCACACAAATGCTGAGCCCCGCATCCTGCTAAGCACAGCCATCCTGGGGAACGCTTTGCTCCGCGAGGAGATCTAATCCGAACATCAGCAAAGGTGCAAGTATTTGAAACACAGCTTTTCTTAGAGGCGAAACAAATGCTTCTGAGAAATTTAAGTGCGCAGTAAGACAAAGAGTTAAGGAGGAAATTAGCTTCAATACTAATTAGAGGGAAAGAAACCTATTCTCACACTTGTGCCTGGGACTGAACAATCTCCATAGGCATATACTTCTCTGATTCTCCACAGACATATGCTTCTCTGATTATTTAATTATCTGGCATTGTTAAATAAGAAATGCTTTTCAGATGTGAAAGGGAGATCGTTGCCTGGTGAGAACTGGTGTAGCTGTGCTGATGGAGATCTTTCCTTTGGTGCCCTGACTAATGGAAGAAGTAGACAGCTCAGCGACGTGTCCCTCCAGCAGCGTGTACCTCCTTACTCTCTCTATGGATCTCTCAAATGAGGGCTTAAATCTTCAGGTAATAAATGTGAATAACAATAATTTAACAGAATATATCAGGCAATCTATTCAAGTACGCAGAGGTAAGAGGCAGGGGTTTTTAACTACTGGTAAAGAATCCATAAAACCTACTCTTAAAGCCCAGATAAGAAGATTGAAATTTTATAGTAGCAATAGCAGTAGTACTCGCAGCAACCATTCTCATCTAATAAGAGATGTGACATTTTAGGGAGAGATGGCAACTTTTATTAAATCAGTTGATACAGGTTTTTTATAGTAGCACTGCTTCTTTTAATGTTATAACATTATAATGTTAACTTTATAGGAAAAAGTGCCCCTAGGCAAAGCTCACACCTTTCTGCTAAAATGCAGGCAAATACTGGTATTCTACCCAGAGAGAGACTTTTTCAGTGCTTTCAGGTGATTGACTAATAAAATTGGAACTGCTTTAAGAAGGGGACATCTATATCCAAGTGTAGTCAGTTTGCAGACACTACAAGATTGGGAGCAGTGGTTGATACACCAGATGGCTGCACTGCTGTTTAGAGGGACCTCAACAGGTTGGAGAAATGGGCTGACAGGAACCTCATGAAATTCAGCAAAGGGAAAGGCCAAGTCCTGCCCCTGGGGAGGAATAACCTCCCCAGGCATGAGTACGTGCTGGCTGGAAAGAAGGTTTGCAGTAAAGGACCTAGGAGTCCTGATGGACACTAAGTTGAACACGAGCCAGCAATGTGCCCTTGCAGCAAAGAAGGCCAGTGGCGTCCTGGCCTGCATTAGACTAAGTATTGCCAGCAAGTTGAGGGAGGTGATCCTTCCCCTCTACTCAGCACTGGTGAGACACAGCTGGAGGCCGGGGTCCAGCTCTGGGCTCCCCAGTACAATAGAGACATGGACACACTGGAGAGAGTCCAGCGAAGGGCCATGAAGATGATTAAGGGGCTGGAGCATCTGACATAAGAGGAGAGGCTGAGAGCTGGGTATGCTCAGACTAGAGAAGAGAAGGCTGAGGGTGGACACACCAATGTGTCTAAAGACCTGATGGGGTCATAAAAAAGATGGAGCCAGAATCTTCTCATTGGTGCCCAGTGAGGGGATGAGAGGTACAAACTGAAATACAAGAAATTCCATTTAAACATAAGAATAATTTCTTTTTTTTTTTTTCTTTTCTTTTCTTTTTTTTTTTTTTTTTACTGTGAGGGTGATCCAACATGGGCACAGGTTTCCCAGAGGTTGTGGAGTCTCCATCCTTGGACATGTTCAAAACCTGACTGGTCACAGTCCTGAACCACTGTCTCTTGCTGACCCTGTTCTGAGCACAGGGTTGGACTGGATGATCTGCCTTCCAACCTCAACCAATCTATAATTTTGTGAACATGGAATACATTTTTACTCCGTGGTTAGGGCCTTCTTGTGGGAACAGGAGTAGAGAACAGAGCCCAGGAGTCTGGTAAGGACAGTTGAAGAAGACTCTGAAAAGGGTTTCTCTCTATTGAATCAAACTGGACTCCTCAAAATCCTTAGCTTTTTTCCCTTTTCCTGAAAAATGAGTGTCTCATGCAGCTTTCAGACAACTTTCCTCCTGGGGACTGTCTGTGATTCCAGATTTATCAACCTGTCACCCATGCAAACCTCTGGCCATAAGTGACCTGCACTTAGAGCAATCTTCACTTGTGACAGTTTTGTAAATGCCAATGTCATCTTCCCATATCTTTTAAGATTATAGAATCATTTAGGTTGGAAAAGACCTTTAAGATCATCGAATCTAACTATAAACCTAACACTGCCAAGTCCACCACTAAACCAGCTCCCTCAGCACCACATCTACACATCTTTTAAATACCTCCAGGGATGGTGACTCAATCACTTCCCTGGGCAGCCTGTTCCAATGCTTGACAACCCTTTCTGTGAAGAATTTTTTCCTAATATTCATCCTAAACCTCCCCTGGTGCAGCTTGAAGCCATTTCCTCTTGTCCTGTCACTTGTTACTTGGGAGAAGAGACTGACCCCCATCTCTCTACACCCTCCTTTCAGGTAGTTGTAGAGAGTGACAAGGTCTCCCCTCAGCCTCCTTTTCTCCAGGCTAAACAACCCCAGCTCCCTCAGCCGCTCCTCATAAGATGTGTGCTCTAGATGTCACAGGGGAGGCAGGAAAACCTTTCCAGCATCTTTTCCTCAGTGCTCATTAAAAAAATTCCTTCTTGGCCAATGTGAAACCCAGTGGCTGTCTCTCAGTGGGGCATCGCCCGACTGTTACTGTCCACTTGGAGCTGGGGGAAGAAGCTTGGGCTAATCTGTCCTGTCCTGGACCTAAAGCAGGATGGTGGCTTCCCACTGGAGTGCTTGTGTGATCATCCTTTGCCTTGGGTGTACTCAGCTTCTGTTGTGTCCCTAATCCCTGTTGGGGTTTATCCTCAAGCTGCCCTGGTGGCACTGCCTACAAATGGCAGAAGCAGTGAGACATGTGAACGGACAAATGCTGAGGTGTCCTGGATTGAGGTAATTTTTGTAAATCCTGGTAGGAGCCTAGGTTTGAGGTAGTCCCCGTCTGCTCAGCACTGTGTGGGCAGGCTGAAGGACTGAACTTTAACCACCAAAGGAGCTTTAAGGTGCCTATAGACATGTAGCACTGGACAGTGAGTGCGTGAGCGAGACCCTTGCTCTTTTGTTTTTGTGGCTCTCAGTATTGGACTGAAGTGCCTACAAGGGTCAGTAGGTAGATAATTTTCATCTAATCCCATCACAGATATTTTTTTGTTGTTGTTGGTTATTTTTTTTTCCCCCAAGGGAAATATCTGCCTGTTCTCTTCTGCAAGTGCAGAAATGCCCGATCCGGTGATAGTCACCTTTGCTGCAGACAGGGAGCTGTTACAGTGGTGTGAGCACCATGTTTCACCTCACCCGGCTCGGGTGCAGCGCTGTACTGTGGTGGCTGCATTGTTTTTTGGGAGCCGATAGGTGTTGTGCTGGCTTGGATGTGCTGGCTCAGCAGTTTCGGCACCGTGCTTTGGAGCACCAGCAGCGCAGCCAAAAGGAGAAATGAACCTATTTGGGAGGAGGTTTGATCCAAGCATAAAATTAATTCATTGTAACAACATCATGGGATAAAGTAAAATGGACAGAACACTCCTGTAAAATAAATCAGATACGGATATTAAACCTCATGACTTTATGACAGAGCTGAAAACATTTTATGTAATGCATTTTGTTTTCCAAGTATTTGCAGTGGAAATCTTTCTTTTGAAATGGACCCATTTGAAAATCTCGTAATTAAAGAAATTAAATATCACCTGCACTACTTAAAATCTTTTTATATTTTTATATATTATTTCTATAGAAATTAAGATTAAAAGAAATGTAAGATTAAAAAAGTAGATGTTTGAAAAGCTGCTTTGGGTCATTGTCTTCAAGTGGTTGCCACAGCTCCTAAGTGACAACTTGGAGATTTATAGAGTCAGAGTACTGGAGGAGTGTGAGAAACAAGGCTTGAACTTTTGGGGAATCCTAGGAGACTTTCTGCCAAGAAAAGTGAAGGCCTGAGTCCCTGCACCTCGTGGAGATCCAGTCAGAGACCACACAGAATACAACATACTAACGTATGAAAAAAAAATCATCAAAACTGTATTCATGGTGAAGAAGTTCATAGGAAATTGGCTGCTATTTGATTCTAAATGTGATTAAATAGATAATTTTATCAAAGAGTCAAAGCTGATTTATTCATCTGGATAACATCTCGACACAGAAGCAGAATATTTATCTAATACATGAACCATAACCACAACTCTTCCATCTTAGTTTTAAGTTGTTTTGTGGCAACCAAATGCTTCCTTTCCTTTCCTGTAAGCTGTTGCCCTCCCTGTATAATACAGTCCACTCAACAACCAGGGCTCCATCAATTTTATCAATGGTCATCAGTTACCAGCAATTACAGATGGCAATTCCCCAGTCTCAGGACGGCTAAAAGTACATGAGTAATTTTGTGTGCTATTTGAGGCATGTTTCCTTCTCTCATGAAGCTTATGTGAGCTCACAGATGTGCACGCTTAGACCCCAAGCACAAACACATCTGGTCCCCTTCTCATTTCAGGTCCTGAAACTAAAAGCGATTGAATTATCCCAAGTGGCAAGACTGAATGTGAAAACATATGAAAAAGGAAAGTTCGGATTCCTGTGGCTCCGGTCTTTGCGTCTGGGTCCTCTGAAGTCTACTAAGGTGAGCGCTCAGTGAAGCCTTTCCCACGCTTGAGATATTCGTAACCGCTTGCTTTCTCTCTCTCGTGTGCAATCTGCTTTCTAAAGAGGTGGGAGTTTGTTCAACAGCCTTTCCCTCACAGGCAGCATTAATGAGGGCTTTCTCTTCCACCCACATGCTATTTTCCAGAAACATGCAGGAACTTAATATCTTTAAGACTTCTTCTTGCTTATTAGATCAAAATTGGCCATCGGGCTCACAAAAGGTTGGGGAAGAGACATGCAAATAAAAACCAAACAGGCACAAATGCAGACACCAAGATACTTTTTTCCTTAAGAAATGTTAGCATTTTAGCTTTCACTCTTAAAATGAGAACCTAAGCTGACCATTTGGAAAGAAACGGTGCTTTTCTGTTCAGACAGTTCTTCAGACCTGGAGACCTTCAGGTCAGGTCGATGGCCGAAGGAGTCTGGCTGTTGGTGTCAAGGTCTCCTCTCCCATCCTTGATTGGTCTGGGCAAGTCTGAACATCACCCTGTCCCTTCTGACCCATGGTGGGCTTCACGGGTTTCCTCTCACGTTTGCAATCTTTGATGACTCTCCCTTGCTCTGTGTTTCCTGGTGGTCTCGGTTTTAATGTCTGCCAGGGTCTGCTCACTCTGAGCTGAAAGGAGGACATCATTAGCATGTGTCAACATGGAAAAGTGTTCTACTAATTTAGTCCTTTAACAAATTATTCGGGAGTTTTCCGTTCCTCAGCAGCTTGTTAGCAATGACCCTTCTTTCTCCCCCTTCCCACTCCCAAATATCACAAGCCTGAATAGATGAAACCACTTGTGAAAGAGCTGGTATCCAAATAGTTAGGTGAAAAAGACTTCCATAACTGCTGCTGGTATCAGACTTTTTCCCTTGGAGGCTTTAAACTGGGACATCCTTTATTCTTCCAGCTACTGAGTTTCCAAATGCAAGTATTCTGTGCAGGCAATAACTCACTGCTTACAATCACACACCAGAGCTATAATCACTTACCACTTGTCTAGATGGGTTCTGGATGCTCGTTTAGCCACAGCAGTGTCTTATCTCTGGTGCCAGATAAGTCTTTTCCAGGTACCTTCATCACTGTCCCCTAAAATACTTGCCAGCAAACCTCAGCTCTCTCTTGTCCTTGCCCCGGAGCCCTGCCCAGCTGCTGGGTCTGGCAGGAGGAAAAAGTCTGGTACGGCCCCCAGTAAACCACCGACCAAAATGGCAAACCAATCTTGTGTCCCAACGGGGGTTCTCCTTTTATATAACCACGTGCTTAAAATAACGGCAGCTTGAAGTTTTATCAGAGGGTACAGAGGGATGTACGTCCTGGAAAGAGCTGTGCCCATGCAGGTTGTTACTGCGGCGTGGGGAGTCTCAGAGCTTGGGCTCCAACGCTGCTTGAGAATAATTGAAGTGAAATGAAATAGTAGTGCTTAAAATACTTTCTGTAGACTTTTTGCAGGGGAAATGAAAAAGTATATTTTAAATTCTAAAACAGAAAGGATGTTTCTTTTCAGAATTACCTGAAGATGTGATTTTGGACCAGTTTGGTCCCGAAGTCAAGATGTCTTGTCTGGTAATTCCTGCCGGCTCCTTGCGCTGTGTAAAGCAGGGAGTGTTAGCTTGAAGACAGCAGGTGATTACAGGTGCTGTAATATTTAACTTTCAGTGATACTGTTGAAAGAAAATCAAGTAGACTTTAGGTTGTTAGACTTTAGGTGGTTTAGTGTATTGTCAAAATGACATCACAGCAGCTACCTACAAGTTACCGAAGATGGAAAACACCAATTTAATGTGAAGTCGGTACTCATAATTGTGTTCAAATTCTGCTTTAATAATGTTGTCCATATTTGCAATACTGTAAATGTGAAAATGAATTTGGCTGAAAGAGTGACAGTGTGAAGCAGCATATAATTTTGTTTTTGTTTGTGCTGTACTCCACATAATTACTGTAATTATGCATATTAGGCTGTTCTGTGTAATGGCACCAGAAGGTAGATAATTTTGTCAATAACTGGCTGTAGCAGCTTATATACATTTTGCACCATCCACAGAAGTGCTTTGAAGATCATTTAATACTGCTGATTTGCCTATAATAGGTCAGAAATTATTGCTGCTGTTTCCAGAATGTCTATCTGGAGGAGATGTCATCCAGCAAAAATCAGGTGCTACTGAAAAAACCAGAACTTTGTCTGAGAAAACGAGCGAAAAAAAGGACACACATTTTCAAAGGTAAAAATCTTTAATTAGCTGATAGGGCTACTATCAGTATAATATGACAAGGAGTTGCAACAGCTTTGAAATCCTTAGAGGTGTATTTCAGTTCAGATTATACCTTGCACAAGAAATTGCAAATATGCTCAATGCCATCTGCTTTTTCAACAGAACAAGTTTAGATCGAGATACTTTAATGAACTGACAGGAGAGCTTAATTTGAAAATGAGACTAAGAGAAGCACATTGGTAATAGAGAAAGCAAACAGGGGAGGGAATGCAGGTGGGAAAACCCGAGTCAGGCAGGGTAGGGGAGGCATGGAGTGAGATGCTACCTGGGTAAACTCAGAGGTTCAAAGGAAAGGTGGTATATAGAACATGGTTCCTTCAAATGTTCAGGAAAAAATACTTAAAAGTTGCCTTTTTGATGTATGAGGTAATTGTTAGTAGTGGTATTATGTCGACTGGAGCCCTCAGCCATTTTCTGAGAGTATTCTGTGCCCAGGAACGGAGGCCACAGCCGCGGTATGGAGGCCAGCTCTCCCGCAGCTCTGGCTCCTGGTGGCCACCCAGTTGCAAAGGGCGAGCCTTTCTCAAAAGCACCCACAAACCTGGCAGAGTGGGTCCCGGGGAGCCAGCCCTGTCCCTCTGCTTGAGGCAGGGGTTTCTGCGGGGTGGTGGTCTGCAGATGCCATGACCCGGGAGAGCCTTGCGCCGTGGGTCTGTGCGCTGGTCCCATGCTCTCTGTGACCAGCGACCTGCTCTGGCAACAGCCATTTTCACAGCTGCGTCGCTAATCCCTTGGCATGGTGGAAATTGCACAAGGCTTTTTTTTTTTTTTTTTTTTTTTTTCCTGCTGAAAGACAGACGGGTGGCTGGGTAGTGACTCATTTGTCAGAAAAGTTTGGAAACTGGTCCCCGTAAGCAAAAGTGGAGGCGTCTGGGGAGATGAGCAGGGCAGAGGGTATAAAGCTGTCGTGATTCGCTTCTCTGTGTTATGCTCTGCATACTCGTCAAATTAGGACTCGGTTCTGTGGGAAGGGACGCCTGAGTGACACTGCTGGTTAGATGCATTAAAAATGTCCCCAGCCCTGGCAAAGCAGGAATGCTGCTGCTAGATAAGAGCAGTTTCTCTGAGAGGATCCGCTCCTGCTTTATGTCTCCTCGGGTTGAATGGATTCACTCTGAAGTACAAGCTGCATGAAAAATTTCAGTGTCATTTTTAGCTCTGCTTCAACAGGCATAGTTTGGCAGGGCTGATTTAAGATACGCGGTCTCTGTGGGATGCGCTGCTATTTATCATGTATTGATCTGGCAATAATAACCCGTGCTTCCCTGAGATTTAACGCTTGTGACTCCCTTCTCCTTTGGTAAAGCTGACCTGCCACTTGCAATTCATTCCAAATGCTGCAGCACACCTTATCGTGGATTTGAGCTAGCGTGTTCATCCTGCTCTGTTTTCTTTTTTTTGCCCGAATTGGAGTAGTTATAAATACACATGCCTCCGAAAGGGACTAGAATTGGCTGTATCCTCTCCTTGATCTCCGTTTGATGTGACTTTGTGCTGACATGCTGTGTGGGATTCTGGGTTTTGCTGCCATGCTAGGAGTCAGAAAGTAATCATGATTTTGCTATGGCAGCTCTGGCAAAAGGTCATTTATTCCCCTCTGAAATTTGGCTAAATTAATTTCCAGTCTTAAAAGCAGCCACAGATAAACATATTTTCCCCGAGTGATTTGAAATTATGATTGTTGCTTTACTGACTGATGTGTTTTTCAGTCAACCCACTCTTACTGTGTTGACTTTGTAGAATATTTAAGTTAATAAAATGTTGTTTTGTCTTTGTGGGTCACCTCAAATGTATTTGTGCTTTTCAGATAAAATCGTTATTGCTTTGGTTAGTATCTAAAAAAAAAGTTGCAGAAGTTGCACAGCATTGTGTATCAGCACATAGTCCTAAAGAAGAATGCCGTCACAATTTAAAACTCAAGTCAAACTCTCTCCTTAACAAGCAGGGTCAGAAAGTCCAGTCAAATGGCAGAACATTGGTGAGGAAAGATAAAACTAATCTGAAAATTCAGAATTTAATTAGATGGTGAGATTTAACTGCAGACTAGTCAGCTAAGGAAAGTAGCTGGACTGTCACTGGGAGAATGCTAAAGAACAGAATTAATTTGAGCTCAACAAGTTAGTAAGTTGTCTATCAATTTCCAGTCTAATTAGAATTTGAAATAATAAGTCGGTTTGCTTTTTGAATTTTTTGCTTTTAGATCACATTGACATCTAACAGAATGATAGTTCAAATCCAAGTTTCAAAGCTACTCTCCACCAAGCGATGAAGGCATTCCCCATCCCGTCCGAAGGGATTACCTGTGGTTGCCTTCACAGGAATTTAAGCATGTGTTTATTATGAGCTGGGGTCCAGTCCAGTTTCTTCTTTGCAGTTCGCAAATATGGGATTTAGATTTAGCCTTCAGTGGGCAGAAATCTCTCGGGCACTCCTTCTCCAGGATGAATGAGACCTACGGTTGGGTGCTGGGATGGAAGCTGTAGTTCTGCATGGCCTTCTGGAGTCACTGGTGTGGCTGGGCCAGTTTTGTTCAGATGTGCCCGAGGTCTGAACAAATTCTTCAGCCACTGCCCACCTTATTTCCCCACGAAGTTTGCTACCTGAAGAGTCTCTGCACTGCTTTTTTTCTGATGGCAAGCAGTTTGTAAACTTTGCCAGCTGCTGCTCTGCTGTTAATGTTCGTGTTCTAAGAACAACTTGGCCCCAGTTTTTAATCTGTGCTTTCATTCCTGAGATACTTTTTATTGTTCATATAGAAGTGTTTGGCAAAGAGGAGGCCACACAGATGGAAGCATAGCCTCACTTTGTGCTACACTTCCCTGGGAGATATAAGTAGCTCTCCAAGTGCTTCCTACAAGGTCAAGCAATCCAAGTGTACTTGAAGAGTTTAGACATACAGTTTCACTCTGTTTTTCAGGAGATCTCAAATGAAAGTCAGTCTTGTTTCGATGCATGAGACTTTAGTGGTACTGCTCACCTAAACCAAATTCTTCAGCATAAAATCAATCAGATACTCAAACTTCTGTAGTGGAAAATTTAAATGTCATTCATTTACTTGCAGGGACGTGACGGTCTTTATTGACTTCTTAAAAATAATGAGATATTTGCACTCCTTGGAATATCAAAAAAAAAGAAGGAAAAAAGGGATCTAGGGAAACTGATGCACCTCATTCTTTTTCTGAATTCTGGATAGCAAATGTAAGCAAACATACCTAACGTTAAGCAAAGACATGCTGTGTCAGACCAGAGACCACCTAAACAGGTATGCTGCCTTTTGTCCAGGGGCATATCTTCGAGTGAGAGAGGAAGATCAGAGAAAGTACACAGTGATACTTCCCTGACACATTCCCTGAATACTCTCCCAAATGCTAGGGAATGGTGGCTTAGGATCTTCCTCATTGCAAGCCTGCTGAAGTCTGTGGGCAGGTTTGGTACCCTCAAGGCAAAAGTCTCTCTGGACCTGCTGCAGAGAGAACACGGAACTGAGAGGAGCACTTGAGCCTCTTGCGTGTCGCAGGCCATCCTGGAGACTTCTCCTGCCCATGGGAGGGAAGGTCACCTCCAGCTACGTGAGAGATGCTGATCTTGGCCCAGTCGGAGGAGAAATTGGAGCTGCGAGGCAGAGAAGGCCAGATGTTAAACGTTACAAGCCACACCACAGAAGAGCGATTGGTCTGGTCACCATCCCCCCAGTGAAGTGTGTGGTCTGCACTGGCACTGCCCTGGCCCAACTCAACAGTGTCACCGCAGGTGGAAATCCTCACTGCGTCTAATCCAGCATGCAGTGGGCCTTCTCTCCTTGTTTCAGGCACAGTTGTTTATTACTGAAACTATAACAATTGTTGTAGACTCACTCGTATAAATAAATCAGTGCCAATTTTTAAACCTGAATAATTCCTTCATGTTAATAATGCTAAATGATTATAGCAAAGTTGTCCTTTCTATAAGTAGTACAGGACAGACTTGCACAAGCTTTTAAAAAAAGTTGTGACTCTCAAACTAAATTAGGAACTTTCGGGCATAAGCCCGATAGAGCTCAATAACTAAAGACTTGATTATTGCTAATGCTTAAATTGATTTACTTTAAGTAAATAATAATATATGAAATAAGTTATATGCTGAGTAGATCATGGACAAATAAGCTTCTTGGTTAAATTTGTGAGTGTGTTGCTAAAGAAGGACATTTTTGTTTTTGATAGAAAAACAGTGGTCTGTTTTTGAATGAGTCAGTTAATTTTTTGCTTACTGCAGCTTTGCTTGGAGAGGTTGATAATCAGTTGAAAATTGGACAAAGTACCATGAATTCTTTTGTTGTCAATCTTATGGATTATAGCTCTGACTTAATGAAGAAAATCGATGTCCCCACATTATTAATATGTGAGAAACGTTGTCCCTAAAATCCAATGTGCTCCTAAATAAGGTTTACGGGGAGAAGTTTACACAGTTTTTCAGGAAAAGCACTAGGTCTCCTCCATGCGTTCTTCTTAATGTGATTTCTTTTTCTTGTATGGTGTGTGTATGTATAGCAGTAATATCTTATGACTTGCTTAATTATTTTCTTCACCTTCTTCTGTCTTCAGCTATTGCACCAGCGTGTCCTGGTGACATCTCAGTGATTTCAAATGTAAGATCAGTGACTGAATTCAGCTACTTGTTTGTGGTCATAGTGGCAGAACTGGCAGAACCTAAAAGCTAAGAAGTTACTACTTTTTTTTCCTTTGCCTTTAATTAGTTTTTTTTTCATTTTGCAATGTTTATTAAAACTCAAATTAATTTGGGACTGACAGAGATCTCCAGATAGATGTAGTAGAACGCTGCCATGCACACGTGACTACATCAAGCACCTTCTGAACCAGTTCAGTTACCACACACACTTCATGGAAGTATTTAGTATTTTCATAAAATGCTTTCAAATGCTGCGAGTCTTCACATGATTTGAAGGCTTTACCTATGTTTTAATGTAAAGAGCTGATGCAGCGGTCGGTAAAGATCTGCCACAGAAACCTACCAAGGGCTATATTCTCAATAAATCTCCCCATGAAGAGTGAGTTGTCCATAGCAATTGTCCACTCCACTTGTCCAATTCCACTGCAATAACACCATTCCTTGGGAGAGTTATTACATCATTTACCACCAGAATAGGCAGAAGTATTCTAGCTGTGAGTCATTGATAATATCTTTATATTGTTATATTTATATATAAACACACACACACATATATATACAACACACGTATAAAAAAATTGAAATTGTCATATGCAATTATGCACAGGGATAAATTTTTATGTCTATGCACACAGTTATAAACAGGATTTCCTCACCTCTATTTAATGAGTGCTCGAGCTATAGACGGGATGTTCTTTCAGAAAGGGCACTCAAGGAACAGTCTGATGTCCAAATGGGAAGGCTTGTAACTCTACTCATTCTGAGACACGTAGGGCATTTTGAGTGAATAGGCCTTTGGAGGCATAAATCTTGTTGCACAGTTTGTTAAGCTTTTGTCATTTTTAAGAGAAATCGTTGCTGTCCCTTCCTAGCTTCTGCCAGATAAAAATGGAAATTTTATTTAGGAAAAATATACAAGAGTACATACAGTACAGGAATATTTGACTTTCTTGACCTCTTTTTTTTCTTAGATGGTTACCTTCAAGGTTGAAAATGGCAACATGTACTGACGTAAATGGTTTACCGGTTCCCTAACAGATTATGAGAAGAAAACAACAAATCCAACTAGGAGAAAAGCAAGAAGGGAATAGATGCAAATGTTTAAGGCTCACGAATGAATACAGATACAGATAATTCTGTTGCACTCTGTCTTGCAAGAATTCATATTAGGAAAGTTCAGGCAATATGGAAATACAAGTGCTTTTGAACATTATAAATGAGCTCCCTCTTTTGAGGCCCTGTTGAAAGGAAATTAAGCCGTAAGTAAGCGTATCATATCATTAAAATAACTTCATAAAATAACATCACTTACACAGCAGAGGGAAAAAGTTGTGGGGAAGGGCCTGCAGATTTAGTGAGGTCCATTCAAATGTGTACGGTGAAGATAACAGCAACTTGAGTTCCTGTTTTTAAAGCAGCACAGATGGTCAGATAAAGGAACAGAGAAAGAAATGAAAAGGCTAGACATTTTTAACAGATGTTAATAGCACTTACTTGATTTTTGATTCTTATTTAATTTTTGAATTTCTCGAATAAATGTGTGGGATGGCCTGCCACTAACAGGGCAAGGCCAGTGAGCCCAAATGCCAGTGCCAGTCACATTGATGATGATCCTGATCTTTCTGACTGCTTTTCGAGGCACGTGATCCTTTATGGGTTTTGCTTTTCTTTACTATGCAGCTGGAGTTCACTGTAGCTTGATGGAGTGCTTTGTGGCTTGTGGTGAGCAGAAGGGAGCAGTGGTCCTTCATTGTACTTGTGACTGCTGGGGACAGCA
Source organism: Fratercula arctica (assembly GCA_947846985.1). Lineage (NCBI taxonomy): Eukaryota > Metazoa > Chordata > Aves > Charadriiformes > Alcidae > Fratercula > Fratercula arctica. The sequence goes on along the minus strand of CANTUZ010000001.1, from coordinate 86,315,425 downwards.
CCTGAAGTGATCCATAGCTAGATTATGTCTCTCCTTGAAGTTACCATCTCCATTTTCTTGTCCTGTGTCATCTAAATTCCTCAGTGGCTTTTCTGTCTGCTAGCTAGAAAAGGATCTTAAAGTTCGGGAATATCACCAGGAGTGGTTTTAAGGATGAGACCCAGACCCGGGAGGGAGGAAGACAGCGGTAGGCAAAGGCTTGTCTCAACTGTTGTGTGTGCCAACTGCAGCTTTGGCTCCGCTAAGAGGTTGGATACTCCTGCGGTCCTGTCATGTTGTGGCTCGGGATGGAAGAAGAGCAGCTGTCCCTGAAAACTTGCTCCTTCAGTCCCTCACTGCAGCCTCTAACGACAGTCAAATGCCATGTGGAGTCTTTGTATGCTTCTTTCTTGTGTGTTTTATGTGACCTCTTGTCAGGTGGAGAGAAGTCTGATCAGAGGTGTGATCAGAGGCATGAGTTACAAGTGTCCCACACGGAGTCATACCTCCCAGTCCAAGGAGTGCATGAGATGCATGGAAACCAAAGCAAGATTTTAGCTTTCAGACTGTGCCTTCTTCAGGCTTGAAAAGTAGGGCAACATTTTTGACTTTGATAACTTTTTTTCTGTGAAGAAGATGGGAAGAAATGCACTGAAATTATGGATGAGCTGGGGCTAAAGAGAGTCCTTGCTGTAGCACGAGGCGGTGCCAGTACAATCATCGCTGGTGCCAGCGCAGGCTCCGAGCTGACAAATGCTGACTTCTAAGAGGAACTCTGAAGACTGCAGAGAGAATTGAAGTTATACACAACCATAAATATTTAATTCCTATTATTGCATGCTGAGAACTGCAGCACTGTCTGCAAAACACTATAAAACATAGCAGCGTAAAACATATCAGCAATGCAAATATGCTGTAAATATTGTAGGGAAAACAGAAGCATAAAATTAACTCTTAAGCTTATTTATAACTGTAGACCTCAACATTCTCTTGTGCATTGACGTGATATTTCATAATTATACCAGCAGTTCAAAATAACCAATTTTCTCCTGGCATAAAATATGTTGCAATTTAATTAAAGCAGAAAGCTAATTTAAGTGGAATTGAGAAAGATTAAATCAATTATGAAGTACGCTATTATTAGATTTGAAAATCTACCAAAATTAGTCAAGTTGTATAGCACCACATTTTCTCCTTTGTAATGTAAGAAGATTAGTCCATCATCGTTTCCTATGGTTCAAGAAGGGTAATTCACAAAATTTGAGGAGGTAGCATTTTCAATCATAAAGATGTAATAAAATAATCGCTCAGACTTCAATGGCATTTTGTCAGAAATAGGTACTTCTTTTCATTGAAAATAGAGGTAGTCCAGCCAAAACCTGTGCCTTTGGCTTAGGAAAGCTGTCATTTGTTTTCCTCATGCCCCTCTTCTGCTCTGTAAGCCAGGTTTCCCAGAAACAATGATTTTCACACATGAGGGGGGGATGATGTCTTCAGGCATGACGAGACGTGCAGTTGGACCACAGAGCCTGGCCTACAGCAGGGGCAATGCAAGTGACTCAAATGACAGTTACTAGTTCTGCTTTGCCAGTGTTTTTGATGAAAAGGTATTCTTTTTTATTTGAGATTTTGCTTTTCTGTAGCAAAAATCAGAAATAGTAACCCACTTTTCAACTCCTTCTGTTTTCAATCAAATTTCTTAACAAGTAGTTTTAAAGAGTTCTTCTCCATTGCCCTTATCCTGACCTACACAAGCTGCGTATCTGGATTGGTGGTTACTTTTGAAATGCATCAGTATGTTAAACCTATTGACCAAGTAGCTAGTGAAAGTGCGAGAGGTGCATTTATTATTCCTGAATGTTGTGATGTGCCAATCTTTCCACATTGCCAGACAAGAACATTGTGTCTCTCAATACACATCCTTTCTTCTGCTCTTCCCTGCCCACTCAGTGGCTTGCTTATAGAAAGCTAATGAATGAACTGGAATAAGGACATTATCGGCTTTTCTAGGTGAGGAAAACTCCCCAGGGGATAGTTTAAGAGGCTGGAGCAGCTAACAGAAGTCATACCAGTGTGGCTTCAAAGAAGTCCTATGGCCAGGGAGCTGACGTCTGGTAGGGTCGGAGGGGCAGGACCGAATCTTTGCTGATCCGTGGTTTGGGGGACTGATCTTTCTGCCTGTTCATAAGAGGGATGGAGAAGTGACCATAAATCCTGACAAAATGATGCAAGTGGAGGCCTAGGATGTATCTTGCGTCATGGCCACAGGCTACTCTAGAAGACCCATAGCGTAGTGGAATAGCTTTAGAATCATAGAATCATAGGGTTGGAAGGGACCTCTGGAGATCATCTAATCCAACCCCCCTGCCAGAGCAGGGTCACCCAGAGCAGGTTGCACAGGAATGTGTCCAGGTGGGTTTTGAATATCTCCAGAGATGGAGACTCCACCACCTCTCTGGGCAGCCTGTTCCAGTGCTCTGCCACCCTCAAAGTAATGAAGTTCCTCCTCATGTTTAGGTGGAACTTCCCATGTTCAAGTTTGTGCCCATTACCTCTTGTCCTGTCCCCGGGCACCACTGGAAAGAGCCTGGCCCCATCGTCCTGGCATCTACCCTTTAAGTATTTATAAGCGTTGATCAGATCCCCCCTCAGCCGTCTTTTTTCCAGACTGAAGAGACTCAAACCCCTCAGCCTTTCTTCATAAGAGAGGTGTTCCAGTCCCGTAATCATCTTTGTAGCTCTCTGCTGCACCCTCTCCAGCAGTTCCCTGTCCTTCTTGAACTGGGGAGCCCAGAAGTGGACACAGTGTTCCAGGTGCGGCCTCACCAAGGCAGAGTAGAGGGGGAGGATGACCTCCCTCGACCTGCTGGCCACACTCTTCTTGATGAACCCCAGGATGCCATTGGCCTTCTGGCCACAAGGGCACATTGCTGGCTCATGGTCATCCTGTTGTCCACCAGGACTCCCAGATCTCTTTCCATAGAGCTGCTCTCCAGCAGGTCAGCCCCCAACCTGTACTGGTGCATGGGGTTATGCCTCCCCAGGGGCGGCACCCTTCACTTGCCCTTGTTGAATTTCATAAGGTTTCTCTCTGCCCAGATTTCCAACCTGTCCAGGTCTCTCTGTATGGTGGCACAGCCCTCCGGTTTGTCAGCCACCCCCCCAGCTTTGTGTCATCAGCAAACTTGCTGAGGGTGCACTCTATCCCCTCATCCAGGTCATTGATGAATATATTGAAGAGGACTGGACCCAGTACTGACCCCTGGGGAACACCGCTCGTCACTGACCTCCAACTGACTCTGTGCCCCTAATCACGACCCTCTGAGCTCTGTCTTTCAACCAGTTTTCTATCCACCTTATTGTCCATTCATCTAACCCACTCTTCCTAAGCTTCCCTATGAGGATGCTGTGGGAGACTGTGTTGAATGCCCTGCTTAAGTCAAGGTAGACCACATCTACCGCCCTCCCCTCATCTATCCATCCAGTCATGCCATCGTAGAAGGCTATCAGATTAGTCAGACATGATTTCCCCTTGGTGAATCCATGCTGAGTACTTCTGATAGCTTTCTTTTCCTCCACATGCCTTGAGATGATACCCAGAACAAGCTGTTCCATCATCTTTCCAGGGATGGAGGTGAGGCTGACCGGCCTGTAGTTCCCCGGCTCCTCCTTCTTGCCTTTTTTGAAGACTGGAGTGACATTGGCTTTCCTCCAGTCCTCAGGCACCTCGCCAGTTCTCCAGGACCTTTCAAAGATGATGGAGAGTGACCCAGCAATGACTTCCGCCAGCTCCGTCAGCACTCTCGGGTGCAACCCATCGGGGCCCATGGACTTGTGAATATCTAATTGACCTAACTGATCCCTCACTCGCTCCTCCTCAACCCAAGGGAAGTCTTCTTCTTTCCCTGTTACTTTACCCAATGCCTGGGACTCCTGAGGACTGGGCTGAGCAGTAAAGACCGAAGCAAAGAAGGCATTTAGTAACTCCGCCTTCTCCGCATCCTCCGTCACCATGGCTCCTGTCTCATTCAACAGTGGGCCCACAACTTCTCTGGTCTTCCTTTTGCTTCCAATATACTTGTAGAAGCTCTTTTTGTTGTGCTTAACATCCCTAGCCAGGTCTAATTCCAAGGCGGCCTTGGCTTTCCTTGTTTCATCCCTGCACGCTCTGATGGCATTCTTGTAATCCTCCCAAGCGGTCAGTCCCTTCTTCCACTTACTGTAAACTTCCTTCTTCCTCTTGAGCTTTTTCAGAAGCTCCCTGCTCAACCATGCAGGTCTCCTGCGTCCCTTGGCCGATTTCTTTCTCTTCGGGATGCACCTATCCTGAGCTTGGAGGAAGTGGTCTTTGAATACCAACCAGCTTTCTTGAGCCCCTTTGCCTTCTAGAGCCCTAGCCCACGGGATCTCTCTGAGCAGTTTCTTGAAGAGGTCGAAGTTAGCCCTCCTGAAATCCAAGGTTGTAGTTTTACTTCTTGTTGTTTTGTGCATAGTACCCATGATCCTGAACTCTATCTGCCCAGCCCTCTTATGGTACCATCAGACAAATGCAAAATCCTGAGTTGAAGTGGTTCAAAAGGTTTTAAGTGCAGAAGCTGTGACTGCTTATCTTGCTGAAAGTTGTTTGTTGAAGCTGTTCAGGGTGTGGGGGTGGTGATTTCTACCTCAATATCAGTGCTATCTCAAACTGTCTGAGTTGGAATAATCCAACCCACTGCACTTTGTACTAAACTGGACTGAGAATATGTGCAAAACCATGCACTACATCTCAGATAACCTCTAGTTGAGCAGTAGTAATTTCATTGCTTACAGTTGTGTAATATAGCTGGAGTCTTTATAAGCTTCTAGTAGCAAAAAGTTACATTTGGCATTGTTATTTATACCAGGTATATGAATAAAACAAACGAGGTTAGCTAAAGTGATTTTCCAACAGAAATAAATCTCTGCTGTCAAGTCTAAAATTGTCATATGATCTCCTTTCTCCCCTCCCTTGTTTCCCCCCTCTCTCCCCTCCTTGCTCCCTCCTTCCCCACATGCACATAGGAGATGATTATACTGGCAAATATTCCAAGAATGGACCTTGCCTTAGATGAGATGACACTAAAACCTCACTACAGGGAAAAAACCTCTCCAATAGGTATTCCCACTAGAGAATTTAATTCAAATGTTTGTATGCTTTCACTTTTTGCAGTAAATCCGTGCCAGTCTGACTGATTCTGAATGTTCTTGCTTCTGATGGATGGACTCACCTACCAACATCACTCTCCGGCTTCACCATTCAGGAGTTTTTCTCTTGTATGATAACAAAAAAATTCTCCCAGAAGCTTTTAAAACGCTATCTAATGATTGGTCATACAAACGCATAAGTTAATTTAAAAAAACTGTGCTTGGAAGCTGCTAGATCTTCAATGACCATTTAGTAGTCCAAGCTTAAGAGAGTGTAAGTTCCCAATATCTTTTATCAGCAGAAAACTTTTCAGTATTCAAACCGCTTTGCAGCATTCAAGCAAAAAACCAGCCACCCTAAAGTGATGTCTTAAATGCTTTAGAAATGAATTTTAGAAATAATAGTGGTACTAATAAATCTTCTCACAAGAAACAAAAACTCTGCTCATAACTTTACGTGTCTTGCTGAGAAGTTGGTTTTTCAAGGATTGCGTGAAATCAGCTAATGGTGTGCCGTCAAGGCTCTGATTTAACTTCAGCAATGGTTTATATTATTTTTTTTAAAATTTACTATAAACTGGCTTACTCTAAACAAAGAAAATGCTCTTAATTTAAATAACACTGTCTACAGATGATTGTGCAATAGTGCAATGTTGACTATGCAGTTGACAATGTAATTGGTACAGCGAATCCTTTGGGGCCCCCATTTCAGGAGACAGCGACGTGTATTTCTTGTGCACAGCCCCCTCGACTCCCATTCCCCAGGACTCATTCTCCACATGTATCTGGCAGGAGGAGCAAGTTTCTCAGTCCAAGTCCTGCTTTCCTGCCGCTAGCCCTTCTGGATTTGTCTGCAATTGTGACTGCAGAACACCGCCAAGATTCCCCAGCCACGCCAGCTGATTCGGCACAGGAGACAGCTTTGCCCGAGCAGCCTGAGGCTCCACGTAGGGTTGTCCACCCCCCTGAGAACCAGCTCTAGCGTGATGGAGGGCAGCACACCGATGTTGTGGACCCTGCTCAGACCTGGCATAAACTACCACGGTGCTTTGGTATGCGGGTGCATGTCACGTCCCACTCTCAGTAAAGAGGGGGGGTAAGTGACTTCAGATTCGTAAATTCTCAACGGTGCAGACTAAGGTGAGATAAATCTCAAGGTCCATATAGAAACATTTATTAGCTGTCCAAAATGGTTAGTATAGGTCTTAACAAGTCCACGATAACTGGTTAGGTATGTAACAAATTATGGCAAGTGGTGGGGTATACATGCTGTTAGTTAACAACAGTTACATGACAACTTATGGCAAGCAGTACTTAAGGTCGTTACTTAACAATTCTAAGAGAAGAGAGAAACTGAGGGATAGAGAAAGGAAAAGACAGAGAAAAAAGACAGAGAGAAAGAGATCACCAGTCCTCGTTCCAGCATCTTTTTCAGGGAATCTTCCCAGGCATAATCTTCTTCTTTCTTGTAAAAATCTTCCCAGGTATGGTCTTCTTTCTTGGGAAGAATCTTCGCAGGCACTATCTTCTTCTTTTGTTTCTTCTTTGTTCCCCCCTAGGGGCACTTATTTTCTCCTTTTATGTTTGCTGAATTAGCACGGTCCACCCCCCTTGCTGAGGACAGCCTAGTCCCAGGTTTCTCCCTTCTCCCAGGTGACATGTAGCATGATTTGGGTGGAGAGATGAATGCCATAGTCATACGTGTTTAGAATGATCTCTATAATCTTCATTAACATCTGCAGGGGTGTGTGCTTTCATATGCATTTCACAGATAATGAAGCAAAGGTCACTCATCAGACACAATGGCCTTGAGAACTGAGAACTAGCAAGCTCACCACACGAGTGGCAGAACGACCCTGTCTTCACAAGACAGGTCTCCCACACTTTCAGGCGCCAGAAGTGTTACCCTTATCAGTTCTTTGAAGGCCAGGCCTGCATTATTTATTTCCTTGTGAGGGTTTGAGGCATTCCATTGAAGGCTTGGAGGGCCTTCTGCCCCTCGTCAGGGAATTTACAGTCCGTCCCTTACAGTGCATTGCAAAAATGTCCCATTACAAGTAAGTGTATGAACACATAATTAAACCTTAGCTGGTATTTAGACTCTTTTATTTGCTATAAAAAAGGCTGTAGTGTGCAGCATACTTCTAATGTCCTGAGATTCCTATTAAATATTAATTTACCAGCAGGTTCTGAATCTACACTCCAGGTAAAAACTTGTACATTTGACACTACAGGTTAGACTGGTGCTTGTTGCAAGTCACTCAGAGATAGTGGATTTTCCTCCTTCTTCAGTTTACTTTCCCACAGGAAAAATGGTGAAGTTCTGGCCAGTGGTAAGGACAGGGGATATTTTATGTGATTCTAAAAGTCCCCCCCAGGCTCTCCAAGGTTGCCTGTTGGGAGAGTTCTTGTTGCCGGTGATGACAAAACGATATTACATAGTTAGTCTTAAAAATTGGGGGAATATATCTACCGTCCACTCAGAGCTGGCCCTGCTTCAGGCTCAGCCAGGCTAAGAGCTATGGAAGGCCCTTTCGAACTGATGTGAAATCATTAGTAACTAAATTGTTAAGGATGAGCAAGAACTATTGTGATATTTATTTTTTTTTTTGTGTGGTTTGTCCATTTGTTAATACCAAAAGCTGTGCAGGCTGTGGCTGGTTCATGTTCTACCGGCCAGGATGCTGCTCTGTGCTGGTGCCAGTCAGCCAAACTGGTGTGAGCCCGGTTGCTGGTTTGTGCATTCAGCTTAGGACACAGTATACGCTCTTGTTTTTCCTTCACCCTGCAGTAGATGGGGAGGCACCTTTTTCTGCTTGTGTTCTGCTGGATCCTTCCTCTCCCTGGGAATACGGGTCTGGGTTTCAGGTCCATATGAGCTGGGATGTAACTGAGGTGCACAGCTGGAGCTGAGGAATAGGGTCGTGTTCCCGTTTTGCGGAAGAGATGCCACTGCTCAGATCTTCTAGTCTTCACTGCTTTTACCTTTTTAGCCTTTCTTCCTTGGACTCTCTTTCTGCTGCTAGCAACTCTCCTGCCAGCCTTGGATGGTCCTGTTTTTCTGTACACGCTCAGGATTGTCATCCTTTAGGTCCTGTGCCAACATCCTGCTGGCCCATTATTACTTGCAAAGCTTGGAGGTGAAAGTCCACGGTAAAATATCAAAGTAGCTAATGTTAAGTTTCCTCCCTGAAAAGCTTTTCCTCCTCTTTTGTTTTGAGATATAATGGTCATGCAGCTCCTAACTGTTTCCAGGACTAACTGAATGGTTTCAGGATTGCTCCTGTTCCAGGAGAGGATCTAGTACCCAAATTCTTATTTGAGGATTGAGATCTAAATTAGGAACGCTGGCATCTCTCAGTTTGCTGATATTAATGAGATGTTTTCAGCGAGTGCCCTGGCAGCACCCGGTCTTTTCCCAGCAACAAGACTTGTGGATGTTTATTCAAGACACTCCCTTTTGGGGCCTATTCTGCCACTGCCTTTTATTGCTGCTGTTTCTCCAGATTTTTTCCAATTTTTTTTCCCTGCCTGTTTCTCTTCTGTTTTCCATCTGCTGCTTTTTAAATTTCTCTTTCTCAGAGGGTTTCACTGACCACTGGCGCTCCCGCGGTGTTCAACCCCCAGCTTGCTGGTGCTGCCACTGCAGTGTTACAGCTAAACCTGGTTTTGCTGAAACCAAATGAGCAAAATTAAATGCGTGTTAGCTCCCCATTTCCGGCTGCCTGTGGACTGCAGCTAACAGCTCCCAATCCATTAGTGCTCAGCCAGCAGTAAAACACTTTTCGTCATATCCATGAGAGTTAGAAACGCATATTAAAAAACATGTGGTTAAGGCTCCTGATGATCCAAATGTCTCCTTCAAACCTCATAAATACGTAAAGTTGTCACATATTTCATGCTCATAATTTGCCGTGGACATGAACTACCTGTTTTTTCTTATGTAAATTGAAGCAGAAATCAGAACTTTATTTTTTTTTTATTTTATTTCAAAGTGTTTGTCAGGAAAGAGGATGGAAAGAATGGGAAGAGCACTAAGTGAAGGATGATTTGTGCTTCTTCCTTTTTTTTTTTTTTTTGTTTAAACTAACTTTCCTTCCCAGCTAACCCAGGTGGCATTTATCCGCTAATAGGCTGACTACTCACTTTTATCAGCTGCACTGTCATAGCTAAATACCTCCTCAAGTCAGGGTGGTGACAGTTGTGGTGTGATGTCTGCTGTGTTTCGGGGTGCCCTGGGGACCCAGCTGAACAATTTCAGCGCTTACAAGGAATATGCCATTGCTTGAGGTGGAACATCAAGACCACATGCAGAAACCAGGAGGCAAACTGTAATATAAGCTCACCTGGGGGTTACATTTGACCTAACATTTCATCCAGTTCTGCATAATGGAATTGAGAGAGAGGTGCTTGATAACACTAATTAGGAGCTGGGTATTAAAACGGATATCGCTAAGCAGCAAATACAGTTGCAACAGAGAGGATTAGAGGAACAGGCACAGTTCAGAACTGAAATATTCATCTCGTTATTTCCAATTCCAATGCGCACTCTGAACCGAATGTTTAGTGGCACCTGGTATGTCTGATACCCACCGAGCTCCCCCAGCAGCGATAGTTTTCACTCACTTGAGAGATTTCCTTTTTTCTTTTTTAGGAAATCCTAAGCTCTGTGGTGAAGCAGCCCGTGCTGTAAACACAGGGACAGAAGAAGAACCCCAAAGTGTCAAATAATTTCCATGATTATGTGTGGCAGGTGGAACCCGACAATTTCTCGCTTTAACATTAAATATCACAAACCCCAGATTGAAACTTTTGTGGACAGGTGATATCCAACACACAGCATCAGCAAAATAATAATGTGGTCAATAAAGATGCAACTGAAAATACTAAGAGAAAATATTGCATCTTCCTGGAAGCAGTACTAACGCAAAAATGGTAAGCAAGTCGTCAGTGTTTTGCATTTCTACTGGGGTTTTATGCAGTTGAACTTTGAAACCCCATATCTATATGAACAAGTTTTGAGACTTACATTTTTTGCACTACAGGCTTTATGCAAGTATATTTTGAGTATACATACACCCATACTTTGTGGAATACTCTCCAAAGGTGATACAGAGGACCCAGTATAGAAAGAATAAAATTTTTTATTGTGTGAATAATTAAAAAAGTGATGACCCAAGCATTATATAAATGTTAATTTTAGAGATTTGCACGTGGTTAGGCAAGGTTTAAATGTCCTGCAGAAGTGCAGTGTTTTTTTTCATCAAAATTTAAAAAATGAATTTATGTTTTTTTTCTATCAGGGAAGTCAGATTCAGTATTAACTAATGAAAACACAAGTGCTATAAGCGTGATTCATCCTTACAAAAAGAAAATGGAGAAGGGAATGGATGTTTTTATCCCTGGACAACTGGGTAGGTGCATGTGCTTCATATTACCCATCTAGCGTGTGACTGCCTTTCACGTAAAGCGTGCTGTACGCTTTGCTGGAGCGCCGCCTTGTTCCCAGGAAATGAGGATGAACTGGAAGCTTCACTTTCTAGAGCTCCAAATCCTCTACAGCTTTTGTGATTGGAGAAAACACGTTTGTTACAGACATTTTTCCTTTCTGTTTTTGTTACCCTTTTGCTTTGGTATCCCTGAGGCAGCTAGTGTGCTGGATACAACGTGGATACAAACTCCTTGCTGTTCAGGACAAGGTTAGGCTGAAAGATGGGGCTTGCAAAGCCAGTGTGGGACTGGGGTGTTAGTGATGTGTTTGCCCTCCCCGCTCCATGCGGCTTTCGGTCAGTCGTGCCCTCCCGCGGGCACCTCGCACATGCCATGCTCAGGAAGGCGTCTTACAGTCATCCTGGCCAGCAGAGGTTGCTTAGCCTGACTCACGTTAGAGATTCTGGGAGATCGTGTGATGAACAGCCCAAATAAAGCTGGATTTGGCCAGGAGAGCAGAACATGCCCAAGGGGATTCGCTTTGTTTTGTTTTACCTATTCAGGTACAAATGAAAGTACGACAAAAATGTCGTAGAAGCCCATGGGCGCAACCTTCATCTTGCTTGGGTTTGCTGCTCCAGCCCCGATTAACCATGAAGAGTTACTGCAAAGAGTAACCTCTTGCTCGTGGAAACGTGATCGCTATTGGCACGCTTCACTGTGCCAGTTTGCACATTAGAGAACTGAGTGGGGGTGGAGAATGCCTAGAGGCAGCGCCCGCCTAATGCTTTTTTTAATTCAGTCATGCCCCTGGTCCCCACAGCGTGCTGTGACAGTGGGTGGCACAACCCATTAATCCATTTTTCATGGTGAAATTCAGCTTAAAAAGAGAACAGGTTGAAATCCCATGCCTCCCTATGTCAGTGAAAACGCTCTCATTAAGTTCAAATAGCCTAGTATTTATTTTCCCCCTCAGGCATCAAAATTTGAAAAGAAATGATCACTTGTTTTCAAATTGTATCTTGCAGAATCATTTCGATACCCTGTAGCTGAGATGTAAATGTGATAGATGTGATGGATGTACTGAGTTGACCAACAAGAGCACACTAAGTAGCCATAATGAAACTTGGATTAGTTGCTTGGGTATACTTGTTTTGCCTAATGTTTTTACTTATGATCCTGCCTTACCATAATTCGTGTGCTCCACTGTTCTTACTCTCCTGTACCTCTATAGAGAATTTCTGTCCCTGATCCCTTAAAATGGGTGCTCAGTCACACGTGCAATTGGATGTGTCCTGTGAAGGCAGTTGCTCACACAATGAGCAAAGAGAATAGGAGAAAACAGGCTGCAAACCAGAAGCATGTTGAAGACAGAAACTGGAGTTCACATAAATTAAGCTTATTTGAGGAAAACGTCTGTTCTCGGAAATAAAGGTAACCAAGTTGAAGATGAACCTGTGCTGTGTTCTTTCACTCCATATATTTAGAAGATGAACTAACAGCTCATTTTGAGGGCTCAGTTCCTATGCTGATCCAGGTTCAACACATTTCTCTCAATGCTGGGCAAACTGCAAGTTGTGTGGAAACAGTGGGCTGCTGATACCTGAGGCTGGACCCAGAAATAGGAGTGGTTGTGAACACGTAGAAACGCAGATTTGCTATGTGTAATATTTTTTGTGATTGTACAAAATGGTGTGATACAGAAATCAATGGATTTAATAATGCTAATGAGAAAAGTGATAAAGATTACTGATTTTAATGAATTCTTATAGGACAGGCTGAAGGCTTTGATTCTACTATTTGTTCATATATTTTAGAGAGCAGGCTGCTGCTTTGCACACACACGTAGCATACTAATAAGGTATTATTTTCTGCCTCTCAGATCTCTTTTGAATTCAAATATATCTATTAGCACCTTTACAGCACAGCTTATGCATATCCCAAGCCTATATGATTAAATATTTCTACTGTACCATTTGGTGGGTGGCATTGCAATTACAGAAAAATGCAGGGAGACAGAGTTTTCTTCTGTGGGTCTTAACACCCTGGATCGAAAGTGCAGGGGAGGAAAGAAAGGGAGATTTAAAGTAATTTGGTTCTGCATTATTGGAGGTGGCAGGGATCCAGGCTTTGCCATTTTAAGGCTGTGTGAATATGGGTCAGGACGGTGACTGGCGGAGGGAAGCCTTCGATAAGGGCTTTGAAGGCTGTTTCAAGAATAGAGGTCCGTACCAGTAAGAGTGCTGCTTGGGCTGGTGGAGGAAATGTGTGAGTATGGCTGAGAATTGCTACCCAAAGGGAGATGGAAAGAGAGATCTGGCTCAGGACAGTCAGCAGGGTAGCTGTTGTATTTTGCTGACTCCGGGCTAAAATATTTGGCTGTTCCTGCTATGGCAAAATGATGGTAGAAGATGGGGACAGACCTTGCATAGGGAACCGAGGGAGGAAAGACAGGGGAAAGCTAGGAAAGAGAGCTTGTTTTGGTGCCGCTGTGAAATGCATCAGAGCGGTGAGGTGCCTACCCCATACAGGGGAGGTTTAGGATGGGTATTAGGAAAAAATTCTGCACAGAAAGCGTTATCAAGCATTGGAACAGGCTGCCCAGGGAAGTGGTTGAATCACCATCCCTGGAGGTATTTAAAAGATGGGTAGATGTGGTGCTGAGGGGCATGGATTAGCGGTTGTTTTGGCAGTGTTAGGTTAATGGTTGGACTTGATGATCTTAAAGGTCCCTCCCAACTGAGACGATTCTGTTTCTACTAGCCATCAGCCTGCATGCCCCGATGCCACCTTCAGGAGTACCTGCCTGGCTGGCTTTTGAGGGCTCTTGGTGTGGGCAAAAAAGGCAGTGAGCTCAGTCTGCTGCTTCTTGTAATTGCTCTTTGTGGAGCTTTGTGGAGGTCTTGGGCTGTCCTCTGGCAGCTGGCTTTGGCTGGCCTCCTTGGCTGGCCTCTGACAGCAGCTTTGCTATCCGAACGGTCCTGTCGGGTTTTAAGTTTACAGGCGACTCTGAAGGCTGAACTCCAGTCCTGGGAGGGCATCGGGGGTCTTTCTGCTGAAGACTATGAGAGCTGAATCAGGCCTGCAGGCGGCATCAGTCTCAGGGTTTTTCCCTATGCAATTTTTTCTAGCAGCTAAAATTGAAGTGTTGGCTTTTCTCAAAAATACAGCTGATGTGATGGTTCAGCTCTGGCAGGAGACCTGGGGTGTGGTAATATTGATTATCAACCCCTGCATTTGTTCTCAGGCTGTTTTGTGGTTTGAGGGATGGATTGCTTCCTCTCAGAGGCGTCTCTGGATTGAACATCTTTTTCTCCTTGATTGTAATAGGTTATCCGGTTGCAACTCAGTTGTGGGATGTGTCCACACTGGAGCTGGTTGTAAGGCTGTGCTTCAGCAAGCTCAGGTACAGCTGGCAAGGTACGTGGTAAGAAGGAACTCAGCATAGACTGCAAAAGCAGGGCAGGTATTTATGCAAGTTCTCAGAGTCCTGGCAACTCTCTTGCTGGTGTTATCTAAGCTGGCTGGTTAAAAATGAGCTGCCTTGATGTTTTACTGCTCTGAAATTTTGGCGTTGTGGTCACAGAGGGGGAGATCAGTCTGCCAGGTGATGGTGCCTGTTAAATGATGGGATATTGGTCTTCACCACTTACTGCAAGGCTATGAAAATTGTTTCCTTACCTCTCTTTGAATTTAGCACTGGGGCTATGCTGCCACATTGATGACCTGCTCTGCCTCTCAGTTCTGGAGAGTGGCTTGGGCAAACATCTCTCTGACCCCGATCTCTAAATGTTGCTGTTCATTAGAGTCCAGATGGGACAAATGTGTTTTTCTATGCTTTCTTCCAAAGGAGTACCCAGAAACTTCAAGGCAGTGTTGGCTGTGGTTTCTGGCTATGTGGGTGGGACAAATGTTGTAAAACATTTCAATCCTGTCTGCAGATTGTGGGGTCTTTTTTGAAGATACTACTTTTTTCTTGGTCTTAAAAGTCCTTGCTGCTGATGAAGCTGCTTGCCTGGGACCTTTTCTGGAATAGTGTTGTCTTTTCTGTTGTAACATGCTGACTAGCTGTCAACATGAGCCATTGCCGTAGAAAAATGTCTGCCTTAGCATTTACAATACTGATGCTTAATGGATTTGACAATTAGCTGGAGTTGCAACATGAACGACTCTTGCAAGTTAGATAAGCCTGAGAGACTAATTGTTATCCTAAACTCCATTAGCTGAGTTTAGCTTGGATGCTCTTTAGTCACCTTCTGGTCTAAGACTCTGAAGCCAGTGTCAACATTTTAAAGTATATCCAATTCACGACTTGTCAGATTATTAGAATAGCCCCATTATGCTAGACCAAAGTCCCACCGAGCTCAGTATCCTGTTTCTGACAGTGGTGGATAATTAAGGAAAGGGTGTAACGGCAGGGAAAGTATTGAGTGATATTTCCCCAATGTGCTCTCCCACCCCTCAGTGGTTTATGGCTTAAAGATTTTCTGATCTTTGTGTTTAATAACTTTGTGGACTTTTCTTCTGTTAATTTGTCAAATCCTACTTATGCTTTTAGCATCTTCAGCATTTTGTGGCAATGAGTTTGGCAATTTAATGATTTGCTCGGTCAGAAAGTCCTCGCTTTTGTTTGTTTTAAAGCCCTGACTGAAGATTTCATGTGGTGCCCCCCTAGCTCTTGTATTTTGAGAAACAAAATTCCTTATTCATCTCCTTCATGTCACTCATGATTTTATAGAACTCTAATGAGAACCTAAACTGAATGAGTTTCAGTGTATGATTTAAGGCTCTGTTTTACGGCTTATGCTTTCTGGTTGTTTCTATTCCGTTTGTTTTTGCTTTATGTTTATTTCATCTTTATTTCACTAATTTAATCAGTTTGAGAAGATTATTTGGTCTAATTAAGGTAGAATTAATCCAGGGACAGTGATAATTTGAGAGCCAGGATCTGAAGGTAGTTTATTTAATCTATGTGTCTTCAAATCATTTGGATTCAATTTGCCCAGCTTTCATGCTGATGGATGCTGTATTAAATTATTTAAATAGATGAATTAAATTTGGAGCAAACAGAGGCTAATGCATTTCACCCTCAAATAGCATGCTGCTGTAGCCAGAGAGCTTTTCTAGAAGAACTGAGGAGACAGTCGTCAGCTGGAAGCACTGTATGCAAAACAGGGGGCAAGGGCCGCACGAAAACCCCTTTGATTGATCCTCTAGAACTAATTTGCCAACTCCTTGTGATCAGATTAGCAGAATGGAGCCAAGAAAGAAACCTCACTGATCTCGACCATGCGAGATGGAATAATAAGCAGCTGTTGCTCAAGAGAAAGCTCGGACTAGACTTGCAGAAATGTAATGAGCCGCGCACTGACCGAGCCGTTTGCATGCCCAGAGCTTGCACAATGCCAATCTGGTGGGCAGCAGTAATTTTTAGTGTCTCGTTTGGTGAGAAGAAAAATCCACCAACTTCCGTCTCACTAGGAATCAGGATGTCTGGAAAGGGATAAAAGAGATGGAAAAGAGCAGGGTAAACTCTTTAGTACTCAGGGACGCTAGATGGGGATATTTGCTCACTTTGCAACTCTTTGTACCCCATACAGCTTCGGCGTGGTGGTGATGCTACTGAGACATTTAGGTGAGGAGCATACTGCGAGGTGGTGGTAACTCCGGGTGGAAGTTATGCCAAGGAGGGATGGTGACATCCCAAGGAAGGGACTGATCTGAGGGGGCCGCACGGGTCTTACGGGGCAACCTACAGTGTTTGTTGCCATTTCTTGCTCTTTGGTCTCCGTCTCAAACAGAGCTGGCCTGTAAAGCTCAGGACATGCTGAGGTCTCTCTTCTGGCTGTGAAGCACAGCTCAGCATCATGGGGGAGAGGATGACCATTGTCCTTCCCTTGCAGCTGGAGGAAAAAGGGACAAATCTTGCCTGTGGAAGAGGGAGAGCCAAGACCATGGCGTGTTCCCTTTGTGGACCTGAAGCATTGCTGCTGTGTCAGGTGTCATTGATGTATTTTTGGGGGTGGGGAAGCTGCCTTTGTACTCCTTTCCTTTCCATGTATTTGGCTTGCCAAGGAGACATCATTCCAAGCAGGAGACTCCTTCCCTGACTCCGAGGTCTTGGTTGCCCATGACGTGTGACCCAGGGTGAAGCCAGGCTGCGAGAAGGCTGGCGCACAAGGGCAGCACTGCTGCCTGTGCAGGCCCTTGTGGAGCTGCTGGGCTTGGGTAGGCTTTGGGAAATCCCAGAGGAGAGCACAGGCACAGGGGATCCACATGTCAGTGGCATCTGGGACAGATTTCAAAGATGACCATGGGATGCAAGACAGATCTGACACGTTCCTGGCTCTGTGGGATGCAGGTGGCAGCGTTGGTTTTCAAAAGCAACAAATATCTTTTTTTTTTTTTTTCCCCCACGTAGGCGTACTAGCTTCATGCTACTTGTCTTAAAGTTTATCTATTGTAGGTTTTGTATACTGCCTAGCAGTTTCAATCCCCTTTGTGTAAAATTAACAGCTGATATGAAGCTCTTAGTTGAACTAGTTGGGTTTTTGGCATTTCTCTTTTCTCAGGATCAGAAGGCTGCTTGAACTACATTATTTTCTTGGTTTAGTTTCCAACTTTCTTATTTTTTGCTTTTCTGCTTTTGCTTTGGCAGTAGATGTTTAGACAAAAAAAAGGGTGGTGGATGTTTGTGTGTGGCTCTTTGAGGAGGATTTGTGATGTGAAGCATTAATTGATATCAATATGTGCAGAGTTAAGCAACTGCTATCATTGAAATAGGATCTCTATGCTTTTTGCATAACGGCTTGTATTTCTGAAATGCATGGGTTTCTTAAGCTTATTTGGTTTGGATTTTTTTTTTTTTTTTAAAGTGGAAACACAGTTTTCTCTTCAACAAACTCCAGTCTCCAATCCCTGACTTTGGGTTTGCCTACATTTGGAAATGTACCAAAATAGCTATTCCAGAATAAGCTCCCAGGAGGATATTTTAGAACTAGATTAGATTAAATTGGAAATAGGAACTGTTATTTTGGAATAAGAATGCCCGCTTTGGGATTTATATTGAAATAAACCATCTCGGAATAATTGTAGCTATTTTGGTATCTTTCCAAGAGCAGGCAAGAGCTTAGCAATGTTCTGAAATAATTATATTAAAATCTCACGGATCTGATGGATAATGGAGGAAAATGTCAATAATGAGTTAGAACAAATTGGAGAGAATGTGCCTGATGGTGTCATACACTTGTTCAGAGGGTTTTTTCAGTTTAAGCAAAAGGTCCCACCCTTTGGGCTATTTATATGATTTGTTTTTAATATTGTAGTAGCAACCCCACGGTGCTAGGAACAGTCTTACAGACACAGGTCCCACCTCTGCGCAACTTGCTGTCTAGAAAGAATCCAATTACTTTGCAATGCTGCAGATGTCAGCAAGTCTGTTTTGCAGATAAAATAGAGGTTCTGAACTCTTTATAACACTCCTTGTTTATAACACTCCTTGTTTATAACATTTGTTTATAACACTCCTTGTTCAGGCAAAACTGCTACTTAGGAGTTTTTGCTTGAAGGAGAGCGGAAGACGATAGTTACAAGATGACAGAAATGATAAAAACCACACATTTGTTCCATATTTGTAGTTATTGTGCCACCCCTCTCTGCTTAGTTTACTATAGATAGCACATGAGTCATTATTTACAACGGCAAATGCCATGTGCTTCATTACAACCTGTGGCAAGGAACTAGTATAGATGTGAAATGAATACGTCGCCTGCATTTACAGACACGTGATACGTATAGAGGGATAGTTTAAAGTAACACTTTCTCATTCGGTACGGAAAGCTCATGGCTGGGCGAGTTTTGCTGTCTTTCTGGGTATGTTTTTTCTCTCCCCCCTTTAGGCACTTTCGTTTCTGCCTTGACTCCCAATGAGCAGAGGTCGCAGGGGCTTTCTCTGCGCAAAGAAAAGGTCACACTCTGTATTTACCCGCATTCCTCCCCCCTTTAATCTTCCGCATACTTTCAACGCTATTTTGGTCCCATACTAGAGACCTAAAAAAAGATGTAGAAATTCAGTGGCACAACTTCAAGGTTATCCCACAGGCCAGCAAATCCATAATGTGATTTTTTTTTTCCCTTTATGGTACATCATGCTAAAAGAAGTTGATATAATATGAAAGGGAAAGGCAGTTTCTGCTTATCAAATTATCATATCTAGCATCAAGCTTGTGCTTGAAGGTAATTTCAGCTAATCTTTTGTAGCAATAAATATCTATTACATTTATCACATTGAATTTGTTTCCCCTTCACTTCATCCAATTACCTTTGCTATGACTGGAAAATATATCAGAGCTGTCTCCACACTTTTTTTATGGATGTTACCTTACTATTCTCTTCTGGATCTTTTGTCAAGTTGTGCTTTAATTAAAATGTTTATGTAAGTTGTCCAGGTTTATCCTTCAGTATCCAGATAATTGTTACGTTTGCTTTGAAAAGTGGAATATATCAGTCCCAGGAGCTGGGCTAGGACTGAAATTCTGTGGGTGGAGAAACTTCTGCACAGTTTGGTAAAATGCCACAGTTTAGCATGTTACAGTCAGAGGTCTGTCAGCATTTCCATTACAAATCTCTTTATCTAGCGGTTTGCTGTTTGGCTATTACAATTTGCATAGGAAATACGGATATATACAGCCTCAAGCAGGCAACCTTTTGTCGATTAAAAAGACATATGGTTTCATAGTATAAAAATGGAGTTGGTGCTGCTCACCAGGTAGGTAGCTGCCACTCAGTAGATCCATATGGGAGTGACACTGTATTGGTTCCTTGGAGAAAACAGATTTTCCCACTGTTTTCTTACAGAGCCTGAGCTGTAGGTTCCTTACGCTATGGCACCTCAGGGATTCCTGTTTCTGAAGGGAGTGCGTTGGTGTGCACAGTGTGTGGATGGCACTGCTTTCTTATTATGTCATGTTTCTTGCAACTCCTTATCCCCAAACACGTGCGAACTATGGCGTTATAGTAAGATGTGTTGGTTGCTTATATACATTGTTCATATCCAGTACGGGCTTTTGTAGCTGAGGTGATATGGAGCCAGGAGATGGATTAAGACAGAATGAACTGAGTGATTCAGAAATCTGTGATCAGTAAAAAGTTGTCATTAAACGAGGGAGCTTTTATTGGACTCTGCAGCCTTGGCTGCTGTCCTCCAAACTACTCACCAATCCTGACAGTAACGAATAACGTAAAAATCTTTGTGACAGATGTCTTGTAGAAATCATGGAGACTTCCCCATGCTAAGTAGTAACGAAGAGAGGGCTGCTGGGCAGAGCTGTACATATTGCTTCACCAGGTGTACACAAAGCTATTCTGAAAGCACGTTGGAATAAGGAAAGAAAACATCAGGGGGCTATTTCATCCAAGAGACCTTAAAAGAAACATCTACAACATCTTACACAAGTGCCAAAAAACTAGCTCCACCTTAAGAGAGGGAAAAGTGTAGTTGGCCAAAGGCTCAGGAACCCAAGGGTTGTCAGCCATCAATGCGGAAATTTATCTCTTCCTTAGAGCCAGCATGAGGAAACAAGAAGAGTTATAGGAAAAAGGGCTTATTTCTTTGAACTTCTTTATTGCCTCCTTCTCAGTGTATGTCCTTTAAAGGAGGTGATACAGGAGACTAATTACTGAGGTTAATGTCCTGAAAGGCTTCCTTACTCAAGGTTATCATGTGTGGTTGGGGAGGTGTTAATACCTGCAATGAGTCACAGATTCACAGGGGAAGGGGCTGACCTTTCGGAGATGATGGGGGTTAGGCCCCTGATTTCAACAGTCATGTATTGTCCCGAATCCTCTCTTTTTATTTCAACCATCACGGAAATCTCAAAGGGTTCGATTGCAACAAAACATTTGCAACGTGAATGCAAGAGAATGTGCATCCTGACTAAAAAGGGATGCATCTCCCCATCTGTTCTGGTGTTTATTTAGAAATGTTCAGGTTTTAGGCAGATATTGGCAGCTTCTTTCAGCTGGGAGGACTCCAGGTGGTTACGGTTCTGCCCTGGGTTCATTCAGATCACGGCACCATGGAGGAGCTCGGCTGCTCTGGGATGGTGTGCTGCTGGGGAAGAAGAAAAACCACCCTAGACAGGCTCACAATGCAACAGCCTAAAGGAAAATCTGTCATGTACCCCAAATGTCTATTCCATTCTACTCTCCTGATGCTTCATCAATCATGTCACCTGCATATCACGATTCTCAGCATGGAGAAAAATATTTGGAGTATTCCAGTTTCCTCTTACAGTGGCAGAGTGGTTTCTTACTGGAAAGAAAAGCCCTTCCAGGGATACTAGTTCCTTAACTCAGAAGCATCCAGCTGGGAAGAGAGGCCTCAGAACCCGACCCACTGTGGTAAAAGTCTGTGAAGCTCTTCAATTTATATTGATACTTTTTACAGGAAGACAAATATGGATGTGTTAATCCACATTATCGTGGTTGCATCAGTTAGACAAAAAGGCAAAACATTCAGAATAATCTAATTTTCACATATGCAGATACCCAGACCTGCTCCGGGTGCTGGGTGACAGTGCGCTCCGCAGCTGTGAAAGCCAGGCTCCAGGAGAGTCAGTGGCCCTGGTTACAAACCACTGCCACTCATACGAGAAACAAAGCCTGCATTCTTGATACAAAAAGCCAGCAGAAAACAAAGAAGCCAGACTCCCAGCTCTTGGAGCTGTCTTTAATACACCCAGAAGCAGCAAAGAAAGGGCACAAGCACCCCCCTTTTTTTTTTTTTCTCCTCACAGGTCATCTTGAAACCTTTAGAGGCACCGGTAGAGGAAAAGTGCTCAAAGCAGTCAAGAGCAAGGTAGGGTAATTCAGTCTGCACTGCCTTACAGCTGCCTTACCTCTAGAGCATTGCTGATGCAGCCTGAAGGGTCTGAGTAAAGCGTGCGGCTACTTCAGCTTCAGCATCCTTCACCTTAAACCTCCTGAACTGGGCACCTTCATATGGGAACCTATTTTTCTTCCTCTGGGAGGCCTGTGCCACACATGTACTTTGGTGTTAGGACACTCGACCATTTTTTCTGTCAAATAAATTGTCAGAATTTAGTTGGAATATATGGGAAATAGTATTTTCATCTTTTCAAATTTTCCTAAACATAATATTAGATAAGCCACCGCTTGGACTGAGGCCAAATGTAGAGCATTAATCATTTTGAAACATTTCAAATATCAGAAATGTGTAAAGTGAAAATTGCATTCAAAGCTTTTTTTTTCCTCCCTTTTACCCCCACCTCCCCCCCCACCCCAAGCCTTGAGCAAGGGAATAAGTGTAGCTTCAAATGGGAACTTTAGTATAATTCAATTTTAAATTCAGCAGTCACTAATGTTATTATACCCTTTCGCTGGTAAGGCTCAAGTGCCTGACGCTCTCTCTGAGATTCCCTGGCTGCAGACAGCATTCACCGTGTACTTTTCCAGAGATTAGAGATAGAAGCACTTTCGTAATACTGACTTGGGGCATCTTCCTTGTTTCTTTCATCCTTGAGGGCAAAAAACAGATTATCTTGTTCTGAGAATATCTGACAGTGACTATTCCATGTCTGGCAGTCACTACAATCTAATTCTGCTGGACTTAATTACCATAATTTATTCCCTGTAGGTGGTTTCCAAAAATAGAAGTAGGTATGATCCTTGCCCTACAAGGCTCACACAAAAGACAGAGAATTAAAAAGACTGGCAGATAGGGGAGAAAAAGTAAAAGGAGCAATAGCTACGGAAAGCACACAGAGAGAGATAAATTAAATCCAAATTACTCCTTTGGTGTGATAGTGAGACTTAATAAGCAAGTTTATTAAAGGGAAAAAATATCAGTCAACTAAATACTCTAGTGACAGAGATTGTAGGGTGGTTTTTTTTGTGTGTGTGTGTGTATGGTTGGACTCGATGATCTCAAAGGTCCTTTCCAGCCATGAAGATTCTATGATTCTATGATAAAAGATAGAGATGCAGGAATAGCCTCAGAATAACATGCAGAATGGCAGCATCCTCATGGTATAAACGCTACCCCACAATTGTGCAGTTCAAATCACTTATCTCTGGTGTCGTCCTGTCTGTGTGATCCAGCAAATAACTGTCCTTCCTTAGTCACCCTGCCTCTCTGCTACAGCTGACTCTCAAATGCGTCATTGTCTCATTTCCTTGTCACATCCCAAGTTATCCCAAATTAGAGACTGTCCTGCTCTCTGCAAGCCATGAAGAAGCCCTGAGCACGTCTCGGCATCCAGACCTCTCAGCAGGACTTGGGTCGCGCTTCACCCTCCACGCTTAATGCTCTTGTTGCTTGGGTTTTCCCAGCAGTAAGGTAGCTCTTTGGTAAGGCAGGGATGTGGACGCTGCAACCCCCAAACCCTCTGCTTCTCTCAAGGCTTTCGTAGCCCTTAGTACCTGCTGCTGCAGGCTTGTGCGTGCTCCCACATATTTGTCTTCATCCCCGTTCCTGTGATGTGTGTTCCCACTGTTGTCCATCTCTGACAGAGGACAGGAAAAGGAGGACTGGAGCACCTCTCCTATTTGACCAGGCTGAGAGAGTTGGGCTTGTTCAGCCTGGAGAAGAGAAGGCTCCTGGGAGACCTTATAGCGGCCTTCCAGTACCTAAAGGGGGCTACAGGAAGGATGGTGAGGGACTCTGTCAGGGAGTGTAGTGATAGGACATGGGGTAATGGTTTTAAACTGGAAGATGGGAGATTTAGATTAGATATTAGGAAGAAATTCTTTACTGTGAGGGTGGTGAGGCACTGGAACTGGTTGCCCAGGGAAGCTGTGGATGCCCCATCCCTGGAAGTGTTCAAGGCCAGACTGGATGGGGCTTTGAGCAGCCTGGTCTGGTGGGAGGTGTCCCTGCCTGTGGCAGGGGGGTTGGGACTAGATGGTCTTTAAGGTCCCTTCCAACCTAAACTATTCTAGGATTCTATGAAAATTTGCTTGAGGCTTGCAGAGGAAACCTGTAGTGGAGCAGGCTTGAGCCTGGCTCTTCTGTGGTCTCACACCAGCACAGTTCACAGGTCTTAAAAGTGTTTTCCAACCTAAATGATTCTATGATTCTGTGATAATCTGGGGACAAACAAAGGGATAGTGCTGATTTTGCTCTTTCGTTCAGTCATTTGATTTATTTATCACTGTCTTTTGTGTGCTGATTTTGAGAGCAGTCTCCAGGCCTCCATATTAAAATGCTGCTCCCAATGTTTTTTGTTCTTTGTTGCTTCATGTCTTCCAGAACAGTGAAACCTGTGGCCCAAAGGTACAAGCTGCTCCATAGCAAGCATACCAATGAAGGTCAGATGGAAATGTGCCATCCTGTTGTTTTCCCTGCGTCCTCCCCCTGCACACGTAGGAACAGCACGGGAATTGCAGCTGCAGCCTAATTCATGCCCCGTAGCAGCAGGACTTGCTTTGCTGTGTTTGAGAAGCGATCTAAGGCCACTGCATCCCATGGGTGGCTACCTCGCAGGCGCCGAGCGCTGGGAAGGAGTACATTCAGCAAATACATGCCTCGCTGTTGACTTAGCACGTGTGTGGGTGTATACGCTGTAGGTGTCTCGGGCTCGTTAATGAAGCTACGGATATGAATAATACTGAACTGCTCTGCTATTGCATGATGCTTCCGCCAGTGCACTTCACTTGTAGCAGCAGTTGGGTGAGAGAGGAGATGCTACAGATGCACAAAACCTTCACCCTCCTGCCGTCCTTACTTTCTACTTTCCATTCCACTGGGAGTCAAACAATTACAGTGTTTTCATCAGAAGATATATTGACTGAAGTCTCTTTAAGAAACAAAGAAATCTGTGTGATGAAGTAGACACAATTAAGGAATTAAAATATAAAATGTCTTTTTGGGGTATGTTCCATTGATGGTACTGCTGTTCATTACTCAGTTCAAGATTATGTCTTTCTTAATGTGGCACGTATATTCCTACAGCTTTTATATGCAAGAAGAATGTTCTTTTATTTGTCTTTTAGATAAATAGATAAATATTTAGGTAAATAAAAGAAGAGAATATTTACATTTGTAGTTTCTCTACTGTATGTTTGCCATGATAGAAGAATATAAACCAGCTTTCTGGAGAAGAGAAGAGAGCGACCAAAAAATAGTTTTTAAGGAAAAGTAAACAGTGAGGAGAAAGAATGCTCTGAGCTAAGACCTTACCAAAAGAAAAAAGCACCAGGGAGATGGATCTGGCCACAAGTACAAAACACAAACACAAAGGAGTCAGATTAATCAACTAGTCTGCTTCTTAGGTTTATTAAACATGACAAGAAATTTAATAGAGAACAAAATCAAGGTATTTGTAAAACACTAAAGGTGAAACTGCTTGCTGGTTATAATCAGCAATTTTTATGTTGGGTTTCATAAGGATTGCCTGTCTCTGTCCAAAGCAGAACCAAAAAAGAATAAAATAAATATGAAATGGTGCATTGTGATCACCGTCCTAGGCTGTTTATATGTATGCTTCAAATTAAGGGTTTGGTGTCATGGAAACAGCTTCTTCATTTGGAAAGCTCTGCGGCAGCATGAGAAGGAAAAGACAGGAGCGAGTGAGAGGAAGAGGGAGGGTGTGAGTGTGGCCGTGCAGTCTTCCCAACATCGCCAGCTCCCTCCAGCTCCTCAGGGAAAATGGAGCTGAGAGGAGGGCAGGTCTCCCAGGCTCCTTGCCTTACCTTGCTTGGGAATAACGCAGCTCATTCCCCCTTTGCTGCTTCTCATCTGCGAGAGTGGATGTGGCTTATTTTGTAATTAATGCGAAGTGCAGTTCTAAATAAGTCTTAAGGGGGTTTTCTGTACTGAAGGAATGTGTATAATGGGGACGTCACGCATTTTTGTATATTTGCTTTACCTAAAAAACCACAGTATTTATCCATTAAAGGAAATGAGTTCAGAATCTATATAAATACTGTTCATTCTGTTCTGCTTGTGTACATACATGCATAGTGTTTTCTATCATTTTAGTGCTAAAAAGACATTTCCTGTTGTTCCGCATTGAAGGAAAGCAGTCATTTGTGTAAAGAGCTTTTAAATTTTACCAGGAGAGAAATCTCTCCAGTGAATACAGGATTACAATAGATGGTTGGGAATTAACAACACCACTTGCATTGTCCTAGCTTTGATGCCAATTTATGCTCATTTTGTGGGCAGAGTTTAGATTACTCAGTAATTGATTACATTAAGCAGTAACACGAGAGCTTTACAGAGACTAAATTAAGGGCATGTACTATATTTCTGCTGTGTTGCTGTCATGCATATCACGAAGGAGCAGAAGCAGACCAACCCTATACAATGGATTTTTTTTTTGTTTTAAAGCATAGAAAAACTGGATCTAAGACCTTGGGGTGGGATCATGTGAAGCCAATGGAGATGTTCCTCACTCCTTCGTGAAGCTTTGGCTGGCATCATGGAAAGACCCGGTCACAGGACAGTGAGAATCCTTTCCTTCTTTCATGGCAGGGCCAAATGCAGCCCTTCCTTTGACTCCTAGATGAAAATGTCGCTCTGCTCTCCACCTAACTTTCTAATCTAGCCAGGCGTAAAAATTCTGGTGATATAGCCAGGGCGTTTTGTGATGGT
The DNA here is from genome assembly GCA_947846985.1 of Fratercula arctica. Lineage (NCBI taxonomy): Eukaryota > Metazoa > Chordata > Aves > Charadriiformes > Alcidae > Fratercula > Fratercula arctica. Next base: position 86,289,234 of record CANTUZ010000001.1, on the reverse strand, counting down.
GCCCAGACCTGGGGAGACCTGTTAGACAACTGCTTTAATGTGAAAACCAGAACTGAGCTATTTCCCCAACCCAGGAGGAAAGAGCCGCCCACACCAAAGGAGGGTTGAGGTTGGGGCCACAGCATCTTTGGAAGCAAACTGCAATTCTCAAGGCAAGAGCTGCTGGGGAGCCGCTTGCAGCCCTGGGGGGAGTGCGGGTGGCTTCAGGGCGCCCACAACGTGGGCATGGTTTGTAACCAGCTTTTGCTCTGCTTGTTCCCTTCCTGGGAAAAGAGAAGTAGTCAGGGTTTTTTTTGAGTTTTGGTATTATTTAATAAATAATTCCCGGTTTAAGAAAGGTGCAAAATGAAGAATTGGAAGTAACTGGGGGAGAAAGAGAGAGAGAGAGAGGGGCTGCAATTCTGCCCACCCTTGTTAAGGTTCCTGCCCCGGAACAGGGCTCCCCCTGTGAACGCCGCAGGGAGGATGCTTCAGGAGCTTTAATTCTGGCGCAGCAAAATCAATGTGCAACTTTGGCACTGAAGGTCCGTGACGAAGCGTTCGGTGTTGCTGTGAGAGGTGCTCAGCACTGCAGCAGGAACATCTACTGGAAAGGTGCTTCCTAACAAAAGGCAGACTACTATTTTCTGCTGTGTAGAAATAGGTGTGTTAAAGAAATTGGAGATGGAATGGTTATCTTGAGAAGACTGCTGCATTCTCAGAGAGAAATAAAATGAAAAGTGTCTCATTAATGCAGAGGAAAATTAAAAAAAAGTTAAAATTATAGAAAATTTTCTGTCTTAGAATAACTCGGTAGGTAAGGTAGAAAAGCTTGAAATGTCTTTCTTCAGAACCAGGCAACGGAGTGTAGTTTAGTCGAATAGCTCTGCCTCAGACTTTCGTTCTCTTTATTATCAAAGCAACATGAAAGGTGTAAGAGCTTGGGCAAAAGAGAAATGACTGTGCAACCTTTCTTCTCCTTGAGTTGTGCCTTTGTGCATGACTTATTTCGATGTTTTTAAAGGCATTGAGGAACAGGATGAAGAAGTGTGCATTTGCATTAGTGGTTTTGTTCAGATCAGAAATGCATTTTGAAACAGATTGCCTGCTGTAACGTCATTTGGTTTACATTACAGGGCGGTCTCAGAGCTCACGAACTCGGCTCCTCCTGGATGAAACTGAGACAAGTGCTCCCACCGCGAGTGGCCATTCCATCCACCAGACCAGACCAGAGCTTGTCTGAAGTAAATCGCCCCCTTTCCTGCCCTCCCTGTTTTTTGAGTTATGTGGGCATTGGGTCCTCAGCACCAACTGTTTATCTCCACGTGTGTCTTCTAATTGCAATGTAGATGCAGCCTTAGGCTACGGAAATGGCTTTGGTTGCTGCCCCACAGCTCCCTATCTGCATCTTTGGAAGATTTGTAGCTTTCCCTTATTCTGAGGATTGATAGTAAGCGCCTGTTAAGTTTTTTTGCAGAAGAAAGCAGCTGTTTAAATACCAATTATTATCGGTAAGTGTGCATGGTACAACCCATTGCCGACTTTCTCCTGAATAAGCACTGCACAAAATTCCCCTGAGAGGCAGAGTCATTAAGGAGCTATCTAGATACATATGCTTTTGCAAGTCTTTCATCTGACTCAGAGGTGGGAATGCAAATCTGAAACCTGGGGACATCCTGTGGCTCTGTAACGCTCTCCGGGAGAGATGTGCTCATTGAGATGAATAGATCTCACTTATTCATATTCCTCGTTTACTCATGTAACATTTATAATATGGATAATGTTACCCCTTTAATAAGTAATTAATAATAGCCTAGTGCGAATTACAGATAGAACTTAAAATGATACTTCATTGTACTTAACTGTTTCAGATGAGGCTTTGCAGACCCATGCAAGGGGCAGAGCAAAGCTGCTCTGCTGCAGTGGGAGGCTGGGGGATACTGTGCCACAGGCAGATGTGAACCCTGGATTTCCTTCAGGATGCACACAGGGATAACAGAGCAGGTGGGGACTCAGACCTGCCTGGTCTCTTGTCCCTGATCTCCCCATATGCTTTGGTTTGCTCTGGGAATGGAGCTTCTTCAAGGTTCTGCCTCCCGTCTCTTTGTTCACTTTCTGGGGTCCTCTCTTTTGGGTTGAGAGTCAGAAGAAGCTGCCCTGGCAATGGCTGAGGAACGCTTGTGCCATGGGCTTCTTGCTCCTACTTCACAGCCCTGGTGAGGCCGCACCTGGAGTACTGTGTCCAGTTCTGGGCTCCCTGGTTCAAGAAGGACAGGGAACTGCTGGAGAGGGTGCAGCAAAGGACTATGAAGATGATTAGGGGATTGGAACACCTCTCTTATGAAGAAAAACTGAAGGATTTGGATCTCTTCAGTCTGGAAAAAAGACGACTGAGGGGGGATCTGATCAACGCTTATAAATACTTAAAGGGTGGGTGTCAGGACAATGGGGCCAGGCTCTTTCCAGTGGTGCCCGGGGACAGGACAAGAGGTAATGGGCACAAACCTGAACATGGGAAGTTCCACCTAAACATGAGGAGGAACTTCATTACTTTGAGGGTGGCAGAGCACGGGAACAGGCTGCCCAGGGAGGTGGTGGAGTCTCCATCTCTGGAGACATTCAAAACCCGCCTGGACGCATTCCTGTGCAACCTGCTCTGGGTGACCCTGCTGTGGCGGGGGGGTTGGACTAGATGATCTCCAGAGGTCCCTTCCAACCCCTACCTTTCTGGGATTCTGTGATTCTGTGGCACAGGGTTTGCAAACTTGTAGCACGTAAACTCAACATTTTTCATGGAAGGGGATACAATCAGCTTTCCTGCTGTCATATCTCAAAGGATGCTTCTCCTGTGCTGTGGAAAGGAGCCTCTACTGCAGTGTGGTGAGAAAGGTCTCCCAGGCTCCTGGTCAAGAGCTGGGCTGCCCTGGTAGCTTGGGGACTGGTTCAGGGAAATCCTTGAGTCTGTGCTTAAAATAAAGGACTCAGGTGCCACCCTGTTTCTCTCTCAAGGGTCAGCACTATCATCCTTCATCTCACCGAAGACACGCATTTTTACATCAATAGCAACAGCAAACATCCTAGTAAATTTTATACATTCCTTGAGTTTCTTCTTTGTTGGGATGTGAACTCTGCTTCAGGGTGCTGTTTTCTGTATTATGTTTTTTCTTCTTTTTTTTTTTTTTTTGGTTTGTTGATTTGTCTCAAAGTATTTTTTTGGTGTCTGTCTGATCAGCACATTTTGGAGGAAGATCATGGCTGCATCATGGAATCAAAACCTGTGAAAAGATTTCTTAGCAAGTCTTTTTTAGATATAACAATTTTAATAAGCACTTTTCACAGACTTTTGAGACTCCTGCTTGCTTCAATAGCTATAGCACAAAGACTTGAAGAAGATATACTTGAATAGCGGCGGTCATAAAAATAGTTTTTTAAACTATAGAACAAGAGCTTTCTTAAATTACAGTGTGATGTCAGGAGTGAAAATGGTTGGTGCTGGTGACAGAGACAGGGAGAGAGGAGAGAGAATGGAAAAAGAAAGCACCAGCTCTAAAACCAAGTAAGTTCATTTAAGAACCGCTGCTTAGTCCTTATAGTAGTTTTTTCAGTTCATCTCTAGGACTTTCAATATTGTGCCTGTAAGAATGATTTACCAAAAAAAAACCCAACAAACCCCACCTTGTTCTCAAGACAAAAGGGAACGACTTGGTCAGCTTCATTGCAAGGCCAGGATAAACTGGGCAGTAAATATAAGGAAAGTAAATAGAAAAAAACATGGATAAGACTTTGAGCAATTGGCTCGGGTCAGGAAGGAGTGAGAAGGGGCTTGGGACGGGACTGGTGTGGTGCGGTTTCTTGGGAAAAGGGCTTTTGGGTTCACTAGTACGCCCTGTTATTAAGACACGCATGGGGAATGCTTCTGACACGACTGAATGTAGCAGTTTGACATATTGGTCTGGCCTTTGTCTTAGCAGAAATACAGGAACATTTTCTATTCTGAACCCAGCTCTTAGAGAAATGAAACCAATCTTTCTTTCCATCTGCTTGAATAAGACTTAGACTGGACCCTAAATATTTTAAATAGCTTTGTGCTGAATTTCAGCACGAGGTTGGTCAAAATGAAAACATTTAACCTGGAAACAGAAAAGAAAGCATGGGTGTGGGCATAAATGACAGCTGGTGAGAAAAATGCCAGTCAAGAAGTTATTATTCTCAGCTTCCCTTTCAGTTTTCATTACACATCACCTGATACCTAGAAGGGATCAGTTTGCTGTTGGGAACTGTGGGCACCACCACAAAACAAAGAACAATAATTATGAAATGCAGAAAGCACATGAGTTCAAGATCTTACTGTAGCCACAGTGCTTATTTTTTCTGTAAGTGGCTTGGATGATGGCACTATCGTCAAATGCAGAATCTCAGGGTCTGTAGACTACGGTAAACAGAGAAGGATGATGCAGATAATGGTAGACACTTAGATAATCTACATTTTACCAACTTAGGGCAAAAAGCATTCAAGGAAGATATTTCAGCAAAAAAACTCCGCGTGTGATGTGACAAAACACATCATTCAAATAACATAACTCAATATTTTAAAAGATGAGCTGTTTTCTAGACGAGAGAGGCACTGATTAGCCTGCCATACAGGGAAATTACCAGACCCAGTCTGAGATAGTAAGGATAGCTCACATTGTTCCCCCAAAATAATAGAAGCATATTTGTAAAGCGTAAGGAATCTGTTGATATAAGAAAATTAAATGTTTTGCTCAATTTCAATTTCAGTTGCTCCAATTCAAATGCAAAAAACAACTTAAGTCAATATATGCATATGAAAAAAGAAGGAAGTAGTTCAGAATAATTATGTTGGAAAAAATCAGATTTGGCTCCATTATAGATCTTAAAATGTCTAAAAAAAGAGTAGTTCCTACTACGTGTTGAATGTATAAAAAACATTGAGAGAAGGGCTTAATGTGATATGCATTTTTCAGATTAAATGGAAAAGATGAAAAAATAATGAAAGATTTTTACTGCACTATGGTGGATTTTTCTAAAAATTGGCATTGTGTGGTTTTTTTTTTTTTTTTTTAAATCTGTGTTTTAATTTTGGGGGTGCTTTGTCAGACTGTGTGTGTGCATACAAATGACAGAGAGAAGGAACTTCCAGTGCCTGGAATTGGCAAGCTTAATTTAGGTTTCTTAAAACTATCAGTGGTGGTGGTGATGGTAGTAGTTCTCTTTCTGTGTACTCTTACTAACATGATTCATTTGTTTGCGATTAAAAATTTAAAAGGCCACTTCAGGCATCCTGTGAGAATTTTCTACAAATCCCTATATTTGTGTCAATGGGCCCATATGCAATTTTAGCTCAAAAAATACCTTTGTAAATCTGGCTTCTGGCACCTAGGATGTTAATAAAAGATGAGGTCGTGGCTAAAATTTGCCTCTTCTATGATTGCTGCTGTAAATGGGAGACTAGCTTGTACTTTCAAAGCAGAATTTGGCCTTTAATTGGTGTTGGCTCATCCTGTGTGATCATGAAACATGATAGTAACACGAGGGGGTTTTGTTGTAATTCCCTTGCTTCCCTGTAGACTGCTGTTTACCAACTCTGCTCAAAGGAGGATACCATTTATTCTATAATGATAACTCTCCAGCCTGATCAGTGGACACATCAAGATTTGCTAGTTCATGTTTATCTCAGCTAAACTCTATATGGTGAAACAGTGGAAGCACCTATAGCCTCTCTATCTACGTCTTTCGTTGGCTTTCTCTCCATAGGGCAATCTGAGGTTTTGTCTATGGATTATAAAGGTCTTCATTACATTTTTTCCTTGTAGAACTTCCAATCCAAATCTGTCACTTCTCAGCCAAACCAACCATTTGTGCTCACGACCTTGCTCTTCTCTTCAGAAGCATGTGGAGGTCTGAAGAGGTGACTTTAGTCAGCTGCTTTTTTGCCTACAGGTTCTTTGTGGGACTCCACAGAGGGTTTTTTTTTGGTATGTATTTCAGACTACTGAGAGGGTTAAAAAGGGGCTGGTGTATTTGCAGTATGAAGAAGGAGTAATTGATCTTTTAGGGAGGCTGAAGGCAAGGCTGGGAAGTCAAGGGGTATAAGCAGATAGTTTGATAGAAACTTCTGTCTGCTTCTCATCTGTGGTTATGTGGGCTACCTTGTACTTAATTTCGCATCTGTTTCTGGTTTTGGAGTCTGAGATAAAAAGGCTCTTCTAGAGTGGAAGTGTTTAAGAATGAATTCCTCCCATTTTTTATTTTATTTTTTTCACTGTACAGTGGTTGTGCGTGTTAATTTGGGATGAAGATTGTGCTAGCATGACTATGCTGAATTTTCTCAAGGGTAAACTGCTGCATTTACCTGAAGCCACACTAAAAATCAACGTGGAAATCAAAGTCAGGACAAGGCAATTTGCTTTATGAGCAGGGTGATTCACCAGAAGCAAATGAAAGATCCAGGGGAATCAGTCTGATGTCAGCAGAAGATTAGTAACACATGAGGATTTATCATAAAAATTCAGTTCTGACTAAATGTTTTTGTTGTAAACAACTGCTGCTGAAATGACACACAAGAAGAAATACCCTACTTCATTGCAATGAAAAGAGTCTTTCTCTTTCCACAATATAAATGGACCAATTTTCTTTAGCTTTTATAGCTCTGGCAGATAAAGTGTGGAGGGTAGCTTGAAGGATCATCTAGTTTGACCTTTATTAGCACATGAATGCGTGAAACAGTATTAAATAGAAAAGAGAAAAACCTCAACATCATATCAAGTGCTCAATTTATATTTACAGGTCGGGCTGTAATTTGTGAAGATACTGGATGACAGGTCTTTGTTTCCCTGACTGTTAAATAGAAAAGGTGGGAATTCTAGAGGTAATAAAGCCAAAAAAAAATCCTCAGTTTCATTGTTTTGATTTCTTTTCTTTTTTCTTAACTGTATTTAACAGTTTCTCTCTCTCCTGGAATAAAAATTTGTAAATCCTAAATGTGTCATTTGGCTTTCATGACATTTTATTCAGTGATGGAATGTGACAATGCTAATTTGTTTTTACCCATTGACATGATAAATATGAAACTATGAAGTATAAATCTTTTTCCAGAGATGGTCTTGAATTTAAACCCTGTTCTAATTTTCCTTAAGATGGAAAGTTTAATTGGAAGCAAGTTGAACACTGTGACAACATGCAGCAAATATGTATATTTTTTCCATTCATATCTTGTATACTGGGCTTTTGAAATCAGTGTGTTGGGTTGCGTACGTGTTCTTTATACTGAGATTTGAGTGGTGTGAGCAGGTTCTCTAGTGAGGATATTCACATACACGAATTCCAGTTATTTTGTAAAATGCACTGGTAAACTTTTTCCTTCCTCTAATAACCCTAAAAGGCGGACGTATACCAGTAGAAAGGGCTCCCCTATCAGCCAAAGCACGTCGGTCTGCAACTCATGCATAATCCAGAAGTGCCGAACAGAAGATTCCTGCTGTAGACACCAGGAACTCATTTTCCATACGATATTAGGAGGCATTTTCCCATTCAATTTTCTTTCCATTCACTGCAAATAATTTAGCACTCAGTACTTCATAATTGTGCACTAGCAAAAATGAAAGGGTGGCCTATAAATAAACTTTACGAGAAGCCACAAGCAGATTGGCCAAATATAACTTTGCAGAGGCAATAGATGTGGATGAGTTTCTGTGCCAAACCAGGTTCAACCACTTTTAACACATATTCTGCTGCAATTCAATATCCGCACTCCCTTTCTCCATCAGAGTTGCTATATTCTTCGCCTCTGCTTCTCTTCCTTGTTTTCCAGGATGCAGGGCTTGGGTTGGTGAGCTGTGAAGCCTCCTGCTGTTGCTGTTTCCAGCACAATCCCACCAGCGTGGGATTGTTCTGCATTGGAGCGGGGTGGTGAATGGGGGAGTCCCAATCCATGGAGGAGTAAAGGGGGCACAGCAGAACTGGGAGGAGAAGGGCGGTCAGCTGGGGCTTCTGGGTGGTCCCTTCTGGGACCACCAGTGTTTTTGAAATGATTATGGTACCATGCCCTTGCCATGTACTGTAATTTCTCAAGTGGGTGCATTCTATTGTAACTGTCACTAGATGAAAAAGATTTGGGATTCTTTTTTGCCCGACATCCAGTTTTCCTCATAGAGCCACATAGTTCCTGGCAGACCTTTCTGGTTTGCCTAAAAAAATTAGAGTCCTTCGCTTTGTTAGAGTCTCTCCTGCTCATTGAGCTTTCTGGCAGGGTGGCACGGGCGAGGTTGTGTTCTGGTGGGTTTGCTTTGTGCCGTGACAGGAGGGGAGGCAGCCCGGGGGATGGCGGTGGTGGCCACCAGGGCCGGAGGGAGAGGACTGGACCACCGGTGGCAGCCAGCGTTCGGGTGGACATGGTCACCTCTGAGACTTTGCCCTCAGCAAGCTGAAATCTCCATCCTCTCAACACTGCTCAGATGAAAAATGGTTTGTTGGGAACTTGACCTTTTCTTCCCTGGTCACCAGGCGTCTGGGAAAAACAATAAACTTTTATCAAAATTGTTATTTTCTCAACAAAAGGTCACTATTGTTTAAAAAGGGGGATTTCTTTCTTTGCTTTTATTGCCTGGTTTTATTGTTCAGTTATTTCAGGAGGGGAGTGCAAAGAACCCAACCGTTTCAAGGCGCGAGTCAAGATGCTATAAATCAAAGGGATATGGGGGGTGGGCTGGGCACTCCATGGGAGTTATAAGCTTTGATGAATTAACAGATTTCTTGGTTTCCCTTAAACCCATTGCTAGCCAGTTCAGGTATTCCACCTTGTCTTCAACAAACCAGCAGCGAATGCCCCCCCAGATATTTTTATATATTAAAAAAATAGCCCAGCAGAGGTTCTTCTCGTCTCCTTGACTTTGGAGGCAGGGAGCCTTAGTGAGGGTCCCGTGTGAACAGGTCCCATCATATTTCTCTCTTGACCTGGTTAAGGTGGTTTCTCATGTTGAAGAATGGGAGAAACTGCCCATTTGCTGTCTGTTGGTTGACTGCTGAAAGTCTGAATGTTGAAGGCTACTGGTGGTAAATAAAATAAGCACAGAGCCACTGAGAAGCCACCAAACTTTCAGTATTTGCGTGTTTTCTCTTTCTCTATTTTGTCCCTGTCAAGGTAGAAGGGCTTCAAAAAATCACAAAACTCAAAACATGGGCTTTTTTGGGAATAATTTTTAATTACTTAGCACTTAGAGCCTAAATTACTGTTTTTCTTGAAACACCTCATAAATGTCAAGTTTTAGAAAGAGTATGTGGTAAACATTTGAGGGTGATACTGCGTGTTTCGCATGTCAAGTAACATGATAAAACATAAGGCAGCTTAACAATGGTATGGCAACAGGTCTTCCAAAATTAACTGTGCCGGTTGCAAATGAATCTCATTGACTTATTTCAAACTAGGTATGAGCATTTCTTGACCAAAGCCCAGAGAAGAGAATGACCCTTATATGAATTACAAATTTGCAAGAAAAATACAGGATGATAGGAGGGTTTAAATTTTTTTTTTTTTTTTACTTTTTCAGAATTTTTTCTTCTCTCAAGTTGTCTGTTAACAACTGTGTGGTTGCTTAGATGAGCATTTAGTCTCATCAGAGGGATCTTTGCCAACACAAATGCCAGTTCAGAAGCTGTACCAAACTGCTGCAGAGCACTGTCATTATTCAAATGTTTGTAAAAACATCCTGGTTTTATGAGTGAGTATAGCGAATCCTGTAAATGAAGAATCAATTGGAGACTGACTAAACAAATTCAAAGTCCGATGGATCTTTTTGGTGCAGAACCACCTTACATTGCTCCTGGCTCTCAGATAAACTCTTTTATGCTTATGAACTAATGCCGTGTAGTAGTAGGGCTGCAATAATAACAGCGCTTCCACAGGGATGAGTAGCCCAGGCAGCCCAAAGCATTTAATGGCATCAGTGTTTCCTATAAATGAAGTGTGCAGCATTACATTTTATTGTCAGGAAATAGCTAATTTGTCTCAAGGCATCTGGCTCTTGATTTTATTAACCTGTAGGATGCCTTGGCAAAGAAGCGTGTATATAACATTATATCAAAAAGATAATTATTTCCAGAAAGGCATCACTTCCATGTGAAACCTTCCAGTGTTTCATACAACAGGCAGTGGAATAATTGTCAATGTTATACCTAATCAGAAAATGACAATCTCAGGAGGGAATAAAAGCAAATAATTTTTCATTAGCTTCTTGAAAAAAACATTTTATATATATATAATATATATAATTTTATATATATATATATGCACTTCAGCCTCCCTTTAGTTATTTTGATGCTTACAATAATAGCATTTCATATTCTGTCAACTTCCATCTAAGCAGTTAACAGACATTAATTGAGATCCATGGTCTCACACCTTTCCCCTTGATGAGAGATGGTGGAGTGGAAATGGAAGAAAAGCCGAGGGCCTGACGGCCAGAGCTGCGGGTGGCCCTTGGTGAACAGCGTGCTGAGAGTCTGCCTGCCATGCCTTCCCAGTGCTGCCAGCTCCAGCAGCTTCGCTGCGGGACTTGCAGCTTTTGGTGCTGTCCTGGAGGCTTCCCTATCTGAAGTCATGTTAGTATAGAACCATAGAATGGTTTGGGTTGGAAGATCATCTAGTTCCAACCCCCCTGCCATGGGCAGGGAGACCTCCCACTAGACCAGGCTGCTCAAAGCCCCATCCAACCTGGCCTTGAACAATTCCAGGGATGGGGCATCCACAACCTCCCTGGGCAACCTGTTCCAGTGTCTCACCACCCTCACAGTAAAGAATTTCTTCCTAGTATCTAATCTAAATCTACCCTATATTGTGTTAGTAGGAGACTTTCATAGTCAAAGAGACCAGCGTGGATGGCGGACTCCAAAGGCTTGGAAATTAGAGCATAAAAGAAAATGAATGCTTTCTATTTCAAAAATCTTGTAATTCGGAAGGACAATCTTATGTGGCTTGATGTGTGGTTTCTGTGAGTGCGGGGTTGTTGGAGTGATTTCCCTGAGCCAAGTGGGCAGTCACGAATCTCAGGAGAGCACCGGCAGCTCCAGATGCCTGCTCTTGACCCTCTGCTGCTCTTGGGGCTGGGAGAGGCTGCTTGCACTGAAACCTCATGTGTCCAGCCAGGGTTTGTGAGACACCATCCTGCAGCCACAGCTCGTCCTAGGCTTTGGTATTGTGCTTGCTACAAAGCCCTCCTCCCCACCATCCTCAGAGCCAGGACTGGCCAGCCTTAAGGGTCACATTTTTGTTGCATACAATAAGCACAGACGAGGTGTCGTTACTTCTGTTAATAGTTAGTGCTAGGGGCCTCTACGTTAATCATTCAGGGGAATACATACTGCAAGTTTGCCCTGAATTTGTGAGCAGGCTCCAGACCCCACATCTGTTTTCCCAACGAGACTGACAGCCCAAGCCTGCGGGTCTTTGCTGGATGGGTGAAGCCTTCCAGCTCCTGCTGGACCAGCCCCACTGGTGACACACAGAGAGTTTGAAATCTCCCCTTAAACACTCTTCCTGCGGTGCTGGGGCACTAAACATCAGCCATGAGCGAACCTGGGGCAACAGGCACTGGCTTTTGAAAGAGCTCAAAGCTGTTTAAGAAGTTTGAGCGGTTTCAGCGATAGTGGCGGCGTCCCAGCTGAGTGGGAGGAAGCTCCCTGTTGAGACAGCAGCTCCTTCAACTTCTTACATGTTATTTTGTGGATGATCATCTGCCCAGCTCGAACTGTTTTCCAAAGCTCCCCTTGTGCTGCTGGAGGCAACCTGAAGCTGCAGGCACAATGGGGTCCCTCCAGACCACTGGCTCCTCTTTAAGCTGGGTGGTTAGTTTGGCCATTGCAGCAGCAGGGCAGGTCGGGAGCCTTGCCAGGCTGGCTCCTAGTCCCACACATCAGGCTTGAGCCTAAGTGGCAATCTAGATGTACTGCAGAACGTTGGGTCTGTCTGCGTTTGAAAGGTGACGCTGCAACCCGGTTGGCGTAGGGCTGGTCTAGTGGGAGGTGTCCCTGCCCATGGCAGGGGGGTTGGAAACAGGTGATCTTTAAGGTCCCTTCCAACCCAAACCATTCCGTGATTCTGTGACTGTGAGTCCTGATCAGGCAGCGTGGCTACCCAGCACTTTGTACCCAGTTGCAGTAATGGAATTACTGGGAATTGGAGTAAAATCCTTTTTTCATTTGATTCATTTGACAGATTTGACAAAACTCCTTCTAAAAATACACGGAGCACGCCCACACGAACCTTCTCCCCTTGCCAAGGCTATCCGTGATCTCTGTAGCACCCAAGGTATCAGTAACTATGACAGATGGTACCAGGTAGCCTATACTTGCCTGATACTTTTATATACACCTAAATCTGTAGTTGGGCTAACAGATTATAGATTGATTAAATAAATAAGTAAAACCCAGCTATAATTTAATATTTTATTATTATAATACATTATTTATTCATGAGAAAGAAATATATAAATATAATCCAGATTATAAAAATTAATAGCATATGGTTGGGCTAGCATTATAAAAATAATGTTTGTCAGTCAGCAATAACTGCTTTTAGGTATGGATAGCAGGTATGATGTTTGCAGAACGGCTGCTGCTTATGTTGAGCAAAGCTGTCTGTAAGTCCCTCCACAGCACAGACGGGAACAATCATCTGATTCAGTTGGGATTAGATCTGTGTAATTTAGTATTGTGGAGGAAGATGAAAAGATTTCGGAGAGGGTGCTGTTTTGTTAGTGGAAAAGATAAATTGGAAGTGCTGCTAAAAAGCTTTGGGTTTTACTTTCAGATACAGAGAAAGGAGACTACAGAGAGAATTTACTCTGCGATCTCTGACTAGCAGAGGATTGGCCACCTGATGGAGAAAATTACACTAAATAGCGCGGTCATTTAGTTACTGTTTTGTCAGCTGAGGTTATCTGGTTATCCAGAGCCCATGTGCATATTCTTTCTGTTTGCAAAAGCTTTCCTTAAATAATGCAACCTAACAATCAAGCCTCACTCCAGGATAGAGCTATAGCCATATAATTGTTTGTCTATGTTTTATAACTTTGCCAAAATTAAAAAGTTTATATTTAAAACTTTCACTGTCAAAATATGCTCACAATTTCTGTTCTCTGAAACCATTTAGCTGTTTGCTAGAAAGAGATGAACTGACTTGCTTGAGCGACAAAGCTCCAAATATTTTAGCACAGGTAGAGCCCTAGAGCAGGGCGGGAAAGCTGGGTGGGGAGTTGGGCTGGTGTCAGGGTTTTTCCCCTACTCTCCCTGTGAAAGTATCCCTGAAAGACTGCCGTTTCTGCTGTATTATTTCATTCTGCATGCAGGGGCTGCGTGTCCATGGTGGAGAGGGTTATGGGAGCCGGTAAGGGATAGGTGGGAATGCGGAGGCAGGAGCTGGGAGGCAGGACTGAGCCCTTCGGGCTGGGGAGGGGGCTCAGGTGGGATTGAGCTGGAGGCATCAGGAGCCACAAGCTGCCAGGAGGAATAGAAGAGGTCAGGGTAAGGCGTGCAAGGGTAAAAATTCACTTACCGCCATTACAGAGTGTAGACTCTTTTGCTAAGGAACCAGAGTGGCCATCTCCCCTTGGCATCTTTATGACAGCTGAGCAGAGGATTATTCCTGCCTCATCGAGCAGTTTCGGGCTGCAGGCATGCAACCTGGGAACTTCCTAGCCCCTTCCTCACTTGTCATATGGGGTTGCTTACAGCACCAGAGGGAGACACCGAACATGAAAAAAAAAATCAGTTTTCAAGTTGCCTGTACAAACTTGACTGTATTCTCCCAAATGGTAACAAGGGCAGTCTTGGGTTACCTGCTCACACACAGCATTTTCCACAGACTTGCGAATGGTTCAGGGTACATGGGCTGGGGGAATGTGTCACGGCTATGGGGAGAAAGAGGCTGTTGCCTCCAGGACCTCTGCATTATCTGCTGCAGGAACTGGGAAAATGTGCAGTGAATAAGACGGAGCAAGGGGAAGTCTCCTGGGACAGGCTGTTAAATACTGCCCTGGAGAACTTGATTTTCTTCCTGACGCTGCCTGAATTCCACAGGGATTTAAATCACATCACTTCACTGACATTTTTCACAGGTGATGCCTGTGCGTTCTTCAATTTCTGGATTTCTTATCTGAGCCCTTCAGTCTGACTTGTTGAAATGAAACGAAGAACACTTGGAGTTTCCAATGGAGACGAGGAGAGCTCTGCTTTGCTCTGGAGAAATATAGTGCTATAAAATGCCAGGTTCCCTAACAAAGTAAAAGTGTAAACATGTCAAATGACTTAGCCCTGTTGATGTTAATATCCCTGTGCCACAAGCCTCTGTTTGTAAAATGGATGTAAGGAAGTCTCCTCATCTCACAGGACTTTTGGGAGAACACAGTCATTGTTTTGGGGAAAAAGCTCATGTGCTGAGGAGTACGTAGGGAGGTGGCTAATTCTGTCTCCACAACAGAAGTGGAGTAACATGTAATAGGGGAAGCATTGGTGGAGCACCGAACAAAGATGGAAACAATACAGGGAATTAACTCTTAACGGCGTCGGATGGTCTTTCGCCACTCCCCCGGTGAGGAATATCAGCTGAGCAGCTATTCTGTGTGCAGAGAGGAAGGTCAGGAGTGTTGCAGAGAGGACGACAGTGTATGCCCAGGATAGTGTACGCCCAGGATAGCGTCTGACCAGGCAGCACAACACAGAGGTGGTGGAGCTAAGCTAGGTTTGCAAAGGCAGCCTTACCTGGGGAGCCCTGTGCTCGGCGCTGCCAGCTGCTCCCTGGGCTATGAGTGATGCTGCACAGCGCAGCGCCCAGCTGCAGGCACCGAAAGAAAGTCCAAGGAGGGAGACCGACAAAACGCCCTGCAGCGGTGCTCGCTTGCTCCTGCCAAAGGTCCTCACCTTTGGGTGCTCTCTGCACTCAAACGCCTTCGCCCAAAGGTGCTCATGCACCTCAGAGGTACCAGCTAAAGAGAGCTCAGGGTACCACTGGCAGGTACACACATATGCGTCAGGGCTGAGTTGGAGAATTAATTTGCAATTCAAATGTAGCTACTGAGGTAGATAAATCTAATTATTTAGAGACATTCAAGCCAGATTTCTGAGTGCCACACTCATGTGTATTTGTCAAAAACGATCATTTGCTTCATTTACTCTGCAATGATTTTCATATTTTGAATTGTCACCTCAGCTCTTAAAGTTGTGATGTATGGCTGGCACCGAAATATCTGAGGAACTCCAGACAAAGAGTAAATGCTTGGGAATGTGGCCGAGGCTATTCCTGCTCCAGTACGACAACAAGCAGGCTTTATTGCTTAGTGCTCGCCTTCAGAGCTAATACACCCCACCATCTGGCAGGTGTACACGAAGAGAAAGCAGCACGTCAAAAAGTCAGATTATCATGGCACCTGTGTGCGTAAGCACGTGGAGGAGGCCAGGAACAGAAGCCGTACGTTTCAGAGAATGAAGCCTCAGCAGGTGAGTTCCCCGTGAGGTAATGGGAAAATCTTGCTCGCCTTATCCACCTCGGTAATTTCGCTGAGATGAACTTGCATGAGAAAGGCAGGCAGGACCATGTAAGGTCTGGTGAAAGATACAGGAGGGACACGACTGAGGCAAGAGATCAAAATTACAACGCCTTGGTAAGGCAGAAATGGAAAGAAATTGGGAGTAGACGTGCAGCAAATTTTCCGAGAGCACAGAACTAATTTTACTCTTTTCAAATGCAACATTATGAACAGTATGTAATTTTCAGCCCAAGCAGATCCGGCACTAGCATATTTTAGAGGTTTTTCATGTGGAGTGGCACACTGCAGCTCCAGGCCCTCTGTTCCTCATGATTAACGCATCCTGCTTTCTGTGTACGAGAAACCTCGAGCTGCGCAGGTACATAACGGGCACATAAACGGGAAGAATTCAGAAAGCGTTTTTCTCACAACCTCAAGGACCGAAAAATCCAGAGAATTTTGCTTATTCATTTCACCCGACCTCATAGCTTTGGTGAACTCTGTCCCTCGCTAAATAAGAAACCTGCTTGTTCTGCTTTTTGATGGATGATTCTATTTGACTACCCAGCACTTTACAACTAACGCAGTATTTCTGGAAAGGCTCATATTGTGCAAATCAAAGATATGTTTTTGGATCATAACCAAAAATATTACGGGACAGTGTCCTCAAAAACAATCTTTATTCAGTATTTTTATTCTATCAAATTTGTTTTCTTGCCCTAACTGCTGTACATCATTGTGACACATTCTTTTGCTGAAAGACTTCCAGAGGGGAATATTAAGTTTTCTTTCCTTCGACATTATATGCTTGGAGACCTTGATTTTTAAAAGGGAGACAAACCCTCCTCCAGTGTTAGGGCCTAGATATAGATATGTTTGATTCTATCGGCCACTGAAGAACATAGCTGAATTTGTTCCTTTGCTTAGCTGTGATCGGAATGGAAAGCACACAGCACACGAGACCGTAAGTCACTCCTTCTGGCTAATTAACATGACTGTATATTACCTGTCTTCCCATCAGAAATGAGACATATAGAGAAGCCTACAAGCCTGATGGCTCCCTATGGATTGTCGTGGCTCTGGCATCTAGACTAACATCAAAATGAAGAATCAATAGGCTTTTGCACTGACAAGATGGTCTCGAAGACCCAAGCCCGTTACATTTTAGGGTGTGCTTTCAAACGTCAGTGTTTCTCCCCCATGCTGATGCCCGGGGTGTAATGTGCTGATCTCCTTGTGTGCCAGCAGACGGGCAGGGCTATTGGGCAGCCTGCTGGTAGCCATGCCCACAGTGCCCCTGCCCGTCCTCTTCTCACCGTGGAGCGCCTGAGCTGATTTGGTGGAAACCATATGTCTGGGAGGAAGCGGGGCTCCCCACTGGGATGGGGCAGCACAAGGGCAGCCTGGCAGCCCAGCCCCCTCCCAGGGCTGGGGGGGTGGTGCCGTGCTGTGCCCCTATTATAGAGCAGAGCCCCACCAGGGAGACAAAATGGAGATGTTGCTCCTGTGTCTGCAAGGTCAATGGGAAGGTGGGAAATGGGTATCCCCACAAACTCCAAAACCCCTCTGGACATCTGCCAGCCCCTCCAGATCAGCACGGACCTCATGAGCTCCCTGCCCATAGTCCCCGTGACTCAGTGTCCCCCCCTGCTTACCCACAGCCTTCCACCACCAACACCTGAGTTTCACCACTGTCTGAAAGGAGACCTGCTAGCTCATTTGCTCTTAGGATAGTAGTGTTCAGTTTTTGTCTAAACTGCCAAGAAATCTTTAAACTGGTGCCAATGGTGAAGCATTTCTCTAACTCTTGTGTGACACTATTGCTACCTCGTCTGGCCCCTGTTTGCAGGTCATCTTATCACACCCATCAGGTTGGATGCATGGAAACGTCAACGATCCAAGAAATGTGGTCTCAGTGTGATGATTTGACTGTTTGAATACCCACTTTGTGCGGTATGTTGTAAGTCTAAAGAGGATGAAATGATTGAGTAAGTTTTGGCTACTCATAAATTTTGCAAAGGGGGTGGGGGAGGCGAGGCAGGCCTGGGCAGCAGTTGAAAGGAATAACAAAAGAAGAACTATTGATGGGTAGTAGAAAGGTGTTGGTTTGATCATTTATTTGATTTTCCTGTACTACTTCCTGTCTAGCTTGCATTAGGCCCAGTGGATTCATGAAGTTTGAATGAGTTTACAATATTTTTCAGATAAGAGCTGTCCTTGTACAAAAAAAAAAAAAAAAGGTAAGATGTAGTATTCAATTGTGCAAGAATAGGGAGAAAGTACAGAGCAGCAGACTCAAGGCAAATAGACTAAGTGTTGGAGAATGTTGCCATGCTGCCAATCTATCTTTTAATGATTGTTTATTAAGAACAGACAATATGTGAGCTCTCTCTTTCTGGCTTCTCTTCAGCTAGACGCCATCAATAGAGGAAGGCTAACAACTGTGTTTTCGGGATAGACATATATTAGGAGCATGTTAGAGGCTACAAAGAGACAAAGAATGGTGCAGGTACGGAAAGAGTACTGTGTTTACGTTTTCTGTGATGAAAACAACATAGATTTGAATGCTGCTTTCCTATTGATTCTTGTTGATTTCATTGAGAAATACACACAGTCAGAGATGTGGAGTTTGATTTTATGTGGCGAAACATTTAAGCAAAGCTGTCACTGGCTTTTCAAGGCAAAAATTCCATTACTGGGATTTTGACATCACTTTCTATTTTCTCAGAATTATTTTAAGATCTGGTATCATCCCTGCATTTCCCCAATATCCTTTTTTTAGTTCACTGTTTATTTCCTTTCTACAGAGGGCATCACTAAGGTATATTTTGCCTTCTTTTTCTGCTTTGTTCCCCATTCCACTTATTTCTTTCCTTGTCTGTTAATCTCCTTTCTCTCCTTGCGTGCTTTCTATTCTTTCATTTGCCCCTTTTTATCTCCGCCGTGCAAGCTCTCCCACTTTTACATTAATAGGTCAGCAACAAACAGTCTGCAGTTTTAGATGGCCTATCTTTTGCAGTAAAGAAAACGAGCCTTTCCATTTGTGAACAAAAATGTTCTTGGTAACTTTGAATTAATTTTTCTAGCAGTTTGAAATGGTGAAAGAGAAAGTCTGAGGTGGGCCTCTGAGGAAGGTGGGCCTCCTGCAGAGGCAAATGCTCTGGTGTATATGACATTCTCCATTCTGAAAATGTTAAAGAAGACATGCTTAAAGAAGGCATTTGATGGAGCTGGATGCACTAAACATCTAATACAGTGGATCTTGCTATCAAATGCTGCTTGCAACACAACTATTTCATAGTGTTCAGTTACTGAACCCCTTAATTGTCTCCACTGGAGTCACAGGGATATCTATAGAACTACCTCCATGTAATGCAATCATCAAAATATCTGCATACATCTGGAAAAACAACTACAGTGCTGTTTAAGATTTCTTTCCCCTTCCAAATTTGCTTGCTGAATGACTCTGCCAGTTCTCTTCCATTATTTGGCATCCTCAGTGTGTTATGTGACACAAACAATGCCTGCTGTGGGCGCTGGTCTGTCTGGCATCCCTAAATTTCATGACAGAGGTGAACTGAAATTTCCCCACATGAGCATTTAGCTCTTTGTTCCAAGGAGCAGAAGGAGAGCTCCTCCTGTTGGTCCATGTACTGTACCCTACCATCCTCTTTGACCTGAAATGGGGAAGACTTCAGGTACGGTGGTAGTTTCCTTCAGGTAGGGACTATTAACATGAGATTTGAGACTAAGGTCACAATCCTTTTCCTACCACTTGTGTGCAAATGAAGTGTAAGGATATACATAATACATGGTTGGACTCAATGATCTTAAAGGTCTTTTCCGACCAGAATGATTCTATAATTCTATGATAATGGTGAATGAGAACAGCTCAGCCAGAACTATGGAAGATATGGGGAACATCAGTGGCAGAAATGCGGTGTCTGGAGAAGTGCTTCTTCTGTTTCCATGGTTAATCTTGCTTTTCTTCAGCCAGATAATTTGGAAAGTGGGAGCCCAAGAGGGTCCCTAGTTTGGCACTGGCAGTAATTCCCACTGGCCAACTTAATCCAGACTCCTGCATCTGACTCAGTTGCTCCAGTTAGGAGGTTAACCCTCTCCACTGCATCAGTGGAAAGAGAGATCCTGCAGAGCCTGTTGAAAGCAGGACCTTAATTCAGCTTGAAGGACATTTTGCGTCAAGGATGAAAGGAATCTGGTGGGACGCTTGGCTCAGGTAGGTGGCATGAATACTCAATTGTGGAGCAAAGCAACTGCAGCAGAAAAGCACTCACCTAAAGCTGTGCTAACGTAATTTTGAATAATGAATATGTGAGAGGAAACCAATTTGCTTTTAGATATCCCACAAACAGAAAAAAATCATCAGATAAATTATTCATTGTGAATTATTTGCACAGGTTGATAGGAACTCATTAAAGACTGAAAGACTGATTTGCAAGAAAGAAATGGAGAAAGTCTTTACTCTGGTATTTCTCTTCTCCTAAACTTCCAATAATTGTCTATCCAGCAAATGAATTTTTCTCTTTCTTCTGCTGTTACTCTGTACTTCCTGGACCATCCTTACTGAATGTTTTATGGCAGAGTTTTTCCATGAGCCAAAGAGCTTGAATATCACAGCTACATATTAAAGTGCATCAGAAAACAGTAGAAGACATCACATTTTCTCCACTTACTTGTGGCTGAATTGCTACAAATTTTTAAATTGCTGTACTTAAAAGTATTAGCTACAGATACATAAATCTCCCATTTTTTTAAACACATCCCAGCCTCTACAGGCCAAGAATCCAGCTTTTACATTAAGTAATATGACAAGCAATTCTAGGTGTCTCTGTTTCTGAATACCCAATCTGAGCCAATTTAAAGGCACATAGCTTGGGGCAACCTAAATCGCTATACCATACTTAAGCTGGAAAATACTGGATTCTTGTAGAAAAAGGGCTGAATCAGTATCTAGGTTGATAGTTTCAAGCAGTTCTTTGTGTAACCTGTTCTTTAAACCCTGCTAAAGATGGCTCCACGGGCAGCCTAGGCAGCATATTCCCAGTGCATGCCTATTCTGGGAATGAGGATATGCAAATTGAATTATATTTGCTGCAATTTAAACTGATTTTGTCTTGTCCCACCTTCAGGGGACACGGGAAACATTTGATACCTGTCCTTCTTATATATCCTTTTCATACAGAAAAGTGTTACTGTGGTGCTCCTCAAATTCATCTGTACTAGACTGAGCAGGCTTTCCTGCAGAAGGTGGATTTCCCTGACTCCTCATTCTCATTCAATTCTGTACCAAGTGTCATGCCCACAGTGTTCAGCTGGAGACTCATCAGGTCCAAGGAGAATGGAAAAAAAAAAAAAAAAATCTTCCACGTCTTCTGTATGTTATTCTTTTAAGAAATTGGCTGAGGATTAGATGCGGTGGCTTTGTAGCATGGCCACAGTTTTCACTCATGGTGAAGCAGTGACCAAGTGCAACTCCAGATGCTCTTCTGCAGATCCGCTCTTTAACCATTTTTTTCACGTCTTGTGCTTGCACCGCTGATTTCTATTTCCCCTGTGGATTTACCTTTTCTGAATTTCGTATTGTCGATTTCACATCATTCTTCATTGACTTCTGTTTGCAGCCTCTGAAATTCTGCAGTCCTTCCTGACTTACACGGACAACATCTTATTAATATACTCTCCCTTCTGCTACCCATGCTGCTAGTAGTGAAAACACTGAATAGAGCTGGCCCTGGACAGCCCATGTGGGATCTCCCTTCCACACGTCTGCTAAGGGTAACACTGAGTGTGCAAAATACAGGCAAACACACAGAGAGTGCAAATGTGTAGCAACAGAGGACAGAGATGGAGCAGAAATTGGACGTGATAATTCCAGTTGTGCCACAATAGCTCTGGGATTTGAACACAATTTAATTTCATAGTCACTTTTTCTTTCCCAATAGTGCCATTTGACACTGTAATTGCTTTGTATTCAAAGCACAGATCAAAACTACTACCACCACAAAAATTACTATGTTTCTGTAACCATTGAAAAAAATAATGATATGGCCTCTCCACAGATGATTTAATTCTAGCGCTCATTGTACTTACACTACACCCACAGTACACTGTTCGTAAAAATTACCAGTATGCTCGCCCCTTGCTCCCTCGGCAGTATTTTGGATATAAGTTGTTAGATCATCTTTCTCTGTTTCTGTGGTTTAGTGACGAAAGTAGGAAGTTGTTAATTTTGCCAGAATTACAGATTGCTTTCCTTTGCCAATGGAAGTTGTGATGGCTTAAGCTGGAGGGGAGTGGGCTGAGATCACCCTTTTGCATTGGAATATCTTATGTGCGTGTGTGTGAGATAAATGAAGATGAG
Organism: Fratercula arctica; assembly: GCA_947846985.1. NCBI lineage: Eukaryota > Metazoa > Chordata > Aves > Charadriiformes > Alcidae > Fratercula > Fratercula arctica. The sequence continues at coordinate 86,267,337 of CANTUZ010000001.1, read as the reverse complement.
AATAAATGAGGAGAGGGAAGGAGGATGGCAGTGCAGGAGGGCAAGGTGCCAGGGAAATCTTTCTCTAAAGAAAGACAGAGCTGTCTGGAAATGTGCATTGTCACTCCCAGGGGAGAGGGGGACAGTCCTGCTGGAGGGCTGCAAAGCAGTGCCTTTGCACGCCTTGGAGGCTTGGTGGGACAATCCGTGGATCCAAACTGGCAGGAGCCTGGCTTTCAGCAGATCCGTGTGTCCCCTCCCAGTTTTTAGGGCATGCCGGAAATTTACCGGTTCTACAACCACCTGTGGAAAGCTTTTTTTCCCCCCTCTCCTTCTCCCATGGGCTTTGTGACCGAGGAGAAAGCCCAGGCATTAGAAACCCTTCGGTGTTTCATTACTGGCACAATGGGCTGTAAACACATTGCTGGAAAAATGCAGTCCTTCAACCAGTGACCTAGTTAGGGCTCCTATGTCTGCAGAAATTTGGATTTCCTGCCTAGGCGGCTTCTAGCTAACCCCTGGTAAGCTGTTCCTTTTTCTCTCCCGCTCTCTGCAGAAGGCTGTCGCTCTCTCTTTGCAGGTGTAATTCAATCAAACGGGCATTGCGTGTTCCTCGCCAGTCATTGCCGAGTCCCCCAGGCACTGACCGAGCCATTGCCTACCCATCGGCCTCGCCGGGAAGTTGCATAATGCTGCAGCCACACAACGGAGAAAGGGATATTTTTTAAATGTGTGCTTTATTTTTTTTTTTTAAACCTGTATAAATAAATACAAAATGACAAAGAGGTTCATGTTTACTAAACATTGCATTTGATTGTATGACGTTACACAGTGTGTGTCACAATAGTTCACCTTGTAATTGTGTCCTTTTAGCTGTTGGTGCATAATTCTATAACTCATAGGATACAATTAGTCCTGAAGCTGCATCCAGCCACCCTTTTAGTGGAACCCCTGAGTGCTTACAATTGCAAGAGTGTATTAGGGGAGCGCTTGAGCCAATTGGCCGAAATTGGGGATTTTCATAAGAGAGAGCTGGCATCGCAAAAGAAGAAGCTATTGAGAGGGGTGGGATAGATTCTCCAGAAAAGAAAAAGTATTAAAGCTTTGGAGCATTTTTATTTCTGATCTTCTTCCCCTTAGCGGTTAACAGAAATAAATATATCTGAAGCAATCAAAGTCAGGAGAGATCGTGGGTTCATTCAGGAACGTGAGTTTTTTCACGCTCACTGAGAGCAGGCAAATGGACAGACCTTGCATGATCAGATTTTACCTGAAGAGCTGGTTCATACTTTGATAAGGGTAAAGATATACTCAACCACTTGATGAAATGCTGACTCTCCAAACCACTTACCATTCTCACCCAGTGAAGGTCAACTGCCAAGGTTTTATAGACACGCTCTGGTCATGACTTGCTTGCTTGCTTGCTTCTTTAAATTGCACTCCATGTGCTTTTTCACATTCATTCTCTCTAATTCTCTTCAGAATGCTTGAACAGAGATACTTTACCTTCACATTTAGAGCTTATAAACGTATTTGCTGGAAACAGGTTTTTCATTCTGTCTGGCCTATTTAAAGCAAATTGTTTTCAGGTTGATTTGAATTTTGTACAGATTTTTCCTGTTATTCTGTGAAATACATATATTTCATACGTATTTTAGGAATGGGGGTAGCTGTAAAGGATGACCCTTGACTGCTTTAGATCTATGATTGGCCACCTAAGCATGGTTTATATTTGCTTACTGTCTGACTTAATATATATTAATGGGAACTATGTCTAAGGAAACAATTGTGGATGTGCGAGTACCAGGCAACTGAGGACATTACGCATAAGACATAACAAGAAATTAAGAACTGTAAAGAGTTTTGGGGCTTTGATGATCTTTCCCTGACTTTATTTTTCCTGGATGAGGGAATTTTTGGTAACATTTAGCAGATTCTGCATTCAAATCTGTATTTCCAGATGAGTACTGGGTTTGCTATTGTTTGCATTTGCTATTGCCTTCCTGATAAGCGATGCTCACTTGTGGCACCATCTTCTCCGCATGGTAGAGTTAGAGCTTGATACGTTCTTTCCCTTTGGCAGCATTTTGAAATAAGCTTGGTTGGCATCTGCCTTACTGAGGAACTATTTACCACTTTGCTGTTCCATAAAATGATTACATCCAAACACTGGTAACCTCACTGCTTTGATACTGGACATACTGCTGTTACCTGCCTCTGTGACAGGGCTGAGACCTGATGGGAGTAAGTCAGAAAAGATGTGTCTTTCCTCAGCTCAGCCTCTGTCTCTCCCTTCCTGCACAGAAGTTTTTGTAAATGATTTTATATGCTTCAAATTTGTCAGACTCAGTAAGACTTTCCTAGCAGAACAAAGTTAAAAATACGAACTTTTTTTTTAAAAAGGAAAACCCAGTATTTTCTGCTGAAAATCTCAAATCCGGCAAGTCTATCCTCCTCTCTTCCCCTTTCCAATGTTTTATTTCCACTGGGCAACATGTTTTGAATCCAGCTGTTACACTCTCCTTGGAGTACACTGAAAGCCCATAGTTCTTCCTGGCTTTGGAGTGGAATATCAAGCACCTTTTGAAAATCTGGTGGTGGAAGATGAGGCTCACAAAATCACTGGTAATTAAGCCTCATAAAATCAGCTGCCATTTAGTAAAAGTAATGGGATGCTTATCTGCTTTCCAATTCTCTCCCTGCTGTGACCACCTTAATTTCCAAACTGACAGAGGATAAGAGGATAGATGTGGCAGATGCGGAAAACCTTCTGGGGTGAATAAAAGAGTTCATATTTAAAAAGATTTGTTTGATAGAAATAAATTCTCTTTCACCAAACAGTTATCTCAATAAAACCTGCAATATGAATCTCAGACGGGCTGTGTGGCATGAAGCCAAAGGCTGAGGGCTACCAAGCACTAGAAAAGTGCAAGCATAAGTATGCCTGGATGGCATCCATAGCACATCTACATCTTAGCGCATCTACAGACTACCACAGAGGCCAATTTTTCTTATAAGCTTTTAAAGAACATTAAAAATATCAATGCCCTCCTTTGTACATCTCTCTGATGAAGGAGTAATAAATCTTTGCCCTGCAGTGGCTCGGGTACGGGTTGTTTCCCATTACACCCATGCTGGTCTGTGCTCACCTCTGTGTTCCACCTCCTCGGTCACTTGGGCAGTGTCAGAGCGACCTTCAGCTTTAGAAAGAGGACTGCCAAAACATAATCCGGCCTTTGGCTTCAGGGGGAAGAGAAAAATAGTCATGTGGAATGTGACGGGCTGTTCTTTGAACAAGTGTTATTAGCCATAACTCCCAGGAAGTCTGTGGCGAGGTGTTGATGTACACAAAGAGCACATTGTTGAAGTATTTTTTCCATCGTTTTTTCCATTTCTCCCTTACTCAGGCTCCACAGTTTAAAGCTCTGTTTGTTGCAGTTATCAATAATTTAAACTCTTACCTTATTTTCAGCCTGGTGTTGCAACAGACCACCTGAAGAACTCTCCAGGGCCGTGAGTACATTTGGGAGTTTTTCTGTGTAGGTTTTTATGGAGTTCTCTATAATAAATTTAGGCATTTTTCACCTCAGTCGACTTTTTGTCTCCCTTCACTTTCCCGTTTCCAATATGTATTTGTCATTTCTGCCTATGAAACATTCGCCATAAACTTATTATTTTCTTCACACTTCAAATATTTTGTATTCTGAGATCTTGGCTTTTGAAGCACATTCTGGGCAAAAAAAGGAACGCATCGATGTTAGCAATCCTTTCTATAATTCTGAAGTCATCTATCTCAGGTCCAAATTTCCCCCTTTCTAAGCCCAATTCTTTTAACCTTTTCCTGTAAATTAGATTCTTCAGGCTTGGTGTCACCACCGACTGCGAGGCAATAACTATTCCTTTGATAGAGAGGTTTGCAGAGTGCCGAATGAGTAGTTTAAATGTTCTCTCTCTCTTTCTTTACTCTCCCCATTTCTGCAACTTCCATATTATAAATCTGCTGTATAGCATCCACACAGATGGTGATATTAAATATAATATGATGTTCTGACACTGAGCTTTGAATGTTTCTCCTTTCTAGATCTAATAATATATGGTATGTCACTCACATATATCAGAGGTATGTCAGAGCAGCAAAATGTTGTTGGCTTTCATACAACCACAGAATCAGAATGGTTTGGGTTGGAAGGGACCTTAAAGATCATCTAGTTCCAACCCCCCTGCCACGGGCAGGGACACCTCCCACTAGACCAGGCTGCTCAAAGCCCCATCCAGCCTGGCCTTGAACACTTCCAGGGACGGGGCATCCACAGCTTCTCTGGGCAACCTGTTCCAGTGCCTCACCACCTCCATAATGAAGAATTTCTTTCTTATATCGAATCTAAATCTACCCTCTTCCAATTTGAAGCCACTATCCCTCATCCTGTCACTACGTGCCCTTGTAAAAAGCCCCTCCCCATCTTTCCTGTAGGCCCCCTTTAGGTACTGGAAGGCCACTATAAGGTCTCCCAGGAGCCTTCTCTTCTCCAGGCTGAACAACCCCAACTCTCTCAACCTGTCCTCAGAGGAGAGGTGCTCCAGCCCTCTAATTGTCTTTGTGGCCTTCCTCTGGACTCACTCCAACAGACCCATGTCCTTATGCTGGGGGTCCCAGAGATGGACACAGTGCTCCACCTTCCAGTAAGATCCAAGCTATTGACAGAAACGGCTCCCATCAGAGGGGTTAATGAGCAGGAATAATCCTGAAATTATAATGTGGTCACTGCCACTGGAGCCAACAGCAGGAGAGGCTCAGCAGAATCCTACCTCTCTTGCAGCCAGGGATAGTGTATACTGACTGGTAAAACTGTCAATAGGGAAGTCTGGAACAGCTTGCAATAGCATGCTGAGAGGAAAGAAAAGAGAAAAATTCAATTGCACATGTTCTTGACTCAGGAATCACCTTAAGAGAGCCCCTATTTCCCACTTCCCACTGTAGGTAATGTGCCTGAGGGCTTACTTTGTCCAGAAAGAAAATTGATCGAATCTTCAAAAGAAAAGTAAAAAACATCCCTCCAACACATAAGTATTTTATCAGGAAGGTATGGCTATTTCAGAAACATTAAAAGTAGGCTGCTCTTCTCTAAGAATTGTAGTAAAAAAGAGTGAGGCTTCATTTGTTACTTTTCAGTAAGTTATGAGCCATAATCTATTTGACTGATCTCTTTTTCTGTATGATATTGTATATATATCTTGCTAAAGTTTCCATCTTCTGGGCTCCTGATTAGATTATGAATGTTATCTACCTTTTATTACACAGCAATGAGGTACCGAATCTATATTTGAATTCAGATAATTAGGCAGCTGTGAATTTTTATTTTCCGTACATGGGCAGACCCTGTCTTTTATTAGACAGCCTTACTATATGGTACAGCTGCAAATCTTACATGCACTCATATAATTTTGCTCGCTCCTTATTCTACTTTAGACCTTCCTTCCCTTTGCAACTCAGTTTTTATAACAGTTCTCTCCCATCCACCTGACAGAATAAAGCCTGAGTATTTTCCTTTCTCAACAGCTCTGCATTTCCACGGCTAGTTTCTTTGTTCCTGAACTCCTTACCAACTTCTCTGTTGCTCCCCCTCTGCTGATTCATTACTAATTTCAGGACAGCTAAACCATTCTTCCTACCAGCTTTCAACTATGTTTCTCCTCTTTATATGAAGCCAACTGGAGTCGGGCGTATAAAAATACATAATTGGTATGGGGGTGTATGCACTATATATATATTAGTGGGGCATCTCATTTTTCTGACTATAGCTGACAAATATAAAATCATTTTTACTTGTAGCATCAGTGAACAGATTGCTTATTATGAAATATAATCAGTATGTGAAGGCATATTTTTTTGCAAATTTTGTTTTCTGGCATCAGTTTGTTTGTATACACTTAAAATTTTGTTTCCAGCAAACTTCACCTGCGCAACTCAGTAATTTCTGGGAAGATAAGTGTCAGTCTTGCTCACAAGTATGTCTGTTCACAGAACAGATAATACTTAAGGGGATTGAATATGGCTGAAGAGAATCAGGATAGAATATTCTGCATTCATTTATAACATACTCTATTGTATATAGTCCAGATACCCAGCTACTAGGGTCTTCAACATGATTTTCGTATTTCCCATCTCTATAAATTTGCAAGTGGACTTTCCCTTCCACAGATGGACTGTTAGATGTCTTATTCCACGGTTCTTTCTAGCTAGGTGCTTGGCATATATTTCAGTTATTGTCTGCCAGTAAACTGAAATCAGCAAAACAAATGCAGTTCTCCTCAGTAAGTTCTATACTGACATTAACCTTTACATGTTTAAGTGACATTTACAGGATGGATGTAAATGTGAACACAACTTCACTGTTTTGAGTCCATAATCCTGCCCAGTTCTGTGTGCAAATCAGTTGTACAAATAAGGAAATGTGGTATTTCGGAATGACAATATTCTGATTTGTATGCAGCAGTGCAAGAATTGCACGTGGAATTGACGTACTGCTCATGAGCATTTGTTGGGCTCAGCTGTATTCCTTGATAACCTAAAAATCAGGCTTAACATGCTTCTATTCTGGAGGTGTACATACAAATGAATTTTCAGAATAAAACATACTGATTACACATTTGGAAAGCCTGATTTTTGTAAATTAGGTCTATGGAGAATTGCACAAACAGCTCTTGCTAACACAGACAAATGAGGTACACCAGCCTCGTACGGGAGTTTTCTTTGAGTTGCTGTGTGATGCTTAAATGTAGCCTCTCTTACATTACATTAGCAATTAGAAAATGGATATAATTTGATTTTCTGCTTCAGCCAGAATTTCTGCCAACAGTGCTTGTGGATCCTGAATTTAAGGCAACACGAGAAAGAACAACCAGAAAGGACAAGGCCAGGAGCTGTAACAGGTGACAGAAGTCACCTTTGAATTGCAGACCCAAAGTTCCCATTAAACCAAAGTGGCCAAAAGCCCTTTGAAGCCAAAAGCCCACCAGCTCTCAGGCCTGCTGCTGTTTGCAGTGACTCCGGCTAGGGTCTGGCTCACCTACTTTTTAGAGTTTTAAGAGTTTGATTTTTATCTCATTGCTGCAGGTGTGATAGAGCAGCTGTAACTATCACCCTTGTGCCTTGGTGGGGTGGCTCACTTCTCCATGAAAGCAGTTGGTCCAGGTGGGCCTATAGGGGTGCTGCTCCCCTTCCCCAAAACAGTGAGAAAAGGTTTAAATGGGTGGTCTACTTGGGTGTGGGAAGAGGATGATGGACCACAGTCATCAGAGGATCCTGCGGCAATGCCTGTGGCTGGAGAGGTGGGTCTCTCAGTGATGGTGGGGCTTCCTAACTTTGTGGGTGATAAGATGTTGGTAAGGAAATTTTTAATAGTAATAATTCTGTTCAATAGCAATAATTTGGGTCTACCTACCAGATCTTGGTAGGTCTAGTTCTTGTTTGAGCAGATAACACTAATTTTTGGTGAAATCAATTTGAGATTTTTACCTTAGCTGTTGTTTTACCTGTTCAGGCTGGAGTTCTGCTGCTGGATTAAGTGGGACATCCCCCCCCCCCCCAAAAAAAAAAAAAGGATTTGGATCTCAATAACATGGAAATGAATGGATGTGAAGTGAATGCATTTTCCCTGTGCTTGTTGCTGAGCAAGTGTGCAGCCTGGGACAAGAGGGGCTACTGGAGCAGCAGTGTGCCCTTCATCTTTGGGACGTCACCAGCTCGGTGCTGCAGCAGGTGCCCCTGAACTGCTCCATCACTCCTCTCTGATGGGAGTGGGAGAGGGCACACAGCCTGATTATTTGGGTTAGGCCAGGTAAATCGGTTTGTTAGCTTGGTGATGGCACAGGACTTCTGTAGCAGTTTGGGAGCACAGGAAGCAAAGAGAGAGACAGCCATTTTATTTTAGGCTTATGCTATACATTGAGATTCATTATACAATTTTTTTTTCCCTAAATTAATACAAAAATAGTAAAAATAGGTTAAAAAAAGCCCAAACGAAAACCCCTGACATCTTGCAAGCCATTTATTTGACGCACAGATTAAGACTTCTTGGAGCTTAAATAACCTAGAATTATTTATGCGGCCCTTTTTTTTTTTTTTTCTTCTCCCAGACTGAAAAAAAAGGTGATGACTTGCAGAACACCAACTACATCGGACCGGTTCGTGCCTGAGAAGCGGCTGCCCCAGGCAGCCGCAGGTGATGCTGAGGTGCTCCCTCTCCAGGCAGGACCACGGCAGGGTGAGTGGTGGCACGTTGGGACACACCAGTCTGTCCCAACCTATGCGCCATGGGCAGGAATACTTCTTTGAATCCTCTCCTGGGATGCCTTTGCCATGTTTTTCTCAAAAAAACCCCAAACTTCCCAAACCCAAAAGTTCTCCCCTGCGCTTTCCTGGCAGCGGATGGGTTTCACAAGGGCTCCATGGGGGGCCCATCTCTACCACAATTTTGAGTTAAAGCTCCCCTCTGTTCTCTAATGAGACTGGGGAGAGGGAGAGAGACCCCTACCCCTGGGTTGGGGTCCCTAGGGGTGCCCTGCGGCGATGGTGTGGTGCCTGGCCGTGGGTGGAGGATGCTGCCTACCTTTGGGGAGGGAAAGGGGCTCTCCCCACTCCGTCCCCTCTTCTCATCAGACCTGTGTACCCAAGGAAGGCTTACTTATTTCAAAATATTTATAAGCAAATAAATTACAAGTAGTTTTAGTGACAAATGTGGGGATAAAACTATGGAAGAAATACTTTGCCCCTATATAGCCAATTGCACAATTTGATTTATAGGGATCAGGATTTTACTACCTGCAAATGCAGGGGAGGAAAAGGCTCTGGGTGATCCTTTCTCACCAGGGTCTTCCAAAAAGTGGCTTCCCATGGGGTTCGTGCCTTACCACACCAGCTCTGGCTCAGCAAACTCCAGCCAAGCTGTCATGACGGGATGCACGGGGTAGGAGCCGCCAGGATGGGCGGTGGGATGGGGACATGGGAAGCGTCCCCACCGCAGCACCAGGTCCGGCGTCCCCAGTGCCCTGGCAGCAGAGTCCCCCCTGGCCCTCCTGCCACCAGCTCCCAACCACGGGAGAGCAGCTACAGCAATCGGGGGTTCCACAGCCCACCCAAGGCAAACTCCTGTTAACTCGGCTTCCCTTCCCCGCATCCCCTTGAACACGCTATCTGCTTCCAAACTTAACAAACGGCAGAAACACCGGTTTGCTAAGTTTTGAAACAACCAGGTCTTCTCCCACAAAACCGCACTTGCTATAGAGCTGTTTCTGGCTTTCTGTTTTTAAGAGCAGTCGTGGTCTCCGCTCTGACTCTCCTGAACTCTGCCCAGTCGTGCCACCACTCTCTTTTGTTTCCTCTTCGAATAAAAATAAACAAGGTGTTGGTTGAGGTGGGATTTGGTGGCTCACGGGAGGACACCTAGGCTAGAGAAAAGCATTTAAAAGTACGCCTTTCAATTTACAGTACATGTTTTACCTGAATTCAGCGCTGGCTCAGAAAGCTTCTGAGAGCAGATGCGAATCCTCACGTGGCACAATGTAACCTCAGGCCACTTTGGTACTGTTTTCTCTCCAGGTTCATGCAGTTGACCACAGTAAGTGTGTTTGCTTGTCTTTGGAAAAGAAGCTCTTTTTCTTTGCCAGACAGGTTTTTCTCAGCCTTCACAACTCTAATTTTAATCTAACTAACTAGAACATTTTTACTTAAAGCTTTGGGCAGAAAGTTCTGGCTTCATCAATTAATTTTTATAGCGAAGTTATTCCAGCCATACCAACTTTCCTCTTTTTATTTTTCTTCCAATTTGAGTACTTGCAAATTGAAAATGAACTTTGCTAAGCCAAAATTAGGAATTATAAGAAAACTGGACTGATCTTGATGGCCGTATGCACTTAGGTTGGTTCTTTTTCCCCATGCTCTACCCCGTAGTAAAAATATACTGTACACCATACCTTACTGTATGGAAATTTTAATGTTTGTAGAAGACATATGTGCTCAGTGAGCCACAGTCCTATATATTCTTGTTAGCCTTAGTTAAAATTTTTGCTGTTAAGATTTTAGTCAGTGCCTGACAGTGTATAATACTCTGTTACTCACTGAATTCATACAAAAATTGGGTCATCTGTATTGCAAACAAAACCACAGTGATACCTGGGCTAAAAAGCCACTTGAGAGTATGACAAAAAACTGCTTAAGCCTAGGTAGTCTTCCAAAATGGAGGTTCACCAGTAAGGGTAAAATCTTACGCACAGTTAGCCACTGGGAGTGCTTTGGACTGAGAACAGAGCACAGCATCTGCACCTAGAAATCAACGGGCGCCGTGAGGGCCAACTGACTTTGGTGAAGATAATTGCTCCAGAGGAAAAAGTCAAAGGGGAGGAAGGCCAAAGTGGGTTAGCATAGTTTGAAACCTTGAGAACATGCCGCTCTGGTTCACGTTGAGGTATTCAAGCTACCTGTAGAGAAGGAGTATTTGGTGCATCTCTCAGACGCATCAGGATTCAGGGAGGAATCTCATGGACCTGGGCTGAGTACGCCTTGGACACTTGCATGGCTTTACCTCGCCAAGCCTGGAAGTGGGTAGAGGAAGTGGTGGCTTGAGGAGAAACACTGTGAGAAATGTACATAAGTCATTTTTGGCTCTGTTTGGGATTTCTGAGGGGGCAGGGAGCCTTTAGAGACTGTCTCCTGCCTGTCCCGTCCTACCCTGTGTGGAGAGGGACACAGATCCTCTTCTCTCTCCCAGTCCCCGGTGGCCAGCAGGAGTTACTGGTGGGGTAACAGGGCACTGGGGGGGGTTACTGCTAGGGGAGGAATCTGCCCTTAAAAACACTTTTAGGAATGGGCTGGACAAACATCCATCAGAAAAGATTTAAATGTTTATGATTCTGCCTTGGGGCAGGGGGTTGGGCTGCAGGACTTCTCACCCTGTCTTCTGTGGACACCCAAGTACATCCTGCGGCACTTTGCCACAGGAGTGCCTCCACATCCTTTTTTCTGACAGTTTTGGAGATAGAGGAGTAATGTTATCACTGGTTTTATCACCTTCCTTGAAGATCTCTGAAGGCCTCACATGCTGAGATTTAATGAGAGATCTGTGAAACTACAAGCTTGTCTTTCGACATCTCTTTAAAGACGCTCCTATCTATGCATTTCAATTAGATGTGAAGAGGTTTATGGTAGCCATCCTTGCGTCTGGTGTTTGCAAGTGATAGCATTGGGGACAGCAGAGGTGTAAAACCAGTGTTTGCCATGTATTCCTCTCTGCAGTGTACAAACAACCTCTTTCACACATCTCCCATTTCCAGGTGTCCCACAAGTCAGTAGACTGCTGCTGCCAAAAGTGGTTTGTGATTCCTCTGCAACCTTCAACTAATTTGCTAATGCCCTCCGAAGTTTAACAGCCACTGCAGCTGCCTGTTGAACAGCCAGGAGACAGGGTGATTGTTACTTAAATGCCATAACGACCATCACAGAAAACCCACAGTGAAAGCATATTCAAGGAATGATTTTTGGCTGGAAAACATAGCCCCAAGCCTGCGTCTAAAGAAAGCAGGGGAAAACAGACCTTTCCCCTCACCTCGCATTCATTTGGCTGCCTTCAAGGTGTCCGCCTGATTTCTGCCAAGGCTGAAGTTGTTGTTACAGCTTCCCAGCTGCTACTGCAGCGCATGTTTTTTGTTCAAGCAAAGAGCCTGTGCATTCCTGGACACGGCTTCTTCTCTTTCTGGTCAGAGAAGGGACTTATCCAGGGGAAAGTAAACGTTGCCAGCTGCACTGCTGACTTGTTTTGCTAGTTAGTATGGAACATTTTGCTTCAGGGCAAAATATCTGGTTATCTTATTTGCTGCTAGGGCAGAAGCTTCAGAAGTATCTCTCGGCTCGAAAATTAATAGGTGGGTTTTGCACGGGGCATTTGGGGGGGGGAGTGTCACTGGGATTGGATGCTAAAGAGAAGTTTCGTGCAATGCAGCATCGCCCTGGGTTTGTGACCACAGGTGCGCTCATCACCCTATGGGTGACACAGGCAGCCTCCCGAGCCACAGGGCTCCCAGGGGTCCAAACCCCATGGCTCCTGCGGTACCTCTTCACCCTCCAGACAGTGTGACCGAGGCAAACACTGTGCCAACCGCTGAAAACTTTTCAAGCACTCTTACTTTCCGGACGAGCTGTAAAAAGGAGTCTGGTTGCAAGACGTTCACCTTGCACCAGAAAGCAACAGTTCATATATCCATGAGACCACCCGACACACCAGCCAGCTTCCTGCGACTGGGTTTTCACAGGCAACATATAGTCGGAATACTCTCAGCAAAACCTACAGAATTGGCTTATGTATCCCCACTGGGGTTCAACCGCATGATAAAACCTTACAGTAACGAGCCTGTCGCTCTTAAGGGTGGAGGGGGTGGAGGAGGAGGAAAGAGATGCTGCTTTATCTGTATTACTCCACATCACAGATGCTGACAGAATTATTGATTTAGAACTCACAGCTCCAAAAAGACTCAGTAATGTAATCTTTTTAACTTTTTTTTTGTGTGTGTCTTTCCCTCAAATGTGATGTTTTCAATAGGCCCCTTAGATATGGGCTCTTTGGGGACGTTGTTAAATTCGCTGCTGCTGAACAGCAGTCCCAACCTTCGGTTTGTTCCACACAACCCTCATGGTCTACTGTCTCTTGGAAGAGCCCATAGCTGAAAGGTCTATTGCTTTACAGGTACTCTAGGAAGATTGAGGGATTAAGTTATACATTATGTAAAACTACCCACTAATCCTCTTAGTGTGCATTACCAGTGAATGGCCTGAAATGGGCTCTCAGGAAAAGAGCCCTAACATTCACTTTCTTGATGACAGTTCAGTATTTGAGGTTTGTGTCATGGATTTTGGTGCTGAAATATTCAGTACACCGTCTTCTGTCTGCTGCTAGATCCACTCGCACGTGTTAGTAGAGTGCTAACAAAATTACAGTTGGTAAAGCAGATTACGCGTTTAACTAGTAGCGAGACATATATAAAATAGAATTATATATTTTCTAGAGTGACAGAGTCACTGGGATTTTTTTGTCCTTTTTTTTTTTTTGTTCTTTTTTGTTTTTATAAGAAAAAGAAACAGCTATAAAACCATGATTAAAAATGTATCAAGGGATGATTTATATTTTAAAATAATGATATTTTTAGAAAAAAAAAAGTGATTTATAACATAAAAGTGTTTGGAAAGTGTTTGGTTGCTGTGTACTGCCTTCTTTCCCAGTACAGTTTGCTATCTGTTATACAGTCTTGCATAAATGTTTAGATTAGGGGAGAAAAGAAAAATTAAATGTGATGGCTAAGACCTATAAGAGCTGACTCACTGACTTGAGTTATTGCTGTGCAGAAAGTTTGTAAAGCCTTTACATCCAGCGAACATTTAGTGCTACTTCAGCCTTGACAGTTGACCTTTCGATCTGATTGGGTTTAGCCACAATAATTGCAGCATCTGCAGTACAGGCGATGCAGACGGCTGCCGAGGAACCCAACTTCTCTCATTAGATCTTACTTCATGCGTCTAAAATTCAACCCCTCTTTGCAAGTGTGAGCAAATTCTCTCGTAATAGCTGTTATAGGAGCTGAGCAAGGTACAAGCCCCCAGCTCTTTTTTTTTAAATTTATTTTTAATTTCTCCCATAATTTTGAATATTCCTGGATTTGGATTAGAGGGGGGAGGGAAAACATCCAAACCCCTTCCTCTCCCCAGATATTTAGTCAGTAATGGTTTCTTTTTTTTTTTTTTCTTTCTCAGTAAGACCTAGTGTAAAAAAGCAACAAACAAACAAGTTAGACTGTTGTAATTTGGTCAACCACTCGGGTGCTATCCATATCCACCATTTCAACACACTCTATTTCCTCACGGTTTTCGGCATTCTTCTTCTCTTTCCTCTTCTTCTTGGACGGTGGCAGGAAAGTCAGTATCACAGGTAAAATGGCAAAGCAGTGAAAGAAGGTGACTAATGCTATTAAAAACAAGCACCTGAACAGTGTACGGGTCAGATTTGAAGGCACAGCTGCAAGAGGAATCAGACCAACAATATAGCAGAGGTAGCTCTGCAAAATAGCTACCCCATGCACTTCCAGGGCATTTTTCACCCATTTAGTTCTTGTGAACTCTTTGCCCAGGACAAAGGTTGATAACAGTGGAGCACAGTTGTCAATTGTATAATTAATTCCGTAAATTAAGCACAACACAGAAATACAATCTAGTTCCACTTTCCACAAGGTCATAAAACCTATAACTCCAAACTCAACTGAGGCAACAGTTAGAGTGAGCCAGACATTGATCAGAGAGTCCGCCACCAGGAATGCAGAGAAGAAGAGCAGAAATAAAGCACTAATGCAGGAGTTTTGTAAGGGGGCTCCCACTGAAGAGGCGTAACGATCCATGTACACAAACGATGGATTGAAAACGATGAATTTCACCTTGGAGGTGAGAGAGAGCTTCCTCAGGGTCTCCAGGAGGTCATAAAGTTCTTCCCTCTTGGTTTCCATTGTCTTGGCCACCAAGAACATCCTGGAGGCCACGACATCGACTTCGTTGTTGTATTTCTTGGAAAAGATGATATCCTCTGAAAAATGGGCAAACTGAGGGGCCTTCAGGAAGGAGTTCCTCAACATATCAGTGAAGTTTTTCTTGGGCAATCCAGTAGATATGTTGAGTTTCCTAAGGTAATTTAAGTAGCTTTCAAACCAAGATATCCTCACAAAGCCCTTGGTATACTCCAGCACGTCCTCCTGGACACTGGTGTTCCAGTACTCGATCGACTCGTAGATGTAGAACCCAATCACCGGGCTGTAGTTACTGAAATACTTCTGCTGGGCAGTCGTATACTCAATGGTCCGTGTTGCAGTCGCTACGATGTTGCTCAGGTCTGACCCTTCACTGACCTGCAGGTAGCCCATTAAGGCAAAGGAAATATAAACAAGGTAAAAGAGAACTACAAAAGGCTTGACGTAAGTGTTTGTTATCCAGTCACAATAATAGCGTTTAAGGAACCACACCAAAAGATGACTCTCGTAAGTGTTCGTTTCCTCTGAATCCGTCGTGTCCTCGCTGAATTTGGCTGTCAGAAGAAACCTATACCATGCAGGCTTCTCTTGCAATACCTCTGGCTTTGGTACCTTTCTGCAGAAGATACTATGCTGGTAGTTGTTTTCTATGTAGCCAGTAAACACCAGGCTGGAACCATAAAAGGAGAGTACATAGAGGTAGTTGAAGAAAATTGCAATACAGGAATTGCAGCAGAAAATCCTGGCTGCTTCAATGTTAGTGAAGGGACTGGCACCTATTCCAAAAGTGACCAGGTACATGGCAGTGGTGAGAGAAAACGAGAGCATGGAGTCTGCAAAGACAGCTGCAGTCCTCTCTTTAACGTGTTGGTCTTCTCTGGTTTTCCTCCAGGAGGACAACATTTCAAAAGTCCCATATAACCCATGACCTACAACAGAGAACAAAGCGAGTATTTAAAGTACTCGAATCAACATGCGGAAAAATGTAACGTGGACATGCTAAAAGACTCAAGGGAGACACAGCTTGCCATTATCAATGCTTGAAGTAGATGTCCTGCAGAAGAGAGAAATTACTATGGTGGTCTAAGCCACAGGAGCGCATTCGCTACCTGACTAGCAAACCTTATTGCCAGAGCTTGAGGAAAGTTCTGCATCGCTGGCGCAGGGTTGATGGGTTAAAGAAAAAGGATTTTTTTTTTCTGGTTGCCTGTTTCGTTTCATTATTTCGGAGTGCCTGTGATGGAAGATGCTTTGAAATTAGTTTCTCCTGGTGATGGGATCTGACCTGTGGTGAAAACAAAGAAATAGGACCTTGAAGTGCCTATGCTGGAAGCAGAGCATTGGTTGGCTGCTTTGTAGAACATCTGTAAAAAAATGAAACCTTCATATAAGCTGAACATTGTCAAGTAAATCAGTCACTGATTTCTCCACTTCCTATACAAATTTTCCATCAGGAAAAGGAAGTCCTAGAAACGGAACAAATGAAAAAAGGCACAAATAAATTTTAGAGCTGCGGAACAGTAGAACTGATACGGAACTGCTTAAGGCATTGGTCTTCTTACTTTAATATGTCTAAGGGCTTGTAAAAGCAAATACAGCTCTATTTTTCTTGGCAGTTCCTGCATTTTATAATGTATTTAAGTAACTCTTAAAAGGGATATAGCATTCATGACAGGAGATAAAGACCTGCAGACCTAAAATCCTGTGTTTAACCCCCAAGCGCAGGTAAATCGGGAAAGGTGCATGGTTTTATCTTAATCCCTGGTTGGTCATCTTCCTCTTACAATTTCTATTTTGTGATGGATAACCAAGGCACATTTGGAGGACACAGACCTCTGCTCTCTCGTAGTGGACCTGAGCTGGGAACGCAGCCATTGACCAGCTTTCAGGTGAGAGTGGCTGAGATAAAAGTAGGCTGGTGTTTCAAACAGAGAGGAATGTAAAAATACAGTCTTTGTGTCACACCTAAAATGTAAAACTTTAATTAATTTTCTCATAACAATTTTTATCATGGTCATCTTTACTTAATAGGTCCTTTCCATCTAATCCCACCCCCTTTGCTGCCTTTTGATTACTCCTCCTCCTTATTCTTTTGCTGTTTTTGCTGTCCCCTGTCTACCTCTCTGGTCTGCTCTTGCATTATCTCTAGAAATTCCCAAAAGTCAGCCCACAATGTTTTGCTCTTACCCATTCCCTGATAACATTAGATAAAACAATCAGTGCTGAATTAGTTGCTGATGACACTGAAGCGCAATCACTGGATTTTTCAAGCTGATGCTCCAGTCCGGCAGGTCAAGGTCTTTAAGGTCCCTTCCAACCCAAACCATTCTATGATTCCATGATCATGTTTATTCTTAAATGCCTCATGTAGGCTAAGTATTTAATTAACTTGACAAAATAACCCTTTTCTGGACAGTACCTTTTACTGTAGGGGCAGCGGCAGCTGATTCACTCTACCCTTTCTGCAAGGAATATCCTATCTGTATTTTAACAGATGGCAGAGCTGGCTACTCTGTTAATGCTGAAAAGACTAGGTATGGGGTATTTTATAAAGAATTCAAAATACAGAGCTCAAAAGAAGAGATAATAGGGCAGCTGGTGTATCTCCTTATCACGGTCACCTGGTATTTAGAGTAACAAAGTCCGTGCTCTCATGTATATCAGACATCTTACCTATGTTGTTATTTGCAGTCACGGCGTAGACCACGAATGCCCGATTTGTAGCAATATTACGGTCCTGGTTTTGGTATGGCATTTGGCAGTCATCTTAATTTTCCCAAACAATGTTTTACAGCTGCTTTCAGAGGTCAGGTCAAGACTGTCAATTTGATAACTAGCACCGTGCCCCCTCTTAAAGCTAATGGGGAATACTGGAACTCCCCAGACGTAAAACCAAGCAAAAAGCACAATCAGTGACTGGCACCCCGTTGCTAATTATGCTTCAAATAGTTATGTTCTAGGCTCAGTAGGGAAAGCTATTAAGCTTGCTTTCAGCGTGTTCTTTGTAAAGACGGACTGACCTTTATTTAAATGTAACTGATCACTTGCCAAAGCAGGGAGTGAGAGGTTTAATCCATTTATGGCTCCCATAAGTCCTGCAGACAGGCTCGTCTGAGAATTTCACATCGCATCATATGCATTAGCTTCGAGTAAGCAAAACAGAATAAAATGAGGTCATTGAATATTACAAATTACTTCCATTGTGAGCTTTAGCTATAGCATGCTTTTGTAAAAAAACATTTCAGTGTTAATAGGCTCTTGCCTAAAAATACTCAAATAGCCACATTAATTTGGAAAGCCTTTGACTTTGCGATGAAAAAAAAGAATTTAGAGCTAATTAAATATGATGCTGAGCATGACTTTTTAACAGGTACAAGATTTTGGATAATGTCTGATAACATGACTCCTAATACCACATATTTTCTTTAAGTAGGAAACATAAACCCGAAATTTGCTCTTACATAATCATTGAGACTACCCAAAAATGGAATCGGATTTAGAGAACTGCTCAAGTAAATGCACGAAGAGGTGTTACTGCATGTGCTCCACAAAGCCAACAGAAAAACATTTAGATACTCTTCTATTTTAGGATAGGTTCCTTTTGTTGTTTGCTACACAATCTGCATGCTAGGAGCTGGTATCTTCCTTCAATTGTACAATTTGTGATTCCTCCGTCCATTTCTATAATAGCTACAAAATTCTCGTCTACCTTTAGGAAGACAAGCCTAAATGACAAAGTTGTACACTTTTTGCATCAGTGGCACTACTGACCTGATCTGGTGTCCTTTGAGAAACAGATTAAGCCCAAACTCGTACACAAATTAGGCATGGCAGTTCAAAGATTAGCCTTATTTAGCTAGAATGGGATTTACCTAACCTAATTTACTCCTGCAAGCCTGAATTACACTGCAAGCACAATTTGGGGTGACAATCTCCAACGTTGTCCAACTCACTGATGCTCTAACCCACAGAGATTAGGGCAGAAAGCTCCATGGAAGCATTTTGTGAGAATTTCTTTCACTATTCTGTCATTTCAGAGTTTCCATTTTTTGTATGCCTAACCAATTTGCACTGATTACCTCTATTCCTCTCGCTGGTGCTATGTCTACCCTATATAATATTAACGAGGAGAAGGCAATTTGTTCCTTGCAAATAAATTCTGTAATTGCTTTAACCGATTTTCTCTTTTTACTAGAGATTTAGCCACAAATCCGTAATGATTTAGAGCAACTTGTTCATTATTCACAGACATTCAATAAATAATAAATATGAACTCAAACAGCTAATGGGCTACCGGAGATCTTTTCCTGTTGACATTTGCTATTATGATTCACTGGTCATGCCCTACAGTCAGACTGTACAACCATGAGCTAAGAAGGAGTACACAGAAAGATGGGATTTTTTTTAAGGAAAAGAGGTTCTGAATGGGCAAAGCAAAATCTTAGGGGAATAAGAGAAAGGTATTGGAGAAAATGGGGACCAAAATATTTTTTTTCCTTATTCTCTTTTTCTACTGCTACCACACGTCTTGGATGACTGAGGACAGAAATTCTGGCTTTTGTTGCCAAAGAAAATGAAGAAGATAGTCACTGTTATTTCTGAGGAGCTTAAATTTCTCACGGGCTGACGTGGGCTATCTTTAATTTTAGAAGCTAATGACATTATCAGTAATAAACCCAATAAATTATGCCTATCTTAAATACAGCGTTTTTATGTGTGGCCTGAAAATGCTATAGAAAGTTTCATTTGCCTCCTTCAGGATCAAGTCCTGCAATTACACACGCTCTGCGAAATCAATGCAGAGCACGCATGAGAGAAAACAAGCACTTGTAGGAAGTTGCGAAAACTAAGGCACAGTTTTCTGTTGCTTAAAATGATCAAATTATTTACCGCATTTTAAACACTACTTATGCACAGGCACTGTAACTGATCTTTTTAGTACCGTTTTAAAATCCTGAAAAAGAAACACAACTCATTTCACCTGCTCAGGGGTTGCTCAAGCAAGAGGCCTTTACGAATGGGCATTGATGGCCTTGGCTTAAAGTTGGCTCTGCTCCCGCCTGGCAAATGGCAGGACTGAAGCAGAGAGGGGTGAAGGGATTTAAAGCAGCCCCAGAGCCTGTGGGAGGGCAGCGACGTGACCTCACGGTCACCGGAGTCACAGACCATCTCTCTATTCGCTTGGCCTAATTGCTTCCCTAAAACAAAGGCTGCTGCCTGCTTTTATTGTTTAAAGATTAAGGGATGTGTTCAATTTTACACTGAAATCACGTGAGGTTTTGATCTTATTGTGGTAAGATGAGGTTTGGGTACTCACATAGACTTCTTCAGTAAGAGAAAGTCAAGGGGATGACTGAGAACAAAGTTTTGGTTTCTCTTCTTGCAGTTTTACCCATCTGTGAAAGCAGAGAATAACAGTACACTCGTGGCTCTCGTTTTCCCCTTCTTACTGTTTTGGAGGTTGTGCATCGTGTGTTTGATACCTGAGTACAATCTCTCTGAATAAAGTCTCACTTTCAGGTTGTGAAGTTCTGGTCTTCCATGTGGAAAGTCGCGTTTCAGGGGTAATTAATTTTATTCATCCCGTTTTAATGCAGCGGCACACAAAAGGCTAATAACGATTGATCTCCACCTCGGTGAGGCTGAATGCTACACCGGTATGTATGTTGCCCATCGACTGCCAGAATTAAGACTAATAAAGCAGCAGACTGTCTTCCTAAGGGGCCGGACTCCTCTAGCAGCAAAGCTGGGTTAAGACGCATTTCCTCCTTCTCAGGCACTGCCTCTCCTCCCCTCCCCTAAAAAAGTCTGCTGCTCCCTCATATGCTACTAATTCACCCGTTTCTAGTCTAAATTGGGCTAAAGGAATGGTCAGGATTAGAAACATCAGCAACCTTTTTTTTTTTTTTTTTTTTTTTTTTGAGGGTTACTTTTTAATCTGAAATCTTTTCCTGACCCTGCTGGCACAAAAGACTGGCTAAAATTGGGAATGAGTCATGGCAGGATGTATGGGAGCCTGGGAAACTGGGTGGGCAAAAACCTGAGGTGGAAGCATGCTCTGACGGAGTTACTGAGGTTAAGTCTGGATTTTGATTTACGGTTTTTGCTTGTATTGTAATGGCTGCATCCTTGTAACACTATCGGTTCAGCTGGACGAACGCTGTCTCACTTAGGTTGATTTAAGCCTGAAATCATCCCACTGAATAGGAGCACTTGTCTCCAAGAGGGATTTAGTGTGCTGTGAAAAAGTGTGTGAATTTACAGAGGGCTAGCTATGTTGTACCGGCTTTTTTTTGTGGAAATCTGTGAAGGGCAGCTTGATTCACATTCAAAGTGGAGTGAAATATCATCCGCAGAGACAAACACTGGGTGAATTAACATGAAATAGCTAGGATGCTATAAATTCATATCCCAGCTTGCTGCCAATGCAGGCAAGGTCTCAAGAACCGCACTTGTGCAAAATTAGTAGACGGGAGATCAGAATCATGCTGCAGGAATTGCCCTTTCCAAAACGATACCTGTAATAACATATGATATAATGAAGGCGCAATGAATTTTCCTAGCTGACAGTATTAAAAATAACAATGTACGCTGCTCAGCTCTGGGATTGCTTTCCACAGTAATGTCAACAAAGAGGCTGAGATAATTTCCCCCCTGCTGACTTATTTTTTCCAGCTAGACCAGTGAGCTCATCAGCTCCCATCTTCTGAAAAGCCAAGTGAAACTGCTAATCCGGACTCCCTTTGTCACACGAGTTGCAATCAACCAGTTGTTGCCTAAATACGCGACCTGCCTCACGCGGCCTCTCCCAGCGAGCACAATCTGACCTGGGAACACACAGCCGGTTCCAAGTCCTCCTGAATATGCAGGCAGAGCACGAGAATTTGCATCCAGTTGAAGCAAACATCTGGCTTCACACTCTGCTCTCACTAAAATAATAAAATATCTGCAGCTAACCGAGATCCCTCAGCATACAGACAGAAATTAGCACCAAGCCTAACTTACACAACAGTTCTCACTGAGTTTATCACAATTTAGTGGCACGGGTCCAGCCGAACAGTTAAATCGTCGTTAGGGTGCTGTTAGCTGTTAGTCAGCTGTGGGTTACTGTTAGCAAACTGCGGGTTACACTAACCGATGTCTACCTTTGTGGTCCATACAGGGCGTTGCAAGGCTACAGTTTCGCTGCGTGAATGTCAGAGCTCAAAGAGGGTGCGTATCCCTCGGACACCCCACCGCCTGCAGACTTGCCCATCCCAAATGTTTCTGCAGAGCAAAGAAAACACACGGCAAATCCTACTTTGCTTTTCCTACGCTTGCACCCTCATTTGCAGAGAGAGTGACGTCCCAGCCAGCCAAGCACAGCCTGACTTCATTTCATACAGGTTCAAAGGGCAAGTAAGCAGGAAGGCGATGTGTAGGTGTGGTAGCGGGATTAAGAGGAACACATGAAGAGCGATACGGGATGGGATGCATTGGTATAAGCGCAGGCTATAGATACTGCAACACCTCCTGTCACACAGACCCTACATGTCTGTATTGTGACTGGGTTACAGGTATGAAAACATACCTCAAAAATATGATGACGATGCTGTTGGGTTCAGTATTCGCCATTAGTGCTTTAAAGACTACTAAATTTTACACGTGTATCAATAAGGTGTACTAAGCCTGCAGATGTTAACATCTGACTTGGGATATTCCCAAAAGAGAACCATGCTAAAATGAGATATGTCAGTCTGTTAGTCATCTAGGCGTGATACCAGCAGATCAGTCTCTGGGATTGCTTTACATTTGAATATTAGCCATTCGCCCTCAATTGTCAGGCTGATCTCTCCAACTGTGCTTCCAACAGCATCGGCCACCCCAGTCAGAAAGCTCCAGGCATGCCCGTGTGTCCCTCAACTTACTACCGGGATCAAAACAACAAGCGTCTTGGTGCATTCACACCAGATAAAAATCTGCCTCAGTCTCCGGAGAGAGAGTTGCGTTTTGTGCTGCATCTACTTGGCAACAAAATAAGAGAAACCAAAACGTTTAATAATATGCTCCCGGTATCTGCTGTCTTTCACAGCTGTGGGCGGCTGTGCCCACAGAAGCGCACCCAGGATGAGAAAAATCTCCCCGTACCGCACACCGTATTGGCTGGAGCACGCAGAGGAGAAACCTCCAACTGGTGCTCAGGGCTTCACGCTGTGAGGCCGCGATGTTATTTTCAGTCGCCGATCCTGCAGCAAGGCTCTGCGGGCCCTTACGCCTGCACTCAAATCCCTCAGCGCGCCGGCGGGAAAAGAGGGTGCGCCTGGAAATCCAGCACCGGGTTTACGCCTCATTTAGGTCTGGCGTAGCGCGGCCGAGCACGGCTGAAAAAGGGGCCCGGCCGCTCGTAAGGGTCATACGGATCTGCTGCACCAGGGTCATTAGGGTCCGAGCTTGCTGGCAATGAACGTCTGCCATGACATCCTACCTTTTCTACATCTCTAAACTTAACTTTTGGAAATGCAGCGTAGGCTTAGCTCTCTGTTCTCCCGTGAAACAGTTTGGCTTGGTCAGGTGTAGCCTTTTTTGCGTGACGCTAAAAAGTACACATTTGCACAAAGAATGCACTGACAAAACCAAATCACCCTCACGCTCTCCATCTCACCCCAAATGGTGGGGACACAGTCAGCGATGCTTGGGGTACATGATCCATCCCAACTATCAGCCCCCTCAGTACTGTCTTTTATCATGGCAAACAAGCAACAATGAGCCGATGTTTTAGAAAATGATACAAATCAGAAGCTGATTTTAAGAGTATGATCTACATATTACTATTGACAGGAAAATCATTCTACATATAAACCCCTAGCTCTGAAGAAACACATGCACATACACAAGACACATGTAGATGCTCCTGTCATTTTTCTACCTATATAAGGGGAAAAGAAACAAAGAGAAGGAGAAGTATTTTAACTAAGTAGAATTAAACAATGCTTCAGTATTCATAGTCCTAGTCTTCACCACAGTCCCTAATCAGCAATGGCAGTAATATGGTTTGCCACTTTCTATTTTTGGAGTATGTGTATTTTAAAGCTATTCATTATAAAAAAGCCATCTTCTCGCTTAATTATTATTTTTTAAACCATATCAAATTCAATTCAAATCAATTGCCTCTCAATTCTATGATTCTATAGGTAATTCAGCAAGTACATGGTTAATCTTGAACAGTGCCATTGATTTCAACAGAGTAAAAATTACTCTCTGGGAAAACGTTGGTTTTTTTGCTTGGATCATCCTTTTTTAGTACTGAACCAATGTAATATTTGAGGTTTTGTTGTTATAGTGATAGCAAGAATGTCAGATAAGCACATTTTAAAACCAGAAATACATTTGAGAGAAAACTCCAGGGGCTCTTTTATTTTGAGAAAGACAGATAAGCAAAGCAAGTTATGGTTCAAAATCTACTTTTATATATAAAGTGAATATTTAATTCCACTTAAGAATCGGTAAAGGCTTATTTTGGCATTTAAATAGCAGGCTGTCAACTCTGTTTAAACGTGTGACTTGCTTTCCTCTGTTTTCGTGAAAGACCTGGCAAAAGTTAAAAGTCATATTTCGTTCTGCGCAGCAGAAGGAGCTGAGCGTTAGCGAGAGCTGGTTTTAACTGCTGAAATATTTATGTCCGCAGGGCGTGCTCATCTCCCGACTACCCAGACCTTGTGCAGATCCCAACCGAAAGCATTTGAGCCAAACCTGCGCCGTAGGTGGAAGCCTGGGGTGCTGGGGCAAACAGCAGGGGAGCACCTAACTCCTGCTGGCCTTCAAGGGGTTGCCCTGCCTGGGACCCCCCCGCTCCTCCCAGTAATGCCTCTTCTTCGCTGTCTTTAACTTGGAAACACCAGAAAATCCCCCCCAGGAAGCACAGCACCCTGCCTAAGCTTTTATTTGAAGAGACGGGGAGAAAGGCTTAGTTTGGCGGTGTGGAGGATGACAAGAGGAGGAAGGCACAGGGCTGCGGCTGCCCACCACTGGGACTGGCAGAGGGCATGGACCCTGGGGTGCGCAGGGAGAGCCAGGACCACCCTTGGCACCAGAGGAGCCGCACAGGATGGGAGAGTCCGATGCCAGGATAGTAAAGGAATGATAGATGTGGCCGGCAAGACGAATTTCCCCATGACACGTGTACCTCAAGCCTCACTAGCCAAGGAGGTGGTTAGATGAGGAGTTATATGTTAAGTACTACTGGGCTTGTCTGGCACGTGACATAGTTTCATATCAGCAGACAAAAATCGGGAACTGATTTTCCCCACAAATTGAGTTTTTGACAGATTTTATGCACACCATGTTAAAAAATTACTTAAAGGTAGACGGAAGCTACCTGCAATCACCCGTGCGAGGTTAATGTTTACCGTGTTACAGAACAGCCAAGTGACATACAGTAGGTGACAGCTCCTGAAGACAGAGTAAGACAGTGAGTATATCTGGGGCAAAATCGTGTTTTAAATCTGTTTTAAATTTCTAAGCCCACAAGGCAAAATATCAATTGCTTCTAGGAGTGTTTTCCTAGTGGAATACGGGCTGGTGGAATACGGATTAGTTTGCCACACTTCAAGTTCTCCTTCTCTGGTGAGAAAGCTGCAACCAAAACATCTCAAGCATACCCTTAAATTTTCCTGTTTTAGCAATGTTTATCATTACTCTTACTCATCATCTATAGATCAACCATATGCGAAACACAATGTTCAAAAAGTTGCAAAACTTCAGTTAAAGCACACACGACCTACCATTTTTACTGATTTAAAAAAAAAAAAAAAGAAAAATCATTTCAAGTTTGGAACTCAGCTTGGGCTTTCCACCAAGCATCCAGACTTAACTTTTTCCAATTAAACGTAATTCATCTCTGCCAGTGTCCTCTGCCAGAACGCAGAGGTCTCATGACCTGAAAATGGCAGGCTCCCTCCCTGCCACATGTGCCTCTCAGCTATTGCCTATTTGGGGAATGGCGGTATTTGAAGCTCAAAACATGCACCATTTCTCTCACAGAAAGACCTAAATTGAAAAATCACATCGGTTCCTGCTGACCTTCCCCAGCTCTTCATTGACCACCAAGTCCAGTATGTAAAGTATACCACAAATGTATAAATACATTTCCTTCATGTATATACAGAGACAGTAAAAGGCTTCTTTTCTCTAACCTGTGAAGTTCCGATATATTTTCATATATGTGGAAGTTTGTCTTGAGGGACTTCACTACTTGAAGAAAATCAGGATGTCAGAGCCAAACCCCCAGTACCTTTGACTGTTTGGGACTTCTCTGACAAACCCCTCCATTAAACCATGGCACGCACTGACTTCTCGGTAGCTAAAAGAATGCAGACAGTAAAAGTATCACATCTTTCTGCTACTCTTTGCATAAATGAATGCTCATTAAATGCACTGCATCACCTGTAACACACTTCCATGAAATAAGTGTATATTGGAGCACTACCAGTCAAGAGGCAATTGATTTTACTCTACGGTTGTACAGCACTTGGTTTCGGTATTAAACCGTTCTCTGGACTGACTTCCTACAGATACAGCTCCTCTTTTCCAAAAAGCGTTACATTTCCTGAGTCATCAACACTCTTCTGAAGCCGAGCAGCATGTATGCATGTAAGGATTTCACTTGGGTTTGTGGTGGTGAGGGGGGGAACATGGACACATGTTGGCCGTGTCACCATCACACGTGCAAGCTCTACTCACTGTTTTTGCACCCCATGGGAAAGGGCTGGTACAAGTGTCTAAACTACTCTGCCACCGTTTGTATTTTCAACCTATTTCTTTCCCATGCATTAGTGGCTTCTCGGTGTTTTGGTTCCTTAAGGGGCTTTGGGCACTAGGGCCTTCAGAAGGAGAACTGGAGAGAGGGAGAGCAGCAGGTGGAGGAAGCGGTTAATCGCCTCACCTTTGGGTGGGAAACACTGACTTCGGTTGAGAGGACACACTGGTACATTGAGAGAGGAGGGGGGGCCTGAGGGCCTACTTCTGCTCTTCCCTGCAAGGAACAGAAATGCGGGGTGATGCCCGAGGGACTGCAGGAGATGCATAGCTGCTTACAGAGCTCAGGAAGAGACTGAGGAAGGGAAAAAGGAAAAGAAAAAGGAATCACTAGGAAAATGACATGCCTGGGATTCTGCTCAGGGTAGAAAAAAGAAAGATAATTTTATTTATTTCTTATAAGGGTAACGAAAGGAACAAAACACAAAATATTTTAGGAGTATAACTGAGCTGCGCAGGGTTGAACCGGGAAAGCTGAGCAGATGGTGTGACAAAAAAACAAGTGTACAACCGCTCTTAGAGTCCTTTGGCAGCGTGAAAAAAGCAAAGGGTGAATGGTGGAAATCACTGGGAAGTCTGAAGCAGCTGAGATACAACTGCAGGTTATGGTGGGGACCTGCCTGGGAGTTGAGGAAGTGTATTCAACAATATAGGGAAAGGGGTAGGAGCAACGGACCCAGCTGTGGACAAGTGCAGGATGGGAGAGAAGAGAAATTTAAAAAAAGCCCCCAAATCAACAAAGGGGACATGCTAGAAGGAGTGGGGAAAGCAGGAGAAAAGATGAAGGCAGCTCAGGGAGACAAAAGATACGGAGAGGCGTGCAGGCATCAGGAAGGAGATGCTGTGGCCTGGAACAGGGAGACGAGTGAGAGCTGCTGGAGGAGCCTGCCAGAGATTGGAAACGAGATGGACGAGATAGGAGAAAGGGGCAGCAAGCTGAGGCAGCCAGCTGAGGGAGGACATGCTCCTTCCCGGCACAGAGAGACGGCAGAGGGGCAGCCGGACAGGGAGAGCGAGAAAGCTGTAGCTCGGGGAATAAAAACAAGACAGACTCGGTAAACTTCACATTTTTATTAACTGACAACAGGAAAATTGGCGGGAAAGTACTATACAAAGTCAAACATTTGTGTGCGTGTGTGTTACCTTTGTGTGTGGACTGAAGGGCGCTGGGGAGACCTGTGCGGGGGCTGGTTCTCTCCCTTTGAAACTCTCTATACGTAACCAGTGTTGACACTTCAGTTTTATTGAATATAGCAAACACTTGGGTGCTTGATAGGGAGGATAACGAATGCTTTTAGAGCCTACAAATTTGGCATATGTTGCAATTCCCTACCAGCATGTTCTTCCAGAAAACTGAAGAAGGAGCTGGGCCAGGCACCTTATTGGCACGGAGGCGCAGCTCCAGCGAGCCACATGTGGTGGCCCCAGCTGGCCCGAGTACCCTTGTCCTCTCAGGGTTTTCACGCTGGTTGTCGGCTGCCTTGCTTGGTTTAGCTACCAGTTGTCTTCATGGTGCCTAACCTGCAAGCAGTCCTCTCCTTGCCCTCCTGTGCTTTTCACTCCCATCATCAAACATACTGACCTCCCCTTTTCTTCTGTTCCCCGTTTTCTTTCTGACCTTGTTTCCCAGCTGTCTCTGACCTCAGATCCCATCTTTGATGCCCCAACTTTTTGCATCCATAAAAGCCCTGTACACATTATTTCAGATCACTCCTCCACCAGCATGGCTATCCTCCAGATGACGTGGAAGGTATGTGTCCAAAAAACATGTGTTTCTGAGAAGGGATCATCACTTCTTTGCATCTGTGAGGTGCTCCTACGAGCCCTGGTACCTCTGGGCACCTCCCAAAGCGTTCTGCACCTCTCCTGCTCCTGTGTCCCCTCCTGCCAGACTCAGTTTCCTTCTCCCCCTGACTTTCCCCCCACCCAAGACAGAACCTCGGGAAGACCCTGCCTGGGTCCTACCCGACACTTCCACCTGCTCCCTCCCAGGCATCCCTCCCTGGACCTGCTCTGTCGACTGTTTTCCCCTTCTCTCTCCTTGGAAGGGGCGTACCTGATGGGAGGGACATGATGGGAGGACAGAGGGAGGCGGTAAGAAGAGGTATTTGTTATTTGTCTCTGTTTTGACGAGTTTCACACAAGGCTGCCTATCATTTCCATTTACAGCCCGCTGCAAGCTCAAGCCGCTCCCGTAACTGCTAACTGGTTTTCCCCTGCCAGCATTGGAGGCTAAATATAAGCCTGTGGAGCCGGCCCTGCGTCCCTGCCCGTATCTGGCAGCGCCTGGCATTCCACCGCGATTTCACAGAGCCGATGCTTTTCACGAACTTGGCAGCTGAAGAGAGCCGCCTCTCCCCGAATAAGCTGTAGCAGTTTCTAGAGGAATAGGAAACAGATTGCTAGTTTTCTCTTCAGCGCAAAGGGCAATACTGCAATTTTCTTTTGAGTCCCTAAGTTAAATGCTGCGCTCCACCTCTGGGAGGCAAAAGACATCACGCCAGAAACTTGTTCAGCCAGTGCTGCTTGTTGTCCAATGGTTTGTTTGGTAACACTGTGGGGGTTTTTTTTGAGGAAACTGCTATTTTTAAAGGATTGGCAGTTATTAAACAGCACTTAATGCATAAGGGAAACTTACGATGAATACGTTAGCCTCTGTGCCAGACCGAACACCTGTAGCTTTTAATGGAGAGGGCAACAGGAAACAAGAATTTGAATTCTGCTTTTCAGCTGACACTATAACTCAGCTATTTTAAATTCAATCAAATTGCAGAATTTCTTTTTTGGTTCTTAGGGTCAAAAATGCAAAGCATTCCACATGAACTAGGCATGTGAGTAATCTTGTCCTTAAATTACATTTTTACACACTGATAAATGCAGATGATAGTTCTAAAAAAACACGGAGGCATATGCTAATTCAAAACATGCCCAGACGAATGGTGGGAACCTGCCAAGTTTCACAGGTTTTAGGCTTCACTTTCACATTAGAAATACCTGCTGCACATCCAGACCTGAAGTCCCCGGTTTGACTTGACAAGACATCCCCAGAGAAGAGAGCGGCTGCAGCCAGCCTGCCCTCCTCTGCCAGCTCGCCCCCCGCACAGCCCCTCCGCGGGGGCTCGGGCCAGCCCCAGGCACTGCCCCTCACAGCTGGACCTTCGGTGACCAAAGGGGACCCCCAGCTATTTTGGTACCCGCTGGGGAAGGAGGTCTCTGGCAACATCTCTCCTGGCTTCAATTTTTGCCACTCAGTTAGCAGCCAGCGAGGGCTAAAAAGAAACCTGCTACAGCATAAAAATCGTCACGGCAGTGACATGCTCAGGCTATGTACAGTCATCAATGACTGAGTTATTCTGACTCAATGAGTTACCTTTTGTGAGCTGGGTTAGAGCAACCTGCCTTAAATAAAGAGTAAAATAAATTAGAATAAACTACCGTGAAGGTGATTAAACCCAAAGCACGAAGTGTTTAAACCAGTATGTCACATTTAACAGGTGGGGTAGGCAAAAGATGTTCCTGTTTACACTTCACACAGTCTGAGCTGAAGAGTGCAACTTGGTGAGCCATGGTAGTTTAATAATGTAACATTGTCCTATTGATGCAAAAGCTAAGGGTTCAACACCTACAGAGGCTGGTACCCTTCCCTACAGCTTGTTTGTTCTTGGAAATGGCTGATGTTGAAGGAATGCCACAGAAAACAGGATGAATGAAACCGAGTATTACAGAACACATTGAACCAAGTATTTTGCAGACATATTGCCCGAATTATTAGAATGGGCTTGTGACTGGACAAACTATTTAAGCTATTCAGAAAGCAATTCTTGAAAATATGAAAAAGCAGACAACTGCAGAACACTGCCGACCAACTTCAGTTAACGCATCTTGAAAGGGCAGTGATGGTCTCAAGATTCACTTAGTGAAGAGGAGAAATGGTGTAAGATAAACAAGCTATAATTCAGCAAGGACAAGGGTAACCTTCTATGTGTTGGTTGGAGTAACTCCTTGTGCAAACAGGGTAGAAAGTGACATGAAGGATCTGTGAATTACCATGTGCCACCAACCAAATGCCAACGATTTCATACTGCTGAGAAAAAAAATGAATGTCATATGGGGATGTATGAGCAGGAGTGCCATATGAAAGATGTGTGAAATCATCCTCCTACTCTACATGCTGCTGAAAGCCTCAGCCTGAATCCTGCGCCCAGATTTAGGCACCGTGGAAGATGTGGCGCGGCCAAAAGAAAGAAGATTGCTGGAAGTCTGGTAAGCATAGCGTGAGGTAACCTGGGATTAAAGGGTAGAAGACTGGGCAAGTGAGATTGGTCCCAAATATGCAAAGAAAAAGAAAAAGAATTGTTTTCCAGATGCAGAGGACAAATAAGGAAGACAGCTGAGTTCCAGAAGGGGAATTTGTGTTAGACATGATGCAAATGCCGCAGCGGTAGCGCAGTGAAACACAGGGGTGAGCGGCCCAAGGAGAAGACAAAGTGCAGGACAAGAAGTATCCGTTTGGAAAGACGTAATCTTGTCCAGTGGCAGAGGGCAGATGATGCCTGGAGAGCGTGTGTCCGAGTGTGTGTGCGTCCCCCCATCCCGGCTCTGCCATGCTGATGAAAAGTTAAAAATCCTCATCTGCTATAAAACGCAAAAACTTCATTAATGATTTATACTAGTAAAGGGGCCTTGCCTGAAATGCGTCCAGTGTAATCATTTTTTCTATCTAATTTTTGCTTTTAGCCATGAGATTATGAGTAATAGCTACAGGGCTACACTGTTAGCCAGAAATCCTTTAGCTTTCTAAAGGTCACTTAATCTATGATTTAATCTGATGGTCACTGAAATTAAGTGGAAGTAGTTCAGCGGGCTATAATGGAGGGTGGTTTGTGTCTCTAGCCTTCAGTTACCTTGAGTTAAACCATCTTTTATATGCAAAACAACTTATAGGCATGAAATACATTTTGAAACGCATCTTGAATCTTTCTGTGGTACTGCAGGGGAAAAAAAAAAAAGGAAACCCTGCCTTTCTAGCTAGCTGCTGCTTTAAAACAGTTCTCATGACAAACTCTGGAATGTCTTTAGTGCCTTCTGTTCACCTGTTGGTATTCCTGTCCCTTGGAGATTTTATGCAGCTGGGGAAGCAGGCAAGATTCACACGAATTTGGTTGCTCTGTCATGACGTGTTCACAGCGAGAGCTGAGCTGCGTATTTCAAACTTACTCCTTTTAAGAGTGGAATACTTCAACTAAGCAAGACTAAAAAAAAACCCAGGAAAAAAAAAAAGGAAAAGAAAAGCAGAGTTGGCTTATACAGCTAGGCAGTTATAGGAGGACTAAAATAGAAGTGTGAAACTTAAAGTATTAAAAAGTATTAAAGAATTTCAAGTCTCAGCACAGTCACTATTAGTGAATTAAAGGTCTGAAACATAGTCCCAAAGAGCAGATGCTCTGATCCCTAAACAGCAAATATTTCATATTTTTGAGTCACTTTCCCCAGGTACTTTTATTTCACATGGTTGGACTTCAGACTGCTTTTCTACTATGGCTACTCTCTTGCAACACATCTGGAAATCCTCCCCTCTGTAATATTATAAGCAATACAAACTACTTAGTTTGAGGAACTGAATTTTATAACACAAGCATAGGCATGGAACCCCACAAAAGAAACCCCACACAAGACTCAGGAGAGAAAGCTAACCTTCTTTTGACTGGCTTTTTCGTGCTGCATTTCCTCTAGATTATGACACAGTTCAATTTTCATGGATGTCATCTGAAAACGAGAGCCTATTTGTAAAATAGCTGAATTCTCTTTATCACTGAATATATTCTGTACGTTAACTGGTAGTGCGATGCACTGAAGCATAGTCTTTAATTAAAGTGCAACAATACCACAGCTACAGTACGGGCATGGCGTAGGAACCTGGCGCTGGATATAAAAATAGCTGTGCTGAAACGTGTCATATCACTACACGATGTGACTAAGTCAGTGGAGACACTCTTACACTTGAAACCTGAAGTATTACTGAGCACTGATTTTCAGCTGGGGAAGCTGCGATCAAATCAATGCATGCATTATTCTCCACAAATGAATAATGGCGCGAACGAGGATGTATTAAACACCTACAGTGCACAACGCTTTTCACACCGTTTATGAACTAAACACAAACAAAGAGGCTGTGAACTCTCCAGAGCTCTTGTTTTGTCTCCCGTCTAGTCC
Organism: Fratercula arctica; assembly: GCA_947846985.1. Lineage (NCBI taxonomy): Eukaryota > Metazoa > Chordata > Aves > Charadriiformes > Alcidae > Fratercula > Fratercula arctica. The sequence continues at coordinate 86,234,796 of CANTUZ010000001.1, read as the reverse complement.
TCCTGCCTGTTCGGATACAATGCATGGCATCCCCACAAACGCCCTGGTGCCGACACTGATTTCGGGTCAGGAGCGAGCTGACCGCCCTTCTCTCCTCCTCTTTCCTACCCTCAAGGAAAACAAAACAGAATGAAACCACCCCGCACCCCACAGTGAGTGAAAACCAGGGAGATGAAGATGCCTCTGCTGGCACCAGAGCTGGGGAGCAGCTGATGCCGCTTCCTCCATAGCCGTCCACGGAGGGATGCGCTGGAGCTAACTGGACGGGTCCACCCCTGACCGGGGGAGACAAAGCTCTCCACCCCAGGGCTGAGAAACCCTCCCTATGCTCGCTCAGCCAGGAGAAACACAACCCAAAACTGACGACCGCCCTTGTCCCACGGCCAGGCGCCTGCCAAGCCAGGACAGCTCTCTAAGTGCCCAACGTGCCCAGCCCCTTTCATCTGCCGACGCGGCTGATGCTGTCATTGCGGCAGGGGGACCTCTGCAAAGGCTTCCCTCCAACACTGGCCACCAAAACCAGAATTAAACGCCCACAGAGAAGCAGCAGCGGGGCTCCCCCTTGGCATTCACGCAACCTTCTCCCTCGCTCCCGCACGGACGCTGCGGCAGGGCGCTATGCCACACCGGTCCCCCAGGCACGGTTTTAATGTCCCGGCATGGTACGAACAGTTTAGGAAAAGAGGCCGTGTGGATTTTGGCATGGGGCAGCGTTGCAGGGAGGAGGCACCGGCAGCCATGCAGTGATGCTTCTCTGCTTGCTGGGAAATGCGTCAGGGAGGCACAAACACACAAACGAGAGAGGAGAGAGGAGATAGTTACCTAACATGACGAAGGGGATTCCCAGGAAGGTGGAATTGTATTTCCCACCAGTGAGATTGATGATCCCAGCTGCAGTCAGGGTGGCAAGGGTCACGGTCAGCAATCCCAGCAGGCCAAGCCAGGGTTTGCTGCGGACACAATCCTGCATGGAGCAGCAGAGAATGGCCAAGGTGACCACAAGGACCAAGCTTGTGATCAGGTAGCGTTCTGACACCCTGCTCGTCTTCTGGAAATCCTCCTTCAGCGAAGAAGAAGTGAAAGGATACATTTTGACTTTCCTGTTGGATTTCTGGAAAAGTTCAACAGTGTCACAAAAAATGGATTCCCACTTCTCCGCCACCATGTCATTCAAGGAGTTGATTGCCTGCAAGTAGTAGGTGAGCTGAATGGCTTCTGCAGACTTCACGCGGTCTTTGCTGTGCACAGTAACCCCACCAAGCTGATGCCCGTTATACACTTCCCTGCCATCCTTTAAGTGAGTAATCGGATAAGTGATTGCAAAATTAGTTCGATTAGAAGAACGAGCAGCCTTTAATTCCTCCAGTACATGCACTATGTCGTCCACTATGCATGTCTTGTCATTGTTCAGGATACATATATGGGCAAACGTGTAATTGAAACCAGGTCTTTGAACTTGGATCCTGGTCACAGCAGAGTGCAACTACAAGGGAAAGAGAAATCACACACGTTATTCATCAGTTCATCTCGCACGGCAGCAGCCAGAACAACAGGGGCTCCTCACCTCCGTCCCTTTCCGATTTGATCTAGGCAACGACAACAAAAGTTCTGGTGACTGCAGCACGAATAGCACACTCATTGCAAAAAAAAAAAAAAAAAAAAAAGAAACATGCATTAAAATAGCAGTATTATTCCCCTACATCCTTTGCTGATAACTTGGGTGTGTTGTGACCTGCATCAGTGCCATGTGCATCTGCTGTTCGGCCTCTCTAAATAAATGAACTCCAAAGACCCGGATCTCCACTTTCAGGTGATTTGGGTGAACATAAAAGGCAGAGCTACAGCCTGACCATGTCCGGGGACACACTCGTGCTTGGGATTGCCAAATTACTCTCTCGACAGATAAACTTCAGGTACAAGAAGGCAGAAAAGCAAGGTGACCAGGGATGCCAGCCGTCTGGGATGCACCGGCAGCTGGCAGTGGCAGGGGACTCGCACTCGCTCCCAGTAAAGGACAGGTCACGGCTCCGTGTCCCAAGTGTAGAGATTGCTGGCACAGTAGGAATAAGATAGCTGGTGTTAACTAATTTGCCCTCTTTTCCTCTCCCTCTTTCCCCCATCAAATCCTCAGCAAGTCTGAGAGCAGGAAGCAATGGCAGAGACTGACGCATTTTCTCTTTCTCTCTCTGACAGGTTCTGTTAAACAGGGAAGGCTCCCTAATTTTAAGGCCTGCAGGTTATTATCACTTATTGTTTGGTCTGGCAGCTCTTAATGCAGCCTCCTTCGTAAGTTATTTTGCATCCTTCTGAAATTTGCTGTGCCTGAGCTCTGACCCAAAGCGCATAATTATTTCTGAGCATCAGAAGGGCAGAAAAATTACCCTCTCTTGAAAAAATATAGAAAACTCTTGCAACCTTTTCTGAATCCCTTTTAGCCAACATAGGAGAAGCAAGAAATCTAAAAGATAGTAGGGGAATAGCCCTAATAGGCTGGCGTTGCAGTATTTTTCAAAAGCAGAATATGAAGCTTGCTAACGTTGGGGGCCTCAGCAAAGTGCAAGCTGGGTTTTTTTTGCACATTTTACTTGCAAAATATGCAGGCCTGGCCCATCACCATTTAACTCCTTCTGTATCGCTCTAGTTGTGCAGAGTACCACAACCTTCTGTAAGGATGCTGCTGAGGCCAAGACTATGTTATCAACCGCCAGAAGTCTGAGCAGACTTTCCCTGTGGGTGTGATGTCCTTCCTTCATGGTGAGTAGCCATGAAGTTCAGGAAGGGGCTCCCTCTGCTCTTTCCTAGCTGGCATGGGGGGTACCCGACATTCAAAATGCTTGGGGAGGGACTTGCAGGCTACTGTGTATGTGCTTTGGGCATGGTTCAGTGCCACGTCTCCTGCTGTGGCGGGGGAGCAAATCACCGGATCTGCTCTGAAGAGCTGCATGGATTTATCCTTTGGTCCCTTGTAGACCATGGGAAATGGTGGTGGGAGCATTGCAAAGGTGTGGTGACAAAAGCAAGGCTGATAAATGAGAAGGAGAAGCCTTCCTTCACCTGCAAAGCGGGGAGATCACAGCTCTTCCAGGGAGCTGAAGAACCAAATTAGAGTAATTCTAATTTCTTTTCCTTAAAGGGGGAATAGTTAGTTTCTGCCTTCAGATTTTGAGCAAAACAGTGAAAACTGGCTACGGGGAGATGATTTTTTTTTTTCTACTTGCATATGCTGCTTTCCACTGCAGTCCAAAGAAGGCAGGAGGTTCTTATGTCCAGTAAAGAGGCTGGGATTAGGTGATATTTAATGGAACTGGCTCCTTCTGAAGACAAACATTGATTAAGAAAATAGAAGATAGGGTACATGAGAGCAGTAGAGCTTATACACTCATCTGGTGGCAATGGATAAAATGTCTAATAAACATGGCTAAAATCCTGTGTCTCTTGAAGTTAAATAGTCATAGTGACTTTCGTTTGGCATTTCAGACCTATTTACAGAAAAAAAACCCACTTATATGATACCATGAATCTGACTGTTTGGTGATTACATTACATGAGCTGTGATGGGTATAAATTCAGTTACGCTGCCTCCGTTCCTCAGGATGATATGACATCATATAGGCAAAGATTACAAAATTCCTATATTCTCCACTCATTTCTCTAGCTGCTCCGGGGTGTATTTTTCCACATTTGAGTAGTTTTTATTTTCTACAGAACAGCAGTTCAATATTGACATTAGAAGGATAGGTTTGAGAAGTGAACTAAACTAACAAGTCTTTTCACAGTACTGGGAGAACACAACACTTGGCCATGGTGAGAAGCAGAATTCTCCATCGTGGTGGAAAAACAAATAACTGTCTGTGCAACAGATTAGGGGGTTTTGCACAACTTTCTTCTGAAACAAAACAAATTAAAAGATTTGCAGGAACATGCCAAAGAAATGAACTGCTATGCGGAATTCTTCCCACCTTTCCAGTTTGTTTCTGCAAAGCTCGGCTTTGCAAGACTGTTTTGGGGTATGAATTCAAATGTATGTCATTACAGTTTGCCTTGATTCACCGAATCAAAGACAAATATCTGATTTTAATTTTTTTACAATGGCAGCTACTGTATGGTTTTCATTGACAACCGTTGTGAAATCAGATGTCATATAAAGAAGCGCAGCTGAGGACAGCTAGGAGGAATAGAAGGAATTTCCTGCCTGTATTAGACTAACAATACAGCTCCTTCAGAGAGGATCCATCGAGTGACACAATGCAGAAGCAACTAAACTGTCATGCAACTTTTACCAGACTGTGTGTTGCTATTTACCTACCCTGCCTCACTGCTGCATTTGCTTCCTTCTACATCTGAAGTACTTTCTTTTAATATTTAGGTTATAAAATAACCTCATCTGTCACAGACGTTACTTCATCTTTAGGGAAAGGCTGGAAGCCAAATGTCATACCTAAAATACTCATTTCTTCTTGGAAACGATCGCTTCAGACTCAGGAGCCCGTTCTGCAGCGCTAGCGTGGTGCTTCCTCCCAGGCCATGCTGGGCTGGACCGGGCGCTGCGTGGGGGGGACCTGCCCATCGCCACCTCCCAGCCGTGGGGCTGCGGGGAGGAGAGGGCAGCCGGCAGCCAGCTCTGCGTCCTGCCACATCCCGGCAGCTGAGCAGCCCTCACAGCCGGCTACAAGCTCCTGCAGTTTAGAGCAACTACAGGATGTCTTCCGAGCTTTGCCAGTGGTCGCAACGCTTGGGTCTCGAATTTGAGGGAAACGGCCAAAGAGGAGAAAAACCTGCCGTTCCCTTCATCCCGGCGAAGTATGCCGAGCACTGCCCCAGCGCGCCCAAGGATTCAGCGCTGGGAAGACTGACTCAGACTTTCATCCTCAAGACAAACACATCGCTTTACCTGCACTTTGCTTTTTCAGACCAGATCCTAGAAAACAAATCTCTGCCGCCTCAGTGCCGGGGGCAAGGGTGTGCTGCAGCATGGCTGCAGGCTGTCTCCCTTGGCTTGCCCGTGGCAGCCCTCTTCCCCACCGAGAGCTGCAGTCCCGGCTCTGCTGCCACACTGGGGATTCAACTGCGGCCACGCAGGTTTTTCCACTCGCACCCATAGCCCCGGGGTGACTGGCTTCCACAGAAAACAACGAGGTCCAAGACGTTACAAGGGCATGTTCAAGGGATTACACGGTTTGCCATTTGGCTCGCCTATGGTACACCAGGAGGTCGCCCAGGCAACTTCAGTGTCTTAACAACAGACGGTAAAGGCTGTTGTGTGATGGGGACAACGTTAGCAATATGCTAATGCATAATGCATATTGCACTCCTCAGTGCAGCAGATTTTAATAGCGAGTAACCATATTCTGAACAAACCTGGCACCTAGTACTGGGACAAATGACAGACCGCCAGATTCTCATTTATCCAGCTGTTTTCTTATCCTTACCGATCCTATTAGGAGAAAGGGAGATTTAAAGGAACAACAAAAGCTGATTGAATGGCTTTTCTTGAAGGGAGACATGCACTGCTTGCTCATCGGTCACAGCTTTTTCAGCTAGCTAACAGTGCAAGGAACCAAAAAAGCAGTTTACTGCTGAGATGCCAGAGCACTGCAGCACAAGTGCTGCACGGCATCGCCTAAGCTCCCTTGCCACGGTGGCCCACTGTCCCTGGCAGCGCTCAGGCATGAAATAGTAACTTCCACCTCTCTCTTTCATCGTTGTTTGAACAGTGACCACCACTTGCAATTCCCCTGTCCCTTCTGAAAATGGTGTTTACGTGCGTCCCGTACCGCGCCAGAGATTTCTAGAACAGTGTTTTCCCTTCCTTCAGCCTTTAGCCATTTGCATTTGGTAACATCTTGGTCTTGGCCTTGGTTTACACTTAAGTCCCATGCTCACTCGGTTATTTATTTTAAACAGAGAGGAAAGATGTCTCCAAGCGGCAGACAAATCCCTTTCTGCAAACACCTCCAGGTGAGGGCTGTACTGGTCTCACCTCTCCACACCAAGCCATGTTTCAGCCCGTGGCACAGCTGACAGATGAGAGGTGGTGAAATCTCACTGCCTCGCCGGCTGGTTTTGCCCGTGGGCACAGGAGGGGATGCCAGGAGGCAAAACATAAAATCCCGTCACTTATCCTGGCCTGAACCATTTGCTCAGAGAGACGCGGCTGCAAAGATTTCTTCAAGTGGTTTTTGGCTGCGGGTCCTCCTACCTCTGCCATCAGCAGAGGATGGCAGGCACTGGGAACCAGAGACCCCCGGTAGGCTCAGTTCGGCTGCCCTGGGATGGCCAAGCCCCACACCCGGCTCTGCCAGACGGCTCTTCCCTGTACAGAGCTTGGCACAACTATCAGCACTGGCAGCAAAGCTGAACCTGAAGGCGAAGGGGTTGTACTTAGAGATGTACACTCAGGACAGAAAGGAAAGCTCGATCTTATTCTTGCATCCATGCAAAAGATGCAGTGAGCCACAAGAAGGGGTGAGGAAAACCTCTGGCCCCCTTGATTTCTTGAGAAGACCTTTCTGTAATTCAAAAGTGAGGAGGTATTACCAGAATTTTGTCAATTTAATCAGGTAACAAAAAAGTCTGCAGCTTCCCTGCGAAGCAAACAGATCCCATCCCAGCAGGGAGGGGTTAGAAACTGCTGATTCATTTACAAAATGATCCAATCCCAGAAATCCTTTAAACCACATTATATAATCTGGTGCCCGGATCAAAACTATGGGCAAAGGGGACCAGGCACAAAGACCTAGCAATAGCCACTGGTGTCCCACAGGGGTCTCGCCTGGCTGGTGGCACTGTTTTGCTCCCAGGGAAACTCCGCCATGAGAGCAACAACGTGCCACGGGACACTTCAGTCTCTCCAAGCTCCTATTCCCAGTGCATGGAAAGACATCCCGACTCCCACGGGAGCTGCATCAGAGTCACAGGCACCATTTTTAATATTAAGGACATGTACAACTGCCTTCTGCTTATCATACATACCGCAAAAATGTGTTTGGTTTTGCTGCTGAGCAGTGACGTGCGCTGTTTTATAGGGGACATCACTCATCTTAAGGACTTGACTGCGCTTTGTTACTTGACATATAGCTGATGAATGGCCAACGAGACAAAACTAGTCAGACACACTGCGAATGATCTGGCACATAGGGAGCCATGTTTTACTCACAGGACTAGGATCTTTGCAATGCTATATTACTTTTCTTTTTTTCGGTGATGTTGCTATTATTTGACTCTATTTAGTCTTTCAGTCTACATCTGATGGTTCAAATGAAAAAGGAGCTTCACTCTAGTCAGTGTTGCCAACTCTTACAATTTTTTTACTGTCATTTTCACCAAGTCTGGTTTTCCTCTGAGCCCTGGAGCCTGAAGCATTGTGATTTTTTTTTTTTTTAAATACCTCAGCTTTCATTAAAAAAAAAAAAAGAAATGTCTGATCTCATGCTTATGGAGGAAAGCCTGAGAAGGCTCAAAAATAAAGTGAAGAATGAACTAATTATCTATTACTGTTTAAAATGTCATCACTGTTTTGGGCTCAACACAGACTGAAAAACTAGAAAGCAGGATAAAGACAATGGCTTTACATATAGGCTTCATTTTCATGTGAAGCTGGTTTACTCTTTTGGTCATTTTTATAGGTAACTTGTGCCAAGGAAAATGAAGAGGAGAAAAAGCCTTTAATGGATTGCTATAAATTTCTCCACTTTTTCTATGATCTCAGTAATCTCTGGCATTTCCTATCTTTGCAGAGTGCTTTTTTATTCACTTCAAGAGACAGCCTCAGTCAAAAGGTAAAAAGGGATATGAGAGGGAAAAAACTTGCACAGCTCCCAGCTTAATTCACGGAAGAAAACACCGTGGGCTCTGTAGACAGGGGCCGAATTAAACTACTGAGAGTCTATTTTCATCAGAAGAAGGTGAAGAGAGGGAAGGCAAAGGAAACCCTGAACGGGGCTGTCACTCTGAGACCGTGGGTCCAGGGCAGAGGTTCCAAGGGAGCTGGTGGGCAGCAGCCTCCCGACCAAGCCGGTCTGGCCGAGGGATGGGGAGCGTGCGCTCAGCCGATGGAGGAAGCCAACAGATTCTAACAGCTCTGGAAAAACATTACAAGTTGCAGCTGGAGAGGGTGCAGCGAGGATCGCTACGGGTAGCTGGGCTCTTGTTCTGGCAGTCCTACGAGCAGGTTTCCTGAAGAGACGCTAAGATACTAATTATGCAAGCTATGTATTTTTGCAACTAATTTTTTCAGCTGTCCAAATTGGTGAACTATATTTTCTCCAAACAATTTTCATGTGAATAAAATCTAAAAATTGTTCAAACTACAAGTCCTCAATGGAGGGACAACTATTAGTGCTCGAAGTGGCAGATGTGTGTGCATTTACATTTCCATCTGCCTTCTTGGTAGCTACAGAAAATTGCTAGATACGATTTTTCTTTTCTAACCTGAAGTGGGGAAGCTTTTCTAATCACTACCGTCTTAATTCTGACAATCGCCCTGGTAATTCTGCTTGAATTTGTCCCACCGTGAGAAGCCCACTCTGGTTTTCAGGCCAACCGCTGTTGGTGGACAGGACGCCTGGGCAGCAGAAACCCCTCTGTGCAGCCTGGTATGCGGCTCCAACATGGATTTTCTATGATGGAGGAAAAAAAAACATGAAAACTTCGCTCATGCAGCTGATCTTGCAGCAGTTCCACCACCGATGGCTTTCTCCATGTGTCCCAGACCTCTCCATAAACACACCTCCATCTTTACACGGCTTCTCAGAGGGCTGGAGACATGGTGCAAGCTCTTGCCAAGGGCTCCTCCAGCAGAAGTGTGAGGAACAGTCCCTTCCTCGCTGCAGGGAAACCTCAATAGCTGCAAGTTCACAGCCCACCGCATTAATTAACGACTCAGCTCCTCCTTCTCCCTTCCAACAGGAGGGGGTGTGTGTGTGTGTTCTGCTGTAAACCCCAACTTAAAGGCAGGGCCGGTCACAGCTTTTGGGAATCCTAAACATGGTTGCTGGGGATCCCTGGCAGCTCTCCTCGAGCCCTGTGGCACTGCCTGGGGTGCCGGTGGCCTGGCATTGGTGGCTGCAAAGCACGGAGGCCCCTAGCTTCCGATGCCTGCCCTGCCTGCTTGCTGCACTTTCCTGGAGGGTCACCAGCAGGGGCAATGGCCCCCATCAGGGTGATGTCCCCCGTGACACACATCCAGCCATCTGAGAAAACCTGTCCCCCGTGCGCTCTGCTAGACGGGAGGTGAGGTCTGACCTTCCAAGGACAGGAAAGGGGACACAATGCGGGGCGCTGGGTGTCCCCAGCACGGGCTGCCCGGCTGGCAGCAGCTCGGGGTCCCAGGGGAGCATCGCCCCACGGTGGGAAGTAGAGCGGAGGGGTCCCGTCCCCTCCGCTGTTGCTGGAGCAGGATGTGGTTGCCCTCCCAGGCATGGGCAACTTCAGGACTTCTGCTCCAGCTGCCGGCTGGTGCCTGCAGGAGAGATCAAACCCTCTCGCACGCAGAACGATGCCGAGGAGCTGCTGCTGCTGACATCGGGACTTGGGGGGTTGTTTCTGCGGGCACTTCCACGCTGTCCTTGCAGCACGCTATTTATCTTCCCTCTTCCCTGGCTGTGCCCAGATCTTACCTGCGTATCTTAATTCTCATCTGTTTTCGCATAAGATACATTTTAGCCCTGCAGCATTGTGCTGCTATGACAACAGGCTTGCACTTCTGCTGCCTTCACACCCTTGTTTTTCTTGTATTAGGACTCTTCCCCTCATCTTACAGCCTTGCTCTAAAGACATGACTTCATTCTTTTTTTTTTTTTTTTTTTTTTTTTTTAGCAGAATCCACTATTTGTTCTGTTGACTGTTTCCCTAGAAGTGTTTTTAGTGCCGGAGCTACCTAGAGAAGGTGGAGACCTACTATATCCATTGCTACATCCACAGTTGCCTGCCTGCGTCCAGGCATTCAGAAGTAGCCAAAGTTTTAAAATAAAGGGTACGTTGTGTTAGGCAGGATCGTGACAGACCCAGCTTTCGGATCTGCTGAACAACCAGAACCCACTTCCACCGGCTTTGAAAATAATGGCTTAAGCGTGCCATATTTGTACAGCAAAGCAATTGGAAAAATCACAGACACGGGAACATAAATATGGTTACTTCCTCCACAGGTTTCCTCACACGTTGAAAATAAGCGAGGAAATCTGGGAAGACCGTAGACAGAGTGTGCAGACACACACATTAACAAGGATATAATAAAGGAGCAGAGAGAGGAAAGAAGACCACAACAAGTAGGAGGTCTACAAAATTTTGAAGTTAAAACGTTTTGTTCTGCAGTAATCAGAAGTTACGCAGTTCTTAAAGAAAGGTGTCCTTAAACAGAAATACCTAATTTTACTATTTGCTTGCATGTTCAAATAGATATTTTATCAGTTATCTAGATCTACTGATGGTCAGTTACATGAGAAGGGCAATGTATAAGCACTGTCTGAAAAGATGTAGTTAGAAGAGTTGGTTTTTTTTTAAATAAACCCTCATCTACAGATTTTCATAGAGGCAAACTGCAAATGCAATCCCCTTCGCTAAGGCATGTTACATTTCATTCCCTTTTCATCTTTGCGTCTTGTCATCTTAACTAGAGTTTTTGCCAAAAAAATATTAGTACTGTGTTATTGTTATAAACACAATAACGTAAGTGGAAGAGAGGCTATCCTTCTGCAAAAAAAAGGAAACCTTTCGTTAAAAAAAAAAAGTATTTTGTAGTATAACACAGTTAACTCACTGTAAGTACAGAGGAATGAACAGGCTCAAAAGGATGGCTGTCTCAAATTCTGGCTAAATCGGAATATATTTTCTGGGGTTCAAAAAATCTGCCCTAGGTTCGTATGCCTTCAACCTACCCAGCTGCTAGCTGCAAGCGGAAATACCACCAGGAAATGGCAGGGGGCTGCTCTTACACTATTTTTAGGTGGGATTCTAGGCTTAGAGGATTTGTACAGACTTTACATAATCATCTGAACTTCTGCATGATGGCCCATGCCAAATAGCTCAATTATTGTTATTTCTCCAAGCACTTCTTGGAAATACAGGGGTAAAAGCACACGTGTTTTTACTTCCTACCTCTCCCTCTCTTGAAAGAGTGAGATCTTGAGGAAGAACGGTCCTGCACGCCGACAGCACAGGATGCCAGTGCCCCGTGCTCTGCTACGGAGCAGGTACAGCAGTGAGTGAAGTTTCATTATCGCCCTCCCACAGTATCTGTCTCATGATGCATCTCTTACATATACTGAGGAGTTTTGGTGGATCACCTATTCAAGGCCAGAGATTCAAGATATGTTTTTTCGCTTCTCCCTTTCTTCTGCAAATGGCCACGCTAGCTGGAAAGGCAACGTTGGGATGGCAGGCCTAGGATGGTTTAAGCATTTATGGGGAGTTACAAGAACTATGGATGGAGATTTATGGCGAAATTAAAAAAAAGGGGCATCATCTCCAAGTCAAAACTATTATATAAGGCAGCCACACGCCTTCCTGCTAATGAGCAGGAGAGACCTTGCGTGGAGCAGCTTGTACGTTCAGCAAGACCTGCCACTGCCACATGAGCAGCCAGTGTCACACTGGCAGATGCAGGCTGTCAGCGGGGAGTCCCACGGCAGCTCCTGCTCTGGCAGCGCCGCTTGAGACCTGGGGCCTGAGGCAGCCGTGAGGCTGGGCCCTTCCCTAAATCTCCTCCCAGCCAGCCAACAGGGTACGGTGCAGTCATGGTAGCAGCGGGATTTCTCAGGCTGATAATGTGCCCACAAGGAATTGCGCTAAACTAACCAGAGTATGTTGAGATGCCACCGAAATAGTTATTCCATTAACTAGTTAATCAATTGGGATGTTAGAGTGATTAACTTCTGACAGTACCAGCTATGTTTCAATCTCAGCTGGTCAGACCCCAAAACTTTGTATCCCTTTTTAGTGAAGGGACAATAATGGAGGCTGACCAAACCTGCCAAAACCAGAGGAAATCTTCTCCTTCCCTTGACACACTGAATAGGGCAGCCGTAGCGGCTCAAGGCTTGTTCCCTTCCCTCCTTGGCTGATGAGGTGGGATAGGGCAGGTGAGGAAACCGAGAAGAGGTGCTGCAAGAAAAGCCGGCGCCTGCCTGGGGCAGCCATCCTGCTGGGTCTGCTGACCTCCTGCTAGTGGGTGGAGATGCAGCAACAACCACGCGGGAGGAGCCAGTGTCCAACCTGACACCTCTTCTGAAGCAAAACCTCTCCCTCAGGGAGGTCATCCTTCTCCAGAAGATAAAAGCAAACACTGCCGTATAGGTTCTCTGCCCTGACGGAGCCTACATGGCATCATTTTCAGGAATGTAGGTGGGATTACTCCATGGTTTCACCCAGGACACTTATTTACAAGCACAGCCCTTTGAGTTGGTTGGCCCTGGACTGGGGCTGTGGCTGCCTTTGCTCCCTTCTCCCCTTCACGCAACTGCCTATATATAGGAAAACCTTGATGGCCACCTTTCCCTTTCTCTCCTTCCCTTGGTGAAGCCCTGTTGACACAAAATGATGTCGTCCTGCATCAGCACGGCCAGAACAATATTGGGAGCTGGGAGCCCTCCCTCCTCTTTGGCTCTGCTTTGACCCGCAGGGCTGTCCACAGGGGTGGATAGGCAGCTGCCTGAGCCTGGCTCTGCCCACAAAGAGAAAAATAATTAGGACAAAGGACGTAATCTATTCTGCACAAGACATACTGGAATTAATTAGATAAGTAAAGAGCTGGAAATAATGCACCAAATATGCCTGACAATGTCAGATTAACAGCAAGAGTAAACAGTCAAATGGCAATGGTGTTCATTATCTCACTAAATGAAAAATAATCATTTTGTTAGCAAATTCTGTCTATTAAAAATGAGGCAGTGTTAAGCACGGACAGAACTTTCTAAGTTACAGCTCTTTCGCTGATGTGATAAATCTTATGCAGAAGTTTGCTTGCGGAAAGATTCTGAGTACCATTTATTTGTGTGTCACTATGCTATTGATAAAATACAGACCTCTAGAAAAAGCAGTACAGAGAGAAAAAATCCATTATCATTATTATCCTATGACTGAGTAAATGTGCACATACTGGATGCGAACGCAATTCATGGGACTAGAAAATGAAGGAATGAAAATCATCTGCCTGGAGTTTTCTCGTTCGCCAGTAGCATTCTTGTTACTGTACTTAGTGAGTCGATGCTCATTAAATCTGTTTGCTGATTACCGTTGGGTAATATGTCAATAGCAAAAAAAGGAAAACATAAAACACTGAGGGGCTCTGTACTATCGTTCTGTATGTGCCTACAGTGGAAATAAAACATAAATAAATCCACTGGAACAGTTATGTCCTTGTTTAGTAAAGAGTGAGGTCTCCCCAAAGTCTCTTATGATAGGTATTTGCATCTATTTTCTCATTTTAGAAGTGACACTCCCTGAAGTGATTAAAAAGAATTAACATTGGCTTTTGTATGGGCTGACAGTTTGACATTCGGGGGGGGGGGGCGGAAATAAAAAAGCAATGCTGAGTCCCTGGGGTTTCCACAAGCCAACAGCGAAAACGTGCAGGATTGAGCTAGCCACACCTCTGGTTATTTGTAAATGTTCCTTTCCTTTTTCTTGGCTGAACTTGACCCTCTTAACACGCAGTTTTTGCATCTGTCCTCCCTGCTTTTCCTTCCAAGACTGTGCAAAACTACCGGGGTGTAAACTAGAGTACCAGCTTCAACAAATGCAGGTTTCCGACATGTTATGACATACAGCATGGTGAGATGTCCTGTTAGATTGTGACTCGCACGCTCCGCGCCGCTCAAGTGACAGGGGAAGATGCTGCCCGCTCTAACTTGAACTGGCAGCACAGGCTGCACCATGCCTGCAAATCTACAGCTGAGCTGGATTTTTCTCCGTCTCTGAAACCAGCATTTTCTGTGATGGTGGGCTGGGAGCGGAGGAGAAAAAAAAAATAATACTACCCGCTAAAAATAATCAGCGGAGTTATGTCATTTGCCTTCATGAGCAGTGAGAAGGGGGTTTTTGCGCTACCCCTCTCCAGGCAGAAATGCGGTCCAGACACAGCAGCAGCCCCCAGCAGCATTCCCGGCAGCCTGGCAGATTGGTACCTAACTGTTTTTGAAGTTTGAGTTCATCAAAGCCCGAGTCGCCTTCACTCGGGAGCACGGCTGCAAGGCGAGTACAGAGGCACCGAAAAATTATTTAAAGCAAGCAGCCTGCCCTTTTCGCTCACCCGAAGCAAATAAAACCGAAGCAGGGAAAAAAGGAGAAGGGGGGAAAAGGGGGCTGTGGGGGGTGTGTGTGAGAGAATAAAAAAAGGAGGGAGGGTGGAAGAGAGCGGATCCGGCGGCGCTGGCGGGGAGCGCGGTGCCGGGCAGGCATCCCAACTGTTGCAGGGAGGTGACCGGGTAGCTGCGGTGGCAGCGGCGGCGGCGGGCGGGCAGAGGCCGGGATGCGCGGGTGGGTCGGCGGCGGCGGCGGCGGCGGCGGCGGGGGGTGTGTGCGTGTCAGGTGTGGGGACCGGTCTGGAGGGTGGCGGGGAGCGGGATGCGGGGCGCCGGGCCAGGCGGTGGCCGGGGCCGGGGCCCCGCCGCGGTTACCTTGAGGATGAGATCGGTGTGGTGCTGGTCCAGCATGTTGGCCTTGCGGAAGGAGGTGATGATCACCCTGCCGTACCTCCCCGGCGTCTGCAGGTCGGAGTAGAGCCGGTGCTTGGAGCGGTTCACCGGGAAGAGGCTGTCCACCAGGTTCCTCTCGATCTTGGCCAGGCTGTGCGTGGGGGCCAGGAGGTGCTCCACGCTCTCCTCCACCTGGTAGCGGCTGAAGCTGGCGCCCAGCAGGATGGAGATGAGCACGGGCGCCGAGGCGAAGAACACCGGGTGGCTGGCGACGAAGTGGCCGAGCCGGGAGAAGGACGTCCCCAGCCCCCTGTGCAAGACCTGCCGCAACATCCTAGTGCGGAGGGCGCGCAGGAGGGCGAGCGCCGCGCCGGGGCCCCCGCAGCTCCCCCACGGCCCCCGCAAGACCATGGGGCAGCCCCGCCGGGCGCCGCCTCCCCGCCGGCCGCGGCTGCGGGGGGCCGGGGGCCGCCGCCGCGCGTGTCTGTGTCGGTGCGTGTGCGCTGTGCGTGTGTGCGCGCCTGCCCGCCGGCGTGGGGCGGCTCGGGCGCTGGTCCTCCCGCAACGCCGCCGTGCCCGAGAGGAGTTTCCCAGCGCCTCCTTGCCTGACTTGCCACCAACCCGCCGCCCCTCGCCGCGGCCGCGGAGCGGACCCGCCGCGGGTGGGGAGGCGGGTGGGGGGGGGGCGGGGGAGCCCCGCCGCCGCCGCGGCCCCGCCGCCCCTCGCCGCGGGAAGGGGAAGGGGCAGGCGCCGCTCGCCGCTCCCCGCCCCCGCCGCGGAGTTTGCGCGGGAGCGGGGCTGCCCGCAGACTGCTGACTAATCCCCCGGCCGCGGCAGGCGGGGCGGGCGCGGATAAGCCCTCCGCGGCGCCCCCGCCGCCCTCCGCCCAGGGGCGCGGGGGCCACGCCGGGCGGCGCCGAGGACGGGGCGGCGGGGCGCAGCGCGGCGCCTCCCGCCGGGGCCGCCCCGCGGGCCGCGCTTGGGACGCCGCGGCGCGCCCCGCCCCGCCCGGCTGCCGGCCGGCTCCGCCCGCCGCCGCCGGCACCGCCGCGCTGTTACATCCCCAGCCCCGCACCGGGCCGCCGCCCCCGGGGCGACCGGGTAGCGCAGGCTGCCCGGCCCCCCCACCCCACCGACGGGCGGGCACCCCCCGCGGAGGGGGAGCGGGGTGTGTGTCGTGGCGGGGGGAGGGCTTTGCCTCGGGGACCCGCCGCCAGAAACGTGTGGCCGCCTCCCCCTCGGGGGACCGGGGCGGGCCGCGTCCCGGGGTGCCCGACGGCGCGATCCCGCCGCGCTGCCTCCCGCGGGGGCGCGGCGCGGCACAGTCCGCTGGCTCCGCGCCGCCAGAGTGGGCATGTGCGGGAGGCGCCGCACATGCCCATTAGGGAAGCCGGGCGCCGGCGGCGAGGTTGCCCCTGCCCGCCTCACTCTCCCCGGGCCCCCCGGCGTCGTCCCCGGGGCCGCCCCAGGCTGTCCCGGCAGCGCCCGGTGCGGGGAGACCCGTCCTGCCCCGCCGCTGCTGCCGGTGCCGTGCCGGGGAGTGGCGCTTCCCGAACCACAAGCCGCTGCCCACCTTGTGTGTAGGTACAGCCCGTCCCCCCGCGGTGCGATGGGGGGTGGAGGGGGCGGCCCCGTTTTTTAATCACAAATTGCAATTAAATAACGGAAACGAAGAGAAACGCCGCTGTTGGCCGTGGCAGCTCTGGCTGCGTGGCACACTGGGGCACACTGATTCCTGCCGCGGTCAGCCGGCCCTGGATGGGGATTCTCAAACCAGCGGTGTTGGTGTTCCCAGTCCAGTTATGGCCCAGGCCAGTGGTTTTACAAATCGGGCGGCAAGGAAGGAAGTTTCTGTTCGACAGCTGTCGGACCTGTTGCTGCATGGAACGGCAGCAGCTCCCTGTTTTGGTTATTGATACACTTGACAGTCATCCGTCCTTTTACATTTCAGTAGTGTCTGACCTAAGCTAATGTTTTGTCACGGACGCTTCATGCACAAAAACCTCCTTGACATCATTCCCGTCTCCTCACTCGCGGCTAGGTCACACAGCTTGAATGCTAAACTCTTCCCGTGTTTCACCGCTTCTCGGCTGGTGAGCAAGTGAATGGGCTTGGTTGAGCAGTGCCAAGTTACGGCCAGTAAGGTCCCCACGTCCCCTGGTTCTTCTGGGGTTCGTGCCCAAGCCCAGGAATTGCTCCAGGCAGTACCCTGCCTGCGGGGCCGGTGTGGCTGTATCCAGAGTGCCCAATCCAGGGATGCTGGGGTTTGCAGGGATGCTGGGGTTTGTTATATGATCGTGCTCCTGCTTGGTTCCACTCTGGTTCATGCTGGTGGGTGCCCACTGCTTGTATTGGTCCTACATGAGTGTAAGGAAAAAAAAAAAAAATTAATTTGAATATAATTTGAAGAAAACCTCAAAAATGGAAATAGAAGCAGAAGCGCAGAGATGGGAGAGGATTGGGCCCAAGTTTGCATGAAGTTTGGTATCAGGTCAGGTGGCAGAGCCCCGGTCTGTCGTCTCTCAGGAGTCCAGTGCTCTCCCCCTGCTGCCTGTTTCCAGCTGTACGCAGATCACTGCATGGGCTTAGTCACATTGTTGTATATTAGGGGGAAACATGGGGATGTGCCCAGTGCTTCATGTCATTAGCGACAAGCAAAGAGCTTTTGTCATTGCTGCTGACAGCATCATCTGTGTTGATTTTTTTTTTTTGTCTCCATTAAAAATATTTTATCATTATTAAAAATGAGGGGGATTATTATTTCAGTAACCATCCGGTGGCTGATTCGCAGTTCTCCAGGGTACCTCAGAAAAACTAGTTTGAGGGGGTGACATTCAGCCCAGTTCTCAGCACATTAACTTTGGGTAAGCTATAGGTGACCCCAGGAAGAATATATCCATTTTGCGGGGGCAGAGAGGGAAACCGACGTATCAGCAGTTCTGCTGGATGTTCCTCTGTCTTCCCAGACCAGTGTCTGTTTTATTGTCTCTCGTAACCAGCATCAGGCTGCACTGTTACCTGCGGTGGAAATCATGTCTTTTCAAAGGTAGTCGTGGGTTTTCACCTGCCAAATTCTGCCTCCTCTTGGCCCAGGGAATTGCCCTGTCTTTGACTGTGGCGTTGCCCACAGGGGAGGGACATGGAGGGGTGGGATGTCAGGCAGCTTGACGTGTGCTGCTAGAAACACAGCTTGTAATGTAACCCCACTAAGTGAGAATGTTACACCGTCAGGAGCGTCCTGTGGATGTTACCAAACCAGAGGGGAAACCTTCTGTGTACTCCTGACTCTGCAGATAGTGAAATCACCTGGCTACTGACCGTCACTGCTCTGGTGCTCCAAAAACCGCCATCAAAATGTGTTCTGTGGTAATATGGTCGCCAGGAGTGGAGCAGCTGGAGGCCTTCCATAAGTACTCTGTGAGGAGCAAAGCACGGTTGAGGTCTCCCCTCCGTTGTAGGGGAAAGCTCCGGTGGCTGGAGCTCTTGTTGGTAACACATGGCGGGCAGCGCGCATTAACCTGCGGAGCATTAACCAGCTCTGCCTATCTTTTGGAGGAAATGGAAGGGTAGGATTTCTATCACATATACGTGCTACTCTGCTTCGGCTCTGAATGGCAAAATTTACAAAATAGATAATGATGTCTCATTGCTCCAGAGAGTTTCCAAACTAAATTAAGAAGAGAACGATGGGAAGAGATGATCATACAATGAGGTGCAGATGCTGGGAAGAGCGATAATGAGGGGGAGGACAATATGATTATGTCCTTTCAAAGCAAACGCCTCAGGGCAGCTACTTTTGGGGATGGAGTGTAAAAGGGAGATGGGGAAGACGTGACTCATAAAGACGGCATCTGCGCAGGGTTCAAGCCTGCTCTCAAGAGCAGGCCTGTCCGCTGTGAGACATTTGTTGACTCTCAGACCTGTGCAAAGAGACTGCCTCGACCCATGCTCAGGAGCTCTCGAGGCCAAACAGGTCTGGTGGTGGCTTAGCATGAGGCCATGCTGTTGTTCCTGGGGTCTGCAAGGCCTGGATGGGTCAAGCGCCCCGCAGCCCAGGCCACAGGGCTTTACCTTTTTGTGAGCACAAGCAGGATGCTGTGAACATCCAGAAAAGAGCATTTCTCTCTGCATCCGCTCAAATCTTGTTACGATGGCAAATTTTAAAACTAATGCGAGAGGAAGAAGTGGACAAGGTTTTATTTAAAATAACCTCTGCTTCCTACCTCCCTGAAAGGGGTCCAGTGAAAGAAAAAGCTGAGAGAAGTGGTGGAGGAGGGGATTCCTGATGAGTAACTTCAGATGAGTGAAGAGGGCCTAGGGGAAAGGAAAGGTGGCAGGAGCAGCTGGGATGACTGTGGGAGGTATGCAGAGAATTAAGATTTTGCGTTGTTTAGTTAGGCATGAGGAACCAGAGAAGATATTTTAGGAGTGTGTGCAGGGGATTTAGTGCTGCGAATGGGGAATGATTTTTGCAACAGAGCACTGAGCAATGTGTGATGCAGGTTCCAGCTGGAGCTTGGAAAGAATGAGGTTACCCACAGTGAGGAGATGGGTAACAAAGACCTTTTTTTTTTTTTTTTTTTTAAAGGGACCTAAAAAGAAAATTTTCGAGGAGAGTTTAATAATTATGGCTAGATTCTTAAGGGATGCAAAACCTTTTTCACTGAAGTTCTCTGCTCAATTATACCTGCTGAAAGTCTAGCTGGTGGTGTGCAAAGACTTTACGTTTTGTGCCAAGGGATCGAAACAACATGTAGCCAGCCCAGGACGGCTGGGAGAGCAGTAGCTCTCATTGCATCACCCAACTGAGCTCTGCTCTGTGTTTCTTGGCCGAAGGTCTGGGACCTGGGCCAATGCCAATTAAATTGGTGAGGGCACAGACAAGGTTAACGTTAATCTCCCATTGCTAATCGGTGAGGGAACCTCACAACTTGTCGCTTTTGTCCATTTGCAGTTAACAGAACAGCGGAGCAGGAGGCGGCCTCCTCCTTATTTCCAGCCTGGGTCCCATCACAGTAGGAAGATTACCCAAAAGCATCTCTCTTTTCACTGATACATGCATCACTTCTCCCACAAAGATGGCAATTTGGTTATACTGAAAAGGGCTTTCTAGAAGCAACCATGGGAAATTCTAAGCCGGTCTCAGTGCAGTTAATAGTTCGTATTTAATCAATGAAATTGTTCACTTTTCTCTTTTCGTCTCTTCAGTCCCAGCTTCTCTTGTCTGGCACCAAAGATTGGGGCATCATGGCCATGAACGGCATGATCAGAGTTTGAGAACCCTACAACTAAGGTGGTTTTTTTAACTCTGCAACCAGAGAAAGCAGAAACAAAACAGAGGATCAAAGCAGAATTTTTAGCATGTGTGATCTCCCTCAGAACAAGTCCTTTGGGGCATGAAGGATGGGGCTGTCTGAACAACGGCTGCCTTCTTAACCCAATGTGCAAACCATGAAGCAATAGCCTGCCAAGGCATAGCCACACATTTTGCAGTCTGCATCCACACATTTTGTTGCCAGAATTCAAGATGGCTGATTTCCTACCTCCTGAAACAGGCTACTGATGAAAATCAATTGTGTTGAAATTTTTCCTTCAGCATGCGTAAGCCCCTAGTGTTCACCAAACGGAAAGGAAGAGAGAGGTAAAGATGAAGAAGAGCTATGGCTGTGCACGCACTTTGGCGTTGCGCTCCCCAGTGCCCTGACGTTCTGCCACCCGTGACAGGACATACATACTCTAATTGGACTTGCTAATGCAGATCTTGGGAGAAGTCACAGGAACTGAAATATCTTTTTGCATCAGCAAATCCTCCCTCCTGCTCCTGCATGACAGCATCTCCTTTTTGCAGCCTGTCCTGTAAAATGCAAATACGTAAATGCTCCTTTTGCTGTCCTGTTCCTCTTACTGGATACAGAGATATATAAAAAGAATGTAAATCACCAAGAAATACTTTGACAGCTGGCACCCGATTCTTTCCCGAGTGCCCTGATGGTCACTCTTCAGCAGCTCTTTGCTGATTCATGAGGACTGCTAAGAGAAAACGTGTGTGACTTATCTTTTATAGAGTGTAATAAAAAGAGGGAAGTGCCCTGTGTGGCTGGAACTGCAGTTCTGTGGTCTGTCTCTGAGATGCTCCATTAGCCTGCTGCTGGCAGTGATGACACAAAAATCGGAGATCCCCGATTGTACCATGAACATGAACAGATTGAAAAAACAAACTGGAATGTAACAGGGAGCCTGTGCTTTTTTTCTCTGCTTGTATGAAAACTCAGTAGAGGGGAAGGATGGTTCTTTTCCCTCGCATGTTGGCACAGGCTGCACAAAACCACAGCTCTGCTTTTATTAGGGTTCTCCCATATTATGTTAGATCTAGATTTGCTTCTTAAGCTGAAGCCTTTGAACCATCGCTCTCTGGCTCTATTTTTGGCTAGGCCATCTGATATTTGTGATTGCCCAGGTTATTAATCATGGCCTCTCACCTGTTTCTTTTAAAATGGTGACTGCTGACACTTCTGTCAGCCTTAGGGAAGGGTCCTTCCTTTGCCATAAACAATAATGGCCTGAAAAAAGGTCCTTCCTTGCAGAAAGCTGGATTAAGATCTTATTTTGAAATGCAGTCTAACTGGTCCTGATGTACGGAAATGTTACAGCTAATATAAGCAGACGAGTCAATTTACAGCTTTCATACTACATTTTAAGAAACAAAACAAGCAGACAAGACAGCACAATAAATCTGCCTGGTGTCCCAGTCTGGTTGATGTTAATTGAACGCAGTTGTATCAAATGACTGGATGATGCAGCTTCCTAAAAAAAATACGGAACACATGAATTTTGTCAAGATCTTGAATTTGTCCAAAGAAGCAGAGGACAGACTTAAACAACATATTCTTTGGTAACAAAGTGTGTGAGCCAACGAAGAAGGGTAGCTGTGGATGTGCTATCCTGTGTACACAATACAAAGTTCATATGAGAATAACCCTGATGATACTAGAAAAACAATTACATTATTCAGGATTCAAGGGAGCAAAAGAAAAAAAAGGTATCATTTGTGGATAAATTATTTTAGAAAAATAGGAATTTATAATTTATCTATCACAGTTAAGTGTAAAATGTATGACATTTTTGCTTTAAGAGTAAAGCACTGCTTTAAGAGACAAACAAGTTTTAGTATAAACCAAAACATTAACTGGGAGTTTAGTAAATATGTCTGGAGACACTGGGATTTTGGCAGAGTGTAACTCTTAGAATAGTATGAAAGGGGTTTTTTTCTGTTTATGTGTCTTCATACAAAACCGGGCAAAACAAGTAAGCTGCAAGTGAAAGCAAAAGAAAACACATGGTGCTATTGAAATAGGTTAGCATCTGATTTCAAATTTAGGAACAAAGGCATACATATGCACACATATATACACATATATATGTGTATGTACACAGACATGTACACCATACATATATATGGCACATATGTAAATGCTTTTATATATATATTTACATAGACAGGCTTAAATGAAAGAAAGGAATATTTAAGTCAGATACTAGCAAAATTTTCTTACAGTAACATCTTTTCGATATTAATGTGGAGCACTAGAGTCACCTGGGAATGGTGTAGGCTTTCCAGTATTGGAAGATTTTAAAAGCAAGCTGGGTAAACGTGTAAGGTGTGACATAAGTATTGCTAATCCCACCTTGGGGTAGAAAAACGGACTAGGTGTCCTTGAGGTCTCTGTCAGCCAGCACTGTTTCCTGTGACTGTGGGGTATAGCCAAAAGATGGGTTAGGTGTTACACATACACATCTGATGAAGTGTAAGAAAAATAGCCTGTGATTTGCAGATGCAGAGACGCTTATTACTGAGCACAGAAGACAGCTCCTCCCTAGCTCACCTACAAGAACAGAAAACATGGGTTTGGTGGTAGACCCTGTCAGAGCAGCTGAGTGGTACAGACAGGGCTGATCAGCCCATTTCTCCCCCGCCTTACTGCTTCACATTCTGCCTTATGCCCCCTTTATAGCCTTTGGCTAGGCTTTGTGTCTCTGAAGCTGTTAGTAAAGACAATTATATAAATATAAATTACGGATGTACAGCTTTGGGACAGCACGCTCTGACTCAGAATTGTCTTCATACTGCTCTGTCACGTTCCTCCACCTGCATCTAGATTGCATATTGAGTCATATTGACAGTGTAGTTGGCTATAAAGCAAGAGACCTTCAGTAAAGGACATTTTAAAAAAAAAATCTTATTTTTTCTCCAGTCTTTCAGAATGTGTGTATGAACTGGTTTCAGGTTGACTAGGGTTTAGTCAATACCACAGAGGTTTTTTATCATTTATGGGATGCAGCAAAGACAATGGACCAAGGAGTGAAAGCTGCATCAATCAGGTTCTACCACTGCTGTATGGCCACAGTCAATTCACTGTTAATCTCCCCTTGCCTCAGTTTCCCCATCTATAAAGTGGGATGAGAATGGTTGTCTGCCTTTCACAGGGAGTGGAATGAGCATAATCAGCAATTTAACAGCACTTAGGAAATACAGTATGATATACCAATGTGGAGTTTTAGAGTATTCAGGCCAGAGAACCCCTTATTTCTAAGATCATTCTTAACATTATGCTTTGTTCTGCTTATCAATGGTTATTAAATGTCAAAATGAGCCAAGTAATACAATGAAAAGTAAAGCGGAAGTGAGTTTTAGTTGCTCTTTAACCAGCCCATTTTCAGCTTCCCACAAAAATATGGGTCCCATATAGCCATTGTCACAGCCCTGCTCCAGTGCTTTCTCAACGTACACCAGGCAATTGCACCAGGTATGTACTTGACAAGAGTTTGGGCATACCTCCACTCCGTTTCTCTGCTGTGCCTTGAGCTGCTGCTGTTCTTTCTGTCTGCCAGAAACATGTCTTTCCCCTGCATTGCTGTAAGTACCCATGAATGAAGTCAGGGACTGGCTGCAATCAGGAGAAAATAGTAGAAGAGGACCAATTAGGACCTTTGAGTAGCAAAACAAAAAAACAGAACAAACCAGCCACATTATTTTAAAGCAGGGCACTGGCCATTCATACATCCCTTATGTTACATGTGATCACTAAAAATGTACCACAGCCATATCTGAATAGCCCTTAAAAATGTCCCATTACTTGCTTACCCCATGTTGCCATGTAAAGAATATGCAGGAAGCTTAGAATTTCCTTGAGGATTGTGTTTAGGGTAAGACAACAGTCTGCCTGGTTTTATTTTTAAGCACTAAAAATCTCCCATGACAAAGCACGGAATGTACAGTTCCGGAAGAAACCCACTGCAGTAAGTCACAGGTGTACATTTTATGAGCAGGTGAAATGCATACGGCATTTGATAGAGAGCACTTATTCTTAAGGCGTGCAATTTCAGTTCAGAAGCATTAGATATTTAAGCAGGTGTGTATTCAAAGTAAGAAAGCATCAGATTCCTTTTTCTTTTATGTGCTTTTCATAGGAGTGGCTTGATTTTCCAATTGTTCCTGATGTTCCTGAGATAAAAACAGAAGCAGGGAATTACCCTACTGTACGACGTACATTTGATCTTTATAGGGTTTTTGGGTTTGCTCTCTATGAAAGCTGCATTCCAAACAGTGCTTTCTGCTCATGAATGTAGAATTATATTATTACTGTAAATGTAACATGTTATTTTACATTTTAATCGAGGAGCTGGTGTTCTACCCGGGTAAGTGCCCATCAGCATTATATGACACACAATTAAAGCAGAGTGTCAAAACCTAATTTTCTAAGGTAAATGCTTAAAACCGCATATGTGCCTATTTTTGGATCAAAAACCCTTATCAAGCTGTACACTGGCTTTCCTAGCAAATATGAACGTGCAGACCATGGCAGTATGAATCATCAGCTTGCCTCTGATCAGAATTCAGGATATATTCTGGTTTGTGTATAATAGTAATTGAGTTTGGCTTTGCACCTGAAAGCACACACTTTATTTTGACTGCATGGGAATATCATATGAGGAAAGATTGTTTTATATTTGAACTAAATTTACTGTACATTTGAGGAAATCATTAAGAGTGTGGTTTTGTTTTGTTTTTTTCCCCTCAAGGCTGCTGAAAGCTTACATGTTGGTTCACGGGAGATGAATGTTATTCCTAAGACTAAAAACAGTATTTCATTATTCTGTAATATTTATGTCACAGTAGTAGTTAGAGCCTCCTCTTGCTGTTCCTGTAAAATTCTTCCCAAATTCACTAAATCATAGTAATCTCAAAAGTCACTATTTGCACATGCTTAGCAGATGGCTCCTAAGAGATGGCTGCTTAAACCACACTGTATTTAGCATGCTCAGTTTGGGGCTTTGCAATTGCTTTTTTTGGAAGCCAGGGGCTGCTCTGGTGCCTGGCAATTCTGCTAAATTCAGGGAGATTGTTTTCCTGTATTTTTTTCAATGCGTCTTTCTCTGATACCATGGAAGGTGAATTAGTCTGACTGGAATGGAGAGGAACAGAGGTGCATGGAAATGCAGAAATCTTAGGAAGCTGACGAGGAATAATGGTGCAGAGGGCAACTGGGACCAGGAGGTGGGATATAACACTAAGAGAGTGAACCCCAGGCTTGGGGAACACATTACTTAAAGGAGTGGAAAATGAACAGGGAGATGTGCCTGCAACCACCACCATACATCCCTCTCTTTGTATTCCTGGGTCTCTTCTGTCGCCAGAGAAGAGTAGCACCAGTCACAGTAAAGGGAGTGTTTCATCCTCCCTTGGAAAGTTTCCCTCTCAGCTTGTGAGGTCAAAGTCTGTATATTAAGGGTTCAGATCTGCCAGTGGGTCCTCTGAGACAATACTGCATGCAGGAATTCATGTGGGGGAGGGGAAGCCATTTGCTTTAAAATCACCCCCCTGGCCTTCGTTCCAGAATTTACATACAGATATATATTTAAAGAGCACTCAGGTTGCAGCGTCAAGCACTGAAATGTTCAGAAACACCTATTTTGAGATGCCAATATGACCTTAATTTGGCCTCAGTGTGCACACACATTTTACTTACATGGTAGCACATTAGCTTTTTTTTAGGATTAAGCCCTTCCTTTTCAGGTGTCCAGGATCAATTAGGGAAGGAGCCAGAGTTGTATAAGGAATGAGTGTGTTCCCTGGAGGCCAGACCCTGCATCATTTGCTGTAGGTGCTGGAAGGAAGCTGTGATTGGAAAGAAGAGGAAAGAGGAAAAGAAGAGGAAAGATTCATGAGTTACGTAGCTGTATACCCTCTTGCAAATCAGATTTTGTCCTTGCTTCTCACCCCTATGTCTGACTGCCTGGGGACGCCGATACTTGAAAGCTGCGAATCACGATTTTGTCTGGGTAAAGGTATGGGAGGAAAGGGCTTGAGAGGGGGAAGAGCTGCAGCAAGGTGGGTGAACTCAGCCTTAGCCTCTGAAATTTGTTATCTGTCTTCTTGTCAGGGCTGGGAGATCCTCTGAGTGAAAAGAGAAAAATCAAGATAAGTGACACTAATCCCTGGCTTGCTGGTCTATAGCCAGAGGTCCAGGTGGCTTGGAATGGCCAGGACAGAGGTGAAGCTGGCCTCAAGCTCAAGGCAGGAGGAAAAGGAGCGGGACAGGAGGAACGGCCAGGCTTTGGGACAACCAAGCCCATGGATGTGACAAAAAAAAGTAACAAGAAAGGGAAACCTTCAGTAAGGTGGAGTCCAGGGTCGAGAGAGATTGTTGAGCTCGGCTGTTTCTGGGTAAAGCTTTGTAATTTTTCCCTGTGTGCCATTGCTGAGACTCTGCCGCTCTCACCGCTCCCGGGGGATGCTGCCCGCCCGTGCATCGGGCTGTAAACACAGAGGATCATCTGGGAAAGAAACTCGATGAGTTCTTCTTAAGAACGCGCTGCCTTCCATTGACGCTGCCCGCCATGTTGCGGATTCCCCTCGCCCCCAGTTCTTGGAAAGAGCCTACGAAGGAGCTCGCCGCCTCCAGCCGCCTCCGCGGGCCGTGCGGGCCTGCCAACCGACACCGGGGAGCCCCGCGGCTTTCCCTTCGCGGAGGTGGGGACAAAAGGGCAAAAAAGGGTTGGCTGTCAGGGAAGGTGGCCGCGGCTCCCTCCCCGACGAGGAGGCGGCGGCGGGCGGCCGGGCAGCGGCGGCCGCGGGGCGGCGGTGTTGCGCAGCGCTCCCGCGGCCTCCGCGGGGCGGGCCGGGGTCGGGGCTGGCGCCCGGTCCGATGGCGGTGGCGTCTGGCGCAGGGGCCGGCCCCGAGGGCCCTGCCTGCCCGCCTTGCCCCGCCGGTGGATGGCACCCCGGGAGGGCTCGGCGCCAGGAGGCCTTACGGGGCCCAGGCGCCATTTCGTGGCCGGGGGTAAAGGCGGGGGGAGCGGGTGGTGTCTCCTGTGGCGGCCCGTGGGCCGAGCTGGGGCGGCTCGGGTCAGGCATGAGCGCCTCCAGCCTGGCTCCCACTTTGCATTCACGGGTGTGGAAGTTCTTCCCGATGGAGAAAGCCCTGAGGAGCGCTGGCTGTCGGGCAGTGCCTGCTAAGGGCCCGCCGGAGATCGGCAGGGGACCAAGCGCAGCCTCCGCAGCAGGGCTGTGGTGCCAGCCCAGCTGCGGGACTTCTGGTGTCGTTTTGGGGAAAACAAGTCAAAATCCCTGAACTGGACGCGCTCCACAGCTGAAAAAGCAGCTGGTGTTGCTGGTTGTGAGGTGAGGTTTAGATTGGATATTAGGAAAGCTTCCTTCACAGAAAGGGGTTGTCAAGCATTGGAACAGGCTGCCCAGGGAAGTGGTTGAGTCACGATCCCTGGAGGTATTTAAAAGACGTGTAGACGTGGTGCTGAGGGGCATGGATTAGTGGTAATTTGGCAGTGTTAGGTTAACAATTGGACTCGGTGATCTTAAGGGTCCCTTCCAACCTAGATGATTCTATGATTCTATGTGAGTGTTACCCAGCCAGCATATGAAAGGTGAAGCAATATAATATTTCTACGCAAAAGAAGTGGCCAGTCTATTCTATTTATTTTTTTCACCTTCCAGCTATTGCTGCAGAAAAAAAAAGCAAATCCAATGCCATGGAAAAACAAGCCCGAAGGTGTAAGTAGCTAGGGATAACCCTGGTTCGGCACTAAAGTGCAGGAAGTCAAAGCATTTCTGAGCAGCAGCAGCAGACGAGTGTCTCTGAGCAAGTGTCAGAGCGTCTTGGCAACAGTACAAGATGTCTGCAACTTTCCTTCACTTATGCAGAAAACACGTCATGTAGGCAGTGCAGTGGTGCGTGAACACAGCAGTGTAGGCTTGGTTTTGAAATATTTGCATCAAGAGCAAAGGCTTGTTTGGTCGGTGTAGGGAGGCTGAAAATTTTGTGACAGAGGCTATGGCATTTCTCTCTCTGGCCATTAATTGGTTGTTACAAATCTGCAGTGCAGTCATGGGTTTTTTTTCCCCCCTCCTTTCCTCTCCTTCAAATTATTTATTCTAATAGTAATATTAGTTTTAAGTGGTGTAGAACATGAACTAGTTTCTTTGGTAACCAAGTTAGTTACACACCCACACAAAGTTAGAATCCGCTAGGTGCAGACATTTTCCCTTTTAGAAAAGATGTGGGTTTTGAAAACCACAGCAGTAGGGCAGCAGTATATGTTCTCAGGGAGTCATTCCAAAAAAAGTTGCATATACCATATGCAGATTTATATCTAAGTCCTGATCTTTTGTTTATACACACATATGGAACTTGAATATATTACCTATATATTGATTTTCTCCAGTGACTTCAGGATTATATACTTCTTTCTCGTCCCAGTATTTCATCCTTTCCACTTTCCCCCTCACTCCTCCCCACTTGTAGAGAATAACTAGCTGTGGAAAGAGCATGCAGTAGGAATACAGTGTAGGTGAATAAGCTTGCAAATGCATGCTGCATTGCTTCTTACTTTATTTGGTGTAAATAAAAATTTGTGCTGTTCCTTAATTTCCCCCCTGAAATTATAGAAGTGAACTGCAGTGGCTTTTGTAGATGGCTTCTGTTTAGAGATTTAAATATAAAAGTGGCCTTTGCATTCTTGGTAGTTTTTTGAAAGCATATAGGTACATGCAGGATTAAAATTAATTTGTGAATATGAATTGTAACAATATGACTAATAATCATATTGTCTTGATCATGATCAGTAGTTTAGTCTATAGGAGAAGCAGAAGCCTGGAGACTTTTATTGCACTGTCTCTAGTGACACGTCAAATCCCCACAAAATTAAAACATGTAATCTTTTAAACATACTTCCCTTGTTCCTGCGTATGAGGCAAGATGGCACCAGTACCTGAGAACTGAAAGGTAGCCATAAACAGAGGCTGAGCCTGACAAGGCCATTTCGTTGTTCTTGTCCAAAGTGTTAAAAAGGAAACAAACAATAAATAGGAGTGAATTAGGAGGTTTGTCTTTCCTTTCCTTTCCTGTTATGAATCATCAGCCATAAAACAGCGAAGTAGGTATGTTTTTAGTTGAATATGTTTTTTATGCTAATGCGATGCCTTTTAACTGCAGTTCTTCCAGAGTGGGAAAAGCCTGACACAAATACAGACAGCACCTGAAAGTACTCTTATGCAGTACTTCTTATTTCGTAACATCCCTTCCTGCGCTACAACAAAGTACATGAAGTGCTGTGCAATTCTGCACTAGAAAGCTGGAAAGGTTGCATTTCCTACTTTAGAGGAGCCTGACGAAGATTGAGCTGGGTGATGTGCAGTAAGCACTTTTTATAGTACCGCATAGTTAAAATTTAATCCATTATAAATAAAAAGTAATGAAAACATCAGTTGGAAGAAAAGCCTGACTTGAAGAAAATAAGACACATATTGCTATCTGCCTCTGGGTCACCTGTGTCGTCCTGTGGCCACATCACTTTCTTCAGCCTGTGGGGAACA
Organism: Fratercula arctica; assembly: GCA_947846985.1. Lineage (NCBI taxonomy): Eukaryota > Metazoa > Chordata > Aves > Charadriiformes > Alcidae > Fratercula > Fratercula arctica. The sequence continues at coordinate 86,205,275 of CANTUZ010000001.1, read as the reverse complement.
TTTCCCTCTGGGCTTCTGCACATTCTGCCATCTCCTCCTGGTGCCAGACACAGCCCTTTCTGCAGCATCTTTCTGAGGCGCTTCCTCTCTCATTGCCATAGAGACAGCGTGTGCCTATGAGAGGACACCGCAGAGATGTGCTCGCTGGAACGTGGGGATGGCTGGAGAAGGCAGACCACGAGCAGACCTGTAGGCTTAAGGTGCTGCGGAGAGGATTGTGTGGCCAGGTCCTGATCTGTTTCAGTACAGAAGGGCAAGAGGCTCCAGAAATCCTCAGCAGGTGAAACGAGCTCGTGGGGTGCAACCCAAAGGCTTAAGGAACTCATTCCCAATGCCCTGGGTTATCTGAACTGTGGCCTAACACTATTTCTGTTAAAGATGATGCACAGCATTATTTCATATTCTCAGTAATAACCAAAAGACCGCGTAGAGCAGGAAGGCTGGGCTTGTAATACAAGAGCAAAGCAAGGACTCAAGACATCTGTGATTCCCCCCTCTGGCCCAGTGTTTCTGTGTGGTCCTGACCAAATTGTCTTCCTCAGTTTCTTCTCTTCAGAATATGGGTATTGTTTTCTTTTCCCCCTTTGCAGGGTAAGTGGGAGCCTATGCCCATCATCCAATCTAGTCTCCATGCACATACACACTGTCCCGTCACCTCTACGTTTGCTCCAGAAGAGGTTTATTGCAGCCCCTGAGCGATTCGGCAAGCTTGAGTACCTTTGGTGCCTTGCCATGGGCATGTAGTCTCCTGCATCCATTTTGGAGAGGCAGGCTCCAGGCGAGGTACCTTACCAGGTATCCTAAAGTCCAGCTTGTGCTGAGTAATGTTGGCACTTTGGGTCTAAACTGCAGTTGGAGTAACAGGAGTGTAGGTGCAAGATGCATAGTGACACTGTTTACTGGGTGTAAGCCTATGCTTAGTCCCAAACTTGAAGCAGCTCCACCACTGTGATAGGAGTGTATATGGTTACTCTTACGGTGAGCAGCAGCTATAGGGCAGAATGTTGTTTCTGCTGAGCTGGTGCATGCCCTCTCCCATGCCAGTAAGATGCAGCTGCCAGTAAGGAGTCGAGGTACAAAGGTACAAACAATTACTGTTGTTTTTGTAATGATAGCTAAAAATAGCAAAGGCCATCATTTACAGATACATTGTTTCTGCTGAGTTGGTGCATGCCCTTTCCCATACCTGCAGGGGAGAGTAGTGGGAGGGAAACGGGGAGCAGAGTGAATCACCCCCCCTCTTCCCCTAGCTGGCCACTGCCCTGGGGAAACTGGAGCAGCACACTGCATCAGGGACAGACCCAGAACATGCGGCGTGTCTATGTGCGGGCGCCTGGTGCAAAGACCCTTGGTCCTGCTGGCCAAGCAGTGTCCCTGGATGGTAAGACAAGGTTAACAAACATGCTCTCAGGCTAATAAAGCTTGTCTCTCAGTGGGGCTAATTAGCTTCGATGCAGCAACATGGCAAAATGAGTGGCAGCTCTGAAGCTAAATCACTGGGCACAGTCCCATGCAGAGCTGCTCTGCTTTCCTTGTCTCCTTGGGAGAATCTTCTCCTCATGCGGCAGTGGTATAAGCCACAAGGACAAGGGATGCAGCTGCCAGTAAGGAGTTGAGGTGCAAAGGTGGTATCCATCATTACTGTTGTTTTTGTAATGATAGCTAAAAATAGCAAAGGCCATCATTTACAGATACAGTTTCCTATTGATATTCTAATACTTTCAGACCCGGTTAGCCCAATTTTCCTGCTCTTTCTTCTTTTCCCTGTTTCTTCACGAAACACGTCTTAGTCCACAGCAGCCCTCAAAAATGTGTAAGAATATGTTAGCATGTGGGCTGCAGTAAGCATTGCTGTTATCGACTGTGAAGACGAACCAGCTTGTAAGAAAACTTGGTGTTAGCTGTACACAGAAGCTTGAGAGAGCCTGTGCCCTACAAGGTGAATGAGTATGCAAACTTCTGAGGGATGTCTGGGGAGGGAATAAGTTGCCCAAGAAAGGAGGTGATGGAGGACAGTTCACCAGTTTTTATGCTCCCAGCCTTCCATTGTGAATTAGCAACTGAAACTCATCATTGGGTCCTCATTTAGAAAAGCTCCACTGTGTGCGTTTATTACTTTTGAGTTTGTGTGTACGTGCTTTCCTTGGTTTATTTACTCAGGCTGCAGCTCTGCAGCTGTTGTCCCCACCGTGAATGGAGGGGATGGAGGACGTGGCTCAGCTACCCGCAGTGTGTGGAAATCCTTCTGCATATCTGGTCCCTGGGTCAGGCCTGGGTTTGCTTTTACATGGAGTCTCCCAGTGTTTAGGTTGCCAAACAACCCCAGCTCTGAAGTAAAAGTGCCTCATGTCGCAAAGGCCTTATCAGAGCTTTACATTGCTTTCGTTGTAACTTGGGCTGAGCTCATAATAATGGCCTTCGTGTGCTGCAAATACATTAACACACTTCTCTGAGACAGAGCCTGCTTCCATTACGCTGGTTCCTGTGGCACACAGGAATTATTGCCTACCAGAGAAGTGTTAAGTGAAATGTCGCCAGGGGATTATCACCTCCCTTCCCTGCTTGTTTTTGCTAAACTGAGCAGGAGAAGAGGAGCTCCCACCGCCCTGCTAGGAAGCCTTGAGGAAGATCCCTGGTTTCTGCTTTGTTTTTAAGTCTTTTTTTTTTTTTTTTTTTTTTTCAAGAAGCAGGGAAGAAACATTGTTTTGCTGGTGTTTTTCTTTTTCTAGTGTGAAGACCTGGCCTTCCACAGCTCGTTTCCAACACTTCGAGCTGCCTTTGTGGAAAACATGGACTGTCCCAGAAAGATTCACCTAATGTGAGGCTCTCCTGCTCCCCATTTTCCTGCATGCTCTAAACACGTCTCCGATGGGGTTTTGCTGTCCGTACATTGCTTACAAGAACCAACTGTAAGTTTAGTTGGTTGTGCCTTTTGAGTTCATTGTATTCCTCATCTGCCAGCCTTTGCTGCCAGCACAAGCAAAGGTTTTGTGACCTTAGTGTCTTTTTCTTACCCTGGTCATTCTCATCTTCCCTAAGATTAATGTGCTGTACTGCGAACTCTGGTTATTATTCACTGTGGTTGTTGCCTAATTGTGATTTATGCAAACTGGTGTCGCCTCAGATGAGGTGTATGTACTCCCTCGCTTGTGTACACGCACAGTTGATGGCAAGATGAAAATTGTTTGACACTTTGGTATTTTATGATGTTAGGTGGGTGCATCCTGGAACGTATTTCAGTTGTGTAATGCTGTAGTAGCAAGCAATCATAAGACATTTTCTACAGCAAATATAATGCCTGGGACAAAGATACACGGATTTAGGCAGTGATAGATTAAAAACTAATTGTGGTGCAATGCTGATGCCAGTTTAAAAGGTTAAACATTGAAAACAGCCTTTGAGGTTTTCAAGCTTCTCTCATAGCAGTCCTGTCTTGGCCAAGCTGAAGGGCTCGCCTCCTCTTTATTTTGCATTTTTCCATGTGTTCCCAAGCACAGAAGTCACCTGAAGCAAAGGCACAGCCCCTGCCCAGGGAGGGCAGTCATGGCCCGGGGCTGGGGAGGTGACGGCGCCTCCACTCATGCCTGACAAATATGGCCCCTCTCCTTGCCCAGAGAAAGTATTATCTAATCTTTGTGAGAGAAATAAAAATCATAAGCAGGCAAATAGGAGTGAGAGAGGAGAGAAAGGGAGGTGGGGGAAAGCAAGGATAACACCACTTCTCACTGTAGCGTGAATGTATCTCAGGGTCCATTTAATTGCAGCCTTTCCTCCCCCCTGTCTTTACCCTCCCACCCCCGCTCCAGGCAACTTGTGTGGGAATTGGAGTGAGGCAAGGGAGATGCTTTGAGAGCGAACTGAATACAAAGAAGCATGTGGAGCAAAATGCAAGAGTTTGGGAAGAGGCACCAGGACACAATCAGGTAGATGTCCTGGGGCAGGTCTGCAGCTGAAGGTGACTTTCAAGTAGAGCACATACAAGCCTCCATCCAGACCTTTCCAGAATTATGGCTGAGCATACTTTTTTGAGAAAAATTAGGGATATTTAAGTTGGAGGTGTTTACAAAGCAGTGATGGTGGGGGCTGCAGGAAAAAGTCCGTGTCACAGAGGTGGCAAGGAGGTGACATGTGGGACCCACATTGCTGAGGGTACAGCCGGGGACCTTGAACTCGGCACCAGTGGGGTGGAGGAAATCACCTGCTTGTCAAGTTGCAGAACCAACACTTAGAAAACTTTGGCTTCTTGCAAGGCCTCCTGTGAGAGAATTTATTTTCTGTGACTCAGCTTCCATAACTGCTAAACAGAACAACAGTGTATTTGTCATTGTCATGGGAGTCAGCGCGTCAGGGCTGGAAAATTGCTGTGAGGTCTTTGGATGGACAGTACCATGAAAAGCACTTTAGTCAATGGGTTGTTGTAAAAACACTTAGCCTGGTATCTTACCATTTCTGTTTTAAAATAGATATTCTTAATACCATGCTCTGCAGAACGAGCTAGTATTGCTGTTAATTTAAAAGTGACTTGCAATACCTTTTCTGGTTTTCTAATTTTAAAAAAAAATGCCTACTTTGTTTTGCTTGCTGGCTCCTTTTTAAAAACAGGAATAATTTGTCTTTCTTTTTTTGATTTCATGTTTGGGAGACATAAGGTTAGAGCTGGATGAAAATTGGAGGGTTTTTTTCCTAACATTGACTTTTATCCAGCCAAGAAAAAACTGTTGAATTCTCAAAATTAAAAAAAACAAATTCTGATAGGGAAACAATGAAATGGGCAGATAAAATGGTTTCTGAAGTACATCTTTTCTAAATTTTGTAGGCTATTGAAAATGTTACTGTCATTATTTTGCCCCAGTTGGAGCCAAATGTAGGTCTTGCGGGTAGTGGGAAAAGGCGATTTTGCAACAGGGGAGTCTGCTCAGGGAAAGTGGCCCAACCAAAGATGGGGCGTGGACCTATAGTTCACAGCAGGGAAATGTGCCATTACAATGACATCCAGCTGAACTGCTTGGAAACAAGAATTTTGTGATAAAATAAAATATTTGCATCTGAATGGGACTACCTAAACCAAGATACTTTTAAAGTTTTTTATGGTTGGTGAAAACAAAAAGTAACATCAAATATCCTCCTCACGGCCAGTATTTCATTATGTGGGGTATGCACTATCCACTGAAAAATCTTTCCAATGTAAAGTTTCTAGACCAATTCTATGTAGGCTGAATCGAAAATACAGTGACTGTAGTGACTGATTCTTAACCCCTCCCATACTTTAACGTATTTATTAGTCACTACTGAGATTAAGTGTGTTCTAAAATGTTAGTTATCTGATAACAGGGAAGGATAATGTTATGAGAAGCATTTTGCTAAATTAGTAACTTTGTATTTCAGTAGAAGTACCATTTTAATATGGTACCTTACTTTTTCTATAATTTGTTCAAATTAAGTTGAATTTAATGTTGTCTGGCATGATAAAACTGTCAAGTTAGGCCTATACAACAAGATGTGAGAGTTCAGATACGTATGTATGTGATATGCTATGATATACTATATATACTATATATACTATGATATACTCCTATATTTAAGAGAATTCTGTTAAATTTAAGATTCAGATTTTAGCCACCTGGTATGATACAACACACTAAAAAAATCTGAATTCTAATTCTACCTCCATGTCATTGCTGAAAAACCAGAAGGAAAAAGCAATATGACACCTAGAGTACACCTATAATGATTTCATTTGCTGCAGAGTCATCCATCAGCAAAATGATAACTAGCCAACCCTTTTGTCAACAGAGCACTATTAAATTTATCATTTAAGTTGGTAGGTAAACAAGAGAGTTAATGAACCAGAGACAAGTTGGTCATGATGGACAAGAAATATAGGGATTCTGCATTGCCTTCTCCCTTGTTCATCCTTTCATACCTGTGCTATTTTGATTTGGCACCAATTTTACTCCTGTTTTACACTTGTCTTGCACTGCAGTAAATAATTACACAATGATGAAGACAATTGCAAATCAGGCTTGACATATTTCACAGAGCAAATTGCAGGAACCATAGTTAGGACTCCTTAGGTGCTTGCCCTGGTTTTGCAAATGCACTTGCTGTGTAACCTTGGACAATTAACCTCTCTGTGTTTCTGTTTATCTAACTGTACTACCTCCTGGGGTTTTATTAGGCTTAATTTATCAATCACTCAATACGCTCTTATAAAATATTTTGAAATATCTGCTGAAAGACACCAGGTAAGTGCAGAATAGGATTTAGAAAGATAATTCACCTATTAAACTTGGTTTGTAGCTTCTTTGATTTTCTAGGTTTTATCAACAAAATCTGATCCAAAATATTAAGCACGTAGAGATGGAGAAAACCAGGAGAGGGTTATCAACATCATGGATATTTAAAAAGATGAAAGATTTCAAGAAATGGTTAATGAGTCTCTTTAGGCATGATGTGAGGCTGAGTCATTTGAACAAGCTTAAATAAATTAATATTTGCATTAATATGCATTACTCAACAAGGTATTCTCAACGTTTTTAACTTGCAAGCCAACCATGAAAAAGCAGGAAGATTTTTAAAAGAGATCTGTAAATAAAGCTGGTCAGAGAAGACAATTTCCAGGTTTTCTTCTTATCTTTTCAATGAATGTTTCAGTCACCTCAGAGGGAAGCAGAATTTGCAAGAGACTTGACTGTATTTCTGTGACTGTAAGGTTTAAGATGGCAACTCCGCACTTGAAGCAGGCAAAAAAGCTTCCTTGCCAGAAATTCCTTCTTGGACATAGGAGATCGCCTTCATAGAATCGGATTTTTTAATGAAGATCATTACTTTTGGTCAGAAAAATTCCTGTCTAGACAACTCTGTAAAAAACAATAACATATAAACCCTTTCTGAAATTTCATCCACTGGAGACTATCCTTTACTCTCCTGACACCAGCGCAAACTGGGAGGGTTTTGCAACGGTTGCATCAAAGTTTCCACCAGAGGAGGTGAGAGCAGCCGGAAAACTAACCCCAAACTCCCAGGTGCCACAGGGAAACACAGCAGAAACCAGAGACGTGACGAATGTATGAAGCAAGGTGCAGGTGTAAATGCCCATTTTTCTGTTTACTGGAAGAGCACCCCAGCATTAGTGGGGGAGGAAAAGAGTGGAGCACCCTGCAGATAGCCTGTTGGACGTGTTACCTTGTAAACAGATAATGAGGAAGGAAAAACAGAAAGAAAAACAAATCAGGGAAGGTAGCCATAGAAGTTGAAAGAACTAATATTTTATAATGAAGAAAGGTCCAGAGATGTATGTGTTGTACATAAAATGACTCAAGACATAATGTTAAGACTGCATGTTGTTTCATTTAGAAATCAATCCTGCGTGCTAAATAGCTGTGGTAACATCATTTCTTTCCTGATTAACAGGACATTTCTCCCTCTTCTGAAGGTACAGCACTGGAAAAAAAAAAAAGAAAATAGCTTATTTTGCTTATTGCAATGTATATTCTAGGATTTGGAGAACTTGCTTCTCCACCCAGGGAGAACAGCCGGGAGCCCAGCTCGGTGCCAGGCTTAGGCTGCTGACTTTGCTTTTCTTCAGTGAGCACTGCAGCCCTTTTGCCTCCTACTCCCATCCTGAGCTGCAAACTAATAAGGTTTTTTTCTCCCGCCGACTGCAAAGAAAGCAAGCAATTGAAAGAGTGTCGTACCTACGCTGAAATACTTGGGAAGGGCTGGCATCTTATGGGATAGGAGGGTCATAACAGTGCATACGTATAAGATGATAATTAAATTGATGTGAGAGTGATTTTTGCAGTTTGCTCATTCTTAAGCTGAAGGCACATCTTTATCTTTACATCTGTTCTGGAAACACCATGATTTATCTGGCTTTAGCAGGAGTTTAATTTTGTCTGATTTCAACTGAATGTTTTCAAACCCAGGAGATGAACGTCTGATTCTCCACTGCCTCGTGCTCTGAGGAGTAGTCACTCAAATTTGCAGAAAGCACCCCTCTGTGCTGCCAAATCTGACCCTGCCCTTCACCTTCGTGGCGGCATTTCTGGCTTGATTATGGGCACCACCTCATTTTTCATTCTGCAAGGCAAAGGGGGCTCAGACCAGGGTACAGGAGCCACAGTTACATTGCTGCTCTGTCCTCAGTACGGCATATCTTTATGTTTTTCATCTTTTTCCTCTAAACTGGGTAAAAAGTGGTTCAATTCTATGTGAACTTCTGTTCAACCGTCACTAAGTCTGGTTTAGGAGGTACAAGTTAAAGTCTCTCATGCTTTCTTTGGGGGTGCAAGCTTATTAGGGACAGGCACTGATTTGACTGTCATTACAAGTTAGAAGCTTCTGAGTGATGTTGCTACTGGTCTGCCACATTGACCTTCTTAGAGTGCCTGGTATTATCATACCTGGGTGACTGCTTATTGTATCTTAAGTGGTCAGCATATCTTGAGTGGTTGAACACAGGCAATTTCTTTTATTATATGGCTGTTAAATATAGGAGATAGTGGAGGCCTGAATTTCCATGAAACGAATGCACTTTTACCTCTATTATCAGACTCAGAATGAGATAACTTTGCTGGTAGATCAATGGTGTCCGGGAGCACAGTGTCAGGCCTGATGAGTCACCCTCCTCTCGCTAAGTGGCTTACACACCGTTCCAGGTTCCCTTACGCAGGGTTAATAACACTAGCACAGGGGAGGCTGCTCTCTTGCTGGCTAACACTCCGCTTTCTATTCAGGACTGGGCTCATCATGATGTCAGTTTTTTTATCAGCCAAGAAGTTGTAGTAAGCAAAAACCCTTTGAAAAACCAAAATCATTCATCAATAGTTATACATTGGTTGTTGAATAAATTGTTTGTGAGCATCACTGCACTGCTTTGTGTGGAAGAGTTATAAGCCCCTGGCTTTGCTTACTAAGTCCTAGCCAAGCTTTCCTTGGTTGTTTCTACTCTCTCTGGCATTTCCTTTTTCCATTGCTTTATTCATAAGGTGGTGATTTTTATCGCTCTCTGCTCAGTAATAATGTGGTTCCTATCCTTCCTGCAAGAAGAAATTTCTTATTCTTTTTATTACGTATAATCATTCTTTCCTTAATTTATAGCATGTCATGTATTATTCAGTGACATCTCTTGGCTCTGATTACAGGTTCTATATAATCTTACACACTTCAAAAATGATTGTTTAAATTACAATAAAATAATATCCAGCTCATTTATCTGGTGAATTTGTCTTTCATTTGCAGTTATCGGGGCCAATGTTTTATACAAAAGAACTTTCTTCAGGAGCCTTGCAGAGAGGTGGAGCTAATGTGCTGGGATTCCTTGAGAAAGAGAAAGAAACAGCCCTGGGGAGCTCTACCTGCCTCAAGGGAAACATGTTGAGGTTTGGAGAGAAATGGCACAGAATCTATAAATCACTGGAGGCCTGAACCACAGCACATTGGAATTGGTGGGAGCGATGTCAACTGATGGCAAATTGTGGTCTCAGCAGGTTTTTAAATTCTTCCGAAGGTGGAAAAGTGAATAAAGCTTTCCTGTCCTCCTCACCACCTACAGGCAGACTCAGCGCTCATACTAAGGGACATGTGAACACTGGGACCCTTGTGTCTCCATCCCTCTGCTCTCCTCTTGTGGCATGAGCAGCAAGAGCCAAGTGTGGTTTGGTTTGATTTGAGATGGGAAGATGACTCGTACAGGAGGTAGGGTCAATGGAGGGGACCTGCTTTTAGGAAGTGGAGAAATGAGGAGAAGCTTGAAAAGCTGCTCTTCCTTGACCCTGATGAAATTAATTTTCACACTGTTTCTCAAGATCAATGAAATCATCTGTGCTGTGGTATTTTCCCATCAATCCAGATATGAATTGCTTCTATTAATAGTTAAGTAGTGTGGTAGTGTTATGCAAACCCTACTGGAAATTGGACTTCTGTTGTTTTTAGCAGCGGATACACACAGAAGACAGCATACCTGCTCCTTCTAACTGCGAGTTTCAGCCAAAACTTGCTGGTCCTTCTATTTCCCCTTTTCCCATGTTTTTAGAATATCTCTGGTCCTCTTCTTGATCTCAGCTACCTGCTTTCTGTCTGAGAGAGGGAGATTTTCTTGCTGTGCTGTTGAACAAACAATAAACCACAGTGCAATCATGCCTGGGCTAAACCCTGGAATAAAGCTACTAGAAGTATCCAGACTTTTCGCTTTCTTTGTGAAGACCACTGACTCTGTTAGTGTTTTTTCAGAGTGCTGTTAGGACTGAGTGCAGTTGACAGGAGTTACAGGTCTAAGGTGGCTACCCCTTCAACTCCCTGGTCATGAAATAATGCAAGATGTCCCTTTGAACTCACCTTATTTCCCAGAAAGATCGATTTTTTCTTGCTCCTTCAGTCTAGCTTCACTTCAGAAGAGGCTGCTGGATGCTCCTGTAGCTGGTACAGCTCCTATGGTCACCTCTATGTTTGGTGGGAGCCATTTCATAGGGAAATCACTCCTTCACACCTCAGCCCTCTTCCCAGCCAGCTCCAAGTCCGGTTGCCTTGAAGGGAACACAAATCCTACCCAGGAATTCATTCTGTCTAACTTCATCTTCTCAAGCTAGTGGTACATCTAGGTCCTGACTCACTGGGCAGGCCGAATTGATATCAATATTTTGTATCGTGGGCCCATTTCTAACCCATATTGTAAAAGCAGAATGGCACCTACCAAGGAGCAGGCATGTCTCTTCCAGGGTGTCCTGGTTTGAGCAACACAGCACTAATTTCTGTCCTAATGCTTGGGAAACTGCACTTTTAGAAGACTTTAGTATCTGAATTTGTGAAAATACTTACTTTATAGCCAGCTAGGCTACGTGGTGTTCAAGGTCTCAGTGTTTTCAAGCCTTGTCAGGTGCAGGGTTGAGGAGGAGCAAGGCCTGGGCACTCGACTCAGGCTGGATGACAGGATTATTTCATACCATGATCGTCACTTTCAAAATAAATTAGAAAGTTTGCTGCGTAGTTTTCTCTCTCCCTTGATGGTGTCAGTCCAGAGAACTTCTTGCCCTGGTGCCTGACCCCTGAGCCCTTCCCTTCCTCCTGAAGCCGTCATGCTCACAGTGTCTGACGTTTGCTGTCCGCGGCTGGGAGTGCACAGCTTCCTGCTGATAGAACGGGCTGAGTATAATCCTTGTATATTTGATATTACTATTGGGATTGATACTGATTCTACTGATTATTGTTAATTATTTAGTCTGATGCTATTAAATCTATTTATATTCCAACCCTCTTGTTTCCTTGTTTTCCCCAATTCCCCTTCCCAGGTGGGCAGGAGTCATCGGGTGATAGAATGATTGTCTAAACGACAATAAATTGTTATGGGTTTCTGAAACCATAACACAGGGTTACTTCAATCTGCTACAAAGATAGTGCTGCTGTGTGATTTCTGGCCAGACATCCAGCTTTCAGCTTCATCCTTCTCCCTTTTGAGGGAGCGGGAAGGTGCTGGGTATCTGTGCCTGGTCTGAGCCCCTTAGCTTATCCTTTTTGCACCTTTGGGTTGGGTGTGGGGTCAGCTGCAGTGGGCGACTCCTCTCCGGCTAGCATTCCCAGGATGGCACAGAAACTATTTCTAACATGAAATCAGTTCCTATTAGCAAAAGCGCCCACTGGAAGCTTTCATTTACACTCCCAATGCCAGGAAAAATAACACGTTTCTTACCCTTCTCACACAGACAGTTCCTACAAGCTCTTTTATCAAATAGAAGCAAGGGAAGTTTTTTTGTTGTTGTTGCTTTTTGTTGAAGATTCCTGACTGAAAACCCGCAGTACCCACTCTTCTCTCTGGTTAGGATCCAGCACTGCAGAAACTCATTTTTGCTACAGTTCAGCTGAAAACTTTCAAGACTGCGGACAGGAGTTGGAGCAGTCTCTGGGTGCTGATTCTTGTCAGGTTTATAGATGTATTCCTAAGCAAGTCGTTTCTGTTCTCTGCAGGATGTTGCTTCTCTCTCTAAGGGCTAGGTTATGTAAAAATAATGGCAGAAGCCTGCCTTAACCTGGCAAAAACCGGGAACCTTGATTGTTCAATGAAATGATGCCTTTTCAATCAATCCACCTCCTAATTAGTGCTGCATGGTGAAGCTGATCTTGTAATAATAATGAAAAAAAGAAAAAAAGAGTAATTTCGTTGATGGTTGATGGGAGAAACCCTGAATACGTTATTAAAAGTACCAATCAGCTGCATCTAGAGGGGGTTTAATATAAACCATATTTGACAAAAATCATGAGACAGATTTTTCAATATGAATCACTTGAGTGGCTCCCCCATGTAGGCATTATATCTAATGTAGTTTGGTGTGACTTGGAGGGAGAGGTTGCCCCCACCAGCTTCACTTCATCCAGTAGGAAAAGTTACTGTGGAGCTCAGCAGGCCTTACTGGGAAAAAATGCATTTCACTGGGGTAATCTGAGTGTGCAGAGGAACAGAGTGGACCAAGTCAGGCACGAGATGTGGTCTTACAATGCCAGGAATGAACACAAAGCTGAGTTGATAGACCTTAATACAAGGAGTAATTGTGGCTAATAATTGCTTTTTGGTCTGACGCTGTCCTTTTTTTTCATCAGTTCCATTTTGAGGATTGGTACAAACCATGCTGAAATTGTAGGCCTAAAATGTTATACTAGCTTGATGCGGGAAATGTTTCCTGGCTTAAAAGTCTCATACTTTACTGCAATATTAACTCAAGCAAATAGCTTGAAGGGATATGGTCTTTTGTTACTGACCTGTATTTGAGGAAACAGAGCTAATAAAAAGTCATGCACTTATATCCCACAGGCCTCGGTATGGAAATACACAAGAAGCCAGAAAAATTAATTCCTTTCATCTAGAAGAAAAAGGCAAGAAAAATTGGAAAGGCTTTTCTTAGATGGTTAGATTGCTTCAGTCTTATAATGTCTTAGGAGACACAACATTATCAAAAATACTTTACAAAGGTATGAGCTTATGCTCTCTTATAGCTCCTCCTAGCATAACTTCCCTTATTAGGAGGTGTTAGAGGTTTCCTGGAAAAAACCCAGACCATGAAGTCTCTTACCTAGCTTTCATTGCTGTGGTATGGCCTGGCCAGTTAGTGGTGGCAGCTGGGTTGCTGGGAGCGAGGATCAAAAGGAAACAGGTCTGAACCGCGCTATTGGGAATAGGGTTGCGTTAAAGGTAGAAACTTCCCTATGCCCGTTCTCAGGCACAAAGGGCTGGTGGGTGTCGTTGCGTGCTATCCTTTTGCACTACTCTCTGTGAGTTCAGAGGTATTGACTCCATCCAACTTTATTTTAACACAAGTGAGGGGGTCAGACTCCCTGCTGAGGACAGGCTCCTTCAAGTGGGCAATCCAGCATGCCCAAATTGAACTCTGAATTACCCTCTGGGGGAGCTTACATCTCTCCATGGACAATATAAGGAGACTAGCCTCCTGTTTTAAGTAGATGAGTTGGTTGATGTAAATACCCCTGTGGTGCTATATATGTAATCTCACATCACAGCCATGGCTCCCCTCAGTGTGAGCCAGGGCAGAAGCTAACTGATCGCAACCAGGCTTTAAAAAGAAATGTAATTAGATGTAGGTCACCATTTCAGAGCAGTTGTGCTGACAGCTAGGGGATTAATTCTGCTCTTACTTATTAAGCATATGCTCCAGATTTTTGATATAATTTAAGTTGAAGAGAATATTACATGACAGGCATCCCTTTAAACTTTTACAACTTCTTGGATCTCCTTCCAACGCTAATTGTAATCCCAAGCGATGAGCCTATCCATTTAATGTGAAGTCACTAAAGTGTTTTGCCTCTGGTGAAGTGGTTGCTGGGTGTGGGGAGTCGTTCTGCTGCCCCTGTCCGCGGATGCAGTCAAGGCTGTTTAAGGGACTCAATCCCACAGTGGCTGGCGTAACCTCTCTGGTCACAAGGAAAACAAAACCTCTCGTCTTGTAAACTGCTTGGTCTTCCCTTCTGCTCTGCTGTTCCTGGCTCTTCCCCTCCTCCACTTCTTGTGGAAGAAACTTTGGAGCTTCCTGATCCCTTGGAGCTGTGGCACCCATCACCCTGACATGCATTGCAGACTGTGTTTATGAACTGTAAGACAAAAAGACGTCTCTTAACTATGACAAGCAGGTGTTAATGCAACATGCTGCTGCAACACTGGGAGTACTGCAGCCCTGAGGCATGGGTTTTCAAAGGGCTGGACAAGCCTTAAAGATCCCCAAAAACTCATGTAAGCAGCTGATTTTCAGCAAAGCATGCTCTATAGTGCTCATGGGACTAGGACAAACTAGGTTAGAGAGCGAGATGACAACATGGGCATTTCCCTGAGTGGTTTTGGAGTTGGAGCCTCTGTTTCTCTTTAAGATATAAGAACATAGGTGTTAGTTACCCTGCTGAGGGAGGCTGAGGGGGTCACAGGTGGCACCCAAGCCACGGTCCTCAGTGAACCACTGGGGGCTGAGAGATGCTAGCGGTGTCAGGGCAAGCATGGGCAAGCAGTCACCTCTGTGGGTATGGCGGTCTCTCCTGTGAGTGGCTCTGTGACTATTTCCTCATTCAGGCAGCTGTCCCACATTTGTAAATATTCAAAAATGATAGTCGTGCTGCTGGCTGAGATAAGCATAATAAGGAACTTGAAGCAGGCAAGAGAACTGCATTAGGAAAAGAAGCCTTGGCTTTTTCCCTCAGCAAAATGCTCAGCTAGTTAATGCTGGTGTAGCTGAATCTGAGCTGTGTCACCCACCTCGATATTGTATTATTAATTATATAACAATTGTGTTGCTATTCTCTACCACAGATGGGGATTTTAACTGTTTCATTAGCTCAGTGGGAATGGTACACAGAAGCGGTTTAATTCTCTAGGACTATACTGAGTCACAACACTCAAGGGAGCAAATTCCAGGATACTAGAACAGATTTGGACACCACCAGCCTCCTCACAGCACAGGCTTCGGCTAAGATCACTCTGACTAAAATATGCAGCTAAGGCACAGCTGAACGTGACTCATAGGAAATAGTACGCTGACCTGAATACACATGCTGAGTACATGCCGTGGGTGGGCAGCTTAAGCGCTTTGTAAAGCCATTTCTCTTAGTCCTATTTTTTCCTCCTCCTGATCAACAGTGAAAACCGAAGTTGAATAATTGGAGTTTCCCCTTTGCCCTGCAACAGCAATAAATATGCTGTCCCCACCCTCCTGACGTCGGGGGCTCCTCTGCCGCAGATTTGCGTAGAAAGGCTTCTGACAAATCTGGCGCAAGGCTCGCTGATGAGCTGTGGGAAGGGTTCGCAGGGAGTGGGTCTGGGTGAAGCCATGGGCGGCCAGGGTGGCTCTGCGGGGGCTGCTACAGCTGGGGGGGACGCACCAGCAGGTCCCTGCACAGGCACATGTGCTGCACTGGCTGGATGCTGCGCTTCGGTGTATTGTCTAAGGTAGTGCTCAGTGAAAGCATTCACCAGTGCAAAAATACAAATGCTGATAGGATTATAATGCCTGTTAGTTTACAATGGGAAAAAAAGTTCACAATTCCTAATCCCTGCCTTGAGCTAGAAGAAGGGCAAACGGTGATGAAACTTCTTTTCTTCATCAACTCAGGTCTTAAGCAGCATAAGCATCAGGCAGCCAGTGTGATTACAGCCTCACACAGCAATTCCCACAGACTGCATTTAGGCACACATTCTGCTACCGGCAAAACCTGCCTCTGTAAGGGGAATTCACGAAAAAAGAGGAGCTTATGTTTTCTTGACATTAATGAGAAGGATCTGGCATTAACTGAACGTAATTGACAACATTAGGGCAATGATAAGGGGCTGGTCTTGTTGCCAGAAAGACAGATTAGAGGGAGAGACATTTTTGGAGTCCAGGAATTATTCCAGAGGCAAGGAAGTGCATCCTCTCTAAATCCATAGGGATATATAATGGATCTACTTAAATTTTCATATTGCTGCACAAAAACTTTTCATTTTTGAAACAGTGAACCCACTTTTTCCCACTGTGCAAAAATATATATCAGGATTATACTGATCTATTGGTAACTGTTCCACGGTCTCTAGTTCTTGCTAAAGAAAGAGAATCCATGAACATGTTCCCATGACGCTCTAAGTTACGGCGTGCCAGCTGAAATGTGCTAACTGTGAGAGAAGATTGCACCAATGGATGAAACATTTTATTTTTTCAAATTGCTTTTTCTTTCATGTGCTTTTGTGCAAAATACTTACAGAGGATGATAGTAGTGTGTGAACTGTAATTCATTGGTGTTCACCCGCACCAGCGTTTCTGCTATGTTGGGGCATTCGGTTATATTGCATTGACTGAACAATCCTAAATGTAACAGGACTGCAGATAATTGGGTGCCTTAGGACAAGGGCAGAACTATGCAGCTGGGACTTCATCACTGTTTAAGTATGGAGTGTGTGTATAGCAACAGGTCTGCGTGGATGGATACTTTAATTTAGAAAATAGTTATGCCTATGGAAATGACGTAGCTCATCTAAAGACATCATGTTCATAATTGTTCTCTTTCTTACAAATAGGAATGAGACATTTAAACAGCTTTAGAATATAATATGCTTTGGATCTAGCTCAACTTTGAACTTCTGCATCACCAAAAGTGTGTGACTGATTTGGACAAAATGGATTAGAACAAAATAAGGAAAATATGTAAAATTCTGTACAGAAAAAAAAAAAATGACCTAACTCTGGTCTTTTTGGCATGACTATTAAAACCCACACTGACTTCAGTGCAAATGGAATTTAGATCAGTATCAGTGATCATTTTAGAACAAAGAGACAAAATGAACATCAGTGAGTTACTGGGACGAGATTGCATTCATCCCGGCATCCCAGAGGAATGCAGGGATAAAGCAGCTGAGCTACGAGCTCTGATGTAAAACTTCTCTTGCAGGACTCCTTGTTTTCCGTGGTTTGTAAGGAAGCAAATAGGATGCTGATTTTTAAGGGGACTCTCTCTGATGAGAGACAGACATCTGTACCGAGCAGATCTGTTGAAACAGGAATGGAGTAGAATCTGTGGAAAGAAGGATGAATATTATGTTTGGAGGAAGAGTCACTATGGTTTTTTTGTAGTGGGAAGGTGTGCCTCCTATTGGTCTTCTTTTCATGTAGCTGCAGCAGACTGTGTTGATACCATCCACATAAATTTCCAAGTCTTTTGACAAAGTTTACAATAGAATAGAATTTGCAATAGAATAGTTGAGTTTGAAGAGACCTACAAGGATCATCTAGTCCAACTGCTGGGCTGCTTCAGGGCTGACCAAAAGTTAAAGCATGTTGTCATGTTATTGTCCAAATGCCAGGCAAGGGGCATTGACCACCTCTCTAGGAAGCCTGTTCCAGTGTTTGAACACCCTCTCAGTAAAGAAATGCTTCCTAATATCAAGTCTGAACTTCCCCTGGCGCAGCTTTGAGCCATTCTCACACATCCTGTCACTGGATACCAGGGAGAAGAGATCAGCACCTCCTTCTGTTGAGTTCCCACAAAATGGTCCCTTTAGGAAACTAGGCAGCTGAGGATATGAGGAAAGGCCCTCGAAAGGTAAGCAATTGTTTAAAAGACAGGTAACAAGGTAAAAATCGTCAGTTCTCCCAGGGAAGAGAGGTTACTAATAAAGCTCTGGAATGCTTTGTGCTGAGACCTGTGCAATCCAACCTATGAAGTTATGAATTCATTTATGAATAATCCTCTGTAAAATTGGGTGAATATAGACTATTGACAAACTTGTACGGATCATACTAAAATCTTCAGAGTAGTAAAGATGAAAGCTGATTGTGCAGAAATGCAGAAAGATATTGCATGTCTGAGGAACTGTGTAGTAAAATAGGAAAAAAGAAAATTTAATCCAAAATGGTGCATAACGGAAATCAACAGTCCTGACTTCATACATAAGAATAATGGACCAAGCTGGCCAGTAGCACTCAGCAATCTATGGAGGTTACTGACTACGCAGAAAGCACCTCAAGCTCAGAAAGTGCCTGAGCTGCAAATTGGTGGAGGCTGGAGGAGTATTCAGGGTAAGTAGCTTATATACCTCCCTGTTACACTCCACTTTAGATGCCTGCTTCTGGCTGCTGTTGAAGGCAGGGTCCTAGCATCGCTGGACCATCAGGCAGAGACAGGACTGCCGTATTCTTACTTTCTTAGGCTTTCAAAAACCTCTCTCTTTATAGTGTTTACTGTCTGAGCCACTGAGAAATACTTCTCAGTTTGGACAAAGGGTTCTTAGCAAACAGAAAAAGATATCCAAATGTATTGGCTAATTCCAAAAAATTTAATGGGTTTTCTTCATGCGTGTTTAGAGAAAAAGAGAAATGAGATATATTGAGCCTGTGATACTTAGAAAAGTACCGCTGTTCTGAACAAGTTGATATGTCCTTAGGTCAAGATACATGAAACTGAGTTACGGGTTTATTATAATCCGACTGTGGAAGCAAAAAGATTTATTTTTAATTATTTTCTTGAATTGTCTAGTGTAATGCTTGCCTATATTTTTCTCTTTTATAATTTTAGAGGTATAGTCATGTATGAACATATATTCAGACTTAGTGGTTTCGGAGGAAAAAATATTCTAAGGGAAAATACCATTAGGTATCTCAGCATCAGGAAAAGCAAATGGTGTTTGCCTGCTCGTATTTCTCATTTTGATGATAGAGAACACAGTTAAAATAGAAAAAGGAAATTTTAGAACCTGCATACTGCTTAAGACCCAGGAATTTCTGTGTATGCAAATGAGAACATCCATATGCAAATGTCACCAGAAAATGCCTTGGCAAAGTCTGCCAAAAATTTATGTGCATTTAAATCCTTTGTATACAGAATCATGCAATCATAGCTGAAAGGGACTTTTTGAGATTGTCTGGTCTCAACCCCCCCTCCTCAAAAAGGGCCAAATTCAAAGTTAAGACCAGGTTGCTCATGGCCTTGTCCAGTTGAGTTTTGAATATCTCCAAGGCTGGAGATCCCATGAGCTTTCTGGGCACTGGTTCCGGTGTCTGACCACTCTCATGGTGAAGTGTTCTCCATATGTCTAATTGCTGTAAGTTGTGCCCATTGCCTCTTGTCCTTTTGCTGTGCACCCCTGAGGAAAGCCTGGCTCTGTCTTCTCTGTAACCACCAGCTGTGGACAACGAGGGCATCCACTTTGAGCCTTCCTTTGCCAGGCTGAGCAGCCCCAGCTCTCCCACCTTCCCCTCAAACATCCTGTGCTGCGACCCCCAGGCCATTGTAGTGACCCTCCATTGGATTTGATCCAGTATGTCAGGCTGTTTCTTCCACCCCAAACTACACCCCTCTCCACCACCCCACTTACAAAGCCACTGGGCATGAAAGCCTCAGGATAAGCTGAAATAGGTGTTTCATGTCAAATTTACTGAGTACCAATCTACAGTAGTAGTACTACCAATCTACCTGTCTACCTTGACATCTGCAATTTTTAGCAGTTATGTACCAGCTGAAAGATGGTCACAGATCATATATAGCAATATAGTTTAAACATAAGAACATGTGAATATTATGGAAAGAATATCAGGTCACCTAAAAGTAGTGGTGAAAAAGTGTGCACAGATGTGGCATATTTTCAAACCAGTTTGGCATCCATGTGGCCACCTTTTCAGAACTGCCTGTGGTAATGCTTTAAGTGTTGCAATAAGGAGCTGGCTTCTAAACCTTATTGAAAAACTAGTCCTCTTTCACACCCTGTGTTGGGAGTCAACCTGGTTTTTAGCCCCAAAATACAGAAACTAATGAGGGCTTTCTTTGAACATTTATTTCTCAAATCTCTTTTATTGCTGTTTACTTGTGTGATCAAATCATTCGAAAAATCAGCCTTGGGCTTACTGAAGTGCTTAAACATATGCCTAATGTAGAAGGTATCCTACTGAAGCCATCTACTTAACGTTAGGAATGCGTTTGTACTCTGGGAAGAACTGGTCTTCATCCTTCATATTTAATGAGGATAGGGACATGTACAGAGAAGACAGCCCTTTGCTTTTAAAATATTTGGGCTTTTTGTCCCTTGATATAGCCATTTCCTCAGTCTTAGCAGGATGTTCCCTTCCAGAAGTAAATTGTGGCGTATTTTTGCACCAATATTCAAGCAAGATTTCTGGTTTTAAATGTCATTTAATTTGTCAACTTTATTGCAGAATGGGGAAATGGTGCTGATTGCAGCTGTCATGTGCTCAGTGCTTGGCCTTGGCAGGTTTTCCAGCAAGAATGAATCTTACAGCTTGTCTACCCTCCAGCCTTTAGTTAGCTGGAACTGCTTTTTACCATTATAGCTGCTCAGCTGCAATTAAGAGGGCATCTGAGTATTTGGGAATTCCTTGGACCATTAGTTTGAGCAACTCTAATTATCCTAGGAAAGTTTTTTTTTTTATTCTGTCCTTTTAATTACGTAGAAGCAGTTTGTTTGAGAGGAAACTATATCTGGATTGTTGACAAATTTGCTATTTTGTAAGGCCAGTATTTGAGCAACACAACTATAGCTTTTACCTAGAGCTGTGCAAAACCAATTAGTTTAGTTTCAGTGGACCATTTGTGAGAATTTCCACCACTTCATGCAACTCAATGTTTCTCTGTTTGTGTTTTTTAAAAATGTATTTAGAGTTACCCCAAAATACCTGTATTTACACCACATACAGGCAGACAAACACACACCCACAAAGCCAAGGAGCCTGTGGCCCAGCTCTATGTACCTGAAGCTTCTTGCTTTTTCTCATCCGCATCCAGCCCAAAACTGTGTTGCTGGCCTCAGACCCCACCGCTCCTCACCAATCCAAGGCCACACAAGTTAAAAGGAAATTCCTGCTGTTCAGAAAAGACCATCTTGCTTTGATTTTTATTACATGGTTTTTGTATTCTGCCAAGCTGTTTCTGTCCAAAGGCAAGACTTTCCCTTTGATTCTGATGACTGTAAAGAGTTTCTAAGCCTCCAAAAGACTACTTAGAGGAGCCTTCCCATTGACATCAAATAGTTTTAGATCCAGGGAGGCTCATTCTGAAAACACTGAAAACAATTCTGAATTTTTTTCAAACTCTACATTGCAATATTGTTGTTTGCAACTTATCTGCTCCTTCCAAACTGTTTTTCCCCAGTTGAATTTAGAATTACTAGATTCTTCAGCTATAGTATACATATACCTATTAAAAAATGGATGTTCGTGAATAACTTGTGGGAACATTTTGTCTCAATATGCTTAATAGCTCTAAATATTGTCAATAAAATTCCTTGTAGATAATCATACTGAGACCATTTAGCACACATATGTCTTGAATACTATTTATTATAAGTTCTGAGTCTTAAAATCACAGGTTTCTATTAGAAGTCTTTAGCCTCTTCATAGAATGGCTTTTTCTGACAGTAGAATTTCCTGCAAGTCCTGAGTCATTTGTCACCATTTTGGTGATAATGGAATTTGCAAAAGCAGTTCATTCTGTGCTTTTTCAATGTACAGGTGTCAGCCAGATGTCATCTGGACAGAGTGCTAAAGAAGCAGTATTACGAAAAAGAAGAAAGAAAACTTTGACAGCAAATGCAAGTGGCCCCTGCTTATCGGTCTGGTTGCAGCAGGTCAGTCTGCAGCCACAGCTGCTGCCCAGTCACTGTGTAACCACACCAGTGGAAAACTCCGGGGCTGGGAAAAGGAAGGCCAGACATGCCTTTTTGCACTGTACCCATGTCAGTTTTTTATCAGTCCTGTTCTTGGTCTGTCCTTGATAAGTCTAGCCTCTGTGGCAGTGCACGAGTGGAGATGAGGGTTTGTAGCTTGAAACTGGAATGCAGTGATTTAGGAGGGATTTTTGCGTGTTGAATGTTGTGACTACAGAGTCAACAGCTTTTTTGATCAACATAATGATCCCACAAAATGATAGTTCTGCTCTCCCAACTCCAGAATGAATGTTTGAAACATTCCTATAATTTACTGGGTTCCATGTGTCTGGATAGTCAGCTGTGGCTGATGACATGGGCTGTGCAGCAGCAAGAACAATGGAGAATACAAGAGGATCTCCATCTTTACTATAGGGACAGCCCTGGTGCTTAGTAGTGATAGAGGATGTGAGAGGCAGGCAGCAGTTTAGCAGTAAATTTGCCCCTACAATGCTGGTGTAGGTGTCAGAGAAACTCAAGTCATGGATGCATCGCAGGTGGAAGAAAGTTAGGTCCCTTTCCTACCTGATCGGCCAGTCAGAAGATGATAGACAGAAATCTGGAGTATTGCATCTCAGTGACAGGTCAGCTGGACTTGTTCCCCAAAGGAGAAAGCCTGCATTGCTCAGTCTTTGAAGTGTGAAGAAAAAGACCTGAGTCATGGTTGTGTTGGCAGAGAAAATCTGAAATGCACCTTCTTTCCTAGGTCAGGAAGCTCATGTCTACCTGGTCATCAGTGAAACAGTGTACCATAACCACAAGATCGTCCAGATATATCCACAGTCCAAGCAATGGCATCTCTTGGGCTTAGAATCACAACCTGTTTTGTGCTGGTGCTGCTCAGTTACTTTAACCCCTGTTCAAAGCACTGAGTGTCGAACTTCAAATGAAGCCAGGTCTTCGCTTGGAGAAGAATTTAATTTTTTTTTTTTTTCAGATAATTTTTATTGCTAAATCTAAGCCATTGCAAAGCTAGATGTGTATTCTAAAACACGGATTTGGGGAGACATTTCATGTATTTCCATCATCTGTTTCAGGAAAAAATATGTTGCCCTCTGAAGTGCACCCATCAATCTCAGTTGACTACACAGGGACAAAACGCGCTGAGTTTAGACTAGACTCAGCTTCACATGATGAATCTTACCCATAGTGTACTGGCTCTCAGTTTCAAGAAAATGGTGATATGGCAGGCAGGGACAAGAAAACGTCTAATATCTCCTGGGCTTATCCACAACATAACACATAAAAATAGTTATCCCTACGACCTTTTCCTTTTTTGAGAAGGACTCCCTCTTGCAGAGAGCTAATTCTCCTCAGTTGCTAAATGCTTTCAGCAGCAGTTGGAGCTTTTGTGCAGCTGATGGGGAGTATCCAGCCCTTTCCAGGATTAGGACTTTCGTGATCTCATGCTGCTTCTGACAGCTCAAAGCATCTCTTGTAATGAAGGGCCAGAAAAGTCTGTAGTTGATGTATGACCAGGGGGAGCATGTAGGCACACTTCCGAGAGCAAGGCCTGTTGTTATGGCTGTAAACCAGCCAATTTAACATTAATCCTAACCATGTAGGACCTGGCTCACCACAGGTGTAATTATTTAATTTGTAAATGTAAGGGCTTTGGATATATAAAGAACTGCACATTTAGTTATAGACAGATTATGCAAACTACAGTGACAAATTTACACTGTGAATGTAGCCTGTGTAACAAGTCCCATTACAACGGACTCGATGTTCATTTGTACATCTTGCATTGTCCCTAGTAGATGACACGTGTTCTTAAAATTGAGCAGAGAGAAATGGTAACACACATCTATGCAGCTAAATAACATGACCTCTAGATGCCATCTGCAAGTTGGGGCAACAATATCAAAAGCCTATTCAGTTAACTACAACCAGTCAAAGAACGGGAAAAATTTTTGTGGTGAAAATGGGCCCCTTTTTTATGTGAACAGGTGAATTTTGCATTTTTCAGCAAGCTCTTTCAATTTCTGCTTACAAATGTAACTTCTTCTGGCCCTTTATGACTATGCTATAAAACTTGTAACTTAATTCATTTGCAGAAAGAGGAGAAATCAGCTTATTTCGTGCCTTGCATTGTAGCTTGCTGTCTCTCTTCTGGGCTTAAAAAATATAGAAGTGGTCTGTCAATAGGAATGAGTTACTTTCTTCTGTTCTACTTAGGGCAATTTTCAAAAAGATTTTTCTCTTTCTCTCTCTCTTCTGGCTTTAACTTAATTTTACCTATCTTAACCAACTTAATGACACAAATATTAATTTACAGGCAGTCTTGTTCTATCTGAGTCTGTAGTTTTTTCCTGCATAGGAAGGGAAATGCACCCAAAAATATCACAGTTTGATATAGACATACAGAAAGAACCTGGATGGGGAAGAAGGCAGCAAACTTCAGAGGCAACTGCAGAGCAAGGGAGCAGTCTCTTTTCCAAGTATGTGGTAGACTTGACAAGAAGTAATGAGCTTAGCTTGTAAGAAGATGGTAAGATAACATTTCTAAACATAGACAAAGTGAAAGACTGGGTTACGTTGCCTGATGATGATATTACTGGAGATTTGTGAGAAGAAATTAGATGGGCACCTGCTAACGATAAGTGTGGTTAGTTGGACATGAGGGGCTGAGGTCCCTTCCAGCTCAGTTCTTTGAGTTCTGTGATGTAGAGCTTGTTCTTTGCTATAAAATCATTACTAGGTGGATAGGGCCAAATGAGTGAAACCTATTGATTGGACTTTCCTTTGTGGTACAGTGACCTGTTTGGGAACAGCCAATAGAAATTAGGATGGTGGTGATATGCTAGGCAGCCTGTTGGCGTTGCAGGAGGAGCTTGCTTGGAGTTTGCAAGAGGAGTTTTTGCTCTCACAGCTCCAGCTGTGGCTGCGGCTTCTCTTGGTCTCTACAGCACCTTCTCAGCCCTGTCCACGAGGGTTAGGGGATGAGGAATTACATGTTACTGTGTGGGTAAGTCCCTATTTATCAAGCAAAGTGTTTACTGGCTATCAGTGAGCAGATTGCAAGAATGTTTATTTTTTCTGAGGTGGCCTACTTCTGAATTTTCTGCAGCGTAGATCTTATATTGCTAAATCAGTAGATCTGATAGAGGAAATCTGCACAACTAAGATGATTAATTTTCCGTGCCATCTGTCTTAAAGTATATAAAGTATACCTGTTCTGCCATGAATGATTACTACAGATGATGAATCAGCAAGGATGGGCCCATGTTTAACACTTTGGTTTGTGATTTTTGTTATAGTCTCTGACATGACTGATTATGTTATGGCTTCGAGCAATTTATTGAATTAATGAATTACTTACTAATACATGAGTGTGATTAATTGAGATGCCTGTTTGGATCCTATTCTGAGTAATGAAGCTTGAGCACTGACAGGTGGAACCTGTGAGCCTGATCCTGTCTTCATCAGGAAATGATGGGGAGTCACAGGAATAATCCACACCAGCAAAGGCTGCAGGACTGCATTGAGTAAACTCCCATGGAGAAGGTAACAGGCACCTCTTAATTCAGCGAGCTGGAGGATTTATAGCCATGCAGTTTGCATGAGTAAAAACATGCTGTCCCTTCCTAACACATTTCTGCCTTTTCCTCCTTCAGCTCTTACTTTTCTGTCTACTTGCTGTGATTTACTGCCACCACCTGCAATGACAAGTCAAGAGTGGCGGGAGCTGGCTTGCCTTTGGCAAGCTGGCGTGAAATTAGGAGACACTTTCCTGAACTTCAGGTGCTGAAAAGAGAGACCTTGTAGTGCCTGGTTGAGTTGCTATAAATGCTTCACTAGGGTTTGTCCTTGAACGTGGGTATTTTCAAGACTGATACATTAACATTATAAGTATAAACAGCACCTGGTCAACTGTTGGATGATGACTCCTTCTGAGATAAGTTTAAGCAGTGGCCAGCAGAAACCGAATACCCAAATATGAAACCCTCTCCTCACCTCTGACAGCAGGTAGAGGAGGAAAGGAAATCTCTGCTGTGTCAGCTGTGGTGTTTTTGTCTGTAACATCGCTTGCCCTGAGTGTGCAGCAGGAGACCTGGTGGCTGGACAGACAGAGGGGATGGCAAGGTAGTATGTCCCAGAATGGTCCCCACTGTGTTCCTCCTTCTCAGCCTGACCCACCGAGCTCAGGATTTGGCACCATGTGGGTGGCAGGTGGTTGTGAAAGAGAAGCCTTCGACCAGCTAAACTGCTCCCCGCATTGTTAGGATGAGCCATGGAGGAGCTAATCTGAGAAGGTCAGCAAACCGGGCTGTATGATAGGAAAACTGTAGGCTTGATACCCTCCCTCTCGGAGGGGTAATTTATGCCTGCCTTGGTCGAGGTGAATGGTGTAAAGCTGTTTGAAGGAGGAATCAGGTGTCTGCATACTTTGCTTGTCTGGTTTCTGGGAACTGAAGAGTAAGAAAGGGGGGACAAAAGGCTCCCTAGCCTAATTTTTGTGCCAGTGAGGAGGATGTGTGTATGGATCACTGCTGTTTTGCTGAGGAGCCAAGTTCTGATAATGACTAGAAAGCCACAGAGCTTATTGCTCCACAGAGCAATATACCTTTTTCTACAAAATGGGCTATTAGCACTTGTGGCACAATAAAATGACTGTCTTTTCTAGTCCCTCATTACAATAGCTTAACTTCCCTTTTACTCTTTTCAGAGTTAGCAAGCTAACTCTAGTAGAGCTAGCTCTAATTGCGGAAAGGATGCCAGTAGGGCTGCTGGAGAGGTGATACAGAGTGAGGCTGGTGGTAAAGCAGCAAGCCCAGCCCAAACCATGACAGGGGCGTAAGAGTTGTTTCAGTGGGCAAGTGGGTTTTGATTTAAATCGAGAAAGCTTCTCTTCTACTGAACGTCTTTTCTTAGGGTGCTTCTGGTGATCCATTTTCATGGCAGAGCCATTTCAAGCCTTCCTGAGGCTCTGGCCTTGGTGTTCCAGGCGTAGCTCCTGTGTGCAATGGTGCTTGTCTTGCCGTGCTGACAACACAGACCCACAAATACCTGTGTCATGCCTGAGCAGCGGGTTTGGCACATTTTGGCATTACAGCTTGTACAAAGTGGTTGTGAAGGCCCTTTCAAGACAGGACCCCAGTTGCTGAGCATAATTCCCAGGCAATTACACCAGGAGTTTCTGCTCAGCACCCCCTTTCTCCTGCTCTTCTACTCTTTCTGAAGCCACAGCTCTGTAAGACTGAATGGCCTTTAAAGGAGAAACACAGTGAAATGGGATTGGAAATGTCAGGGACAACATGTGGAGTAGCTCAGTGAGGAGTCCTCCAAATCGCCCCCCAGGGCAGCCGGGATTCACTCAGGATAACGTAAGCCTGAGACATCCATGCAATTCACAGTGGCTGTTTGGGTTCCTGTCTGGATATCAGGACCAAAAAATTCAGATTGTGCAGCTGTTAATGAAATGATCTCTTGAGAGCAGCTTTGCATGTGAGGGATGCTTATTTTGTGTGTGTAATTTGTAAGGCCATCATTAGCTTTTTTCTTGACCCCTATTCCCAGGATGGTGAAAAACAATTTCATTTGCAAATAGTAGATTTCAAGGTCTATGATTTGAAAAATCTTCTTGAAATGGTAATGCAAATACTGTGCACTGTCCCTGTGGCCCAGGGCTTGCGCGGTAGCTTTCTTATTGTATTAGTGCCTTTGAGTATTCTCCTCTTGTACTGATTACCCGTAATAGAGATATTGACAGAAGGATTCCTTTGAGTCTTAAGTTTGTCTGACTGTGAGAAAGAGTAGAGAAAGGTATTTGGAGAAGAAGAGTGGAAATATTTTTTTTTCTATTGGTGCAATGACAGAACTTTTTCACTCTTACCTGTGTGAAACAGACATTCTGTAAATTTTTGGGCTAAACAAAGATTCAGCTAGTCAGAAAAAGCAAACCCAAAAGGCATAATCTGGAGGAAAATGAACAGACAATGATAACCAAAGGTATGCAGTGGAGCGGGATGGTAGTGAACTGCATGAAGCATGTGGCCATCTGTGTTTGCAGGGGCTTATATGTCCTTTGGAATGGATATGTGGCTAAGTGTAATCACTTAGTCTGTGTGGGTGACCAAAGAACTTGGTCAAAAGAAGTCCAAAGTCCTAACGTCCTTCAGCGAAAATTAAATATTCTGTTAAGATTTTTAAAGATCTGTAGTGAAACAGAAGCATCATTTTGAATAGAAGTGTTTTGTTTAAATAAAATCACATAATATCTGTGATTTGGACCATATCTGCTTGTTGGACCATTAAATAATGACTTCCCATTAAATCATGTAATATTTCAAAATTTTGCCAAGCTCAAGCATAGGTGAAATTTGTGTGATGGAGTTCAGGAAGCAAAGTATATGGGAGAGGATATGGAGAAGGAGAAGAGGAAATGTTTGGGGACAAGTAGTTCTCTAAACTTTGTTTATACCTAAAAGACCTGTCCATGAAGCATGGTTGGGCCTGGGTTTTGAAGGCTGCGTTGGCTAGAAGGAACCATTTTGGAGTTTCTAGTAGGAAGCTGTTGGACGAGGAGTACGGAGTTGGTCTGAATGAAGATGGGGCTTTCTGGGTCATGTTTCTGAAGAACAGTTGTGGTGGGATCTAGGCTGTACTAGGACAGTTTCAAAAAGTCCTGCACATCAGAAATTCTGAGAAATTAATGTCTCAGAAACCAGGTGCTTCTGAAATGAGTGAAATTCAGTCATGCTGTCAGCTGCCCAGAGTAGGTGACATCCTTGTCAGGTTTATTGCTGTCACCCATCAGCTCCTGGGAATCTACTTAGAGCTTGCCTCCCTGGGCTCTGGGGCTTCTGCATCTACAGCAAAAAGCCTGAAATGCTGACCTGGCTCATTACTCCAGAGCTGGAGAGCCTGGAAAGCAACACATCTCCTCTCCTGGGGCTGCCCACCTCTGGGGTTTGTCTCAAGCCCTTCAGTGGGAATCCTGACTTGGATTTGCCAAAAGTTCATCATCCTGAGATATTGCAGATACAAGACTTTGGCCCAGTGGGATGGTATTTACATTTTGAAACCTCTCCAGAGTGTAGTCTAAATGCCACGTTGCCAGCTGCTCAAGCGCATTCAGTGCTAGATGCCATTGTAAAGCCTGATGGCCACATAAGAGGTGTATGAGAAAAAAACTTTCGATTTCTACTGCTTGGACATGGAAAAACACTTAAGTGCACAAATAAGAAGATACAAATTATGATTTCTGGTGCTGTTGTTCTGTTGCATTTCTCATACATTAGGCACAGATTCAAAGCATGCATAGCGTTGCAGTTTGACTTGTTGCATCCTCATTCCACTGAAACATCTGATAAATTGCAGAAAAGCCACTGAAACATGTGGCTTGACCTATCTTAGCTAAAGTCACCAAAAATGGAAAGAGAGAGAGGGAGAGCTGAGACCTCTCCAAAGGTCACTCCTAGGTTCTGCTCCCTCTGCTCTCCTGGGGCTTTCCTCAGCATTGTGTTTTTTGCAAGCTCTGAAGTACAGCTGTGCTATAAAAGTCCTACAGAGCCGGAGGCATTTTTTTCCCTTGCTTTTATTGCTTTTACTTGACAGTCTGATGTTGCTTTGCAGAAAGAGGTCCTCTGTTGCGGCCTGTATCATAAAGGGGAGTGAGAGACGGTGTCAGCCGCAGCATCTGGACCGAGCGCTCGAGAATCAAGTTCACTTTGCTTTCATGAGCAATCCTGCTGCGTGGGCAAGTGGGTTATATTACTCCCGATGGTCGCAGGTTACACACACCAGAGTAATGGCACGGAGAAGCTGTGAAATAGCTTTCTGTATGATCAAATACTGTTAAAGATCAGAAAAACTAATGGAAACCAGGGTGCTCAGGCTCACAGTCAGATTTCTCCTTTCAACCGTGCCTGCCCCCTGTGGTGCTCAGAAGCCTACCGGATCTGTGAGCAGCAAAACACTTCCTTCCCTTTCCCCCTTTTACTCTGGTTGTGTGGTGTGTAACGGCATGGGTTGTGGGTGAGACACCCACAACTTGCTTCAAGTTTTCCTCCCCTCCTGCCCTGGCAGGGAGGGTCAATCATGGACCTCTTCACTGCCTGAGAGAGGACCCTTCCCCACAGGACAGGGGAGGACACCTGGCTGAGGTAGTGAACAACGTCCATTTGTCATCTGAACCTTGACATTTACTCACAGAACTCAGGATACCTGACCGAGAGAAATCCCAGCCCAGATCTGCCAACCCCATCGGTCTCGCACAAGGCTGTGAACCTCCGTGTCCTCTCAGAGATTCACGGGAACCCTGTTTGGTGAGAAAAGAACATCCCATCATAGCACCTGATTGTGCTGCATAATGACAATATCCTGTGCTGCAGGGAACTCCCTTCTTCCTAAATCTCTGCAAAATGACTCAAGGAACTAAAAAGGCTGTGTTGCAATCAGCTGAGGATCACTGATGTCTGATAGCTGTGTAGCATCTGCTCTGATTTTCTGTAGCACCCTTGATCTCTGCAGATAAGCGTGGAAAGAGAGTAACAGACGTGAAGGAGAGGAAACAACCTTAGTAGAAGAGGTGGATTTCTGTGATGACAAGTACAACCCAAATGTGAAGATTTAAGGGTTGGGGGGGGGGGGAGGGGGAGGGGTACGCTGCGACTTCTTCTTCCCCCCCAGGTAGGCCATGTTTCAGGGATGGGATGGGATACTTCAGCCAAGGGATGGTGGAAGCTTGGCTACACTGGCTGAAAATATGCTGCAGAATAATGCACAGCATCTTTGAATGCTGGCTCTCTGATTGCCCATGCTGCTTAAATACCAGCGCATTCCCTGACTGGTTTGGCCCGTGCCAGTTAGTGCTCTCTGAGATGCTGCCCAGTCAGTTTGTGAGACAGCTGGTAGCAGTGGCCATGCCCAAAAAGCAGCAGGGTTGTGATTGCACCAAGGTTGTCTCCCTGCACTTTAAGCAGCCCTCCACTGCTATTCCAGAGGGCTTTGCACTTTCAGACACCCTGCTACATCCTTGCACTCTCCCCCAGGCATGCAGGTGGTACTTTCACCTTTATGGCATAGGAGGGGCACTCTGATTTCACACCAAACTTCAGACCCACAGGTGATGCACCAATCTGTGTTCCCAGTGCACTGCTCTGGCTTTAATTCTTCTCATCCCAGTACGTCTGAATCTCCTCTGTTTTCAGAGTCATGATGGTCTAGTTCAGTTGGTTGCTCTCTTACTGACTTGTATTTAGAGACTGCAAAAAGTGGAGTGGTTTTGAACTGATGGATGGTGGTCCTCTCATACTTGAATCTTTTCATCCTAGAGAGCTTTCACTCCACCTTTACTGGAGCAAATGAAACATTTAGTTTTTCCCCTACCAGGGTCAAGTAAGCACAATGCCCCTTACTGAATCTATAGCCTGGGTGAAGAAAAGTACAATTCATGGCATCCTCACAGTGCTGCTTCTCACTGCGTGTGTAATACTTTTCTCACATTTACACTGAAAATTTTCTTGGGGTCTTCTTTCTGGTGCTGCTACAGGTAACAGGTAAGTAAAATGCCATTGCAGAACATAAGGACAGCACATAAAGTGATGATGAGTTTTTGTAGCTACTTCTTTCAGAGGAGCGCATGTCACTCTCTGAACTCCTCACCAAGTACAGAGGAACTCTGAAGTGCAAGTATCCTCTTGAGTGTGGTTCCTTTAAATTTGGTTTAATCTTTACAGTCTTCATTTCCTGGCTTACAGGGCAATACAAGAAAAGAGGGACCTTTCTCAATGGCCAGCTAGCGTGTTTACGTGTGAAACTTCTGTCCTCTTTGGCTGTCTGTGCTGTAGAGAAACACGTGGTACCCCAGGACCTTGTCTGAGAGCTACCGCTGTGTCCTGCTGGCTCTGTCTCTGCAAGGTACCCGTCCTTCTGTGGGCGGCAGCAGCAGCAGACACTGGGGCTCTGTGGGGCCCCCCCACTGCTGGATCTGAGGGGCTGATTCAACATCTGACTCATTAATTTCCTTTTATGCTGAGATATACTTGCAAGTATAATTTATTGAGAAGGGACAGATGAGCATTAGCAGGGACATGTTTTGCTTTAAGCCCATAAGTGGCAAGACCAGTTTTGCTATTTAATTCCTGTTCTTTAAGAGGAACTCACAGGATAGTCATTGTGTGGCAGTGCCCCATGTGTCCTTCTCTTCTTCCAGAGAACAGCTTGTTTTTGGAAAGATGTATCCACAAGGACTAACAAATCAGTCCAGAATGCACCCACTGCTTCACTGATTAGTTGCAGCACCAGGAGGGCATCTTGCAGCATCTCCACCCAAACTGTGCTGCCCAAGGTAGTGAGCACAACTTGTTACCAGCTCCTCCTTCACTTGAAGTTATCAGTCTGACCTTTTTATCACCTTTACTAGCAGACATTTGGCTGCTCGCTGCTGACTCAGAAGCTGCTGTCTCAGCTGAGAATACCCTGCTTTGTGAGTCATGCACCGTCTCTACAGGCAAACCGCTTAAAGGGCATGGTTGAATGGTGGTTGTTTCTGTGCTCCTTGAGCATCCTGCTGCCAAGCGGATTGGAAAGTGTCAGCAAATGTTGCATTGTATATAATTATTTTCCTGGGTATCCTTCTAAAGCCACCCTAGCTCCATACATCAATTAACATTACTGTGATTCCAGTTCATATATGTCATTGATGAAGAGGTGGGCAAGTCTTCCTTCCCAGCTGATCTTGCGATGGGTACAACTGATGTGTCAGACAGTGAGTCATCAAAAATTTGTTTGATTTTGTTAGATTAGGCTGCATTTTTCTAAGACCTCCAAGTGGCCATAGCTGCTTCCATGGGCGACTGAATTCAGGGAAATGTCAAGATCCATAAATAAGCATCGCAGATGAGCAGCACATAAGTAATGCCTGCCTATTCTGTGTGTTAACATCTGAGTTCTGCTACTCATTAGTAGCCAAAATGTAATAGCATTCAGTAATGGGAAAGGTCACATCTCTGTTAAACTATTAGTGGAAACATTTTTATCAAGAAATATATACCTATGGATAAAATACATATGTGTGTACATTTTTTTTTCCTGTTACGATAAACTGATGTCCTGGGTATATCAATCCTAAATATTCATGGCAAGGGTGGATGTTGCAGCTACCAAGCTGAAATTAGAAATATTTTGGAAAGTCTGATGAAGCAAACAGCTTATAACCCAGTGATGCAATTTTCCAAAACTACATAGAGGAAACAGTGAAGGATCATATCATCACATGAACATGCGTGCTTCTTGGAGTTAGCTCCTGTAGAATAAGGTGCAGTTTTTTCTATCGTGTAATTGCCAGACACCTAATTTTTCAATACTTCATGTGTAATTATAAAAATTGGTCTGCTGTAACCTTTGCGTGCAAGCCAGGTGATTAGTCTGACGCCAGTCACGGTGTTCTTTGTTATAGAACTACACATGACAGATTTGCTGCCTAAAACGTTTTGCGTTCCTGCTAAGAAACATTGCCTCTTACTTCAGGATGTGATTTGCTAAACCAGATTTCATGGAGATCTGGTTGTGAACTGGATATGAATTGTTTTCTGGTTTGGTAAAATTTTTAAGACTTTTTTTTTTTTTTTTTTTTTTTTTCTGGAGAGGGATTTATTTTTGTGGTTTTGATTTGTTTTGTAAATGTGTCCAAAATTGTGATGGTTCATTCCTTGAATTTCAAACTTAAATTGGCAATATCTTTTGGCAACAGCAAGTGTTAACAGCACAGAAAAGGGCAAATATTTGTAAAGATGTATAAAGAATTACTGTTCTTTAAAAAATGTGAAGGATTTGTAGGAAGTATTGCCACTGAAGACACGTGAGGCTACTTTCCATGGTGGTACCCTGAAGAGGTCATGTGTCCCTTCTTCTAAGCTTATTTGGGATCCAATTGGTTCTTGCTGTTCCATCAAATATTCCTAGTAAGCTCTGCCTTTGTATGAAATAAACTCTACTACAGTAGAAGCAACTAGAAAGTAACAATGTCCTTTTTAACTATATGACCGATGTCACTAAAATGGATGTGCTTCCCCACCGCTGAGGGGAACCTGTCCCAAAGCCAGGTGAGGAGCAGAGTGCAGGTTCAGTAGAACTTGTCTGGTGACTCTCCGGTGCTGCCTGAGTCTGGAGGGAGAGCAGGTAGAGGGGCGCTGCCACTGGACTGGCTCCCTGCCTTCCTCCTGCACCTCCAAGGAGGGAGAAGGCAGGGAGGGGAAGGCTGCAACATACGGGCGTCTTGCTGTTTTCCTGATTATGAGCTTATCTTCAGTTTGCTGGAGTTTAAACCTGGTTACAAATGACCTTAGCTGTGCAAAGTGGCTCTTCAGAGCATGCAAGTTTGTCCCCTGCAGGACATTACTGTCTGGAGAAGACTCACTGCCTCGTTTGGCTGTAGAGTGAGGCTAGGCGTGTCTAAGTTTAGACAGCATGAATATCCTCCAGAGATTTTTAAGCCTGAATAGTGCATTATGGTTATTAAGCCTGTGCCCTGCAGCAGGGGCAGAGCAAAAGGGCTTGGCCAATGCGCTGGGGCCCTGACTCTTGTTTGGGACCTGGCATGTCTTCTTTTAAAAAGAAATCCAGCGTCTATTTAAAGACCGCAAGTGATGAAGAATACTCCACATCCCTGAGTAAGCTGTTTCAATGATTAATTACCTGCTCTGTTAAAAATTCACACCTCATTTCTAATCTGAATCTGTCTAGCTTCAGCTTCCCAGTGTTGGCTGTTTAATAGCTGGGAGAAAAAAAAGACATGAGATCCATCTGTGTCTCAGTGCAGCCCCTTGTAAATTGTGATCAAGCCACCTTTTAACCTTCTCTTAGATGAACTGCCTATACAAAGATGCCTTTCACTGCAAGGAAAGCTTTTCATTTTTATTTTTTTTTTTTCATAACTCCAGTCATTTTTGCTGTTCTTTCTTGGGTTATTATCCCCAGAAAGGTGACTTGGGTGTATGCAGTAGCTCTGCACACTGTTCTTGGTGATTCCAGAATCCCTCCCCTAGGGGATGGAAGCCAGGTACCTGCAGGATCCCCTTGGGATCGAGGAGCCCAGCCTCAGAGCACAGGTTCTGGGACTCCTCAAAAGAATGGCTTAGACCTCGGCAATCCCACGGAGATGGAGACAGTTTTTCCCTCTGCCATGTGGGAATGACAAAAGTTTCCTTTTGTTCCCCCCAACCCCAAATAGCTTTTCATGGGGAGTTTATAAAATAATTGTTGTTCCATTTCACAGCGGAAAATATTTGCCACAGACCTGGCTTTGATGGGTTCATGCAGACATTTTCTCTGCTGCGTTTTTGCTTATGGGTGGGGGAAAAGCTTCTCAAAGGTTTTCTGGACAGTGGAAAAATGTTGATAAAGTCCTTAATGTGCTCTCCAAAAATGTGTATGATGTGGAGAGACAGATAGGCTTATGAGTAATTGGGGAAAATGGGAACGTCAATCCTTTTCACACCCAGACTTGTCAGATAATTGAATGTCCTCAAGCAGACACCATCAACGTAAAGATGCAAATTAGCTTTGTTTTGGTCTGACAGATATTTAGATGGGGTGATAGCCTCCCGGGGCTTTGGTGACTGTGACTTTAGCTGAAAAGAGCCAGATGATCATTTTATCTAATACATTTTGACTAAAGCACACTAGAAGCTTGTAGGCAATTGTGAGGGTTGCCCCCTGTTACAGGGCCATGCAGGTCTGGATGCTGGCACCGTGCGTGGGTTTGCACTGTCCTTCACTGGGGCTTCAGCCATCACGTGCTGCACCAGGCTGCATTTTTAATGGTGTTGCGACCTGAGCTCTGTAGGTCCAAGGTGGCTGGGGCATGGCTGCGGGCTCCCCAGGGGTCTGCGGTGAGCACACACATGTCACAGGCAGAAAATGCACTCGGCTGAGCGGCACCGCTGTGCAATTTTGGAGCTGTCTCCTGGGTGAGATACATCTAGTGGACAGGGTATTCGCTGACGTTAGCACTTCTTCGACTCCTGGGAGTAGGTAGATACATAGCTGTGATGTTACCCTCAGCTTCCTGTCACTGATTATGCAAATTATGCCTGAGTTAGTTCACATTTGGCAAGTAATTTGCACAGGTTGATGAACTTCAGGTAAGAAACCCATGTGCTTTAGTGCAGGTAGGAAGCTGTCAGCCTCACTAAACGTCTTTATGCAGCTGGGTTGCTCCCAGGTTCTGCTGCTTGGCGTGCGCTGATCTCTGTGGCTGCTGTGCGTCGAACAATCAGGTAACGCTTTATCCATCCTTTCCCCACTCACGTCTTGGCACTTATAGTTTATTGGCCAGTGCCAAGTGTCTTGATGGAAATAGGAAAGAGATGCACAGGCTTAGGCTGATAAAACTCATGTCACGTTAGGGCTCTAAACATGCATTATTTGTGAGATTTAAATCAGTGATTTGCAATTTGTAATTTGTAAACTGGTTGACTTACTGGCTGTGTTCTGATGTAAGAGCTGCTTAGCTCTGCTTGTACATACTCAGTTTTTAGTCATGTTTTTTGTTTTAAAGCTGAGGTATCCAGCCTTCCAGTAAGTGCTACTTAACAGCAGATCATTAACACAGCTCTATTTTGCAGTCCAGGAATAAGTAACCTGTAGGCAGAAGCAGCCGCTACCGATTGACCTATTACTTGCTGTACCGGTGAGTTCCAGAGGACTTTTAAAGCAGCATTAGATATTGGCCCGATTTTTCTTGATTTGTTGAGCAGGCTGGGGGTGAAGCATTGATTTTATATAGCAGAGCCAACCACAAGCTGGATACTTTTCGCTCTGAAAGTCATTGTGACAGAGGGCATTAGATTCGACCTGCCATGATGAAGCCCTGACTTCTGTTCCCAGGCAGGTGTGAAAAGCCCTCTGGTAATGCTTGCAAATTGCAAAATATGAAGCGCTGCCTGGGGAAGAGGCAAATACTAAACTCATGTTCTCCTGACTGGCAATTTGGTACCTAAGCCAAATGGTTTTCATTCCCTTGTCAGTGCCTGAGATTGTATCTGAGCCTCGCGGAGAGGTGACACGCCTGTCAAATGCACAAATCATGAAAGGTATTTGAAGTCTGGCAGCCCTGCAAGGCCTACGCTGTTAGAGGACCTGGAGCTGATCATATCATTGCTGAATTCACCCACAGGTGAGGGAGGAGGGACCTCTGGGGACGTTTGGCCAGAGCCCTTCTGTAGTTTGCTAACATTTTGTCTTAGTGTCAGCCCACCGCACGTAGCTGTTTTCTGCAAATCCCCTTGGATCTCCTTTACATGTGGTAAGTGGGAACCAAATGAACAGGCTGGTCTTTTTGTCGGAGTTCGGCTGAATTGATTTTTGTGTTGACTGCAAACTCAGATGGGGCCATGCAAACACAGCACATTTTTGTGTGCTGGGATGAAATGGCTTTATTTATACGTGTTCAGATGCATGTAAAGAGATGCTAGACTTAGTTTTGGACAACTTATCTAGAAAACGGTGTTTGTGCCTGGAGAAACAGCTTCCTAAATGGCACTGGGAATTCCATGATGAACAAAGAGCAAGGATTTAGGATATCCCTCCTTATGGATACTCCCGCAGCTTGCCTCTTTGTCCCCACTCTCTATGGCATGTCAAGCTTCCCTTTTTGCTCAGGTCCACCAGTGCACAGGGTGAAACACTTCAAAGATCAGAGGTCTGAGTATGTGCTAGAGGAGATTTATGGGGTGGAGAGCCAACTGCAGAAGTTGGGCTGCTTAAGTTAGTTGCTGGACACCTCAGAGCTGGATGAAGGCACCGCAGAGTCAACTCAAGGGGAGATGTGTTTCCACTGAAAAGGCTGACTGTGAAAGTAGTGGTGCTATGGGGATCAGGCATCGTTTGAGTCCTTCAGAGCACTTCCTCTGCCTTGCTCTGCAGCGTGCAAGGGGGGCATTGCTGTCAGCTCAGGTAAGGCACCTCACTGCTGTCACAGGCAGCTTTCTGCTCTGCTGACGCACCCTCTTGCTAGCTCCACACAGTGGGTAAATCCCTGCTGCAGGTCTTTGGCTCCGAGCTTGCCATTCTGCTTTACGTATTCCTATCAGCGTGTCTCCAGTGTCTCCTCCTGGCTCAGCGAGGTGTCTGCCATGACGTATGGTGGTGTCTCAGATGCACTGAGATGATATTATTGACACAGTGCCTCTGGCCTGAGTGCCAGGAGGGTGTCTTGTTTAATGGAGCCAAAATGCCGAGAAGTTGAAGGAGCTGTTCTTGTATGCATCTTTGCTCTCTGCTGCCTGCTATGTTTGGGCATCTTTTTTTTGATTTGGAGCTGAGCCTCATGGATGGCTCTAAAAGTAAGCGGCAGGAAAAAAACAACAGGCACTTCCTATTTTAATCTTTTCTGGTAATCATGTAAAAGAAAGGAGGGTAGTATTGACTACAACTGGTAAGTTGTTGACTTGACGAGAGTGAAGAGACTGCCAGGAAGAAATTTTAGCCAAGCCCATTGCAAACTCTTAATTCATTTCATATCCATTTTGTCCTGGTGACCAATATCTGCTGCTGAGAGAACAAATTGGTTAAAGGCTCAGTGCTGCCACCTCTTCCCTTTTGGTGTGATGTATCCGCAATAGTTCTTATCCTGAACTGCTCTGGCAGAACTAGGACCAGGCTTCTTCCTTATCCCCTTTTCTTACTCCGTTGCTCCTAAAATGGTTTCAGGCCTTCATTGGTCATCGTGAAGAAGGGCACACACTCATGCTGTTGTGGGGTGAGAGATAAAAAGAAAGGAAGGAAATACCTTTCCAAGCCGTCTGTAGCGGGAGCTGACAGTGGCAGCCAGCAACATAGAGCAGAGGAGGTGTATTTTGGTCAACTAAGCCATTTTTTTCTGTGAATCACCTTCCCTTTTTCATTCAATCCCATTCTGCTCCAAGAAGCCATCAACAAACTCAATAACTCAACAAAAACAAACTATATATCTGCTCGAGAACAGACCATTAATTCTGTAGCATCCTGCTTGCGAGCTGTATAGCTATGGATTGGTTCCATATAGTTAGAGATCCTGCCAAAGACTTTTCAGAAGTGACTAATGATTCTGTGTGCATCAGTTTTTGGCACCTGAACACCCACCCCCTGAAAGTCTCATCCATTATACATACCGTTATAGAACAGGCAACCCAGTCCTGCCTCATCAGGGCAGCGCTCTGGTTTCCAGGGGGAACAGATTAAGCCTTTAGGCTTCTCCCTCCTTGCATTCACCGAGAGCATGCCATAAATAGCGTTGCCCCAATGTACAAACCCTCAAAATTCATCTGGATATCTATATAGCCCTTACGGTAATTTCAGTGTTAGGATCGCGCAGAATTAGAAGAGACTTTCTTTTTTTTTTCTTTTTTTTTTTTCAGCAGAACTGGCAAAATTTTATCGAAATGCCATTTCATTTTAAAAATATCCCTTCTTCTGAGTTGTTTGATACATATTTCTCTGGGTTGTTTGCATAAATTTAGCTATTAGGAATAAAGCAGAGTGGGTTGGAGAAAACCAAAACAACCTTCCTTGCTCATCCCTCTTTCACCAGCAAACCAATGTTGTTTTGTACAGCCCTTTGCCGCGTGTTTTTCTAAATACCAGCCCTGCTGGAACGATTGGGAAATCCACCACTGTGTTCAGCGGAGCCAGGAATTTACCTCAGGTATCCCCACCCCCACAGATGCAGTGATTGTGCCCTGACAGAAACAAAGAAGAGTCCGACCCATCTTCCTCTGTTCCAACTTTACTGCCAAACCCAGATGTAGGGCTAGAAAGTTGGTGACTTCAGTGGACCACTCTGCATGCCAAGAAGCCCATGGCTTTGGGTTGCCTGCCAGCCAGCCTGGCTCCTGTGGCTCCTGCTGCTTTGGAGAGGGCCCGTGGGTGTAGGAGGGAAGCTGTTACCTCCCAGCAGCGTCTGTATCGACACCAAACACGGTTGCTCCCCTGTGATCTACAAGACTCCAGCTCTCAGGGTCCTGTGCCTGCCTTACAGCCACTTCTTACCTCCCAGACTGTCCTTGGTAGAAGTAAGGTCATGATGCATCCTTATTCTCAGGGATGGTGTAATGCAGTTTTACTCCTACTGATGAGATGCCCTGAGCCTGCTCTGCCTGGTGTGAAACTGTGGAGCCTGGAAGTCATGGTCCATTTTGCAGGAAAGTCAGTCTCGTGCTGCAAGAGCATGGTTACCTTAAGTGAAAGATCATCAGACATCTTAGAATGGACTTCGCTAGTTACCTCTCTTACATAAATTTAATGAGGAATGGCCAGTGTTTTTACAAAGCCAGTTGATAATTATCAGCTGAGCTTGACATTTCTGCTAATGGATTAATACAATTTATTGTACCGTGGAAGAGACCTTCTGTGTAGAGAAGCCAATTTCACTTTCAGTTCAGGTGGAAGATAATACCCAGCATTATTTCTAGAGACATCTTCATTTAAAGTCAAAGATAATTTCAAATATAATTCAAGTTCTTGCAAATCTTCGGTGTTCTGCCTGGCCAAAACCATAGTTATTTACTTAACTCTGCAATTAAGCTGAAAGCATCTCTTTTTCTCTGTAGAAGAGTTGTTGCCCTTTAGGGAGATAAGGTTTGAGTTCTGACTATCATTAATTCTTTTTAAAAATGCCCCCAATGAAATACATTTGAAGAACACAAACATTGCATTTCTTTTTCATGGCCACAAATCCAGTATGCTCTGGTCTGCAGCTCATGTCTGGTCTCTCATCTCCTGTATGGAATTGTGGCATTTCACTGATAGCTTAATTTTGATCCTCCCTCCAGTATTGGGAACAGTAAGAAACTCATCTAAAAGGTTAGATTATTGCCAGGGAATTTTTGTTGTTGTTGTTGTTGTTACTATTAATGACATTCAGAAAGTCCCCAAGCCTGATAGCTACAAGGGAATTTTAAAGTTTAGCTTAAGCAAAATACATGTTTCAGTTGGAGGAATATTTTGACTAGAAGCGAATGAAAACTTATCAGATAATTGCTATTATCTATACCAACTGGTGAACTGCCCTGGGATCTCAAGGCTATTGAAAAGCAAAGACCAAGGAGACTTAGAAAAGCATTGGGTATATGGTTATTCTTATAATATTTTAAATGAAAGTATTAATGCTTTTAAAAACTCCATTGACTTTTGATGCTCCAAGGTATCTTTACTAAACAGTTAAAAATAAAACATTTTTCTCTGTTTGGGTACTTATTTTAGTTATTTTTGCATGAGTTTTCAATGCTGCCACGGCCAAGCACCATGGTTGACTTTTTAAAATACAATTATTTCCTTGAAATTCCTGCTGGCCTAAACTCTTATAAGCTTTGTTGCACAACATTTATGTGTAAGGACAAAGTTGATTTATGATCCTTTAAAGCAAAATAAGCAGTCCTTTTCTGTTCATGTGCTGGTTGTTATGCGTGAGTATGTCTACTAAATGGGCAGATTTACTTGACGTTCCATGAAACAAGGCAACTGGGCAGAAAATGGCATTCTTGGCTCTACGTGGAAAAAAACCCTTTCTTTTTCTCTGGAAATTCCTACAAAGCAGAGACTTGAACCAAACCTCTTGCCTTTTTGTGTGTGAGGACACATCTTTGACTCTGGCTGGGCAGTCCTAGCTCCCCCTTGCAAAGTTCTGTGATGAAGCAGCACTGTCTCTTTCTTTGAATGTGAGGTACATAATACGGTTGCACAATGTTGGCAGAAGAGTTGGCCCAAAAGAATATGCCCATATCATTCAAATTAATTTTCTCATCCAGATGTGGCTAGTTGGTCAGATCTCAAATGCTTGCTGCTTGTCCAAGAGAAAGTATCTTTTTTGCGAGACTTTTTGTCGCAGAACCATCCTGAACATCTAGCTTCCAGGAATGCAATTTCATATTTCTGACGGTGACAGATTATGAGGAACTCAGATGTGAAGCCCAATTTTTTGATTTTTTTTTTTTTTTTCCCAGTAAAGAGGATTAGCTAGAGGAATCAATGACCAAAGGGAATGATGGATTCACCATCCCTTGATATCTTCATAGCCAGTCTGAGTGCCTTCTGAATGGTAATCCAAGATGGGTTGTGGTTGGCTCTGTGCAGGTCTAACTCCATGACACTGTGGCTTGCATTAGGAATGGGCTGAGCACAGTTGCTCCAAGTGCCTCTCTGGCCCTGAGATCCAGGAGCTAAGGACAAGGCTCCCTAGGGAGGTATACCTGGTCCCACGTCTGGAGTGTCATTTTGCCAGCATAGTGCCACCGATGCCTGGCAGTGCACTGAGGGGGCAGTGCCACTGAAGTCTCTTGGTGCACAGGGGGACGGTGCCCAGCTGTTGGGGACAAACCCAGGGGCTCTTGGGCCAAGGAAGAGCAGCTGTGACTAATCTTCTGCCCTGTGCAGATGTGTTGGCTCCCTCCCTGCCTGAGAAGTCATGTCGCCTATCTTCATTCCCCGCCTGCCCTTCCTACTGCCTCCACTTCATGCTGTCCCTGTCAGCGCCTTTTTGTCTTTTCTCTCTCCAGTGTTTTCCTGTTCTCTCCTAAATGGTCCCACTCTCCAAACTGATATGCCTGTCCCTTCCCCCACGTATCACATGCTGCTCTTGTGCCCCACCACTTCCCTTCTCCTGTTTCTGGCTTACCTATCTAGACTGGAAACTCCCTGGGGTCCTGCTTCTCTGTAGGTATTTGGTAGGGTTGGCTTTTATGTTAGTGCTGTAGGGATACATAGAAATATACATTATATCTGACCTGTTTATTCTGGCGTGGACCACGAGGAGGTAAGTGCTCAAAGCAGAGGTAGGTAGATCCCATTTATCTACATTAATGCTTGGCTACATGCTCATTAATCCTTGGTGCTGGAGGTCCCGCTGTAGAAAGTGTGATTAATAACAACAACAATGATAATTTACAAAGATTTTTATTTTAGAGGGAAAAAGCAGAGAGAATCTAAAAGTGATCAAAGTTATTGTCCAGATCATAGGGCTGAAAGTTACGCTGAAATTAAAGTTGTGATAAAAAGTTTTTAATTCTGTACTTTCTGCCTTTGCCCTTGAACAAAGATTTGTTTCTGAGGTCATGGTTTACACCTGAAGCTACCACCAACAGAGGACTGTTATTCTCACGGCCATCTGCTGGAATATTCATCTAGCAATGGGGAAGGGAACAATTTTGAATATAACGTTGCATCCTGCAGAATTTCCTTGCTGGAGCAGAAGGAGACACCAAGCACCACAGCACTGCAAGCTGGGTCCAGCACTTCTTTTCTCTGTAGTCTCCTGACCCTGCTTTCTCCATCCAGTGGTCGGAGAAAGCAAAACAGCGTCACCGGAGCTCAGCGATCTGGTCTCACCCCTGCCAGTCCTGGATCGAGAGGTCCTGAAGTGTTTCCTGATGTACACTGGTGTTTCCCTACTGCGGCCTTCAGCAAGAGAAGCAGCAAGGGTCACTCTGGCTTGCAGACTTTTGAGTACGCCTGTGAACCCTCACTAAGAGGGAGGAGAGAGATCAAATCAGACAGTGCCAGCAAGAGTGGCTACATTGCCTTTTTCCTGCTAATGTCCCTGAACAATTGCAATATTTAAATGTTGGCGGCTCCTTCAGGGCTTTTTTCAACCTTAATATTTTTCAAGCTGAGGATTAGAGCCAGAAGATTTCTATTGTTTCTGAGCTGTGCCTTGCTAAAGCAAATAGTTAGGGCGGGCGCCTCCGCTGCACCGGCCCCTTCCCACCCACCTCCCTTTGGTGCCTACCATCAGGCTGTGTGGTGTCTCCCACTGCCGGCATGAGGCACCTCCTCCAGCCAGTTTGGAAAAATAATCGACTTCGGGCTGGTGACTGGCACTGTGACGATCACGTTTGCTGATCGAAACATTGACTTTCCCTGGCAGGAAATGAACGTTGTGGAAATGATGTGGAAGTGCTATTTTTTTTTTAAACATTTCGAAACGTGAGCTAGGGAGAGGAAGAAAAAGGTGTGCAACAGGAAAGAAAATGACTGCCCTCAAAATATATCTGTTTTCCCTTGTAATGTTTGCAATGTGCTTTGGAAGCTGGGAGATATTAAATTTCTGTCTCTGATGCTGTTTGCCAGAGTGACACAAATTGTGCCTGTCTTTTCTCCTGTGTTTCAGTGGCACAGGAGCCCATGTAGCCCAGTTTCTTAGCATTTGCTGTGCATGCAGCATCTTTGATAATATTAAGAGCGACGTGTGCAACTCTGGAATACTATTTAACCATGGCAGGTAGGAGAGCACATGTCTTCTGGGAGAACCTGGCTGCTGCTTTGTTTTTATTTTGTTTTGGAAAAGCTCTTATCTCAGTGTAGTGGTAAATACTTTTTTTTTTTTTTTAATGGCAACATTTAAGAAGTGGATTTTGTTCAGATTCCCAGCCAAATGCAGTTCTGACCCTGCAGATGTTTGAACACACGTGTGTGCCCTGTGTGTGAATAGTGCA
Source organism: Fratercula arctica (assembly GCA_947846985.1). NCBI lineage: Eukaryota > Metazoa > Chordata > Aves > Charadriiformes > Alcidae > Fratercula > Fratercula arctica. Next base: position 86,161,190 of record CANTUZ010000001.1, on the reverse strand, counting down.
TGTGACATCAACAAACATTTTGATATCTTTAAAAATAGTTTCAGACCATGCTCCTGAAGCCAGTGAAACTTTCTGTGCGCGTGCAATTGCAGATGGGTAAACTGGTTTTGATCCTCAGAAGGCTATTGATGCATCCTGTTTTTAAGCTTAAATGAAAGCAGGCTACATAAACCATACAGCAGCCAGGCGTACACACCAGCTAACTATAATCATCTATTTTCAGACAGGGACCTGCATCTTTAGAGTCTCTCTAAAGTCGCTGGAGATAGAGATGTTACTCCAGAGATGATTCAAAGCACTTCTTTAATTTAGGCACTTCAGGAGACTAGTCTTCTAATTCAGGTGCAAAAAATCAGGCGGTGTGAATAGCCCTCCCTGTTTTAATTCCAGAAAATGGTTGTTGCCATGTAAATAAATGACGGGCGTACTAACAGCACCGGTGGCTCTGACAAGGGCTTCCCGCACCCCCCGGGGAAGCTAATTAACCTCCCTGTCTCCATCCTGGAGACGGGCTTTGCAGGGCTTTTGTGAGCTGTGCTCGTTAATATTGGCCTCGCACCCTCAGACCCTGGGAGGAAAGGTGGAGCAGAAGAGGAGATATTTTTACAGTAGACAGCCGCTTGATTTCTGCCCTATTAAGGGAGGTGACGAGCTCAATCCGTGAGCGCTGGGCCCAGGAGGGACGTGTGTAAGCTCAGTCGGCGAGCAGGGAGGACCTTGATTGTGGAAGGTGGTGGCTGCGACTGTCCCGCGCGAAGCTTTCCTCTGAAAAGAGTAGGAAAACACACATTGGCAAACCAGACATAACCTGTCCATGAGTCCTTGCCCCACACCGCTGCTGGGCAGGGGTGGTATGCTGGGGGAGCCCCTTAGCACGATGCACGTGAGGTGCCAAGGGAAGAGATGACTTTGCTCTGCAGCTGCATCTCTCATCTGCAGAGGGACAACGCTAATGAGTCCGGTGTCTCTGCTGCAGCCTCTAGCGCGAATTTGTCCATAGCAGAAAAAGATGGTGGCTGCTGTCAAGCTGCAGTGGTGCTGGCACTGGGGACAGAAGCGTGCCGGGTGGGGGGCATGCTGAAATTCATCTCTTAGTGACGCAGACTTGCAAATTAAGTCTTTTACTCTTGGAAGTCCCCTGAGCAGAACAGACAGGACTCTGTGCCCAGCAGCCATCCTTGCTGCAGAGCAGAAGGTGAGTTGTATTTTTTTTGCTGTTTTCAGCCTCCCAAACTTTCATTTTTGTCAACTGACTGTGAAAGGTGTTGGTTGTCTCTGAAGCAGCATGGGCAGACTCACACTGAAAGACTTAGCTCTCCTATGAAAGGATGAGTGGGAGGACTGGCACAGAGTTGAGCTTGATTAGTATTGAGCGTAAGTTTTTCCTTGACAAGTCTTTGGCACATTTCTGATTACTTACCTCTTCTTTGTGCCAAGTCCTTGCAAGACATGTACTGAATGTCCAGTGCCAAACAATCTTTTTAAATATTAATCACTAAGAAAGCACATAAATTCTATGGTTCAAAAACTGTGTATGTGTCATTTGATCTAAACCAAAACCACTTTGGACCATGCTTGGTTTCAGTTTATTGTTTTTGGTGTTTTAGGGTTTTTTCTTCCTATAAACCACTTATCCATGCAGACCAGATTACGTCTGGCCCTTGCTTGTGTGAGAACAGGTGCAATTCTTGTCATTAAGCTTGTGCTACAGCCAGCTTAATTCCCAGTCTTGGTGCTATCATGGATGGCAAGAATGAGCGGAGCTGGAAAAGCCTGCTGGGTCAGGGCTTTCACGGTTCATGCAGTGTCTGCACCTCAGGGGACTTCTTGCTCCCGCTCTGCCCCTGAAGAAGCTAACCCCAGGTGACAAAGGTACGTAAGGCCCTTCCTTTGTAGTGGTATCTAAATAGAAGCAAGATGGCAGGAATGCCCATAGTCTTTATTTTGGTGGTGTTCTTCTTAGGGGTGAGGTTTGATCAGATACTTGAGTCTGAGAAAAGGTTTGCAAGTGGCAAAAGATAGAGGACCTCTTTTGTCCTTTCCTTTCTCAAACAAGCAGCCTTCCTACTTCGCCTGCCCAGGCCCTGACTCTCACCTGGCCTGTTGGTAAATTGGTTTGGCTTCCTATACTGGCTTATAAAAAAAAAAAAATAGAAAAGACATTTTCTGCTGCTTTTATGTGTGAGGGAAGAGCCACCTTGTGAAATCTCACCGTGAGCCTTACAGCTGAGCAAGGTTTACTCTGGTCAGGTCACACCATATGTTTGTCAAGTCTTCAAGTCAAGCGTAGGGGAACAGTTCAGAGAGAATATCTTTGTAAAAAAAATAGATAAGAGGTTGAAATGAGTAAGATGATTTCAGTGGTGCCTAGCAACAGGACAAGAGGTTACGGGCACAAACTCCAACATAGGAAGTTCCACCTAAACATGAGAAGGAACTTCTTTACTTTGAGGGTGGCAGAGCACTGGAACAGGCTGCCCAAGGAGGTGGTGGAGTCTCCGTCTCTGGAGACATTCAAAACCCACCTGGACGCGTTCCTGTGTAACATGCTCTAGGTGACCCTGCTCTGGCAGGGGGGTTGGACTAGATGATCTCCAGAGGCCCCTTCCAACCCCTACCATTCTGTGATTCTGTGATTCTTCCTTTGCTGGAAGGGAATGCATTCACTGGGCATGGCTGGTAAATAGAAGACACCAGTATTTTTACTTTCTCCTCTTTTCATTCAAACCAGTCAACTTTGACTCTCTAGTACCTCTCAGTGATGAGATCTGAAGGCAGGAGATCCACTTGACCTGCGGCACTTACAGCCATATCAGAGTAGGAGGGGGAAACCTGTAAGTAACCGGCCCAATTTGGAGAGTGACTGAGCTGCTGCTCGCTGTTGTGAGCCATTAAAACCAGGGCCAGTTACTCTGGTGCCTTCTCAGAGCCGGGTGGCAGGCACTAGGGCTTGAAAGTTTTGGGACCATGATGTGCTACCCACACAGTGAACAGAGTGATGTACATCAGGGGTTCTTGTACTGCTTTTCATGTCTTCCCATTCTTCCTATTTCAAAGACAATATTCAAATGTATTTCAAAAAGTTCTGTGGGCTCTTTGATGCTCTCGGATCCAGTTCCTCTGGGGACACAACAGAAATCTCTAGCCTATTCCCTTTATTTCTGCTCTCTGGGATTCTTCTGCCCATAGATAATAAGGTTTTTTGCTTCTCTGTGTGGGCAATTCCTCTTATAAGATGTGAAGCCATTTCAGCCTAGTTTTGCAAGACAAGTGCAAATTACGTTACTGAAAAAGGGAATATGGATTCCCCTGCCTTTGTCATCTGACAGTGTCTGAAGTCTGCCAAAAAGTCTCAGAGTTTCCCTTTAAGTTGGAGAAGTCATCTTGATTAAAACTTGCCTTTCTCCTATTGGTCTATGGAACCTCAAACTCTCTGAATCTCACTTCAGTTCTGACGATGTAGAAGAAGCTACTGCTCTCAGGGAGAACGCCTTGTTATCCATTTCCAAAATGTGCACATTTTGAAATTAATTTTTGTTTGGCTTCAGAACAAAATCCAGGTTTTTCAAAATGTCACCTTTCCAAAAATTTTTGGATGGGGTAAATTTTCCAAAATTTTAATTTCAAAGCCCAGAAATGTGTTTTTTTATTTTGTACTTTCACTTATATTTTGTTTTGATAATTTTCACTATTTTGTGACCTGCCAATAGTGGTGCTCAAGTCGTATGTACTGATGCTGTTAATTCATTGTAATGTAACAGTATAAATATTCTATTCTGTTTACTTTTTTGCCTAGCAATAACTTATGACAGCGGTAGCAATGTGGGACTGAAAATGCATAATATACTTTTCAACTATAATTTTAAATGTTTCATTTTAAAATATTGCATGGGAATACACATCAAAATGAACACATTTTATGGAATATCAATTTTAAAACAATGCCATCTTTGACCAGAAAATGATATGGTACTTTACAATTTGATTGGTTTTTTTGGTTCTAGACGCTTCTCAGTTTTACCTAAAGATGGAGTCCAAGAAAAGGGCATATAAGTAGAGATAATGCAAATCGATTTTGAGCAAAGATTTAACCAGCTCTTTCTAGCCAGTTCCCCAACAACAGGTGACGACACAATTTTTGCTTAGCTCCACACCATTACCAAAGCTGCTATAACAGCAAGGCGATTCTTTTAAAATGTGGTTCACATGGTGGGATGAGAATCCCCAAACAATTCCTTGTGGAAATGCAGTCGTCCCATTTGCTGCCAAGAAATGTATCCTGACTTCTGTGTCTACGTTAAGTGAGGTTAGCTCACATTCAGGTTGTAAAGTAAACTTCAGGCTGTCGAGGGTGATGGAGTCAACTAATACTGTGGTTCAGCTGTAGGATACAGCCGTTCGCTTTAAGTGGCAACCCAGGAGCATATCATGTCATATCATATTTAGGTTTGCAGACCTGTGTGATTTTCTCAGGGACTAACTCTGACACAGTGCATGAGTGGCATAATCATTAAAAAAACTTCAGAGAGCCTTGCTACGACTAAGGAGCATGACTTTCTTGCTAAAATTAGCCGTCTTTGAGGGTATGAAGGGGGGAGGGGAGAGAGGAGTGGAATTAGTCACAGTAATGTCAGCTTTGGGTTAAATCCAAGTGAAATCCAGTGAAGCATTTCTATAGCTTTGTGTTTTCCAAGGGCTGTATGTTGCTTCTTTGGATAAATTAAGTACTGCAATTCTTTGACATCTCCAAGATCCCCAATTTAGTTTCAAGGCTCCAACATCAACTCATCTCCACTGCCCAGCTGAAGACATTTCCCTTCCCTCTTTGGTATCTTTCCAGCTGCTTGACCCTGCACCACTCGAGCAGGGGCTGATTACAGGTCAAGACAGTTGCCTGGGGGGAGTGGTGGCTTTGACCTGGACAAGCTAGAGAGGTGGGCCTGTGCAAACCTCATGAAGTTCAACAAGGCCAAGTGCAAGGTCCTGCACCTGGGTCAGGGCAATCCCAGGCACAAATACAGGTTGGGTGGAGAACGGATTGAGAGCAGCCCTGAGGAGAAGGACTTGGGGGTACTGGTGGGTGAAAAGCTGGACATGAACCATCAATGTGCACTTGCAACCTAGAAGGCCAATCGCATCCTGGGCTGCATCAAAAGAACCGTGGCCAGCAGATCCAGAGAGGTGATTCTCCCCCTCTACTCTGCTCTCATGAGATCCCACCTGGAGTACTGTGTCCAGCTCTGGAACCCTCAGCACAAGAAGGACATGGACATGTTGGAGCAGGTCCAGAGGAGGGCCACAAAAATGCTCAGAGGGCTGGAGTACCTCTCCTATGAAGACAGGCTGAGAGAGCTGGGGTTGTTCAGCCTGGAGAAGAGAAGGCTCCGAGGAGACCTTATAGAGGCCTTCCAGTACCTGAAGGGGTCCTACAGGAAAGCTGGGGAGAGGCTGTTTGCAAGGGCATGTAGTGATAGGACGAGGGGCAATGGTTATAAACTAGAGCAGGGTAGGTTTAGATTAGACGTTAGGATGAAGTTCTTCACAATGAGGGTGGTGAGACACTGGAACAGGTTGCCCAGAGAGGTGGTGGAGGCCCCATCCCTGGAGACATTCAAGGCCAGGCTTGATGAGGCTCTGAGCAATCTGATCTAATTAAAGATGTCCCTGCTTACTGCAGGGGGCCTGGACTAGATGACCTGTAAAGGTCCCTTCCAACCCAACACATTCTATGATTTCAAGCCCCTGGCAGGAGGAGAGGAACTGGAAAACTTGGAAGCAATTATCAGTCTCTACCTCCCTGCCATGTGCTGGAGCTGGCCATGGCTTTCAGAGGGCTGAAGGTGCCCTGGCTGGTGCTCGTGGGTGTACAGTCCCAGCCAGAACCCTTGGTGGGGTGTCTCTGCCTCAAACAGCCCAAGGCTGCAAGAACAGCCTGCGGTTCTGGCTCCTGAAAGCTGGGGCAACCCGGTGGGCCCGCAAAGCTTCTCACTTTACCCAGCAACATCATGTCAGGGAAGAGATAAAAAACCACACCCCCCTCTCCACCCCCTCCAAGTAGGCTAAGTGCTTATCTCTTTCATGTCTCTGATGTCTTATCACTTTTCCGATGTTGTCACTACAGCCGGCTGGGATATTTTCAGTGGAAATACCTAAGGAGAAATGAGAACAGTTTTGGTAAAAATAAATATCCAGAACTCAGCCTCCTTTGCATTGCAATGTGACGGGATTTGGGAAGAGTGAAAGATGTGTGAAAGAAAGAGCTTGTTTATGCAGGAAGCTGCTGTGAAGCAGGACAAACCAGGCTTCGCAGCTCTGTGCTGCCGTGCCCGAGCTGTTTCCAGAGCTGGAGTTAGTCATTTGGAAACCACCTGCAGTGTAAAAAAACATCCTTTCTGCTGGGGCTTTCTCCGCAAACCTCTCACCGGCACTGTCACGAGACAGTTAGGCAGCACCGTTCCCTAGCCCCTCTGTGCTGTAGCCCAGAATTGCTCACCCCTTTAGTCAACATCTGCTTCAGTCAATTAAAAATTATTTGTGCCTTGCTGTACTACGTAGCTGGAGCGCATGTGTGTGCAAGTCATTTGCAGCTTATAATGCCTCACCGGCTGAGGATGCTGCTGTATATCCACAAAATACGAAAATAGTCTCTGATGAACATGGGAGATGGAGCTAGGGCTCAGAGAGATGGAGCTAGGGCTCAGAGAGATGGAAGCTTGATTGCCACCTATTGCTGCACCTGTGCTCCTCAGAAGTGGCCTCCTGTTGAAGAGGGTCTGCCATCAAGGCCTGTTGGCAACAGTCAGGAGTGCTGGTTGTTCTCAGGAGCAGGCTCCCAAGAAGAAGCATATCCACCAGGGTGTATATACTTCCATCTCTGGAAAGCTCCATGACTCTTACACCTGCTTTTCCTGGTTCTTCAGAGCCTTGTGAAAATGCCAAGTGCTGGCTATCTAAATAAATGCTTGATAGAAAATACTCTCCTCTCCATAGACCACTATTCCATTTGCACTCTGCTTTTTAATAGACTTCCCGTTACTTTTGTGGCATTGACATGTGAGCGGGACCCGATGTGATAAACAGTACGTGTGCTCTTACCCTTGTGAACTAACTAACTAACTTTACCTCTTTTGGACACAGGGGTGCATCCCACCTTTGCCACAGGGGAAGGCGATTTGCATGGGCAGTTACCCTGAAACACCCACTATGCTCTGAAATCTGACTGTAGCCCACCTGGAAGCAGTTGGAGTTCACTTGCCGTGCTGAGGTGAGGCTCTGTGATCAACTTGCTGTAGCAAACGGATGGTGATCCCGGCCGTGCCGGCTGCTCTGATACTGGATGTCAGCATTCTCCCAAATTGCTGTCTTTCAGACACCGGTTATTGAGTTACTGCTTTCGGAGATGCTAGCCAGGAGATTGTTACACCAGAGAGCTCGTACACATCAGCGGGATCAAGGACACACTCTTTGGAAAGAGAGAGCAGCTGAATAAATAATATATGTTTCTTTTTTGTAAAATTCCTTTCCTTCTTCAGGAGGTTGAGTGTCTTTCAGGGTGCAAACAAGAGAAGCTTTGGCCTTTGACTAAGCCTTGGAACCCTGGTAGAAAACAGAATAAAGTATTGTGTCGTACTCCAGAAACAAAGCAGCAGCAGCAGCACCGCTAACTCCCCTCCTGCTGCAGCAGTTTCTGTAGGAAGCTAAATAATATTTACCAGATTTGTACGTGTGTCTCTGAGGAATTCTGAAAACGCTTTTAGAAATACCTGTCCCTGTTTCAATTATCTCCGTTCAGCAAGTAGCACTATTGCTACTCAGTGGGGTCTGAAACATTAATGACATTTCCCAACAGGGGCCCAGATGGATGCGGCAAAGTAGAAGGAAATGGTTTAGCCATGGAAAAAAGCATTGGAATCAGAAATCTCAAAGTTATGCTAAGTTTTGTAATTTTATTAGCTAATTTAACAGTTCATTTAACAACTGTTAATCGGTTTTTTAAAAATAATTCTTCTTTCTAATTAGAAACACTTAATATTATATTGGTATTCTTGTTTAAACCTCATGGTTATCTTTCAGTTGTGAAAACTGTACATTTAACCCTTAATATTGAACTGAGATCCTCACCATTTTGAATACAGTTTTATAATATGTAATTAATATTCTTAAATGAACATGACCTCAGATTTATCTGAGAGCCCAAAGAAGATCTTTCAAATACGTGCAGCTGAGAAAAATTACTCATCCCCTATTTTTTAAACTTGAGTGAACTTTCTAATAGACTTTCCCAAGTCTCAGATAATGTTAATCATCTAAAACTTTGGAAGGGAAGATAATTATCTGCTTTCTCAACAGGAAATTATCCTATCCTGTCCTATCCTGCCCTACCTTGTCCTGCCCTACCCTACCCTACCCTATTTCCTGGTGTCCGGATGTAATAACGGAGTGTTTTCCAGAAGTATGTTGAATGCAACTCTGTTTACTAACACCGAACTAACACTTATTACTGGAAGTTTGTTCTTACTCTTAATCTCTCTCCCCACAGGGTGGATTGCTTGAGCTGTTCAGTTTCTAAATGACAGTAGGCTTTTCCCCCTTTTATTCTGAACACACCTGTCACTTGGTGTTTGTTTAGGGAAAGGAAAAATGACAACTGCGGAATTGCACCTTGCAGTAGGAGCCTAATTTGCTTATGTCTGCAAGGGCTGAAGGTCTCGGAGCTCCTACTTGTACATCAAACCAAATGGAAAGAAAATTTCATTTCACACAGAAGTCAGTCTTCGTCCTTGTGCAACAAACTTCTGCTGTGCCTAGAACCTGAATTTCCCAACCTAACGGGAGCAACCAAGTCTTTCAGAGCCTGAGAGTGCAAAACGCTGATTGTCCTAAGCTTGTAGGGAAGGGGGCGAGTTGTAGATGTTTAACAGGGTGAATTCTTACTGCCTTTATTGCACCTGCCCGTGTGGTTGGGTTGTTTTGTTTTTTTCTTTTCTGATAGATTTTAAGGTTTTCCATCTCAGTATCACATAAATACATTATTAATAACTCAGGTACAATCCATTCACTGAATTCTTCTGAATTGTGATGGAGAACAAACCATACCGCTTTTCTGCTGCTGCGTAGAGCTGTGGGCCTGGAGGCCCCGTCACCTTGCTCACCTCCTCAGGAAGGGGTAAGAGCACAGCGGTGGGAGGACAGACTCTTGCAGTCCCATCCAAAGCAAGGGAGACTGAGGGAAAGGCGCTTGTTGACGTGAAGTTAAAACGACTTGAAAAGGCAACGTATGGACTAAGATATGATAAGGACAGGATGCCTCTTGCTCACAGAACTACCAGGAGATAGTTATAACACTCAGCGATGACATGGAATTTCTTGAAAGCGTGCCTTGTCTTTTTACCACCTGCTTCTTTGCAAGGGGTGTGTGTGTCAGGGGAATACCCCCCAATGGAGATCACTTCTTCCATCCTGCTCTTTCACAATATCAACTCACGTGGTGGTTGGAAACAGACCAGCTCCTGGAAGTCCCGAAGTTATCTTGGCTCTTAGATATCTGGAAGACTGCTTTGCTTAGGTCTGTTATCCCCATGGAAGTAAAAACACCCTTTTTTTTTTAGAATCATCTGAATCACTTTGAGCACTAGACATGCTTTCAGAGAAAAATTAGTAAAGCAGAAGGCTAAGTTCTTGGTTATTTACTGGCAACAAAGTGACAACACAGAAATAGGTATAAATAAATAAATAAATGCAAACTTCAAATACACTTCTCAGCTACGGATTGCTCCATCTGTCACACAGGATTTCTTTGTGGAAGCTGAAGAGACATTTATGTCCCTGAGCCCCGTTTCAGAACTGCACCTCAGATGGGGCTTCTCTGCGTCCCTTCCCCTTTACACTGCCGGCGAATTGTCTCTGCTGCTGAATACAGGTGCGGGGGAAAATAATTTCCAGAAACGTCTAACCCTCATCCACCCTCTATTTTTTTCTTTTCTGATCTACCTTTTAGCTTAATCTCTTACGCATTTAAGATCTATACAGAATCTTTTCATACTTTCTTCTTCCTCAATTGCAATGTGGCTGTGCATCTATGATGTAACATTTTTCATAAAGCTTGTCATAAAGTTTTTTTTTTGGAAAAAAAGCTTAGTTGCTTTTGTTATTTGCTAGCTGCGGTGGGTTGACCCTGGCTGGTTGCCAGGTGCCCGCCAAAGCTGCTCTTTCACTCCCCTCCTCAGCTGGACGGGGGAGAGAAAATATAACGAAAGACTCGTGGGTTGAGGTAAGGACAGGGAGATCACTCAGCAGTTACCATCACAGGCAAACCAGACTTGACGTGGGGAAAATTAATTTAATTTATTGCCAATCCAACCAGAATAGGGTAATGAGAAATAAAAATTAAATCTTAAAACACCTTTACCCCACCCCTTCCTTCTTCCCAGGCTCAGCTTCACTCCCCATTTTCTCTACCTCCTCCCCCCGAATGGCACAAGGGGACGGAAATGGGGGTTGTGGTCAGTTTCTGCTGCTCCTTCCTCCTCACTGGGAGGACTCTTCACACTCTTCCTCCACTCAAGCATGGGGTCCCACCCACGGGAGACAGTTCTCCATAAACTGCTCCAGCATGGGTCCCTTCCATGGTGTGCAGTCCTTCAAGAACAGACTGCTCCAGCGTGGATCCCCTGTGAGGTCACAAGTCCTGCCAGCAAACCTGCTCCAGTGTGGACTCCTCTCTCCACAGGTCCACAGGTCCTGCCAGGACCTGGCTGCAGCATGAGCTTCCCACAGGGTCAGAGCCTCCTTTGGGCACCCAGCTGCTGTGGCATTGGGTCCTCCATGGACTGCAGGTGGATATCATCTGCTCCACCGTGGACCTCCATGGGCCTGCCCTCCAGGGTGACAGCCTGCCTCACCATGGTCTTGACCATGGGCTGCAGGGGAATCTCTGCCCCGGCACCTGGAGCAGCTCCTCCCCCTCCTTCTTCACTGACTTTGGCTTCTACATAGTTGTTTCTCTCACTTCTCTCTCCTAGTTGCAGTCATGCAGGTTTTTTTCCCCCTTCTGAAGTACTTTATCACAGACGCGCTACCACCATTGCTGATGGGCTTGGCCTTGGCCAGCGGCTGATCTGTCTTGGAGCCGGCTGGCATTGGCTCTATTGGACATGGGGGAAGCTTCTGGCAGCTTCTGGCAGCTTCTCACAGAAGTCCCCCTATAGCCCCCCCACTACCGAAACCTTGCCACACAACCCCAATACACTAACCTTTTATGAATACTAGGTATCACACAGGTGCAAGGGGTATGGGGACATGGAACAATTACCTGTCTCCAGTGATGCTAATTTTAGGGGATATATTATATTCAGACCTAAAGTGGTCCAATCATATATATGCATGCCTTGATGCCATTTGGAGCTTGCAGGTAAGTCTTATGCTTTATGATGATGCTGGATCTAGTACCTTTACAGCATTATCCTAGCATTACTGACATTTATGGCCAAAAAGGTATCATCTTTGGGATTTCACTCTGGACCTTTTTAGAAGCAAAAATATTGTTCTGAACTTAGCCCAGAAATCCTGATCACCAGGAGAGTTTTTATCTGGTTTTCTTGCCTATGTCTACACGGCTTCCTACAGTACCATATCTCTACTATATCCCTAGTTCTGTAAATAGAAATTCACCAATGATACCACTATAACTTTACTAATTAATGTATGTTCACACCACCTTTAAGAGCTGCTAGTAAATTTTGACTCTTCCAGCACATAAATCTGCCACATGCTATGCAGTTACTTTCCAAAATGGGAGAGACATCTCGCTTACAACTCACTCACAATCACCCTTCCAGGCTAGTTAAGGTAAGAAGTTTCAAGATGTGATTCATCATGATATATATGAGATTACGCTTTCAGATTCATCCTTGGCTCTGTCTCTTAACATTTTTACTAAGTGCTGGGCTGACAGCTGGTGTCAATGCACGAGCTTTGCATTTTGCCTTACTGTAATGAGACTATGCAATATCTCTGCAGTAGTAGTAGTATTTTCCTTAAGAAATAACTAATTTTTAAAAAATAGTGTTGTATATGGAAGGCACTGGAGAAATAGTATGTTCCTCAGAGGTCAAAACAGGAATGTTGGTAGAAAGAGAGTCTGATGTGCCATGCAGACCATTCTGTACTGGTGTTACTTATCTGTCAGAAATGATCCTACACATTGGCTAATGAAGCCATGATTTGGGAAAAGGTGAAGAGACAGGTTATCTGATTAGCTAGGTATGGATATAATTCCTTGCTGCAGCAAGTTTTAGTACACACATGCTCTTAGAACTTTGAGCCTGATAATAACATGTTAAAAAGAGACACATATGAGAAGTAAAAAAAAAATTAAAAAATTGAAGACACAATACCTCTTTGAATAGCAATGCTGGTATTATTAGTAGGTGATTACATCTTGGCGAGGGACAAATATATAGAAAAATCGATACTAATTCATTTGGATCACTCAACAGCATTAAATATGATGGACCACAAATCCATGCTGGGTTCCTGGTGGCTCTGCTAGAGGCAGATAATGCTCTGCTCCGGTTACTCCATTGCTTCCTTGCTTCCTTTCAACCTCAGAAAAAATAATCTGAAGCAAATGGGTTTTTTGACCTGAATTTTTTATTTGCCATTCCCATGTATTTGAAGGCTGTTAGAGAAAGCAAAATTCTCTGTGCTCTGGCTGGCAGGTGTATTTCTCCTTTCCAATGAGTAGGAGTTCATCAAATCGTTAGGGATGTCGATAGATTCCTAGAAGCAGTAAGGGACATATAAAGGGCAGAAAATTTCTTGTCTTTCTGTTGAGGAGCCCTCCTTTCTCTGTGGGACTGTTTGCTGTTTCCAGACACAGCCAGAGGCAGTTGCAAGTCTCCCTGTCGATACATGGACTCACAACTGGTTTTTTTTTTCTAGACTGTCTTTTCTATATTTAGCCATACATCAGTAGAATCATAGAATCATAGAATTGTTAGGGTTGGAAGGGACCTTAAAGATCATCTAGTTCCAACCCCCCTGCCATGGGCAGGGACACCTCCCACTAGATCAGGTTGCTCAGAGCCCCATCCAGCCTGGCCTTGAACACTTCCAGGGATGGGGCATCCACCACCTCTCTCGGCAACCTGTTCCAGTGTCTCACCACCCTCACAGTGAAGAACTTCTTCCTAACATCCAATCTGAATTGACCCATCTCTAGTTTTAATCCATTCCCTCTAGTCCTACCATTACCCGACATCCTAAAAAGTCCCTCACCAGCTTTCTTGTAGGCCCCCTTAAGATACTGGTAGGCCACTATAAGGTCTCCTCGGAGCCTTCTTTTCTCCAGACTGAACAACCCCAACTCTCTCAGTCTGTCCTCATAGGAGAGGTGCTCCAGCCCTCTGATCATTCTAGTGGCCCTTGTCTGGACACGTTCCAGCAGGTCCATATCTCTCTTGTAGTAGGGGCTCCAGAACTGGACGCAGTACTCCAGGTGGGGTCTCACCAGAGTGGAGTAGAGGGGGAGAACCACCTCCCTCGACCTGCTGGCCACGCTTCTCCTGATGCAGCCCAGGATACGATTGGCTTTCTGGGCTGCAAGTGCACACTAATGGCTCATGTTGAGCCTCTCGTCCACCAGCACCCCCAAGTCCTTTTCTTCAGGGCTCCTCTCAAGCCAGTCGCTGCCCAGCCTATATCGGTGCTTGGGATTGCCCCGACCCAGATGGAGGACCTTGCACTTGGTCTTGTTGAACTTCATGAGGTTGGCATAGGCCCACCTCTCCAGCCTGTCAAGGTCCCTCTGGATGGCATCCCTTCCCTCCAGCATGTCAGCAGCCCCACACAGCTTGGTGTCGTCGGCAAACTTGCTGAGGAAGTAATCTTCCAAAAAATTGGACATCGCCATTGTTAGCGCTGAAGAAAGCTTAGAAGATTTGACCAAGCAGGATGTGGGTGGTTGACTTATGTGAGTACCGCTCAAATTGGTTCAGAACAGATTTGGCATCTGCATTTCCTCATGGATTAGTTGGGATGAATAACTTTGACTTGTGAGGTTGTTTAGGAATGCTTCTTTTTAAAAAATTGTACTGGGTGCTTAGGTCATATGACAACATTTTATTTCCCTCATGGGATTACTGAGGTCTTGCTTGTTCAAAAGCTATGAAATGAAAGCCCTGTGAAAACTGTTAAAAACATATTGAGCTCAATAAATCCTTATGAAAAAGACCTATGCATCGTGTTTTACCCAAAGACTGACAGATCCATCCTTCGTATCAATCGTCATAACTCTACTGACACCAATGTTGTTACGTTATTCTCTGTAATCTGAAGATCTGCCTTTCAGAATAAGACTGTATTGGTGTGTTTGCTCTTTTTCCTAAGCATATTTTTTCTGTTATGAACACTGAATTGTCTGTATGAATTTTTAGTTAAATATTACTTTGTAGTGAAGCCTGTGAGAACCCTAGAGTTTTAGTTACTGATGCTGCCACTGACACTTTGTCATAGGCCAAGGCCCACTCTGCTAGGTATTGCACAAATTTGCAAGAAGGAGCTTGCAACTGGAAGAAGAAATTTACAATCCAAGGCTAAGATGGGAGACAACCGATGTCAATAGTATATACAGGAGCACAGGGAGGCAAAGTAGCTCAGCATGATGCAGTGATCTCAGCACACCGAGAGCTTAGCTGTTGAAATATTTTGTAGACATCAGGCAAGAGAGGGCTTCAAGGAGGCATATGAGCGATGTCTTTTGTTGGCTTTTTTCCTAGCAGCAAAAGAAAGCATAGAAGGCACTTACTTGAAAATCTAAGTGGAAAATAAAACTAACATTTTGGACTGGGTGGTCCAGCCATAAGATATGGCTACTGATGCAGAGATAGTAGGGAAGGAGTAAGCTGCAAAAGGTTTTGAATTTCTATTGGATTTGAGAAGGCCACTGTTTAGCATGACCTAGAAATAGCTAGCTGAACTGAAGGGCTAAGTGTGCAAATACATTTATGAATCATATTTCTTTAAATCCAGCTAGCTTTGTTCAGTGATAAGAGTCAGGTAGGAACTTTTTGCATTGATTCTGCTTAGAGACACCCCTCTTCCAGATAACTTTAAGACACCATTCAATGTAGTGATTTGATGCTGAACGTGATTAGAGTATTGGTGCTTGTAGAGGAGGCCTCCCTCTCTTTTTTCCAATTTAACAGATGAAATAAGGGACATTTCAGCACAGGTTTGAAGGCTGGGATTCAGCGTTTGAAGTGTCGGTGGTCTATAGCTCTTACACTAGAAAGCTCTTCTTGCTGTGCTCTGACAGAGCTCAGAGCTCACTCTTAAGGCATAAGGCAAAGTCTGCTCCCTTGAGGTTTTTCATGTTCCAAGTGTAGGCTGACTGAACTCTCATAAATGCTTTCATATTTTGGTGCATGTCAAGTTGTTCTGGAAATGCTCTGAGTACGTACTTATCACAAACAAAACAGCAATAGAGAATTTTTAGAATAAATGACTGGATCAATGCTTTATGAGGGCCATTTAGGTTAGACAAGTACTGACTGATCTTATGCCAAAGCACTCTCTTTTGGACTATTAGCAAAATAAAAGGTTCATATGCTGCAGTATGTATGGTCTAGTTAAAGACATCAGGCTGAAATACGCTGGAGTTAGATACAGCCATAATATGGGATCCATCAGTCAGAAAGCACATGGGCCTCAGGAAATGAAATAACAATCTTAGTAATGGTGGGAGCTTAGAGGGAGAATATGGTTAATGTAATTAGAAAGAGTTTCAATCAAGGAACAAGTTCATCTTACAAGTGTTCTTCCACAGAGAAAGCACTTTCCATGAATGACTTTTGCTGCCCTGGCTTCTTGATCTTCATGCAAAATTAACTAAGACTCATCAAAATTTCATGGCCTATAAACTAAGCCACTCAGGTTTAGTGTCACCCAGATGAAATATTGAAGTGTGACCACGGCATTTGGTAATAAGCTATCATTTAAAAGGAATGGGTGGGGAAACCTGTGGTGCGGAGGAAATAAAAGCAATTATAAGATATATATAAAAGAGGAATCACAAGAAGGAATTAAGCTTCCAAGGAATGACATAGAAACTCAAGAAAATACTTGAAGGGAGAAATGCCATTCTAACCTTTTAAAATATTAAAAAATTAATATACCTGAAATATCATCAAAACCCAGTCCTTTAAACAAATGTATATTCATGGGCCTTCATGTCTGTCTTCAGGATGCTCTTTAGATGTGCAAAGTATTGATCTGGTGGCCTAAGGACGACCTAAGAGATGATGTGAGATCAAGTTACAACCACAGGGAGAAGAACGCTGAAATTTCCAGATCCTCTTTTCCTTCTGGATTACACTTTGGATTGCACATAATTTATAACCGAGGATAACACCCGGGAAATCCTTCAAGAAATTATACTCTGAAAAGCCTGTTTATAGCTGACACAAATCTATTTAGCAGGCGTGTTTATCAGATTTACTTATGTTCCTGCACAACTGAAAGGCGTTGATAGATGTAATACGGCTGCTCAGCTCCAAACAGCTGCTTGTTGCTCTTGTAGCATGCATGGATGCTTGCTGGTAAAATGTAAATGACTGACTGATTTAATATCAGTGTTTTTTTAAAAAATGTGAACGTTTATGAATATATCGTCATCTCTGGGATCGTCTTTGAACAGCGGTGCCAAACCATCAAATGCTGCTGATGCTCCACCTCTGTCATCTGGCAACTTGCAGGCAAATCCTGCTGCAAACCCACTGAAAAGCAAGTGATAAATCCCTAGCTGATGCTGTTAAGTGTCATGTGGCGTTTACAGTAGTTATGGATGTAAATCATTCATAATCCAATATCAAACTGAAAAGAGCAAATGAGTTTGTCTCTGTGGTTAAAAAGAATAAGGTATTGATTACCATAACAAATTAACAACTTGAAGCCTGATACATGTCCTCTGAGTGCTGAGAGCTGTGAACTGGAACAGTCATATATTACACATTAGCCTCATGAGACTTAAAAGCAATTGCACTACCAGAATAGCTAGTTATTAGAAGAGTTCTGTAAAAATGATTTTAATGGCATTTACTGTAGGGCTAGAACAATTACCAACCTGCAATCAAGCTAATAGCTTTTCATTAATTAAGATAGTTGAGCGAGACCATGTCTGTCTTCACAGTTTTGTTGTGGGAAATGATGCCGGGTGTATTTTCAATGACAGGCAGATGGGTGACAACGTGGACTATTGCAGGATGGTGGAGGGAGCTAAAAAGCATTCGGCACTTCCAGAGGCTTCTGCATTGAGATGATTAGACGTTGGCTTTTGATGGGACCAGATTTGCCCTATGGAGTGGAAACTTACAGGGAAAATGAACCTAGAAAATCTGTGTGTATGTTGGGGGAAGAAGTTTGGTTAAATCCCTACTGAGTAAACCTTTTAAGGATGCTTCTATCTGCTTTGGATTTTCTCTCCTTTCTTCTCCCATTGTGATGAGTGAGATTCCACCAGCTACTATAACAAGATGACAATGTGAAAGTGCACTAGTTTGAATCAATATCCATCTCTAGCCAGCAAGCTGCTTACAGGATAGCAGTTACAACGGTGCTAAACCGATAGGAGCCTGGAAACTACAAGGGAGCGGGTGAATATTCATTCGCATTTTTAAGGAACTTCTCTTCGACTGTACTCACACTTACTCCCTGTCTTGTTCGTACAAATGTTTTTGTAAAGTGGTTTGTTGGCAACAGTATTCGTGGAAATTGAAAAGCAGCAAATATTGAAAATGATGATAGATTTCTTTTTTTCAGATCCACAGCAGGGCTTGCAAGGAAAGCCGTGAATTACATTCATAGTCACAGAAGAAAACAATATCGTTTGATTATTCTGTAAACCAAAATGCTTTTAGTTGAACATGCTCAAAACCTGCAAGGTATGTTTTGCTGATCAGCTAGAGATAAAAATTACCCACAGAGGCTATTGTGACTACTTTGCACTGTGGATATTGTGGTACGCTGCTGGGCAATTTGAAAACAGAAAATGGCAGGTATGTTATTGGTGAGCTGTTTAAGCTGGCCTTATGAGCGATATAAATGATCCTTTTTGCTTGACTGAGTATCGAAAGAAACAGCTGGTGGGACCTATGGAGACAGGAAATCTCCCAGAAGCCAAAGGAGAGACTTTATAGGTTTACAGCTGAAATGAAAGCCATTTTACCCCTCCTTTCACCCTGCAGTGCTGAGCTTTCACCAGGAGGAGGGAGGTGGTTCAAGGTGTTTGGAGGCAAAAATTGAGGTTAGTATTTAATCCATGAGGAACAAAGTAACGTACCGCTGCCACTGGCAAAACTGAGTTTTGCTGTAAGTTCTGGGGGAAACTGGGACATGATGGGGCTGGGAAAGCTTGGGGGATCCTCGGCTGGGTGGAATCTCTCTCTGTCTTTCCCCTTGACAAATCTTCTGAACTCCTCATCTCATCTGATCTTGCTTGGGTGGAAGGTCTAATGCTGGAGTTAATTGTTGACATATTGAAGTTGACAATGTGTGTTGATAATATTTCATATTATATGAATATAAAAATGACACAAAAACTCATTGGGAACCCTTGAACCTGTTTGAAGACCACTGTAATAATGTGCAGAGATGTAAGAACACCTGGGAAAGCTGCTGCTGTGGTTTTAAGAAACTTAAATGCCCTGAAATGTTCTTTATTTGGTGACATATGACAAATTGTTCTATGAGGACTAGATGATTGCAACTTAAAAATAAATTAAAGCCTCTCTCTGGGTGTCCTTGCTCAATTTTGATATACAACACTCTAAATAGGAGTCTTGGCTGCCTGGAATGTGCAGCATCTAAAGAACCAATTAAAATTATAAAACTCTGGCAAAGTTTCCCATCGGTGTTATTGCTTCTGCACTTTTTTACCTTGTGTTTTGTATCATTCCTTGTGCTTTATCTGCTGTATCTATTTCTCATGCTAATTAAAGTAAGTTTAGTTCTTGATGTGTGGAAGTATTCATTAGTGCATCTGCTGGAGGGCTGATGCGCCAATGACTCTGCTCCGTCCTTCTCTTCTTGGCTGGGCCACCTCACCACGGGTACGAGTGGTGGATGGGAAAAGGCGTCTGCCCCTCTAGCTTGCATCCATAGGTGGTCCAGTCCCACTTCAGACGGCAGGAACTTTTTCAGCTGACTTCAGCTGAATCTGCTTCTGACCCTGCATGGGTAGCATCACGTGCCGTTCCAATGCATAGAGATAACTAATATCGTTGTCTCACTTTCCTGTGGAGAATCCTCAATCAAAAAAGTTGCTGAAAGTTGATGAAATGTTCTTTTTCGCTATTGGCTGCAATAGGAAGCAGGGTTTTGAGCAGATCAGTTCAGTGGAAGTGCGTCTTTCATACTTGGAATTGATTTGGAATGACAATTTAAGCGAGAGAGATTTTGGCACGGTAATGTTCACATTCGTAACAATCTCATAAGCTACAAGGGGAAAAGCGTGGTTTTTTTTTTTTTTTTTTTTTTTTTTTTTTTTGTAAGGGTATCACCTTGCTTTATTTTCTCAATATAACCTGGGGCTACTACAGAGCGGATGAGGCTTTGGCTGTAACATTAATATCCACACCGCTTAATGATCCAGTTGTGCACGGTGAATCCCTCATTTGGTGCTGCAGCCTTTGTAGATTATGCTGCTGGTTGGTGGAGTTGCCTTCCCTGTGGGAATCTAAGCACCCACTCATTTCCACTTCTGACGAGGAAATTAATATCCTATTCATGTAGCTGTATATTGCTTTTAATTGGTTTAGCATTAAACTACCAACTGCCTGAATGAAATGTTGTGGGGAAGTTCATCTCTAGAAGGCAGTTTATCTCTGGACAGCTACAGGGTGTTTATTTCTGTGTTATTGAATCACAGGAGGGAATATCTCATGTAGAAAACTGTGTTTTCAGGTAAATTAATGACCCTTTAATAAAATAATGAACTTTTTTTCTTAAATAAAATGGCTGACAAAAATGGTACCACCAATTTGGGTGGTACCTCACGTGCCCAATAAAAAAAGTGGGTAAATATTTATTAATTGCACATCAGGAGCACTCAGGGAGAAGTGGCAGCATAAAATGTACAAACAATGCTTTTTAACTTTATCAGCACCTTTATTAACTTCTTAGAAGAGAGGCTCTTTGGGCCAGAAAGCCCCTGGAGGTGGGGGTCTCTCTTTGTATCCAGTTCAGAGACGGCAGCCAGCTCTCTTCCCCTGAGCATGGGGCTGGAGGGCCAAAGCAAAACGGCTCTGCCAGCTGCCGTGGAGCCGTGCTGGGGGGGTGGCCTCTGTTGTCCTCATCTAAAGACAGTGATGATGTGGAAGTGCCACATCCATGCGCTTGGTGAGGTCTGCAGCTGACAGTCTGGATGGGGCATGAAGGTGCGGGAATACCATGAGTGATGGTGGAAAATCCAGCTCCATCCCAGAATTTTCCCTCTCAGTACCTCTTTTCCTTCTGGCCTCCACTCAGGAGGGGAATATCTCCTTTTCCTCAAATATGGGTGGGATAATAAAAAAGATAAAGTGACTTCCATGGCACCGTGTCCATGACTCCGTCCAGCTCTCATGAGGTAGACAGATGCCCAGTATAACTGACAAGTTGATGGATCAAACTATTCCATGGATGTCTCTGGTGCTGCAGTAAATGACATTAGGAATTCAGTCGATGATATTCTGGTCAGAGACAGTGTAATACTTGTCCCTCAGCATGATATCAGGATACAGTGCTGCTGAACAAGGTGTAAAGCTGCTGGTCAGACCATCTGTAGGTATTAGAGATCCCATGGCTCGTTGTGTAAAACGTGGAATATCTCGTAATCCTTGCCACATTGCAACATATCTAGGTACATCCTGGGAACTAAATCTGTCCACAGTGTTTTTAATACTGACAAAGAAGAAATACATGGATGTTATGCATTTAGAGGGGACCTTGACATAATCTGCTAAAATGACTGGGACTCACAGGTCTATGTATCTCACCTTGATACTCCTATAGTGATCCTGATAATGTATGTTTGGCTAAATCATGTCTCCAGAGAAGCATCCAGTCTTGATTCAAAGACCTGTAGAAACATAGAATCTGGTGCACACCCCTGGCTTGCCCCACTTATCTTCGCTATTAAAACCATGTGCCTAATTCCTGATCAGTCTCAGCTTCCAACCATTATTTCTTGACATATTTTTTTTTTCTGGTAGATTAAACAGTCCTCTCACACCTGGAAAAGCTTCCCCCAGAGGTCTTTAGATACTGTAATCCGGTGATGTCTGAGTCTTCTTCCTGGCAAGCTTTTAAAATGCCTTGTGGTGCAGTGTTATCTCCAGCCCTGGAATAATTTTTGCAGTTCTTTTCTGAGGCTTCTGCATTTTCAAAATCCATTTTAAAGACTTTGCAGGCTTGATGTGATATATAGTGGGGGGAAAGTCATACATAAACACATACTATACAAGTGATACATTTTGGACTGATTTCATTTTAACTACTACATGGAATAAAATGTAGGTGCAGCCTTCCACACATTAGATCGTATTTAAAAATAAGATCTCTACCTATGCATCTGAAACAATTGTTACACCTGTATGACTTCAAAAGGTGCACTTCATCAGAACAGCTAATGGAGTTTTTGCTCTCATAACTGACCCCCCAAATATGGAGAAATTCTTGTGGTCTGACCCAAAATACATTTCTTTTTCTTTCTGGCAACGTGTATTTGAGGAAACTCTTTGAGCTTGACCATGAAATTTTCTGAAGCAACCAGTTTTGTTTTAAAAAATTTTACACTTCCAAAGTTTTTCTCCATTTTCTACTGCAACTAATTGCAGGGTTGGGCTGAGTAATTTGTAAATGGACATGCACATCAGTTGGTAAGACTTCATACACTGAACAAAGGAAGTTTGTGTGACTGAATACATCACAGTCTGGTATCTAAGGCTGCTGTGAAGCCCCAGCTCCCCTAAAGGAGGGTGTAGACAGGCTCCTGGCATGAGGGGGGGTATCTCCCAGTGCCCAGCTCAGGGAAGGCAGAAGACGCTCTCTTCGGCTGGAGTCTGAAGATGATGAAAGCTAGCAAGGAGGGAGGGAAAAAGACTGGGGACAGAAAAAGGGAGAAGAAAAGGGAAAGGAAAAAAAAAAAAAAGAGAAGCTCAGCAAAAAGAAAAGGTTAAAAAACCACCATCCAGAGACTGGAAGGCTGCAACTTGGGCTGGGGCAGGTGGTGGGAGTGTCTGATGTGGAAGAGAGGAGGCAGAGAGACCCACCAGGCAAGGAGGAGGCTTCAGGCAGGTGCAGGGCTTTGGTGGACCTCAGGAGGGCACAGAGCCTGGGAAAGGGGAGCTAGGAGGGCTCCCACCAAGGCCTGGGCTGTGTGGGGGCACGGCAACTGATGGGAATGGCGGGCTGAGATGGGGCAGGAGATGAAGGCAAAGAACTGAAAGGGGGATTGAGATACAATGGGATCCTGGTAAGACCAGGACTGGTGATCAGCCAGTCTGGCATGTAGGGAAGGAGTCAGGACCAAGAAATCGCAGATGTCCATGAATTCAGTGTGGCAAATGCATGACTGTTATGAACATCCAGCTGCCAGCACATTCTCCATGGGTCAGTGCCACTGCCTTTGTCTGTGACACTTGCATGTGTCAGGCCTAGGGTTGTCGTATCACACTAGCGAGGGGTGAAAAAACCATTAGGGAGAATACAATCCAGTTTAAGTGACTTGCCTGATCCTGTGTCAAAACTCTGCAATGTAAGCAGGCACTGACAAATCCAGTTCCTCTCTGGCCAGGCTCATATGCAGTCATCCGTGTTGGGGTCAGTCATGTCTACAGTGAGGAGAAAGCTCATCTTAGGTTTTGGGATCACTAAAGACCCAGCAGATTGTATGTTCTCAAAGTTGTGAAGCCCTGTCGCTATGCTGGGGTGCTTCTTGGGCACTGGCTGGGTGGTGACTGCCTCTACTACAACATTTTGCTTGTGCTCTCCTTCTGCCATTGATTTGGTAGATCCAGTCATTACCCTTTTATTTTCTAGACAGAGTGTAGGTTGCATTGCAAAAGACTGCTTCTTCAGTTGCACTTTGCCCTGGCTAGCATAGGCTGGCACTGACTCCTGGTGGGAAGAGAGGGTAGAGTGGTTTAGAGAATTGCCATCGAGAAAGAAACCAGTGATTGCATTATTCCCCTTCAAACCACGCTCCACACCCCCCAGCCAGCCGCTGTTGCCTAACTGGGTCCAGATGGTTTAACAGCTCAGCTTGATGTTTTTTTCTTAGCATGCATTTATACTGCCATCAGCCCGTGCAGCAGCCAACTGTTGTCATTGGGCGATGTTACTGTCACTACCTTCTTCTTGCTTGGCACGTGTGGCAGTTCTGTTTTGTCTCAAGTTAAATTGTACATTTCTTAGGGTTTTTCGCTGTGCACGTGTAATGGGTTGTTGAAATTGTGCTCCATTTCTGCCTACAGCCTGTTTGTCCGTAAAGCGTAGCCGTGGTGGGAGAGACAGGACAGGGAGCGAGTTAGTACGGGATTTGGTGTACTGCCCTCTCCCCAGAGAGCAGGGATTCCTGGTTCAAGCTGGAGCAGGCAGGAGGTGACTGGGAGAGGAGGAACTACCTGCAGGTTGAGGTGGAGAAGGGGCTGTTTCATTAGAGTTTTAAAAAAAGGTATGTGCTTTGTGCCTTTAATCTAACCATCTCCCTCCTGTGGCTTCCTTCCACTAAAGGGCTCTCTTGCCGACACCCACAATTGTCCATGGGTGAGCTGAGAGTCTTGCACCGCCTTAAATTGGGTCAGGAACCCATTTCCCCTCATTTCCCTTCTCCCCCTGGGGGAGCAATGACAAGTCAGATTTCTTCTATAATGACACAGGTGTGGGAATGTGAGTCTGCTTTCCTCCTTACGAGCAACCAGTGGAAGAACGTGCAGGGACACAGAAAAGGTTGGGAATTACAGAACCTTGTTTATCTGGCTTTGAGCCTTCCTGCTGCAGCGATCCCAAATCAAGGAACACGTTTGCTTGATTATGGCCTTGTTAATTTGTTATTTGGCATTTATTAAAACTCTAAAGTATGCTTAGAGAACACCCAGTGATTAACGATCACTCATTCGGGACCAAGGAAGCTTGTGGGATGGTTCAGTTACTGTTGGCGGAAGTAGCAGAGGTTTAGCTTTTCACCAGCGTCCCGGTGCAAATGGCAAGACTTTATTTTGGACCATGTGGGGTTTATGTCAGGAATTTTAGGGTAAGGGTGTGAAGCCCATGGCTACCCACCATGGCTGCTCCTACTTTCTACGCAGATGATGCAACCGTATCACCAGGGGTTGCCTAAGCAGTCCAGATCACTTTAGCAAGTCCCTGCGGCTGCTTCTGTGGCTTAATCCTGCCTGGTACTGCACAGGTAGGGAGCTTACGCCATGCAATCAGCGTTGTAATACTTCTGTTATTCAAGCTGTGGCCCTTTAGTGTGCACAGATGGGCGAGATCCCTGCCGGATAGTACTTATAAGTCGCTCTGCCGCAGGAATGTACTTCTTCATTTCAGAGAATTAAGTGGGCTGCTGATTTTGTTTGTGTTACCCTGCTGAGTGCTGGCAGGACAGCTATTGTATCACCCCTCGATCCCTTTACCCCGTCCCTCCCCTGAAGAAGGGCACAGATGAGCTCGTTTCAAATGCAGATGTGCACGGAAGCATTGCCAGGGAAAACGGTTTTCAAAGTTACCCAGGAAAATTAAAAGTGAGACAAGATAGTGATACTGACGTACCTTGCTTGCACTAAAATGGGTGAGGATACTCTCAGCATCTGGGAAAACTGGAATGTTAGACTTCATTTCTAAACAAAGGTACGCTATATGTCCATGTATTTTTTGTATGTGTTTTGGAAGCACAGTAGTACAAGCTGCATTCTGCTAAAATAATTGACTTTTCTCTACAGTACACTGAACTGTTATATTTTCCCCTCCCATAGACAATGTTGCATGGAGGAGTAGGCGTTCCTTTGAGCATCACTTAGAAAGAAAAGTTCTTTAGAAGAAAATACAAAGAAAAGGAAAAACTTGCTCTGCCTCAGTCTTCTCATAGGCAGGTAATAAACCAACCTTCTAAGAGACTTCTGAGGCTGGCTGACAAGAGGTGGCCTTCGGGCACAGTAGCTGAACAAAGGTGGCTCCTGATTGTAGCAGATATCTGTTGGAAATCGGTACTTTGCTTTCTGTGCAGGCAAAAGAGAGGAGTGGAAAGCCAGTGGGCTGATCCTTGAGACTGCTGAGCTACACGGGGTTTGGGAAGCTGGAGGAAGCTAGGGACAAGCTCGGTGTCCGGAGTATCTCTCAGAATGACACCCGGCAATAGCTGTAGAGCAAGCACCGTTCCCACTCCCAGGGCAGCTGTGGGTTGGTAGAGGGTGGTCTGTCACTGGCACAGCGTGTCTACCATTCCCAGTCCCAACAGCTCTTGTGGATGGGAGGGGACGGGGTATGCTAGCTCAGTGATATCTGGGGATGTGTGCGTTGCATATCCTTTTTTTTGTGCCCTCCTTTTTTTTTTTTTAATGTTGTGACATCAAAGGGGCAGGTTAGGGCTGTTCTCTTGACCACTGAGGCTTATTAATGACAGATACTTGGTGGGTTTATAGATCGGTTGTGATGACTGTGATCCAGCTGGAGGAGGAGAGAGTCCTTAAATCTCACCCTGAGATGAGCCATGTATCTTTAAGGCAGAGATGCACATGATAGGATTTATTTTCACCAAAGTGTAAGCCCTCATCTCACTCATGTTAACTTCTAACCCCATTTCTTACAAGTTGCTGCAGCGCTGTGTTTGGTCTAGCCAGCAAAGATAGACACGGCTGAAGTGATGCTTCGTGGTGTAACTTTGACACTCATGTTCTTCAGACCTTCCATCCACCACTTAACAAATGTCATGTTGATTGAAGGCCTGAAATCAATCGTGATCAATAATGAGAACAAAATTTTCTTGCTGTGGTCCAATTTCTGACTGATGAGAGTCTGACAGAGCAGGGTCCTACGCCTACATTCACAACGTGCATAAGGAAATGGCATTGCCTTTCTGATTTTGTGAGGCTAGTACATTTCCTACGACTTGTGCTAGATGTTTAGAGTTCTTGGGGCATTTGCTTGTCTGCAGGAGGGTCTGCGGTTCTGTGTGGCACAGCTGAGAGACGACGCTTGCTGGGAAAACTCCCGGTATACATTGTATTGCAGATACTGCACTTGCTTGCCCATGCCTCCCTGTTTCCAGTAGCTTAAAGGTAGGGTGAGGGCCCTTGGCATGGATGAGCAGCAGATGGGCTGGTCTCGGCCAGCGCAGGTAGGAGACACGTAAATGCAAAAGGACAATCTTTGAGAGGCACTGGCTCCCAGCTTCTGACTCCAACAGGAATCCAAATTCAGCAGGGTTGATGGATGTTGGCTTACTCCAAGGCAGTATAGCATAGCATCAATGAGTTAGCAGCAGCATCTTCCCTCTTTGAGGAAAAACCTTTCCTAGCTGGCGTTGTATACTCACCACAGCTGTGCCACACCTAAGTGCTGTAAACCACCGGACTACTGGATTAAAGCAGGCAGAGCCACCACTTACTCCACTGTCTGTGAAGGCTGCTCTGGCTGGTGTGCTCTGAGGCGAGACATGACAGCCTATAATCAACTATAGTACTTCAGACAAGGTAGACATCAACCCATCAGAACATTTGCGTGTTGACATTGACAAACAAATCCTGAGAGCACTTCACTACCAGATCCTTCTGGGTCTGGAGTTTGACCCCTGGGAGTGGGGACTTGGTGGACCTGAAGTTTGGTCTTAGATGCTCATCTCATTGTGAACACTCGACCCCACGATGATCATCTCCCTGGAGGAGCCATTCTCCACAGGGCATCATGGCTGTGAGAGCTTTTCACGTTGTGAGGGTGGGCGCAATTGTCCTGGAGGCGCTCCAGGACCAGTCGCTTTGCTCAGGTAAGGATTTAGCCCTGTGTTTGTATAGCGGGCAACTTCAGTAGGGTGTAATGAAGTTGGAACTGCCTTTTAATTTTCTTCAGTAGTTGGGCTAGAGTTACGATTGTAATTTGGACCTGATTCTGAAAAGAATCTCAGGTCTTTGTGATTGGGCACATGATTTAATTCAGTTTAATTTAATTTTGACACTGGCAAGATTCTCATTTAAAGTGCACATTTCCAAGTGTATAAATCTACAAGAATGACACTGGCTCAGAACCTTTACCAGGCAGGCTGTCATAACTAACGCCTATTAGTTAAATTAATGTAACAACGTGCACTTTTAGTGCTTAGGAAAGAATCTGCTCTTCAGATATAAACCACAAAGACCCCCAAATGGCTATTTAATTAAACTCATTTTTTTTCTTTCCAGATACTTCCTCTGACATTTCTTTCTTTCCTCAGGTAAAGTGTTCTTACAGGAGAATGTGAATTTAAAATACTAAAATCAAGGAAAGGCCAAGTTATGGTATAATGAGTATATTAAAGCTTATTCAATACTCTGCTCTAAGTGAATTTCTATTTCTAGTATAAAATACAGATGGAACTGAATTAGTTTGAAAATGTTTCTGTGGTGAAAGGTGAACACAAAAGTCTTTGCTGGGAGCTGACATATGTGATTAGCATGCGGGAAACGTGTTCTTGCAACCACTTTCCGAATTACCTGGAAGTTTCATGAATTACTATGGTATGTCAGAGCATCCCAACATTCAATTCATTTTTTGAAATCTTTCCACTTTGCTTCACAGTGGTCTTCAAATGTGTTTTGTTTCTAAATGGTTAAGAGAGGCCCAGAAAATGCAGGAAAGCTGGGCCACATCTGGAGCTCTTGTGACTTATTGCAGGTACCTTCGGACACGCAAGCACGGTGAGCAACTTCTGGTCTGCGCCACTTAAATCCTGCCCTACAAGAATAAGAGCTCTATACGTCCATGCCATGATCTTGTCTGAAGAGCAGTGTCTGGAGCTAAGCACAGTACTGTGTGATGATTAATGAAAAAATGCTTTTGCCACAGAAATCAGAGCGGGTACATCTACTGTAGACTTTTAGTGCTCCAGGTTATTAATAGGCAATTAGCAGTGAGTATTTAACACATTTAGTAAAGTCTACTACGCAGACCCTTTTCCATTTTATCAAAACAATAAAAAAAAAATGGTTATTTACATAAAAGATTAGAAGATCAGCTTTGGATACGAAACAGAAATTCGTAACCAGAAATAAATATGTAGCGTGTCCATTGTAGGCTTTACAAACGCGCTAAGTACATTGAGTTAATTGGTAATTAACTCGGGGTAAAGTCTACAGATAGTCTAAACATATTGATTGCCAACTCTTCCCTTTCCTGGAACAGAATCACTGTGCAATGATGAGCTGAATTAAAATAAAAGAGCACTACAGAATATAATTTCTGCTGCAGACTGAAGACATTTTTATGGTGTGGCTTGCTACTGGAATAGGGCAACAGCCATCAACCACTGTTTAGATGCATGCAGCACTAGAAATCAGAAAGATCTATGGGGAGTACATGTAATTAAAGAAGATAGGGTCACCATAAAACTGTGATTTTATTATAATTATAAATGGCCCTAGCTAAAATAGACCCTCCACATCTGTTAAAGGACTGATTTTCAGAAAGAAAAAGAAACAAACTGGCTACAGGAGCACATGCACTCTGAACATTAGAGCTCCAAGCTGGGGCACGAGGAACCGCAAAGGGAATAATGCACGCTCTGGAAAACCACAAGTGCACACAGACGTGTGTTCTGGGAAACCACAAATGCCAGAGGATGCATAGAGGGATGCTCCAAGAAGTTGTACGTGATCCTGTGAGTTGTTCAGGAAGAGTGGGTATCTGGCATTTTCCTTGTAAGTGGACTTGGAACTACTTGTGGCGCAGCTCAATAAAAAGTAGGCTGATGAAAATTTTAGTTTATTATTTCCTTTGTTTTACCTGAAGGTGATTGTATCCTTCATTGCATTCACATTGAATCATATACAAGTCTAATGCAATTCAGCCACAAAAGGTGAGACTCGTCTCACTTAATTTTATACATCCGCAAAGCCTAAGTCTACATCTGAACTGGTTGTCTGGCCTCCTTTATGACTGTGGAGACAACAGAGAGTCTGGAGATGCTTCTAGAGAATGATTCATCTGCTCTATTTCAGACATCTATCCGAGGAGGAGATGAATTATGCCCTGGGAGCACCAATTTCTCCTTGACTATAGAGAGTTAGACAACTAGCTCAGATGAAGATGTCTGTGCTATAATTGTCTAAGATCAAGCAAAACGAATCCCATGTGAGGTGACACAAATTAACACCATGTGCACCCTTGCCATGGCACACTTCCAAAAGCCTCTCACTCTGCTGCTCTAGCACATATGCCTGCATAGTCAGCTGGGACTCCCCTTCCCCTAGCACCAGTGGCAATGTTTCCTCACTTTCCACTCTAGGTTTGCAGTGCAAATCCCCATGGGCACCCATGACCATGAGACTGCCAGCTCGAGGAGGTCCAGCCCACTCCTGAGGTTCCCAGGACTCCTTCCAACCTGCAGTGAAGGAGTAAGGGGCTCCCTGCACCTCTTCAGGTGATGGTTAAACCACTGCGGGTACTGCACAGTGCTTTTTGGTTGCCACAATGTCGAGAGCTATCTTCTGGCCCAAATGGTCCCGTCCTGAGTAGCTGTTGCCATTCTCAAAGAGCATCTGTAAGGTGTTTTGATTGAGCAGGATCTTGGAAAGGTCTGTGGGCAGCAGCAAATAAAATAACAAGCAAAACAGAACTCGGCTGCCTGACTTCTCAAAACATCCTGGTAAGACATCTGAAATATTGTCTCCTGCACAGCCCTGCTCCTCTGAGAGATCCAAAAAGGAGTTCATTTTCATACTCACTGTGTACTTTCCCTGCTTGAGATATTTCTTTCTGCTTCTCATTAATGCTTTTTTCAATCCTGTTGGGAGAGTGCTAGGTAAAGTGACCAAGAAAAGCTTTCTTGATGCTCTTCCCAACTTCATGAAATATTAATGCTTATTGTATTTGAGCCTTTTGTTTATTTAATATTTGCCCAGGGACAGTATAAGCTGTCCATATTGCTTTCCATCAGATTACCATTGCAGGAAAAGGGAACACTATAACCTAATACCTTCCTTATTAATATTTTTTAATACAACAAGACAAACTCAAATAGTCCAGTCTTGCTATATATCATTCGTGTTTATATGTGTATTGAAGATGAAAGGGGTGGGTGTTCAATACAAGTTTTCTTTTTGTGGCTGCTGGGAGCTGTGGACAATAATTTTTAAGATAAATGGCTGAAGTCAGGTGCCTACAATGAAAGGGCCGAAATAGCTTTCTGACTACATGGTCCTTCCTCCATGTGGAAAAGAAAGTGGGAGAATACTCCACAGTCTCCTGGCTCCTCAGGCATCTTCCCTGTGTGTGTTATCAGAGACAGTGTGGTGCTCTGGGAATGAGTTTGGCATTGGGTTATGTGAAAAGCCCACAGCAGAAACACCAGGGTTTCAGCTCCAGTTCTGGTTTCCATGTCTTGGTGAGGATAGAAGATGTTAACAAAGTCAGACTCTTGGAAATGTTGCTGGCTTCCTGGAAGAGTTGATCTCTGCACTTCTTCCTAACTCACTGACATTAACAATGAGTGTCCCCCAAGTACAGGTTCGATTGGTGTACTCAGTCCGGGAAAAAAGCCTGGGCCCTTGTTCCCTGAATGAGGGACACCTTTAGAAAATGAAAGGCCAAGGATGGGGTGGTGTCATGGACACTTATCCCTCCATCAAGTGTCTCTCATAGGTGAGGATAGGGACAGAGATGTATGAGAGCAACAGGTAGCAAATAAGTAGCCTGATTTTTCAGAAATCCTGGGAAAATTCTGGAGTCATTGGAAATAATTCTGTTCAATACTGTCAGTACTGAAAAGTCAGTTCAACTTATCTGGAAGCCAACATTACAGTTAGGTGCCTACTCTTAGTGGATATACTGTCTTTTACTACCTTCTTTCATCCCAGTATTATGCACATCCCAATCTACTGCACTTGGGAAAAAGTCTGTCATAAAAGAAAATTTTGGAATTATTTTTGAATGGATGCAATGGTTGGGATTTCCAGCTCTGGTCAATTCTGAGTCCAGTCATGCTTCTGGGCAATCGCTTTTTTCCTATATACATAACTTTGAAGCCTACCATGCTTTGGATGTTGCAATACCAATGTCATTATTAGTAATAACAGCAACATTAATAAAGTAATACTGTCTGAGATAAGTATATCACTGAGAGTGAGGCTTTTTATTATTTTTATGATGTAAATTTGTACATAGTCCTCAGCTGTTTTGCCCAAAAAGATGCTGAGCTTGAATATGACGGCCAGTAAACTTGCAGTTTGTCCAGCTGCCTTGGCAAAAATATTACCTGTGGGAGTCAGTGAAACATTTATTACATGTTGCTCCTACTGTGCCCCCAGTGACATTTCTCCAAATGTGGCTGCGCAGAGATTAAAGATATACTTATTAGTTTAGTTTGTCACGGTGTTGTTATAAAGTAGGCTATCATCTTGTGTTACATGAAGTACAATAGAGTCTGGTAAGTGCTTAATTCTTGAAAAGGTGCTGCATAGCGTATACCTGCATTTTCATTGCTGGCTGAGGCCAGGGTTGTCTTTCTCATCTGTGTCTCTGTAGCGTATTGTGAATTGCCTGGGACCCACAGGCTTAGCTTTTACGTCATGAGAAGCAACAGTGGGTTTCGGTGCATGAACTCCCTGGAATAGTAATTTTTTACAATTCCTGCTATAAAGGTGTGCTAAAACATTTGCAAGGTGCTAGATTGTATGTTTTTAAAGAGTGTTTCGTATTCTTAAGCAAGCAAAGGAAATAAAGAATAAATGCTAAGATCGCGTAAAGTCAGTGGGAAGGAACATGCACCGCATGGAGGGATGTAATTAGGAGGGAGGGGGAAGAAAGTGAAAATCTTCCCAAGAACCTCAGAATTAGGGGTCCGTGAAGGGGGCAGAAGTTTCAAGAGCCTAGCAGCAGCGATTGGCTAGAAAAAGCATCAATGGATGGAAAAATCAAATCATTTGTTCAGTACTATTCTTTGCTGCTTACACAAACAAAAGATAGCTGGCCAACCACAGAGCTGGTTGGAAAAGTAAAAGAAGCTACTAATTGCATAAATTATACAGCGAGAGAAGCAAATGCATTCCATCCAATGTGTCAGTCAGATGACACTGTCTGTTTTGAAAAAGAACAGTTAAGGATAATAAGGAAATTGCAGCAAAATGAAATAAATTCCTTGCATTTATCTTCATCACAGAGGACAAGGGGGAAATACCTGCTCTCTTTTTTGTAGGTAGCAAAGATGCGGAACAATTTAAAAATGCAATTAATCACTAGGGCCAGATGGTATTCACCCAGGAGTTTTGAAAGAATTTAAGAGTGGTTCATCTGTCAGCAAAAGTACATGAACTATCATTAAAGCCAGCTACCATAAAGGAGGACTGGAATGTTGCCAAAGTCATAGTTCCCTTATTAAAAAGAAAGAAGCAACTTTACCTCATTACTAGTTAAATTAATAAGGAAAATTATTAGGGACGTGTACGATGCTTAAATGATCACCGCGGGCAAAATCTGTCTTCTTCCAAATTACTTAGCGGAATTGACGACGTGGTAGGTAAGCGTGAGATGGCACACGTGAAATTCCCAGTAGCCGCTGATACAATGCCGCACTGGCAGGTGAGAGGCCAAGTTCTGTTGCGATGTAGAAACTAACTATGGCAAAGTAAATAAGCATGGTAGGAACAAATCCTCAGCTCTACAACCGGAGGGCATCGGACCGAGTCAGCCCCGAGCTGACTTAGTTGCCTGCCTCGACCGAAACCGTGGAAGTTAAACAATTAGCCTGTCTGCTGTGCTCCTGTCAATGTAAAGGTGCCTACGTGGCTTTCAGGGGTTTTAAATAATTTTTACTCTCTATCTGGAAATTTACTTCTGAAGAGTAAAAATCAGGGGGAAATACGTGTCTCTGAACACGTATTTGGATTTTGGGCTGCAGTTTAGATGTTTTCATTGGAAATATTTGTGCAGCCTCAGGTCTCTTCCACAGCAGGGGATGTTGCTTGCCAAAATTTGCCTCCTCCTCTCCCCTTGCTTTAGCTTCCCTGCAAAGCTTTTGGTACAGAGTGCATGGAGAAAATCAGGAGCTCCCTCTCTTGAATGCCGCCTCTCAGGTAAGCTGCGCTTTCTCAGACGTGCTTCCAGTTCCCTAGGAGCTCGCCTGCAAGTGATAGACCTGTGCCTCCTCTTCCCGTTGGAGTGAATCCTGAGCGAAGCTTATTTTTGTCTGAGTTTTTGGCTGTATTTGCAAGAAACCAGTTGTTTCTTTCCTGTAGGCTGAGCAGGCACGGTACCTGCCTACATTTTCTGTAGGGAACCTGCGGAGGGCAAAATCACCAGTGACACAGAAGGAGCCTCATTATGTACCAGTCAGAAATATCCGCTGAATTCCTTCCCTGGGGCTATTGTGACAATCATTTATTTATTTCTTTTCAGTCCTTGCCCCTCACCTTTTCAGCCCTTCAACTGTGCCATAAGGGTTAGGACAGAAGAGTTTCCTCAGCATCACCGCTTTGGTGGGACATGGGAGATGCTGTGGCAGTGTGCTCTTCATGAATAACTCCTTGGATAGTTTTCATTTTCTGGAGAACTGCTCCCTCACCAGTGAAATGGGGAAGGAGAAGTGGCAAAGTGTCTCACTTTCACTTAAAGCTCCTCTCTGGTAGATGTCCCTGCCCATGGCAGGGGGGTTGGAACTAGATGACTTTTAAGGTCCCTTCCAACCCGAACCATTGTGTGATTCTATGATTCTATATCAGCAGCACTCTGCATTTGGATTCACAGTCCGTGTTTGGGGGGACAGGGGAGATCACAGATGGCAGCGAGGTGGAGGGTTCCAGCAGAGCCTGGACGGGCTCTCTCAGCATGGTATGTGGTACGTGTCCTCCAGACGGCTTGGTCCTCCATGTGGTCTTCTAGCCCAGCTTGCCCTATGCCTCTGTTCTTACATACAGTTATCTCTCTGTCCATATGTGCCAAGGAGAAGACACATGGGCCTGGAGTATCAGGGGAGGGCAGTCAGAGGCAGGGAGAGATGCTGTGTTGGCTCACGGGCTGTCCTCCACCATTGTCCCCAGGCTCCTGATGACCTCTGCTGCTGCTTCCCTTTGCCCAAGCAACCACAGCAGTGGAAGACCACCTCCTTGCACCCATCTCCAATGAGATACCTGGGGCCGGAGCCCCTTTGGCTTGATCTGTGCTATGGCTCTGGGGGCCGTTGCTTACTCGGGGTTGCCATCCCTTTTCCAAGGGTGGGGGACCAGAGAGGCATAGCCCTGTGCACAGTGCAGACCAGGGTGATGCTCCACACTGCATAGACCTTGTCGAGCAAGTGAAACAGCACACAGGTTTTCTCAAAATGTCTTCATTATAGTCTGCCTTTTGGGGCTGCAGAACTGTAAACAGGCCAGGATTCTTTGGCTGGTTATTGTATATGTTTCTTCACCAAGCTATGAAAATTAGTGCCTAGAAAACATGATTATTGTTGTTTGATCGTTCCAAAAATGTCGCCATCACAGGGACAGGCCTCTGTATGCATCTGAGCCTGGCTGTTTGTCCACATCCTAATTACACGTTCTATTTATAAGTAATTCCAGGCGCAGGCATAAGCTGTTTTACTGTCATAGATGTTCCAACAAGATTCAGACATATTGTCAACATGCTTTAGCAGTTTAATTGTAGAGCTGGAAAGCAAAGAGTTGAGAGCTTTATTCTCAGTCCTGGCACGTCCCTTGCATCCCCCTCACCCGGCTGTAGCTGTGCAAAAGGCGGAGGGTCCAACCCAAGCTCATCACTGAGGCTCCTTCCGCAGCCCAGGAGGAGAGGCAGGTGCCCACTGCAGGCCAAGGGTGTCTGGATACCTGGCTTGGGATAGGCACTGAGCTTTTAGGTAGGTGGACTGGGTGGGATTAATGTCCCCCTTGCACCTGTGTGTCTGGAGCAATACTGTCGTGCCCAAATTGTGCATCACTGCTGCCTACCTGCTTGTTCATTGTGGTGGTGCTTCCTGATGTTTGAGGTCTGCTTCCCAGGTGGTGAACTTAAAGTCTCATTGACACTAACAGCCTCTCAGGTAGCCCCTGAGGACCACCACCCCACCCCCGCCCCGGCCCCCACCACTCTCCACTCTTTCCCATTGTCCCGGTGTCAGTTAGGAAAGAGTTAATTTTTCTTTCTAGTGATTACTGTGAAAGGAATGTCAATAATACCTATAGTTTTTGGTTGTTGCTAAGTGATGTTTACACTATTCAAAACCTTTTTTTCAGCTTCCCAAAGAAGCATAGACAGAACGATGGAATGGCCAATGAAATATTCCATATCATAGACATCATGCTCAGTATATAAACAGGGGTTGGCCAGGGAGCAAGAATTCGCAGTCACTCTTGGGATGGTGCCAATTCAATGAGCAGTGAGAGTGACCCATGTCATTATTATTATTATTGTTATTATTATTGTTATTTTTCCTTTTCTGTTATTGTTTCTATTAAAGTGTCTTTATCTCAACCCATGAAGGTTTTTTTCCTCCCTTTCCTCCTTTTTTTTCTCCTTTCCCCCCACCCTTCGGGGGGTGGGGGGTAAGGGGAGAGGGTAGATGAGTGGCTGGTGGTCCTAGCTGCTGGCTGGGGTTAAACCACGACACCCGTGGATATTTTTCCAGACGCGAAAGAGGTATTTCCAAATACCTCTTCCTTCAGTCTGCTGATGCATTTCACCAATGTAAAAATGGCATGTCAGGATATTTAGTCCGAGCAAGAGAAGCAGAAAAAGCGTTTCGCGGTTTTGTCAGTGGCAGTCCGCAGGGGAGTCGCCCGCGCTCCTGCGCTCCGCACTGCTGGTGACTGCTGCGCAGAGCTGCATTCCCCAAAGGATGTGCCTTCTCCCTGAGTTCAAATTTTAAAGTTCATTTTCATATAGTTTCAAAATGCATTTATGCTATGGTACGGCTGGCATCTTGCATTAACAGCAAGGTGTCCTTTTTGTTTCATTTTGGATTTTGGAGAGCTTAGTTTTGCTCTCTTACTGCTTTGTCACAAGTCATTGTAGCAAACCTGCCGCTACCAAAATCATGGATGGCACGAGAACAGGAACTGCTTTCATTGTGTTTGTTTACCAGCCCCCAAAAAATCCTTGTTAATCTTGACAAGATCCCAGCTCCTGTGATACTTATGAGCTCTTTCACCAACGTGCCCTACAAAAGGCTCTTAGACGTATAAATTATGCAGAGTGCTATGACCATGTAGCTGAAATAAAAGGCAAAAATTTCTGAAAACACGCTGCACAAAACTGCACCGTGCCAGTTTCACAATGGTATAGTGAGACTTAGGGGTAATTAATTAATATTTCATACATGGCTCTCCAAACCTTGATGAGACGTTTCATACTGAAGTGATGGACACAAGCTCATTGCACGACACTCTCCCGCCGTTCAGAAACACACCAGGCACACCGCAGCGTGAACTCCTCCATTAAAGTTTAGTTTTCCACAGTCTGTGGTACTTTTTCTTTCTTTCTTGATAAGATCAGTAAATGCTTTGCTGCAGGAGAGAGAGCAACGCAGCTGTATGGAGGTTATGCACTGAATCCAAATGGGAAGGGAGAGATGTAGAGTATATATAATGCATTATGTACACAGAAAGTAATCAAGTACGTAGCCGTTGTGGGCAACGAGACAATTCCAGCTCTTACTGGGCAGACATTAAGAGCTGAACACCTGCCTATTGCATCTATAAATAAAATCTCTGCGGTTCTTCCTTTCAGCCTGAGCAGCCTGAGCATGTGTTTTCTGGAGCAGCTGTCTGCTCAGGGAAAAGAGCAGAGAGTCACCCTGCGGTGGTAACTGTTTAATTTACATCGGTAACGACAGCCCTCGCACAGGCCGTCCTCCTCGCCAGCTCCCAGCGTGGCGGCGAGGGAATTCAGCTGCTGAAGCTGGAGGGAGGAGATTCCTCCTTCGCTTCGCGTGATCCCCCGCTGTGCGGAGGAGAGGGTGCTGGGGCTGGCTGCAGCCTGCTGCTCCTCGCTGCGCCCTCCTGCTGCCCGGAGCAGCTCACCCCAGCGGGGAAGATGTGTTTGCTGGGCCTCTGACCCGAGGAGCCCCCCATAGCCATGTGGGCAGAGTCTCTAGGCGTCCATCCTGAGAGGCGAGGGGAGCCTGAAGTACGTTTTTCCTTTGTATAAACAGATCTTTGCTATCTCACTTTACAGCTCTGGGTCTCCCAACCAGGCGTGAAGCTCTTCCTTCCCCCCAACCTTGACAGTGCAGCGCTGGAGAACCGTTGTGGCTAGTAAGGAGCAGACTTTACCTTCTTCATCTTTCTTTTCATCAGACACCTCTGGGAGGGCACCAAAGAAATCTTGATTTCTAAATTACTCTTGTTTGCCTGGGACAGTATGTATACCTATACTTATACCCAAGTCTATATTGTCTCCAGGGTTTCTTTCTAAAGTTTGTCAGGGAAACAAGAGATCCAGTTTCCAGCCTCCTACACAGTGCCTAAGCACGGGAGCTTACTGAAGACAGGAATACCCTGGCACACCCGTGTATAGATCTGACAAAACCAGCTGCGATTCTGAGGTCGTGTTATCAGATTTGTTCTCATACCAGAACGGCTGGAGGGAGTCATTGAAATTG
Organism: Fratercula arctica; assembly: GCA_947846985.1. Taxonomy (NCBI): domain Eukaryota; kingdom Metazoa; phylum Chordata; class Aves; order Charadriiformes; family Alcidae; genus Fratercula; species Fratercula arctica. Next base: position 86,123,377 of record CANTUZ010000001.1, on the reverse strand, counting down.
TCTGTGACTATCAGAAATAAATACATTTGGCATTTCTAATTCTTCATCATTTGTTACCTGTTCTTCCTCTCACTCAAATTGGATGTCATCCAACCGGGTAACAAAATCAATCTCATCCGACTCAGACGGCCAGTTACGATCCACCAGGATTATCAATAACTAGGGGAAATGAGCAAATTAAGAGAAGCTCTGAATATTGTTGTTGACTTTTTGGACAGCAAGTTATCAATAACACAATATTTTATGATAATTGAGATTCATGCATGTATAATTACTGGACAGAAAGAGGACTGGAATTTGTGAGGCATGTGAAGTTTTAAATAATTTATTTTGCCATGGAGATTAAAAGTGTTTTTCTTCCTATACGTCTAAATTGGAAAATATGTGAACTGAGTTGCATTTGCCCCTTAGAAACAAGAAGCACAATAGAACTGATTCCAAAGTTTGGTATTCATACTGTACTTTTTACCTTAACCACGACCTTAATAAATATATGCCAATTCTAAAAAACACAAAGCATGTCATATAAAATCTAATAAGTCATTGGTGTTATGTGAACATACAGGTTTATTAAATTCAGACCATGTTGCTCTGTCTTTGAGTGCTAAATATACAAATAAGTGCATGATAAACCTCCATCATATTAGAAGAATTAGCCACCAAATTAATTCAAATATTATTTTCTGTTTTCTTCACAGGGAAAAATCTGCCTTCAGTGGTATAGACCTTCATTCGTTCTTCCTTCAGATCCATTTTCTGAGGGATGTTTAATAGCCTATAGAAAAAAATCACATATTTTTCTATGAGAAACAGTGGTTTCATCAAAATAGAAATTTGCCACAGGAAAAAAGACTTTGATGAAATTGTGCCCGTGAAAAATGAAAAACAATGGCTGTTTCTCCTTGTGTCTGAGTCAGTGTGATACATCACGGGATGCTCCTAGGCCTCCGCTCTGCAGAGAGGCCACGGGAAATACAATCTGGCCAGAGAACCGTACCCATCTGGGAGAACAAGAGGATGAGGGGAGACAACTCCCAAAAGGCTTTTTGGCAGCTGGAGTGGACACAGAGATTAATGTTGACTCAGATCAAAACAAAAAGTTTCATTTCAGGCTAGAGAATCAAAGAGAAAAGCTTTGATTTTGAAATGCCAAGAAATGCTTCATTTTAATCCAAAAGTTCCAAAATGCCTGAATCACAGTTGTGCAAAACTTCTGCTCCTTCCATTCACGCATTCTACTTTTCTGTGTCATTTTTGTAGGCAACAAATCCAGAGTGATCAGCATCTCATGCAGCATGGAAATAGCATGTCTTTGTTCTAGTTCCTATGTTGTTAAATGAGTTTAATGAAAGCACTTGAAGGACTTTCATTTCTTAAAATGGAAGGCATGACAAATAGAAGAAGTTAACAGCTCATATTCTTTTCTTCCTCGAGTCAGAGGATGTTCTGTTACTCTGGAATGCACAAAATTCACATTCCCAAGGCTCATAATGCAAATTTGCTGCTGCTGCCTTGTGTCATAGATGAGCTATGGAGCAGTTAAAAACTTACAAGTGAATCGGAAACAGCCTTTTCTCCCCCATTTACCTGCTGATGTCTTCAGGCACAGGTTTCCAGAAGCTGCACATGAAGCTTTATACAATCCACAGAAAATAACTGATTGTCCTCTCAGGCAATCCATGTATAAAAGACTGAAGACGCAGCTGATTTTCTTGGATTCTTCTGCTTGAGTGGATAGAGAGGTCTCTGATATGCTGGATCTAAAAGACATGAAGAGGTCTGCTGGTTGCTATGTGCACAGCTGAGCTGGGCAATTACCCTCCGCAGCAAATGTGTAGCCAGGTGCTACAAAGGGAGCGTGCCCTAGAGGTAAGGCATGTTTGCCAACAGCTGACCCCATTCTAGCTCCAGCAAGGGTATTTTAGTCTCCTTTACCCAGCGAAGGTGGGTATTATCGAGGTACTAAGCAGTTTTCAAACTGTATCTGTTTAAAAACAGCTATGGTAGACTTTGGTACCACTTTCGCATGTATTTCTTTCATGGGTCTATAAGGCCAGAAGGGCTTTCACCCTCTGCACAGTAAAAGATGCTATTTCATCCAGTGTGCCTTGCACCACGCTGAGAAAAAATCGAAGAAAGATCCCTTGTGGCAGAAGAAAGACCAACTATAAGACAGCAAATATATTACATGCAATACAGATTCATCAGCTGACTTAATACAAGGTGCTGCATCTTCCTACAGACTTTGTAGGAAGTCTGTAGGAATTTCTTTCACATCCTCCAACTATTGTGGCAACAACCACTAAAATATTTATTTCAGTGTTTCAAGTAACGACACCGTGTCCCTTCATACCTTCCTAGATTGCTTCGGGAGTAGACTGCTGTCCGAAGAAACTTCTAGCTCCATGGATCCTGGTCTGGGGAGCTGCATTTTTCATTAGGTATCTCAGAACAGTGAAGGGATTTACAGGTTATGCCCATACCCCTAACATGGCAGGGAATTGAACTCCGGCCTCGGGATTAAGGGGCACAGACTGCTTTGCATCCATGCTATTTAGGGCAAGTTCCCTCCAGAGCAGATGGGCTGCATTTGCATTGCGCAGCCTCTGGCCTTCAGGTGAGCCTGTAGCCTTAAACTATTGGTGTTACGCCACGTGCTTTGTTTCAAAATGTCTGAGATCCGATCTCCTCCGTAAGGTCTGTGCGGCCAGCCAGCCCATCAGTGGCTTCACGGCACAAAATGTGGCTGCGCACGTCCAGCAGCACACACAGTGCATGAAGGCACGTGGTGGCCCCTGTCGGTGCACAGCCTGCTGAGAGCGTGTCAAGCCAATGCTGACGTACTCTTGTCCACGCTCCCTTTGGGACCAGTCCTTGGCATACGCATCCCCAGTATCTTTCCCACGCATGGTGGTAGCAGCTAGTGGAAGGATCCACATGAACCTGGAAGGGTTCGGTGCGTAAGCTCTGGTCCTCTTTTGTGTAGAGTAAAGGCCTGCAGTGTAGGCATCAGTGGTGTTTTAGACAATCTTGACCGTCTACGGTGATTTTTCCTCCCAGAGAATTATCTTTGTTGATGCTGAGGACCAACACCAGAGTGGGAGCGGCATATGAGCAAATACCAGCCTGGACCCCACGTGCACAGCTGGAGAAGCCAGTACTTTAGAGCCTCTGTATTAAGATATAGTTTTGAAATACTTTTTGTGATAACAACGTAAGATTTATGCTTTGTGCTTCTTACACGGAATACAAGGGTTGAGGTTTTTGGTTTTGTTTTGTTTTTTTTTTTGCTGGGGGGTGGGAATGTTAAAAACTGGGATGTACCCACTATCTGCCCAAGCCCTGTATTGAACAAAAGCTTCTGTAGGCTCCCTTGAAATCCTCATTGCATTCATTGTGGAAAATTAGATTATTCTCATATCAGTGAGTTTCAGCTGCAGATTTCTATTTAGTTCATTAATTTGCCTTGAAGTTGGATGGAATCAGGAATATATTTCTCACTTTGATTGAGTAGTTAGGGTTGATACTTTCTTGCTTTCATGCTACTCCTTTTAAAAGTCTTTCAGCTGTGTTTTTGAAAATAAAGTGAGTGAATTTATCATATTTAGACATCAGCAAGCACCACATGGCAGAGACAGCTACTCTGGAATCCTAACGGGCTCTCAAGAATTATCCTCTGTGATTATCTCCACGTCTGAAGGACCATATGTCACAGGCTCTGCAAATGGCATCTGGTTATATCACACAAAGAGGTTTCTTCTATCTATTTTGCAAGCAGCTCAACCCAAACTGGTGAACAAATCCCCGAATATATTGAAAGGAGCTGGATTCCTTTGAAGTGTGTTATTGAAACCCTGATGTATTCTGTGAGCTGGATGCCTGTTTTCCCTAAAGACAATCTAACTCTCATATTATTTCATGTTGTGTGAGAAAGGACACGTGACAAATCAAACGAGTAGCTAAGCCAGTACACCAGAAAAATAATTATGAATGACCTTTTCCTCTTCTAGCTACAAATGTTATCCAGAAAGGGTACAACCCTTTCCGCTCCAAGATAGACCAGAGTACCTCTAATCTATGAGGGCAGAAATCTTTTAGTGGGAAATGAATGCCATCTTGGCAAACAACACCATGATTACTCAGACAATTACTATATTGATCTGAAATTTCAAAGGTCTAGTGGATGGCCTGACATTGGGTGATATGCAGGTACTTTTTGAAAGCTCCTGCTTGACTCAGTTCAGGTGACTCTATGGACCTTCCTTAGACGCCCTGTGGCATGTGTGTTCTCTGCCAGGTCTGTGCTCTGATCTACGGCCTTGCCTACATGTATCACCAGGCGAAAACCGTCGTGATATACTCACAAAACTCACGCGATACAAAAATCCCCTCAAACTCTCATGAGGAAATCCCTTATTTCACATCCTCACCGATGAAAGCAGCACATGCAGCGGTTCCTCATTTCGTATTTGTACAGGCTTTCTGCAAGTTTCCAGACATTGCAGCAGAGTTATGCTGGTAAGACCCAAGATTTTGACCCACAAAGAAGCATGCGCACTGTTTCCTAGATGGAAGTAGGAACTCAGTGCAGAATCAATGTGAGGATGCCAACCTCCTACATATGTATTTAAAGGTGGAAAGGATGCAGTGTTGTAAATCTGTCTAAAACAAACGGTGCTTCATGAAAAGATGCCAGAGGGGCACTGGAAAGAAAACTGTCACTGTGTTAAATTTGTGGCATGGCTTCTTTCTTTGGGTGGCCCTCTGAAATTGAGGTTAAGGGCCACACCCATCAGTCCTATCTTACCATGCTTCGTGTTTTTTATTGTCCAGGTAAAATTGGAGATCTGGAGACTTCCAGCAGGAAACATTAGGTTCCCCAATGGCACGAACAGACTCTGCCACGTCCTCTTCGACCTTGGTGGTTTGGCTGCTGCGCTCGAGGTCACCTCTGATATCGGGCCACCATGCAGTCTGGGGTCTCACTGCTGGGAAAGCAGTGGCAAAGCCAGAAGGAGCTGTGGGAAGACTCATCCCCAGGCTTGAGGGCCACAGTTCAGCTTCAGCCCTTGTGCTGGGACCTGCCTAAGCTATGCTGCAGCTGTACTCATCCCTATTAATCTCCCTTGCTGATCCCACCCTTCCCTGACTTGGCCCCAGAGGTGCCCTGTCCCCATGGTCATCCCCAGCCTGGCTCTGCTAGCCACCTCTGGGTGTGGGGGACGGGGATGCTGGGGGAGGTCCCTGTCCCAGACTGCCCCGCCACTGCCACCCCAGCCTCACTCTGCCCTGACAATAGGTATTTAGAGGTAATTGAAGCCAGATGAAATTAGATTGAAACACAGTGAATGAAAACCCGTAGGAACCGGGTAAAGCCAAAGGCTGAACACTGGCTCTTAAGACATGTAGTGTCTGTGTAAGGCAACAGCTACGGGGTTTTTAAATAAACTTAGAGTCCCAGCAGAGAGATTTTGAAATGAGGAAGATTATTGTAGCATTTAAAATGATGTATTCATGGAGATTTATATATTTCCACAGCTCTTACCTACTAGCAATATATAGATATATGTGTATATATGTACATACTCCAGGGTGGAAATGTTTATGTTGCTCATTATTGTGAACACCTCACTGGTCTTTTATCTGTCACTGTATCTAGCAGAGTGCGGTACTTAACAGTAATTGTTATTTTAATTAATATTAATCTGTATGATGCCTCTTACATTTAATGTTAGGCTTCTGTGACTCACTGGTACCATTATGTGATCTACAGTTGCATAAATAGCTTCTGTAATATATGGCCTGTCATGTCTAATACATTTTGATGCATTTTTCTGTGTTTTGCTATTTTGGGGATTATATCTCGTTTTACAGACAAATGGCCTAATTCTCAGTGCTTTGTCATTTATTTGTATTTCATGCCAATTTTTTTTTGCACAGATCTAAATTAAAGAAAGGAAAAAATATACCGCAGAACCTTAGTGTCTCATAATAAAAGGCTGAATCCAGCCCTCATAACTCTCATTTCAATCAGTCACAAAGGGAAAGGTTCAGACCATTCGTTTAAAAATATTTGTCTTTTTCTCCCTCCTGGTAATTTCCTAGTGATTTCTTACTGTCAGGAGGAAATTTCTACTATATATATATTTGCTCCATTATACACAGACTTTTTTTTTGTACAAGAGATTGAAATCTATCAGTGTTTACCAATAACTGGTCAAGCCCAGCATGCATCCTCCCTCTGAGGGAACTTGGGAACTTCTGGCCTTGCACTACGATCACCTTCTAGCACAAGGAGCTTAGAGAGTCCATTCAGAAGTTACCTCAGAGGGGCCAGAAAAGAAGATTAAACAGCTTTCAGGCTTCAGGAAAGTGCCTCGTTTGGTGGGCCCAGGCTCAGACTGCGGGGGATGTATACAATAAATTATGTGGATAATTTTTGAATTGAAATATTCAATAGAGCTACGTGAAATATAAGGAGTATTGTATGCTAATGAGAGTTTTTACTTGAGGGCTTAAACAGTTTTAGTCATACCTGGGAATTATGTTTTTGCTCCTTTTCCCCTACTAGCAATTGGTTATGGATCTTGAGATGAGCTGTGTGTATGTGTGTGGGTGCATTTGCAAGTATATGTAGTATTTATATATGTGTATGTAAGTTTGAGCAAGAATTGTGATGCCATGATGTACAGTAAGAAAGGGTGGCCCTTAGATTCAATTTTCCCCTCAGAATCATGTGGTAGCTCTGTTTGATATGCTTCACATGCAAACTTTGCTCTCTCACACATTCCCCTTCACTACCATGTTGGCAACTTCCAGTTCCCAACCCTGCTATGAGAAAATATCTACTGTGAATGTGCTGGGCTCCTGCCACTGGGCTTCCTCAGTCCTCAATACCCCTCAGCCAACAGCTGATGGGATCTCGTCTGCCCTCTCTCGCCTCTGGGGGCCAAAAAATGGTAATTTGAATCTTGGCTGGGATAAAGGGTAGGATGTGTAGAAGAACGCCAGCCACTGGATATCAGTTTCTGACAGGTATTCATTGTGCTGTCATCACTGGGTGCTAGTTAAGTACTCCTTAAAATAACTGTCTTCCATTTTCCAAGCTGCTTCTTGATAGAATGGATAAAGTAAACATCTGCAATTAAAGTTCGTGTTCGTGTTGCAACATGACAATGAGAGGTGAACACAGAACTAAAGACTCTGCAACCCATGAGTCCTTCTAGAAAGTTTTTTTGGTGAGGAGAATTTAGCCCAAAAAGTATCAGTTGTGAAAACTAGTCAAAATATGGCTGGGAATTCTGATGCATTCAATAGATCGATAATGTATGGGTAACATGGCTGATAAATGCAATACATCAGGTACTTACACACACACAAACACACGTTCTCACCGTTTCTTTCAAGTGCACACATATATAGTTCCTGTTCTGGCATATGTACACAGAAGCTTAATTTTTGCTAACTCTGGAAAATGCATGCACGTTGATGAAGTAAGTCTTGCCAAATTAGACAGAATTGCTTTGGAAAAAATAAAATTTCCAGTTCAAACATAGAATTAAAGGCCTTTCAAATGTTGCATTGCCCCTCTCCCCAAGTCTGCATTCATCCAATAATCGGTCAACAAATCCAACTAGACGAAGGCTTGAAGTAATGCCAGCTGATGAAGATGACCTGCAGGTGTCAAGAGTCCAGATAATAGAGCCTGAGCCATTCAGACAAGCACTTCTGTAAGTACAGCCTTTAAAGATGAGTTCAAGAGCGTGGCTGTCTCGGGACCAAACCGTACAAGCAGCAGAGCTTCTGTTGGCATTTGCAGCAACAACAAGGAGATTATCAATAGCCTGCTCCGTAGGATCATCCCTGGTCACTCTGTCAAGGGTCAAGACATGATACCGCACATTGAGGGATTCAGCACTAAATCCAGAGCATGCGAGCGGCAACCTTCTGTGTCACTCCGTGTATCAGCAGTCTGTTGTCACCGAAAAAATCCTATGAGGTGTTGGGTGGGGCTGAGGCTATTTAAGGTCACTCCTTTCTGTCTTCAGCTCGAATCGCTTCTGCTGAGGGTCTCCCTTTCTGCTTCTTACTTTTTTATTTCAGAGAGGTGTACCCGAGCCAGAGTCAATGCTAAAGTAGGATAGGAAGTGATATATTCCTGGACAATGTGAAATTTGTCCAAGTTCGCAACAGATCGGTATTTTGATTAAGTCCAAAAAGGCAGTCGAATTATATATAAAATATAAGGAGCAGGAGAGTTATGACTCGTTCTGAAGAGTCTGTATTTAGGGAAAGGGGAGACCAAAAAGGGTTTGCTTTTACATTAAGTGATAAATCCAATAACACTGGGAAGGGTGATTTAGTCTTATCTGTGTTCTCTTTCTTTTTAGCTGATTATGCATCATCTCTGGAGAAGACTGATGAAAACTTTCATCTCAGATTCTATAATGTCAATAAAACCACCCAGAAACAATTGTTTCAGAGTAAGCTCCCCATTTTCTAGTACGCTTTCCATTTAAATAAGGATAGAAATATGACTTTTTCAGAAGCACCGTGGGAAGGGCAAGCCAGTGAAACAGCCATTCAGGGCTCCACAATGTGGCATGATTGGGCAATCCATATGCCTAATTAAAAAAAAAATTAGAAAAATTTGTAATCCAAATATTAGTAGCGGATGTTTCCATTTGCACTAAGCAGACCTGTTCTTAATGGCTCAGTAGGAAATGCCTATTCTTTTTTTAACTCACCAACTGCCTGGCATTTAGCATGAATAAATTCAGGCTATGCATCTTGGCCTATGAATATGACATTGCTTTAAGAGGCTTATTTGTGAGTCAAGCCTCTTGTTCAGATAGATACACTCCCAAGCTCCCTGGTAAAATCCTGACTAACATCAAGTTATGGCATCAGTCATTGAAAATCTCTTGCTTGGTTATGATGGGTTGCTCTGTTTTTTTCCAATGCACTTTTAATCTTTAGATTTCTATGCTGTTTTTACCCAAACCTTTCTCTCTAAGAACTTCTCACTAAGTGACTCTGAGTGAAACGGACATCTCTGCAATACATTCCTTTACTTTCCTGCCAAAGTAAATCTAGATTAACTCCACAGAAACTGGTGAAATTGTTATGTCTTTAGGAAGGAACGGAGACTCAAAATCCAGGTAGTGATTGTAGTATATGTTATATTGCTGTATGATCCCCTCTCAGCTAGTGTAGAAATATACGCATCAGTGCGTGATGCTCATGATATGTTTTAAATGTTGCAGCTGAAATGGAATGAATTATAATCGACACACTTGGGCTACTGGTGCTAACTTGCTTGCTCGCTATTTTTATTAACCAGTCTTTCGCTGTTGTTTTTTTTTCTTCCTAAGGAGGAGATTGATGCTTCCTTGGAAAAAAACATTACGAACCTGGCCTAGTCTTTGTGCGTTGAATTATGCATGGAGTCACCGTAATTGCATGTATCAGTCAATGCCTGCAGAAAAATGCAAGGCTAGGCAAGTAATGGCTGTAGGTAAACACACATTTAGTCATACGATGCTTACGGTAACTGAGCGTGCATGTTGTATGCACAGTTGGATGAATGCTGTTATGACAGCTTTCACAGCTGAGTTCAGTGCGGTAGCATAAGAATATTGCTTTTCTTCTGGGATTGGCCAAAAAGGAAAATTGCTCTTCTATTTTGATCTCATACTTAAAGACATATTTTGTCTCAGAGAATCATAGACAACCAGAACCTTGAGAAGCCACCCTTAGTCTGTCCCCTCCCAGACATACTTAGATGCTTCCTGACAAACGTCTACTCAGTTCTTCAAAATCTCCAGCACAAGAGGGTCCACAGCCTCCTGAATTACCATTGCAGTGCCTTAAGAGCCTTACTGTTAGAAAAGCTGTCCCTCTATTACCCAGTCCAAACCTTTCTTGCTGTAATTTTAGCCTATGCAGTGTTTCCCTAGGCACTATGAACACCAAGAACAGGTGAATTCACCCTCTTCTCAACAAAGCAATCGACTAGTTAATGTGGCAGACATGGTGGGAAGCTCCAAAGTCACAGAATAACACTCAGACTCCTAACTTTGGTAGAAAAGTGTAAGTATTGTTAGCTAAGATACCACTCTGTCAGGAGACAGTGGTCCTTTTCAAGTGTCTTTAATCTTTTAAGATTTTAAAATGTCACTCTGGAAATGTAGCAGGTAAAAACACATACAGAGACCTTCTTTCTGTGAAGTGTGTGACTAAACAACTCAAAGCCTTATCAGAGGCTTCCTGGATGCTGGCTTATAGCCACTTTGGAAAACATTTGATATATATTTCATATATTTATATCAAGGGGCATACAGAGAGAAGGAGGGTTCCTTCACTGTAATAGCTTCTAGGGATTTCAATTTAGCAATTCCCTTTGTGGGCACCAAATTTAGAAGCCTGATGTGAGATAGTCCCGGTTACGTTTAGTCTACTAATTGAGATAGGAGATGGAGGGCTGTCAGGCACAAACATCTCTCCATTGAGGGGTGCTACAGGTGTTTAGTGCCTCTGAGTTTTGAATCTAAAGTCTTTTGAAACATGCTCATTAGAAGATACCTAACATGTAAGGAGTGCCTCAGCGGTGCTCCCTTTGTGCCAGGTATGCTGGCAGCGCTCCTTACAGCTGGGCTGTCAGCAGGTTGGAGGCTTCCTTCAGAGCGGCGTGGTGGCAAGAGGGGATGTGTCTGAGTTTGTCTGATCTCAGGGTGGGTTGTGGGAGCCCGCCGGGAGCAGGAAAGGGCAGTGCCAGGGTGGGAAGGTGGGCCCAGGCAATACTGCTGTGGGGTGAGAAAGGAGAGATGTGCTTTCACTGGCTGCACAACAGCAACTTGGCAGCGCAGAATCGAAATCCCTGTTAGTAAATAGCTCTAAGACTGCAATAAGGGATCGCTAAATGCTTATACAGGATGGGCAAAAGTGTACCAAGAACGGGAGGAACAGATGCAAGCCTGTGGGCAAAGAGCCAAGAAGAACAAAATGTTTAAGACATCTGTCCACAAAATCCCACCACTCATGAAATGGGATATATGGTCATTCATGAATCCTGTTCTCAAGGAGAAAGATTTTTTAAAATTTCTTTCTCTTTGAGCCATTACGTTATGTGTTTCATAGCTAGTGTGAATACAAATATCAGATGAAGGACATTTATGGTCATTCTTATTACTGAATACACTACGAGGATGGGGTTGCATCATTTCACACTTGTGGTCTGCACTCATTCCGACAACTTTTGCAAATCCCACCCTCGAGTGATTTGTTGCATGCTGTATGTCAAGTCGCTCACAGAGGTGGGAACAGCAGCCTTGCTCCCAGATGTGTTTCTTTAATCATCGGAGTGTATTTCTTCCCAGAGCAATGAGTTACCACTTCATATATTTGTTGCTACATGGAATATTAATATTGTAATCATGTCTGTCTCCTTAGGGGACTTGTATTTTATGGCAGCAATTCAATACTGTTCACTATTTGGAGTTAAAAGAAACACGAGAATTGAAGATTTTAAAGGCCTCCTTTAAAAAACTGGCAAAAAGTACACCAGAAATCACCTCCTCAGCTCAGAAGAAAACAGAAAGAAAAATATTGTTCGTGATCACCAAAACCATAAACTATTGTTCATGATCACCACCCAGGAAAAAGTGCCTTCCAAAATATACAAAATGTTGTGATTTTCTGATAGGATCCTGAAAAAACCGCACAACCCAAGAGGGTTTTGAGATGTGTAACCAAGGTCGGTGCCACAGGGTGCAGTCAAGCAACACAGCCTGGGCTTGAGGGGCAGAGCCATGTGAGAAAGGGCTGCCAGAAACCTTCCTGGGGCAGGGACGCCTCCACGGGCTCAAGCGGCATTTCAGCTCCAGCCCTCGCCACTGGTGCCTGCCCAAGCTACTCTGCCCATGCCTGCCCACATCCTTCACCGATCCTGACCCCCAGCTTGGCCTTGGAGCTGCTCCATCCCCGTGGCTGCGGTCACAGTCCCCAGCCCAGCTCTGCTGGCTGCCTCTGGGGTGGTGGGATGGGGCCATGGGGAGAGGTCCCTGCCCTGACCTGCCCCACTGCCCCCCTGTCCCCTGCCCGGGCAGCGCTGCACCCTGAGCCTTTCTCCTGATAGCTCCTGATAGGGACTGCTAGCATGAAGAGGCATTCACAACAGCTGTATAAAAAAAGCTTGCAATTCATTTTATTCCCCTTTTTCACTGTAAAAATAATTCTCAGTCAGAGAGCAAGAGAAAACAACATATTTGTAACCATTAGTTTAATCACTGGCATGGCAGCAGTTCTATGGCTCCATGGTATGTTTAAGGCTTGTTTCTGTAAATACTTACACGTCTGCCCATCATACAAGTGATCCAACTGCATGGATGTGAGAATCCCTCTGTGTGTGTATATGCCTATATTTGCAGGAAGTGGACCTTGTTCCATGGAGAACATATTGCCTAAATGATCCCAGGCTAATTCTATGCAGATATTTTAAGCTCATTTTGCTTGACGGCGGATGGAGACAAACAGCTTATAACATTAATTTTCTTATTGGGTCTCATCTGACAAAATCCCCAGTTACTTTAGTCTCACATGAACCATTATTCTTTTGTAGATACGTGCCTAATAAGCTTAAATTCTGAAAATGAATATTTGCACTTACTAATATCAAGGGAGAGTTAAAAATCAAACATGCTGCATAGTCTTCTGGGAAAGTCAGCAGTAAAGCACTGTTTTCAATAATCAATAAGTCAACCAAGCAAATCTCTAGATTGTTGTTACAAGGGGATCTGTCATCACGCAAAGCAAAGATTTGTCTGAGAAACCACTAAGTAAATGCTTCTGCCACTTAGTAGGAGTATTTTTTGTATTGTGAGCTGCAGATTAAAGTGCAGGCATGCACAGATTTTTTTTGCATTCCAATCAGAAACAGTCTGGACCAAAGCACTCGTATGTGGTCCTCACCACCTTGGGTCAGTTTAAGGATGGGAAGAAACCCTTTCTATATTCCCCGTCTCAGACTCTCCCTGTACTGCTCCCCCTCCCTTTTCCTTGTGTCTTCTGCATTTTGTACCTCTCAGCACTACAATACTAGGAAATATTTACTAGATGCTTTTACAGTCTATCAAATAAATAAATGGTCTTATACCTCACTGATCTGTATCCACCTGTGACAATTAATACCCCCCAAAAGGGACTTCACTCCCCAATAAATGTCCAAATGCACAGCAAGAATGTGAGCTATCTACTTGCAACAGTATCATAATTTTCTTACAAAATGTATCAGAAAACACCAGACAATAATAAAGTCTCAATATAATATGAAACTGATCTTCATTGTTATGAACAAAATGCATTCTGTGCTGCTCTGGTTTTTTGCTTTTATGGCTGTGCTTGCCCATTTCCTAATTTGGTTTGAATACGAGCTTAAGGGTTGGGACCTAAAATGCTTGGTAGCCAGGTACTGACCCAAAGGGTCATGTTTGGAGGCTCAAACATGCATTTTAAGGTTCCCTCCAAACCCCCTCCACTGGCGTTTATGTTCCTTTCTACTGCTGCTGAGATTTGCCTCTGTCTCGGAAGGAATATGAATGACTCATTGTTTATCGATAAAAAATCCTTTTCCATTCTGTAAATCATGTCTCTCTTTTTGGACATCCTTCACAGTAAATGTGGCAAGCGCTATGGTGAGAGAAGGGAGATGCAGACAGGCTGCTAATGTAAGGGTGGCCTTCTGAGGGCTGCTTCCACTTCTTGGACACGTCCGCAAAATAATCAGATGAACAGGGTGCAGCACAGTGGCAAACAAAAACTCTAGGGTGTTTTACGCAGCTGGTTAGTGCCTACGAGTAGCTGAAAACAGAGCTCCTTGTATAAGTACATAGGGTCCGTGGATATTGTGGCACGAAAGCAACAGTCAAAGATGTAGGCAGTCTTTCCCCTCCCAGGAGATGCAGGGGATCCAAGTTCAGGCAGCAGCACCCCCATCACTACCAGACCCTGTCGACACGTAGCAGCATAATGTCTCTTGTGACAGTGCCCTGAAATGTTTTTGCTTGATCATTTTCCCACCCATCACCTGGCTTTACCTGATGGCTTTGTAGTGGTGGCATTTATCAGTGCCTACTTGTTCCCCCTTTCCGTTCTGCTTTATCTAATCTTTGTATGGGAGATACAAGTCCTCCTTTCCACAACCTTTGCCTTTCCCTTGTCTTATACCCATTAGCAGCTAACTATCCTCATCAGAAAAGGCTAATTCCTTTATATTGGCAAGGCCAGGGCCTCATGAAATCAAGGGTGAAACTCCTATTGACTTCAGCTGCAGCAAAAGGGGCTCAGTTTAATCAAAGAACTTGAGGAGAAAAGCAAAACAGAAGGCAGAGACATAAGTTCAGTCTATGACAAACTCCGAAATGATCAAAAGCTTACAAAGAGCTCAAACCTTCCTAGATCTTCATGCAACGTCCAGGATGACATGACTACCTTCAGGACTGAAGCCTGTTACAGCTACCACCCACCTCAGTCAATACTGATCATCTAATTATAACACTTCCTTCAAGCCCAGAGAGTGTGGGCACTGGGCTAGTTAGTCACTGGTTGTAGTATGATTTTATTTTCAGTGACGGGTATTCATTGGTTGCTGTACGAATTTCCTTCTAAAGTCATAATTTCTGAAATGTGGCACTTTTCATTAAGATGACAAATGCTGGCATTTGGCGGGATGTGGGTATTGATCGCATCAAGCTCTGCAATGATGGCTGGCAGCAGAAGAACAACGCGTGAGCCGGCCGTGCCTGGCTGGATCAGGTGGCTTCCTCAGGCTTTGTTTGCATCCTGCAGTACAGTCCTGACTTAGTGTGAATAAAATCACTTAAGAGGTAACATGCTGATTTGCTGAAATATCTATCAAGCGAACTGTTTGAAGCAGAGACAGGGCCAGCTGACATAAATAAGAAGGGTACCGCTCTCGATGGCAGAGGTAATTCTCCACCTGTGAGTTTTATTGCCTACTGCTGCATAAGTGGGTCCAAGAGCTGAGCAGTTTCCACTGGATGAAGGAAAGAGTTTGGGGACCTTTTTGCAAGCACGCATTGTGGGGAAATATCACGTTTTACAGTCCTGACTTTTTCTTGCTAGTGTATCTGGACATTAATTTTTAATTCCTCATAGTTCTTTTAAACATCGGGCCCTGATGAGGAATCCAAATAGGCAGTAATCCTCTGATATACTCGTCCCTGCAAAAACTCTATGATAGAGTCCGCTATGTTAGGGAGGAAATGAGAGAGCACCTTCTGTGCTCTAAGATATTTAACATCATGGAAGTCATGAGCAAATAGGCTGCCTTCTGCTCAGGACTGCTAGAATAGTCACGGAAGAGAAAGAGTTGTGGCATCTCATATGAGGCCAGTAGTCAATTTGTTTCCTTGCCTAACTGTTTTTCATCCAACTTTTTCTTGCTGCTTCCTAATAAATGAGTGGGAGGTACATATATATAAAAACATATATATATATATATGAATACATCTGGGATCAAAAGGCAGAAAACAGTGCTAGGAAAAAATCCATTACTGTTCTTAATTAGCAAAATTGTCATTTTTAATAAAAGCTTTCTACGGTGCTGTAGAGGAGATTTCAGAAAACAAGTCCTTTTAGAGGAGATGTATCACCTTCTGGGTTGAATTTCTAAATGGTATTTTTTTACTACTGAAAATAACTTGTCTTTGTCCTCGTCTAATGAGAGTGACCTCCTATACAGAGCTCTTCGAGATCTATTTACGAAGAGTGCCACATAAGAAACTGATATTGATTTTTATGTATTAACTTTCTTTATGTATTTCTGGGAGTTACCTTGCTTTTATTACCTTTAGATTGAATGACTAGGCTCTTAATATATTGCTATAGGTCTTGCTTTACAAACATCTCTTACTTCTGTTGCTCTTCTCTGAATTCTTGCCATTTTACTGCCTTTTTTCTTTCTTTTTCTTTTAAAGTGTGTATCGCTCTGGGACTTAAAAAGGTCTTCTGTAGAATAAGGTAATTATCTTGCCTAGAAGGAGATAAACACAAAGTTTAAGAATGAAAATTAGAGGAAAATAAAATGTGAAGGCCACAAAAACATTCACAACTCTGAAACCGCAGACCTGCCCTTTACCAAACATTTAACTAATTCTTGTTGACTGATGATTTACTTCTCTATAATTTCCACTTGTGTTGTTACTGATTAAAATAGTATCAGGAGAGTTTGTGGATGCAAATGCTAATATTTTAAGCATCATAAACCACATCTAAGAAAGGATGGAGAGAATGATGTGCCTTTGTAAGAGAGCCCCTATGCCTAGCACAGTGCTCTCCCAGCACAGCCAATAATTTTCCCCAGGAGGATTTGTTGGGCTCTTTCTCCCTTCCCTAAGTTTTGATGGCTGAGGTAGGTGGCCATGGAGGTACCCTGGGGAGCCTGGAGCGCTGGCACTGTCCCTAGCAGGAAAGGCACTTGCAACGGGCAATGGAAAGGGAGCAGCTCTGCGCAGTTCTGCTCTCCGGGCAGCTGGAAACACTCCAAAGAGGGGAGAGGACTACTGCAGTGAATCAATTACAGCGGAAACAAAACCCCAACAACCCTCCAAAACACAATCCCAAAGGTCAGTCACTCTATCTCATTCAAGGATGAAAAAAGAGGGGAAAAAGGGGAGGGAAATTTACTTTTGAAAAATTTCAAACCAGCAAGACTTCTTGTCAAACTCAGAAATGGAAAAACTTTCTAAATATTTCATGGATCTGAGTCTCTGTTTAGCTAATTGCTTGTTTAGAAAACAAAGCTGTGAATTCAGCAACTGGGGACACCCAGATGAAAATATGGACATACTGACTTTTGCATTGCATACCACTCAGTGAACAGGTATTGTATAGCCACTTCTACACCTTTCCCCTTATGTCAGGAACAAAAGCCACCGGTAAGGAGGTACAGACCTACTTCTCAGTCGACCTGGACTGGCCTTTCCAGGGCTGTACGTGATGACTGCCTGTGTCCTAGTCTTGACATGGACGTACTCTCCACACACACCTGGGTGCTAACCTTCTGCATTGCATTGCTGATGGAAACTTTTGCACGGGACAGCTGGTTTCAAAACTTCAAATATTGGCTTTTTGCCATTTTAAATGTGTGTGAAATATTAGTTCCAATGTTCTTTTTGTCCCTGCTTAGAAGCTACACCCTGCTGACAATCCCTGTGCAGACTCTGCATGGCACACCGACCAGCCCTGCACTGGGAGCTGTCACAGCTTTGCTTTTCAAGAACCAGTTACCGTTCCTACTTCCAGCAGGGATGGACCCATTTTTAATTTCAGACTGATTTTTGGAGATTTGGCTACGGAGCCGCAGTGAAACTGCTGTGCAAAGACAACAGTTCTCGGTTGAAATAGGTCAGTTCTCCAACACAATCAGCAGCCTGCTTAATTCCCAGACATTGAGCTAATTGGATTGTCCAGATACAAGATACAACAATCTTTTGTATTCTTCGAAATAACTGTGGAATTACCACTTTCCCATAGATTTAGCAGCACTCTCCACTCTCTCTCTCTCCACTAAAAGAATTCAATCCTATTTCAGAAGATAACCTTGAGAGAATGAGGAAGGTATATGCTTTGCCTCTATCTTAATAAAAGTCTGATATGAAGGTTTAATCAAGAGACATAAAATAACCAGGAATGAGCACAGGATTTAAAGCAAAATAGACCTCATGTAAGTGAAGTAAGAATCACAAATGTGATTCAAAAGGTCCCCCTGCAGAGACAGAGAAGAGTTCCTCACTGAAGCTTGAGAAAAGACCTGCCATAGCTGTTTTCCATTTTCCAGCTGTGATGGCAATTCTTATCCGCACTTTTCCCTTCTGTCTTGGCTTACAAGGCTAAGAGATTTTTTTTTCCAATTTGTCTCTTCTTCCGACTTAGTGCATTTTCTTTCTTTTCTTGTGGTGTTGTGGTGCTAAGGTTTTGCTGTTGGGTATTTTTTGTAAGAGTTTTAAACACCTGCCATTCCCACTAGTCCATCTCACAGCCCTTTCGTTGCATTAGAGTAAGTGAAGGAGAAGCAGCTGCGTCTGCTGTGTTACCCTTCTGTGTTCTGCTAGGGACACAAATATTTTCTGTAATTTGTCATACCAAAGCAAAAAGTGGAGGGAAGTAAAGAATGGAGAAACTTCAGTTGCCTGGTCTGACAATATCTGTCTTCTGTGATGACTTTGGAGTGCACTTGTTTCTTTATGCATGCATGTATTAAACCTCTTGCACCCCAGTAAGTCTAACTGCACCAATCTCTAAAAAAAAAAAAAGTTTTAGTAAGTATATTATACTCAAGGGATTTCAGAGCTCAGAAAGTGAAATCCAGCTATCTTGTTTATTCATAGATGCATCCTTCCCTTGAACTTCTCGGGTTTTGGCAGTAGGGCTTACTGCAGGAGTCCTAGGAAACAATTCTGTCTCACTTCCTGCTGCAGGTGCGACGTTGAAAACACCCTGCTTTTCACGGAGGTGGTCTTGAAGGTATACATATATAATTGTATGCTTAGTCAAACATTAGTTCTTTCCAGAGCTTTAGACTCAGGCTTATAAAATCTCATATTGTTAGGATACGTTTATACTTTAATTTGAGTCTAACAGCACTATTGTCACATCTTTGTCCATACAGCACTGAAGATAATGAGAAGCTATTATTGGGATTCCTACATGCTGCTACAATAATGCTAATCTATTGTTGGGATTCCTAGATGTTGCTACAAAAGAAATGCCTGCTAAAAAAAAATGTTTTAAATTTATCTTTGGCTGACAGACTAGTTTGAAAATGCAGTTGGCCACTGAAGGAGATCTTTTTCCCAAGCTAGATTTATCTGTTTTAAGGGAGAAGTTTTAAAAGCCAGCGAAATATTCCCAGGATAATTCACACACAGCTGACTGAATAATCCATCATGAATAATGTATTTAGATTTTGCCTCTCTCTTCATAAGGAGATTAGGATATTTTCAGATATATTCATTATTCAAACTAATACTGGGTTTTCTCATGCCCCTCCCATGGGCTCGATTCTGTCACCTTTACTCAAGTTGAGTAACATTTTCTGTGGGAAATCGTGCTGGTTTCAGTGGCAGTTCCTGCATGGCATGGTATGGGAGAGAGCATCTGGACGCAAGTGAATAGGTTACAAGCACTTGTGAATATTTGACGGTTGTACTTTGAAGCTCCTCCTGTATAAGATTGCTATGCAAATCCTGGGAGTTACTTGTGTTAGCTCTTGTAATTAGCCATCGCAACCCCAATTTATTAAACATACAATTCAAATCTTGATGGCAGCTGAGAGGCAAGCTAACATCTTGCTTTCCATGAGCAGCGGAGCTTAGCTTTGAACACCTTGCTGTTTACAGAAATCGAACGCAAAAGATCAAGAGTGAAAGCAAAAAGAAATGTGCTTGAGTGTACAGTCATTCAGAATTTCTCATGTTACTGGTGTTGCTTCTGGAGACTGCCCACAGGCATTTTTTTCAGCACCGCAAAAATGCATTAATTACCTCTATGCCTTCCTGTTCCCTGTGACTGCAGCGCTCTCTGGCAAATATTTGTAATATAGACCTGGCCTTTGACTGGGCAGGTGAAGCTTCCTTCTTAACTTCCAGCAGCAGTGCCCAAAGGTAGGGCTACAAGCGTAGATGGGGGTACGCCTCCTCTGCAGTGCACCCTCCCAGATGCTCTGCGGCCACCAGTGCCACCCTGCTTTGCGGAAGAAACGTCAGTCTGGTGGCTCTGTAGGCTGGTGTTTCCCACTCCCTGGCTAGCTGTGCTCCTGGGTCACCTCCTGTTCCTCACATCCAACTAAGGCTTGAAAACCCCTCTCAGCAACCATGTTTTGGTTGACAGTTTGGTGTTTAGTGACTAACTGTGGTGGCCTGAACTGAATATTTTTTCTTTCCAAAAGAAAAGGATGACTTTTTCCTAAAAATCATTCCTTTTCTTACAACGATTGGGACAGAAAATCTCTCTTTCAACACTCCGCCAAGATTTCTTATTCTTCCTGTGTCAAAAACAAGAGCTACCTCAGAGGGGAAAATTTTGAACTAAATAGATTCCGTGTTTTTACATAAAAATGTAAGATGTTTTATTAAAGAAGATTATCCAGTATTTTATACACCTACATTTTCTCCATGTGGGGAAAATAAGCTACCTGCAACGTTCTGCCAGTGTGAAGTATAAAGCCTTCGGAGCAATGCATCGTCCTCCAACATGGGGGTTGCGGTCTTCTGTATGATGGAGAAAGGGCACCTTATCAATGCACCTATTTGCAACAGATACGCTTGCAGTGTCTGCAACTAGAAAGTGGTTGCCTGGTTCTATTAAAGTTCAAGCAAGCCTGGAGTTGGCAGGTTTAGAGTACTTTGAACCCAGTCCAGCACTTAATTTGATGGACAGGGTTGGAATAAGGCAGTTTAGCCTGTGACAGTAAAACAAATACAAGTAGTCTCCTGGCTCTCTGATGGTGTTTACAAGCGCATTAAAATGATTTCCTGCTAATGATACACAGTTGTAGGGACTGCAGCACTATATTATCAGGGTAATGCTGCTGCCACTGTGGTGTGGATCTAGAGAGATCCAAAGTAAAATGCCAGCAGAGGAACTGGACGATGTACAATACCAGGAATGACAATCCAGTGAAACAGAGTCAAAGTGTTGCTGCTGTATTTCTAAACAGAGAGAAGATAAACGCAGGAATTGTGCCTTCACATTGGCTTTGCCTGATGCTTTAGTGATGTTATTATTTACCTGGTATAGGTAGACCTGGCTTTAAATGCAAGTCCTCCTTGAATGGTCTAAGAACCCTACTCCAAATAACCTTCCTCACTTCTTGCATTAATCCATGTTGCGTTTTCTGTATAGAAGAGCTTTTATAACACACATTTAGGGTCAGGAGGACATCACAGAGTACTTGAAGATTTACTAATTTAGGCTTGATACTATAATTTATTTTTAAAGAAAATCTGAAGCTTGCTTTTCTGTAACCACTACCTTTTTCCTTAAATGAAAGGCAATAAAATAATGTTCACAAAGTACTTTTACATACATACATTTTGCATAAATGCTGCCTTGGAAAGTAGAGAATTTTATATTTTCCCTCTGGGCGTTTTCTCTGCTATAATGCAGCTTCTTGTGTGACAGTAGTGCCCTTTCTCCTTTCAGACACCAGCCCTCATCTGGTTCAGTGGGAACCCAGAAGCCCCCGATTTCTTTTTGTTCGGGACAGAAGTTGTGTCAACTTTGCACATGCAGTGAATGACAAATAGGTAAACTGCTGACTTGCCTAGCATCTCTCTTTTCAGCCTATTTATGCCGTAGCTGTATGTTAAAGAGCACAATAAACCACTTATGATTTGACCCATTCTGTGCAAATGAAGCGAAGTCTGCAGATTACACAAACCATAACTCCTGATGTCAGTAAGTGGCAGATCGCTCCCTTAGTATTTTTAATGAAAGATGAACAATAAAGACTCTTTTATCTCATTAATAATCTACATATTATTCATATTAATAGAACTGGTCCCTGCAAACTCATAAATATCAGTAGATGCTGTGATACTGGCCTTGCTGTGAGTGCTTTATGGGTTATAAATTACTTTAAATTATCATTAGACACAGGTTTCAGTGGAGCTGCATTGAAAAGCCCGCCCTCCCTCCTAGTTTTTAAAGGGATCACAAAGCTATACTGATGCTGAAAACTGGTTGTCAGCTGCAAAATTGGAATTGATGTGTGATTTGGAAGTTCAGATTTCATGGCTTTTTCCCCTTGTACCTTCTGCAGGAATTCTCTGGTTTTCTTGTTTCATATTTTTAGTGTGGTTTTAGGGGTTTCCTTATCCCTGAAGACTGAATTTTTGAGAACCTTTGCAAACATGGTTGCTATGGAAGCTGTGGAGAGGAGGTGTGGAGTAGGGGAGACATTTCAATTGCAATTGCTAGAGCTTGTTTGTGTACCTCATCCGTTCACTTCCCCAAACAGCTGATTTGATCACTGGTGCCCCTGTGACAAACCAGCAAGGCAAGCATTAAACTATCACGTCGTCAAAAACTGTTATAAAGTTAAAGCATTCATAGGGCTTAGAAGAAGATAAGAGTCAGATTGGCCAGGAATAGGAGATTTCAGAATTTAGGAATTCCCTTTGCTTTCAACTTCACTGCTTTTGGGTTTGTAATGAGTCATCTGAATGTAACTTTGCTTAGGTTCATGCCAAGGGGGAAAATATGCTGACAGGGACGATTAGCTAGTGGAGTTGCAGGAAATTTGGCAACCAAGCAAATAGGAAAACAAGGAAGGTTTTAACAGATTAATTTCTCTTTGTGCTTATCTAAAGCTGATTTACAGCGGTATCACCCATCAAGAGACTATTTCCCCCACTGCTCTCCTGTTGGGCAGACTGCCACGTGCCAGCACTTGGTGGCTTCACCGGCCTTTTCATGCTGTTCTTATCATTGTCCCCTGTGCACGAGAGGAGGCAGCCAACGACGACACCTGCTTTTTGGGGCCAGCAGCAGAAATGAGAATTAACTCCGCAACAACTTGGGTTTTGTAGTTTCGAAAGCCCAACTTTGGATACATTAATTAAATTTCTACTTGGAGAGAAAAAAAAAAAAGTCTGTTATTACCTAGGAGTGTAATTTTGAGTTCTGTGCTTTCTCATTGCTTGTAATTGTTAGGGTTAAGAATGGTTCCCGGATTCCAGCTCCTCTGGCTGGCTCAGTTTGTTCCCAAGGTTTACACTGCACTAGGTCGCTGCAGCTTGTATTCCCCTTGCTTTGTTCCCTCCCCGTACATTAACTGATCACCGGGATTAATGCATTCCTGAAAGGTAAGAAGCAGAAGCCTATCTCCTTGACAGCAGGGGACAAACTCATAATAAATACATAAAAATAAACATAAATAGTTAGAGCCAGCAGCAGATTGTGATGGCAGTAAAGAAAGGTTTGCTTGATGCTTTACGGAAATGAAAGCTCTATCTTCTGCCTTTCCTGCCATCACTATGAGAGCCCTGTTAATCTGCTCTCTGAACATGATTATAATTTCTATAAACATAAAATATGCTGCTTTAACTCTGAGTCCCCTCCCCCAGCTTAGTGTCATTGAAGTAATTGCAATTAAAAGAAGAGGCTGTCCAGGAAGCCACTGCAAGTGCAGATTCAGATAACAATAGAGCATAAGTTCAGCAGCTGGTACGACACAGGGAGGATACTGTTCCCAGCAGCCTTTCTCCAGATCAGTTGCTCTTCCCCTGGCACCTGGCTGGTGATAGAAGCTACATCATACATGGCCATCCAGGGTGGAAAATGGTATCAAATAGGTCTTACAGGCCCTTGTATCCTATGGAAGTTGACAGAGGTGACTGATCTGAAGCTGGCAGAGGCTCAATGCAGCAGTGTAACACTGAATTATTGCAATATGGATGAAGTGCTATATACAGATATAAAATGACTGACTGACTGTAATTGTTCAGCTAGGAATAAAATAACTAGAATGTTGTGTGCTGAGTTTCATCTCACTGTTTCAAATTATACATCCATATAGCACAGCAGCAAATCCAACCTAATGGTAATATTGTCCAATGGGCTATCCATCCCTGGGAACTTGCCGACCCTGATCATGGTAATGTCGAGCTATCTTCTGTGCTAGATAAAATTATTTCCTGATCCCAGAAAAGCTCCTGAGGGACTACCGGGAGCTTCTGACTTCTGTGAAGCAGAACATTTAGAAACTGTGAATGAAAGTTTTACGCTTGTAGGCATTGCAGCTAGCTTTGCTCTTACTTTGTAAGTGTCAGACCCAGTGCTCAGCTTCCCCATGAGCCCTTCATGCCTCACTGACAGCAGGGAATGAGAGTGGTGCTGGTCTAACTGGCTATCTCCCAGTTTCTGCTCCATGGCAAAATGGAATCCTGCTCGCTTGGATCCGTGGGAGCTGCTCTCTGTCCCCATGAAAGCAAGTTAGTGTGAGGAATATGATGGAGATGAAGGGGCTTCACTGGAATAATTTAACTGTCCCTGCCTGCTAGGCCAGCTTCTTAACATGGTAAGAAACTGGATAGCCTCTAGGATCTGTCCACTTCTGGCATAAAGGCAGCTCAGAGCCTGAAGGAGGCAAACTGAGTAATAAAACCACATTTTCTTGACTTTCCCTACCCCTTCACCTACCCTGGGAACAGCTAACAAATGGCAGCAGTTTTAATTACAGGTTTAGCTTTTTAGCTGTTTACAAATTGCCTTACGGATTGTTTCAAACTAGGTGCTCTGTTATTTTACACCTGTGGTCTCTTACGGTAGAGGTTGCACTGCGTAACTGAACAATCTTTCCCTTCTGCCATCTTATGGTTTGCTCTGTGAACTGTTCTTTGTAGACAGACCATTCATTTGAGAGAAAAGGCTGCAGGAGCTGACTTTTCTCTGATGGTCCAGTTCCACTGTTGAGTGGCCAAATAATTTATACTAAAGCCTTTGTTTATGTAAAGAATAGATATTCAGACTACTTTTACCATAGTTCAGGCCTGACCTTCATCTTATATACCCTGTTTCTTGAAAGACCTGCTTTCATGGTAAGCAATACAAAATATGATGGGCCTGTGACTGTCTTCAGAGGATGGAGGTTATGACAATGTCATAGGTGTAAAAGGGGAAATATAATCTTGTCGTAATTTCTCCTTCTCCTGTTATTTCAGGTTGCCAAATTGTTGGTCCTATTTTTGTTGGTGTGTCATCCCTCCCCTCCGCCCCTTCCCAAAATTGGTGGGATTGCAAGAAAGAAGCTTTAAGGCAGAGACAGAAGCAGAAATTCGCCTGTGTCTCTTCTAAAGCCAGTGCAAGAGCAAACCTCCTGAGGTGGACTGTAATAACTTTCTGTGGAGAGGAAGGAAGACTTGGTAACTACCTGGTCCTTTCTTTGCTCCAGGAATAGTGTAACTACATGCTGTCCCTTCCCTTGGGCAGATGGCGATTTGGATGATAATCTTGCAGTGAGTCCCTCCTGCTTAGCTTGTTCACACTGTAACTGGGAAGTATTTTCCATGAGCTTGTGCTGCGCTGATTTCTAAAGCTATGGAAAGAAGGGCTGTATTGAGGTGAGCCGTTCAAATTCCATCTAAAACTTAAAAATAGCACTGTGAAGATAAACCTGGAATAGTTCTCTCTGTCTACTGTGTACTTTGCTTAGCATTTCCTTTCACCCTGCAGCCCGGCCCATCTCTCCCATGTGGTGTTACCGTCGCCATAGCATATGTTATTTACTGGACCAGTGCCATTGGTTTCCAGTGAAGTAGCACATAGTTTTTTGCATGTAGCCCTTCTGATAAAATTCTGCATGGTTTCTTTGCTGCGACTCAGTAAATTGAATCCTTCTTGTAGGAGTAAGATGAAAGAGTGCATGAGATAAACGACTAAAATATCTAAATCTTGTGATGTTCTGCAGGAACCTTGATTAAAAATACTTCAGACTCGGTGTTTTTGTTGTATGTGAGCCAAAATGGCAGGTACAAGTCTTTATCACTGGGTAGATTTTATAAGGTCACCTGTCATCTGAACAGCAGCCACAATAAATTAGCATCTTAAAAAACTACCATTAATTCTTTTCATACCTCTTTTAATCTTCATTTTACTCCTGGTCTTATATTGTGGGTTCATGCAAGGTGACCACGTGGAACCTTAAAAATGCACCATGTCTCTGGCATTTCATGGACACCTCAATTTGCACAAACTTTGCAAGAGTCATGGTCAAAAAGTTTTAAAAAAATCCCCCAAGTTCCTTATGTCCTTTGTATTCTTCAGAATTAAGCTGTGTCAGGTATTTCTGCAAATGGACAGCACTCATTGCAATTTTAGTGAAATAAGAAAAAACTTCGAGCTCTTTTTTTCTACCCTGTTGCATTTTTTTTAACCCTGTGAAGCAACAACAACTGGTACTAAATTGCAAGAGAATGTTTTGGAAAGATAATCATGGCAACAATATAAAATGCTCCCCTTTTTGGCACAGGAACCTGAATTCTCCAAGAAGATGGGTTGTTACTGTCCCCAAACCCAGTGAAAGACACTTCACTTTCTCAGGGGTACATATTGCACTGTAGATTCAGCTCTTACATCGTATGTGAGAGAGGTGAAATAATTATTCAAAAAAGCGATGGAAAAAGAATTACCGATACTTTACCAGTGCACATGCAACACACAGCACACATTTTTCTCATTCATAAGAGACCCTTTAGTCCCACTGAAATGAGGGAAAAATATAAGAACTTGTCTTGTGGGTCAGTGTGCTGGAGACCTGAAGATCTAATAGACTCTGAAAAATACTACCTGTGACGTATCCTGACACAGAAACCCTGGAGAAAGCACACAGCACATGTATCGAGTTTCCTATTCTTCAGCTGATGGCTTTGATGTTTTATGACAGTTTTTAATGTTAAGGAGGCAAAACAACCTCAGAATGTGCAAAACCATAGCAACTGCTGCAAGAGGATATATCTGGAGACAAACTGTCCTCATCTTTTCTAATTTTAGTGCATTTCTTCCCCTCTAAGCAAATGATGGTTGTCCCTCTACAAGTGGGTTTTGTGTTGGGATAGGATTGGGCTGCAGCTTCAGAAGAGACTTGAGCCCAGGGATATGCAGGAGTGAGCACACATGCTGAAAACTGAAGTGATTTTGCTGGGATAAGGGAATGCCACACAGTGCCTGTTGATCATTTATTGGATTAAAAGGTCTGTGGGGCAGAAACTGCTTGCTGTTGCCCAGACTCTGATGGGTTCTCCCCAGTACTGTTGGCAGAAGGGCACGTGATATTCATGTCTCCTTCTGGGCATCTGGGCCGGTGGCCTACGTGGGGGCTACGTCAGTTTGTCTCTCTTGAACAAAAGCTGGAGCCAGATCTAAGGTGGCTTTTTGATGAAATTTCCCTTGGAAACTGGGGTGTTTCCGTAGAAACTTTAGGTTTAGCAGAGCTGGCCTTTCTGCTTTAGTAGTAAGTGGTGCGAGTGATGATTTGTAAGTCATTATTTTCAGCAGGTCTTGATATATTAGATTCAATAAATTCACACACATTTCTTGCTTACTAACACTTTCAAAATATATATACCTCATTTTTGCTTTTTGAAGCAGGAAACATCAACTTCAAACTTTTCCTTAGGTAGAAAAAGTTAATTTGCAGTCTTTAAAAAAAAAAAATCCCTGTAACAAATATATGATCAGAAATTGTCAAATTAATTTTTCCTTTATTGTAAGACACGATTTTAGTTTACAGCCTGAGTACTACAGGGTTTGCGAAATAAAGCAGTCCCACAAGGATCCAGACTGATGGAAACAAGCTGCAAACGAGAATACTTCAGTCAAAACCAGCCATGACAGGCACAAGAGGACCAGGGCTAAGGTGGGCGGGTGCTGGCAAGCCCAGCGAGCCACATGGTTACTTTAACACAGAGCCTCTGTCAAATTCCTGGAATTGATTAGTTGTTAACTCCAACGAAAATAGTTGTGTGGCTGAAGGGAATGGAGGCAATATTTGAGTGGCATTGTAATTTCTCCTGTGATTTCTCCCAGACACGGGCATGCCCTTATGCAATGGATAGGAGAATTGCTGCTGAATTAGTCAATACAATGCCACTGGTCTCCGCTGTTTGAAAGCCTTTATTAGCAAACAAAGAAAATCCGTACAGAAAGTGAGACCGTGTTATCCATTAATCCAGGTAAAATCTGCTCATGACTTTTCCACCTGCTTCGCAGAATGCTGGGCAGCAAAGCCAGATACCATGGGTCCTTTCAGTTCCCTGTCCAGTGTGGGCCGCAGGGGCTGTACATTCCTACTCAAATCATAGAATCCTAGAATGGTTTGGGTTAGAAGGGACCTTAAAGACCATCTAGTTCCAACCCCCCTGCCATGGGCAGGGACACCTCCCACTAGACCAGGCTGCTCAAAGCCCCATCCAGCCTGGCCTTGAACACTTCCAGGGATGGGGCATCCACAACTTCCCTGGGCAACCTGTGCCAGTGTCTCACCGCCCTCATAGTGAAAAATTCCTTCCTGATATCTAACCTAAATCTACTCTCTTCCAGTTTGAAGCCATTACCCCTCGTCCTATCACGACATGCCGAAACAGTCCCCAGCTTAATAAACGAGTGGGGTTTATTGTGCCCCCAAACTGGGAGAAATCTGACTAAAGACGCCCCCAAACGCCGCGTAGAAAAAGCTCTGCTTGTTAAATTTCCATTCACACCCCCTCCTCCCCCCCGTCCCCGTCCCCGCCAGCTACAAGCGCCGCCACCCCCGCCGACCCCTCACCCCCCTCCTCTCTGCCGCCTCCCCACCGCCGCTCCAGCCCCCGGGGGTCCCGCCGCGGGAGCGGAAGGCGGGGGAGCTGGGGAGCGGGGCTGCCGCCCGCCGGGGAAGGCCGCGGCTGAGGAGACACCTGGGTTTCCCTGGCAACAGGTAGGCGCCCGCCGCGGCGTCCGGGGGAGCCGGGGTTTCCCCCGCTACTCGCCCTGCCGCGCCGTTTGAGGGCCCCGGGGGGCGCCTCGCCAGCCGGGGGCGACCGAAGCAGGGTCAGGCCGGGGGCCGGCCTCCGCCGCGGGGCAGCCCCCGGGCCAGGTCCTCCGCCCCCTCGCAGGAGGAGCTGGGGGGGCCAGGCGAGGAGCGGCCCCCACCCGCAGCGGGAAGGTAAGGGGGCCCTGCCGGTGGCGGGGCCGGGGGGGATGAGTGGGACATGGGAGAGCGCTCGGGGTCAGGTACGGGGGGGTCCCCCCGGCTGAGGGGCGCTTCACCTGCCCGAGGACCCGCGGTTAGGGTGGAGCCCCTCAGCTCAGAGAAGGGCTGCGTTTCCCCGGGGCCGGGGCCTGTGGGCTTCCCCTTTCGATGCCCCCCACTTTGCCCAGCTGGTGGCTTCTCCCCTCCCGGCCTCCACCGCCCTGCTTGGCTTTGACGCCGACCTCTCTGGGCACCTGGGTGGCTTCTTCTGGCAGGTACAGCCTGTGGTCGCTGCTTTCCCCCACTGCCCAGCCTGCGCCCCCCGTGTGCCCCCTGAGCCCCCTTTGCTTCAGCCTGGGCCCGGGCCCAGCAAGGCGGCGTCTCCCCTCTCGCCCGCTTCAGCGGGCAAAGGCTTGCCTGCTTCCTGCTTAATTCCCTTCCTGATCCTCAGTGAAGGCTGGCAGGTCACCGGCCTCACTGGTGCCTTTTCCCCTCATTGTCAACACGGGAGCACTCAGCCCACCGGGGTGCCCGGCCTGCGTGTGGCATCTCAGGGCCTGCCAGGCTTTCTCTCTGGTGTCCTGGGCACGTGCGTATGGATGCTGGCTGGTTAATCTCGGCGGCTTCTGACAGGCACAGAAGCATCAGGTTGGGCACAGGTTTGCTGCCATGAGGCTGTGTGGCTCCTAGATGGGAGCTGGCTCCTGCGTGGGCGGTGAGCTCATGTCTGTCAGAGTGTGCCCCCGTAGACAGACGTGCCCACGGTCCAAAGCTCTGTTCCCTCGGCGGGTTGCGGGTCCCCTACCAGAGGGGATGCCTCGGTCGCACCCCGGGATGCACGTGAGGAAATGGCCTCTCAGCGCCAGGCGTCACCTCCGATATTCACTGCTGGGTGAGGTCAGGCGGAGATGGGCAGTACTGTAAGGCTTGCCATGTTGTGCCCAAGAAACTGCTTTCCTACCACTTTATTTTCTTCTTTCCCTGAATCTCACGCCTAAAACACAAGGAAGGGCAAAAGATAACAATGTCGTGATACATATTGTTAAAAAAACCCAACCTTTACAAAAAACTAAAACCATAAAAAAGATCTTTAAGAGAAGTTCTTTAAAAAAATTATCCCCACTTAAAATTTGCCTATTTGTTTTGTAACAGTAGTGCTTCAGTAGTGCTTGCTACTGAAGTTGAATGTCAAATAGTCTTCCCATAGAACTTATCAAGGAAATGGAGCTGATTGGTGACCTCAGGCACTAATACAACAATAGCAAATAGGCCACGGCATCACAGACAAAGATACAAATTGACCTTGAATGTCAATTAACAGAAGGCTTTATCTGCACTTTTTTATTGCACGCAAGATCTCTGGACTCCGCTGTGTCCCTGTGTTTCCTTTGTGTTGTGTTTGCAGAAAAAGAAAAGAGGCACAAAGCTTCCTTTATATTATTAAAACCAGAAGTTGTTTGTAATTCTGTGGCTGCTCTGATATTTCCCGATAATGTAAAAACTCAATTCAAAAAGGAAATAATGTGTTGCTTTTCATTGTTCCCCCAAATAACTTAGAGGGAGATAACTTGATAAAAACATTTCTATCACACCCTCTGGTTAGTTAAGTGTAGTTGTTATGTTTCCAAAAATAGATAGTCTCCCAGTGTGCCTGAAATCTGCAACATGGAGGTCAATTCTGTGTCATGCATAGTCTTTTTTGCCACACACATTCTGCCTTGAAATTGTCAGGATCTTCTCCTCTGTATCTTTAATTCCCTCATAATTTTGCATGGTGCTACAAAGTAGATACATGTTTGTAATCAGAGAGAGACAAGCTTGTAATCAGAAAGTAGCCAGCAACAGTTGTTTGATGCCAGAAAAATAAAAAACGTTCAGAGGTTTGAAATAGGGGAAATTATCACTTTTTATGGCTTCTGGCAAAATTCCACGACTAACTTCCTTAAGAAATGTATGTACTAAATAATGAATAATGAACCAATGTCTCTTTAAACTCTCCACAGAATTGCTTCTTTGTCTTAGTTTTCAGTGACTTATAATGTTTTGGCTTTCCCAGCATTATTGATATTAAATCAGCTTGCTGACTGTGGGGATGACTTTGGAGCATGCTGGGGCGGGAGCTGGGAGATCGGGGCCATTCCAGAAGGAGCGGAATGCTTTTCCTTGTACTTAGCCTCAGGCATAGACATGGCTTACTCCTTCCTTCAGTCAAAAAAAGGAACTTCAGAGGCTTAAACATACACTCGGACGGCTGCTAATGAGACTGTTCAGTTTCTTCATACATTTCAAAATCTACATGCCATATTTCAGTCTCAGGCCTTCTGGGCATTTGTGTCTAATTAGGCTGGAGGGCCTCCAGTTCGAGATTACCTATGCTGCTTGGTGCCCAAAGTCTTTATATGACTTTGGCAATAAAGCAGATTACCATGGGTTTATGTGCAAGCAAATTAGGGACAGATGCAAGCATTCTTGTAAGCCCTATTCCTGCTTTCTTAGCAGGGATTGAATTCCACCATCATCTGGTTCTTTCTACATGAAATGATGAGCATGCCAATTATAGCATATTTGTAAGTAGGGGTACTCTCTAAGATGTGAGGCTTTGAAATACTTCACCTTCTCTTGCCTTTTTTTTTTTTTTTTTCCAAGGGAGAAACAATACTGCTTCAAGAAAAGCTTCCAGTTCCAGATACAAATAATGAAAAAGAGGAAAGGACTCTTAGCTGAGCTATACATAGCACAGCAACAAATGTTTTGGGTTTGTTTGTTTTCATAACAGCTTAGAGTAGAATGAGGAAAACATAATACATAGCATGTGAATTGGTATTTAGCACTATGAAGTAATATTCCACTGGTTAGGACTGCTATTTACTAGTACTTTAAAAAATGAAGTCCCTGGGCATTATAAGAGGAATATGGAAAGACTGCTGTGGCTATCTCCTCAGTCATCACCGAATAAATAAACCAGATCTTAGTTCTCCAGATTGTTGTCCACTTTATAAGTGCTAGATGGACTCTTAGGATGTTATCCCTGGTTCTGTAAAGCCAAACCTTGAAATGAAATCCCAATTCCAATGAACTAAATGACAAAATTTACTGAACAACTGTTTCATCTTGGATGTCAGGAGAACTGGATACATATTCAACGGGAGATGGTACCTTAAATGAACATTAAAAATATTTAGAAATATGTGTTAAAATGTGTTTTGTGAAATGTTAGGTGTCAGGGATGAAACCCAAATATTAAAGTACTCTTCTAAACTAATTAAGCAATTTTTCAGGATGATAGCAAATATCTACAAATCTTCCAGTACTTGGCATCCTGCAGTCTTACATAACTGAATGTAGATTTTAAGTGCCTAACTTCAGACACTGGTAGGTGAATACTTATATTAATAAATATAAAGATAACACACTCCAGAAAACATCAGATTCTTCACAGTTATAATTCTGGAATATTAGACTTACAACTCAGAAATACTGTGTTTGAAAACAAAGTTCTTCATGACCTCATTAGGAAGACCTAAGAATAACTGTCTCCTGACAGCCAAACTCATGTTCGAATATAAATCTTAGGAATCCTTACCTCAGTCCCCCTGTAACAGCTCTACAGAAATGTTCTGATGCCGAGATGGTGAGGAACAGCGGTGCACCACGAAAAGTGAATGTCTTCTGCCTGTCAGGTTCCCAGATTTTTGCTTGTGATTGTGCAGTCAATAGAGTCAGTTTTATTTCTTTGAAGAAAAAAGATTACAGGTGAAACCCTGATACCTAATTTTTAGATTTAAATCATATGACATAAATTAAGCAGTTCCACATTTTAGAATGCTCTAAAAAAACACCCCCAAGTCCTTCTCCCCAGGGCTGTTCTCAATCCATTCTCTGCCCACCCTATATTTGTGCTTGGCATTGCCCCGACCCAGGTGTAGGACCTTGCACTTAGCCCTGTTGAACTTCATGAGGTTGGCATGGGCCCACCTTTAAAGCCTGTCCAGGTCCCTCTGGATGACATCCCTCCCCTCCAATGTGTTGACTGTGCCACACAGCTTGCTGTCATCAGCAAACTTGCTGAGGGTGCACTCAGTCCCACTGTCCGTGTCTCCAATAAAGATGTTGAACAGCACGGATCCCAATACTGACCCCTGAGGAATGCCACTTGTTTCCACTTGGACACTGAGCCGTTTACCGCAACTCTGAGTGCGACCATCCAGCCAGTTCCTTATCCACCAAGTGGTCCATCCATCAAATCCATGTCTCTCCAGTTTAGAGACCTGGATGTCGTGGGGGACAAATAGTGACAAACATTTACATCCAAGAGAAATCCTGTGCAGCCACCCTTTTATATGCAACTTTTATATTAAAGGAATTTCCTTCATTTATGAAGTGCTGAGACAGCTGGGATAGGTAACCACATCTGAAATGTCTTCGCTTGCATCTCTGGAATATGGATGTGTAAGCAGTGAGGGGGTATTGCTTGGTGGCAAGCACAGCCAGGGAGGCCTGGTCCTGAATGCTCAGAAGGGGGCAAATCTGTCCTGCTGAAGGTCCTGTGCCTTGTCCCCTACCTCCCCAAACCATGGTGAGGGGCAGCCGTGCAATGCTGGTCCTGAACTTTGTGGCGTGAGCCTCTATCTATGTAGGAATACAATAGCGCACTTTGATGTATCGTATGGTCATTCATTTTCATAGAAAGCAAAGCGACTGCTCAATAGTAGAATGTGCCTTCAGAAGAAGCTGAGCTACTTTTCATGGGAAAGCTAACACTTTAAAACCCCCTTCTCCTCCTGTAACATTCCAGGGATCAACGTATATCTGCATAGATATAATTCCTTTAATTGGAAGCTGGCCAAGGGAATGGTTGGCAAGCCTGTTTTTTGGAAGTCTGGACATTATCTTGCTGCTTTGGGGCCTCTGCAGTATTAATAAACCACGAATAAACTTCCTGGCTTTTCTTTAACGACATTATGGTTAAAGAACAATCAGTTTAAGCCTTCAGAGAATAGCTATTGCAAAGAACAGAAAAGACAGTCCACTGACATGTTAACCTTGAAAAGGGAACTCTTTGATGTTCAGCCCTGAAGGAGGAAATGCAGGTGTTCTTATGTCAGGGAGCAAACTTAGATCTCAGAAACTACAAACTTGAGTCCACCCGGTCTTTGCCAAAATAGTTTTATAGTGAAGGGCTTCAGAAATATGTTTAGGTAAATCAAATACGTATTTCCCAGAATTTCAAATGTAAAGGAGAGGATAAGTGCCTTAGTAAGTTAGGAAGGCAGTAGCCTCATTTATCAAAAAAAGATAACAGGAACCCAGATGACAGAATTATCAATATTTTGCAGAGAAAAAAGCATGTGGTAGGATGAAGCAGTGTACTGCAGTGGGTTATTGTCTTTGTCTTTTGGTCTCAGAACACTAACCTGAACTCTGAAAAAGCATCTGGGGAAGAAATATTCTTAGAGACCCGGTCTGGACCTTTGTGATGTTACAAATGAAATGCAAAAAGTGCGTTTTGGTTTTTTTTGTCTGTTTGTCTGGTTTGTATATAATTGAAGTAGGGCTCTGTGGCTTGGATAGTTCTACTTTTTTTCAGCACTTTCTGAAGTCATTATAGCTGCAGCTTGGCTGTCATGTTCTTCCTTTAATTGGAAGCTGGCCAAGGGAATGGTTGGCAAGCCTGTTTTTTGGAAGTCTGGACATTATCTTGCTGCTTTGGGGCCTCTGCAGTATTAATAAACCATGAATAAACTTCCTGGCATTTCTTTAACGACATTATGGTTAAAGAACAATCAGTTTAAGCCTTCAGAGAATAGCTATTGCAAAGAACAGAAAAGACAGTCCGCTGACATCTAGCGAACGACTCTTTTCTTTGCTAAAGCAGAAAACCTTGTTGGATCTTTGCACAGCAGAAAGAGTAGTCCTGGGACATAATATAAATAATAAACTACCAATAATTAATGTAGCCCTTCCACTCAAGAATCTTGTGCATACTGGTTAAAAAATCTCTTTTCTTCACTTTATCTGCATATGATATTAATTTAATTTTGTGTCCTGATCTTGTATTTATGTTTTGGGATCTTATCTTGAAAATGCTGTTCAATTTGCTATCCAGTGTGTATCCCTGATAGCCAGAGCCGAGAAAATATGCCTAGATTTAGTGGGGATCTACTTAACTTTCCTTGGACAGGGGGCTGCAGGCAGAATTGCTCTGTGGTGTGTGTGGAGGACCATTAAAAAGCATGTTCTGTAGAAACCTGATGTGTAGGGGGTGCTGCAGGGTGAGCCAGGAGTCCATCTGGTCCGTGCTGCCACTCTTTGAGGAGCTGAGTGGCATCGCCAGCAAGAAGCCCCCATCTACGTCATGAGCCTTTGGTCAGCAGCGTCTTGCAGCTGAATTTTTCAACATCAGAGAAGCGGACTCTGGGGGATGCACGTAGGGATTTTCCTTGATGGTGTAGTTCTGTGTTGAGTGTCATGGTACCTGTAGTCAGCAATACCACGGCTTTTCCTCTCCTATTCCTGTGTGACATACAAATCTCTAATGAGTAGCTAATTAGGCATAAGTGATCATGATTTTATTCTGTTTTCCTGTAATAAAGATATTCAAGTCCTTGTTCTCACTGGTTTATGAAAATGAACATTTCAAGACAAAAAAAATGGTAAAACATTTTCTTTTTTCTGTCTAAGAATATTAAACTTGATGACCAAAAAGGCAAAGAAAATCCAACAAAGAAAAATTATTACTATGGAAATCCCCAAGTGAGAAGGTAGGGGTTTGAAGGTTTTATAAAATAAAAGTTAAGAACTTTAGGAAATTGATAAAGGCACACAAAAAATCTCAAGGACAAATAGAATTATGGATGAGATATCCATAGATGAAATGGCCATTAGAATTAGAATGAAGTATTCATAGAATTACTTCTCTTCTTCACGTGTCAGTGAAGGACAGGCTGCTGCACCTCTGCTGAAGGTGGTCATGAAGTATATGACACCCTCCTCCACCTTCGCTGTGCTGCTTTGTGAACTACTGTTGTGCTGCTGCGTGAACTGTTACTATTAGACTTATTTAAACATCTGGACCTGACAACTAATACCCAGAAGTTTTTAAAGAATTCACTGGAGAGTTCTGTGGGTTATGAAGCTTGAATTTTTCAAAATGCTTTGAAACACGGAGAAATTATAGAGAACTTGGGAATTTGTCACCAATGCTTTAAAGAGGAATCTTCTGGATAATTGCAAGCCTATCAATTTGGCTCTGGGCCTGGAAAAAGTAAAATAAATTGTTCTACTGGACTACATTTAAACTTGCTATCATTCTTTAAGACTAGTCACCCATGATTTTTGGAAAATAGATTTTATCAGCCTGACTCTTTATTCCTTTCTTTATTCTCTTATTTGAGAGATAACAAATACAGTTTGATCAATGCCATCGTGTTGAAGTAATATATAATACGCTTCTGTGAGGCATGATTTTTTGATGAAGTAACTGGACTGAAATGAAATCAATGCAGTGCTTCTTAAATGCACTAAAAGCTGGCAGACAGGCTATGAAACATGACTGTAAATGGGGAATCCTCACTGAGTATTTGCCTTTCTGTTGGATCCTGTGAGAACTGGTTATTATCAGTAACTATTTAGCACTTCTGTTGATGACCTAGAGGGTAACAATATCAGTTTTCCACAGGACTAAGGGAAATCTAAGAAAGAGGATAGCTATCTGATGCAAAGAGATCTGTCAGTGTTAGTAAAGTGGGTGCAAGCTGTAGTGTATCATGAATGATGTTTTACTGAGCTAGTGTGGCTCTTGGACGCTGCTTGGCAGCGCTGAGTAAGGGTAGAGAAGTATTTTGCAAACACAAAATAGGGTTCCTACAAATAAACTTGACTTTAGGAAGGAGAAAGGGAGTTCAGTAGTGTCATGACAATAAAAGACTAGGAAAAATTGAACTCCAAGGTCGCTATCTACTGGATTTACCGGAGGGGTGGCTCAGTATCGCTTGCTCTGTTTATGTACCAATTCTGGTTCATCGTATGGGTAAAGGGATTCTTCAGTGTAGCCTGCAATGGCATAACAAAATGTGGTGTCTGGAAAGCAAAACTGGACCCAAGCAAGGTTTGCCTTTGTAACAGTCAGGTAAACTGACCATTGGAATATTAGTATCAATACCAACATTATTTAAAAAGAAATTCTAGTTAAAGGTGGCTGTGATTCTGTAAAGTCTTGTTTTTTTCAGGTCTGAACTCTAAGAGGGCTCCTGTCATGGAAGAAATGTTACCTAAATTCAGTCTTTTTTGTGCTTAATACAAACATTTCCAAGAGAAGCAAGGGTCTCTCTCTGCAAAGGTTTAATTGTTTAGAGAACTTTGAAGCTGTATTCAGGCCTCTCAACATGGATGAAACTTAATTTTGTCTCTTGCTCTGCTCAGAATTTATATGAAAGAATTGGCTTTATATTAAAGTTTTTATTGTCAGGAATGGAAACAGGGAAAGTCCTGTGTATCTATATTAGGACCTGGCAGATGTCTGTATGCCACACTCCTCTCTCCTGTTGCTCTCTTACCCTATTGCTTGAGACTTCCTAAATTACTAGGACAAAGAGAATGGGAATTTGACTTACATATTCCTTCTGTTTTCTGAGGCAGCTGGTTTTGGCCTGGAAGTAGAGCAGCTGAATGTAGTGCTCAGCTCAGGCAACTTCTCTGAATTGGCCAAATGCAGTAAGGGGCTAAGATGAAATTTTTACTTTGAGCTAGATGAAATTCCGGGCTGCTTTTGACAGAGGTTTCACCAAAACCCTGCTAGAGAGTTTGCCTGTGACTGTGTTTATATTTTTGCCCCTTGAGAGGATTTTGTGGCTCTCTGCAGGGCAGTGATTGCTTGAGATTATATTGAAATTTCTTAATGTTGAAGCGGTGCATGACAGAAAGCAAAAGCAACTTCAGTACTATAGCTTAGACATCTCGGTTAGCCCGAGGGATCTCAGTTGGACAGAGACAGGTTCTGCTCTGCTCCATGTTCTCAAGAATCAGTAAATTTAGAAATTTGGTCTGTAGAAACTCCATCGTGTTTAAGTACAGCCCTGATTATCTGTCCATTTTCTGCTTATGCTCTTCTCTACTGACAGGGCTCTGGAAATAATGCATGAAGAAGTCTTACATCTTGAACAGTTAATGTTCGCCTGCATGTTTTTCACCTTTTTGCTAATTAAAACACAGTAATGAAAAATGCTATTCATTTGAATCAAGGTATTTTGTATAAAATTAGTAAAGTTAGTAACTATACATAAATTTTCTCTATGACTTTTGTCCACTGGAACAATTTATCCGTCCATCCGACTAAAATTGAAAATAATGAAGCTGACTTGCTTTGCAGAGGACTTGGAAATGACATGGCCAGATCACCTAGAAACAGAGCCAGGACTAGTATCTGTGAATCCCAATCTGCTTTTGTATCCACTGGACCATGCTGATGACAGCACTAAATACAGAATTTGGGAAGTACCCAAGTGCAAATGCATAACCAAATTTCAGATCTTGCTTTAGGAATATACTAAGAATGTTTTTTTTTTTTTAAACTGTGATGATAAGGTCTTTTTCAAATAGATTTTTTTTTTTAATTTATAAAACTATAAACAGAAAATGTCACCCTCCATACTTGTTCTCAAGAACAAATTTACGTTTTTTTCTATGACCATAAAAATACTTGCATTTTTAATCTATTCCAGTTACTGCATTGAGAGCTTACTCTTTGTTCATGTTCAGTTCCTGTCTTCAGTTCACCCTTGATAGCAGCCCACAGCATACATAGTCTATATTCTCCAGCAGTTGCAGCAATACTTATATGTAGGAGCTGTTTGTAACATCAGTAGAAGTATCTCTTTCTCCTCTTTGAAGTCATGCCTTAAAATGATCCTTTCTCTGCAATTTTTTGGCACCAATTGAATTTCTTCTAAGAGCTGATCATTTCCTGTCAGGCTTAAAAAGAACATCCAGTTGCTTTCTTTTGTGTCTCCCCCACCCCAATTTGTGCTGAACTGTGCCCTCCTGTTTTACTGCTGGATTGGAGATGCCTCTGATAAAGGACTATCTATTGTTCAAATGGGATTTAGTGTAATGATCTCTTAGTCTGGTGTCCAGGTCTTTAAGTGTTATAGTCTACAAATTACCATCCTTATCTCTTTTCGTCTTGCTCTATCTTGCTGAAAGGATGAACCTGGCTGTCTCAGTCTAGCCAGGACTATCAGTTTCCTCGCTGAGAAGCCAAGTGGGTTCCTGCTGTACTCGTGTATATTCCAGTGACCTGCCTGACGGTAGGCGTTGCAAACTCATCTGAGAGGACTTCTGTTCACCTGTCTGACATCTCTGCTCTGAAGATTCTGGTTATTAAAGCATCTGTATGAAAGATACTGGCTTAGGTTAGCCTTATGTTTGTATGCTGAGATTTGTAAATCTAGTTGTTGAATCAGTTTGAATCGCTGGTATCTTTCCAAAGACAGAAGTAGTATTTAATGAATATTAACTCTTCTGTTTAATATTATCCCATTTAATTAATGCCAAGCTTAATTAGAACCCCAGAAAGGACAGTCTAATCTCTGTTTGAATAACTGCACCAACCTGCCGCAATGTAAATCAAGGTTTTAGCAGGGTAATTCAACAACCTTGCCTTGGTGGTTAAATGATTAAACATCTGCTGTGTTGAAGAGAGAAACACGTTTCGTCTTACACTTGCAGCTCATCCAATAGCTAGAAATTGAAGCTGTTGACTATCAGTGACTAATAGCTTCAAGTCCTGTTTCTGTGGCACATTGCAGTTGGCAAGAGTCTGCCTGCTTCAAGGTTCCAGAGAAAAGTGTAATACTTTCTGGGAAAAAAAAAAAAAAAAAAAAAAAGCCAAAATAATTCTGTCTTTTAGTTACTACTCTGAATTGTATGTACACAGAAATACACCAAATATAAACTTAGAAATATTATTTTATGTTTAAACTTAGGAGTTAAAAACAACATGAGATTCATTTTAAAGCTTACAACCAATACTGTGAAAAACAAAACTGATACGGAGTTATCACCTGTTTTGTTAAATATTGATCAAACCCAAGCAAGGCTTGCATTTTCTAATGTCTGAACAGGAGCATTCCATGTAATCTGCACTGTGTGGTGCTGCAGTAACTAAATTGTCGCAGTAATGTACATTATTCCCATGCAGTGGTGTAAACCCAGCTGGCTTCCCCTGCTGGTGCACCCCTTTTCCCCTGCCCCTGGGTGCAGCAGAGGGGTAGGGGTTTTGGAGAAGCTGGCTGGCTGTCCCTGACTGGCAGCCCCATCTGCTTGCAGTGTGCCTGCTGTAGATTTGACTGCTGAATGACCAGCCTCGATAGAAAAGAAGTACGTGCCAATGGTGTGGGCATACATGCCAAGAGAGAAGTATCAATTAGGAGCTTTCTGCTTGTGGTCTAGCACCCTACTGTAGGTGCATGAGTATTTTGTATGAACAGTAGCTATTTATGGATGACTCCTAAACACGAGCAGCGGAAGGATTAGCAAGATGTACAGTACGTGATACTTTGTCCTTTCCACAAACATCAGGGTCACAGCACTAAAGAACTGCAATGAGGTCATAAAAATATTCTTTTTTTCCCAAGCTTTAAAGATCAGCACTATTTGTCATGGAGCAAAATGGCTTGGAAGTTGAACTTCTGTTCCCACAATTGTATTTAAGAAATGCTTATGAATCTTGACAGACTTATGACTGATTGTAAGCAGCTGAATGAAAACAATAGGCCTGTGATAGCCACGGGACATGGGTGGGCCCCACCATCAAGAGTATCTGCGCTGACGAAGTCTTGCGTGGCAGGTAGGCTATGTCCGGGCAAAGCCTCGGGAGCTCAGGCAGTCACACTGCGACACATTTGAGCTCTAGTTCCAGCTATTCCTCAGCTGCTCAAACACTCTGTCTGAAGAAATGTTTTAAGGGAAGTGCATTTTGCGTGCTTTTTATAAAGAGGCTGAACGGTGTCTTCCCACGATGCAAATTCATATCTAAGAACATGCTGGCTGTCATAGCTTTAACCCCAACCCACTCTCTTAGTTCAGGGAAGCATATGTTGCCAGCTCAAGGCTGGCTCAGAGAGAGGTAAA
This sequence comes from Fratercula arctica, assembly GCA_947846985.1. Lineage (NCBI taxonomy): Eukaryota > Metazoa > Chordata > Aves > Charadriiformes > Alcidae > Fratercula > Fratercula arctica. The sequence continues at coordinate 86,082,501 of CANTUZ010000001.1, read as the reverse complement.
TACAGACAGGTTGATGTGTATGTGTGTTCATATATATGTTTATAGCTAAGTGTTGTATTAACATGAATATAATTAACTGAGGAAAAGATAATTCCTGGAGAAGTTGTCTAGGACTGAAAGTCTTATGTGGCCAAGGGCAGAGAAGCTTGCAAAAGAATGAATTTTCCTGATGCTTAGATCTTCCTTCTTAAAAGATGAAGAGAAGATATAGAAAGGGAGAAGCAGGATATAAAAAAGCAAAGTGGTGAGATTCTTGATTGTGGTAATTAAGGATAGACTGATAATGGGGAGAAGTTACTTGCAATTTACTGCCCACTTACAAATTACAGAGGGAAAGAAATAGCTATTCTACACAACCTGATGTCAGAGGCCCTTTTCCATCTGTAACTAACTAAAAATCTACTGCTGTTTTGTAATTCCATGTAACTGAATGAGAATCAGTAAAGCACTTTGCTTCTTTCTTTTAAATGCAATTGCCTTTGGGTAGAAAATGTTTCCTAATGTCTCCTAAACTCTTTAAGTGGTATTTCTGTGAGTATATGAAGATCTGTTCTGCACAAAGGAATACTGTAGTCTGAAATCTGTATTTTGGAATCACATTGTCAGATAAAGACTTGGCAAGCTAACTAGTTAATTGCGTTGAAAGGCTTGAAGTTGAAGATTATTATAATATTAAATTACATATGCATATTTTTAAAGGAAATAGTGTATTGACCTGTAGAACATTGAGAAGACATTAGTTCTGTAAAAAAACATTTCTGGAAATACATTACTTATGGCTAAAAAGCTGTTTATATACAAAATCTTTCTTACCCCACGTATATTAAATGCAGTGTACTCTGTCTATAAAGATCTTTTCCGGCTTACTGTTTGATCTGAACACCACGTAACAAAGAGTTCTGCTTGTAGTGAAATTTTGTTTAATTGAAAGCCCAAATGAAGAAGATGCCTAGTAGGGAAGGAATAAAATGCACTAGCTATAAATAAATGGACACTTTGAAGTTGGTATATGAGGTGCTTTTTATTTTTACAACCTGGAATGCTAATTTCAAAGAAGAAACTAGAAAAGATGGAAAGAAATTGCAACCACTGTCACACTCAAAGGTCTGTGTTACAAAAGGCAGGTGAAAGAAAAGATGAGATCACAAAAGAGATTTTTTTGCAAGAAAAGAAGAGGTTCTTATCAGACTACAAATAAACCCAAAATGCAGTGAAGAATTAGAATCTAGGTACTTTAAACAGTGGAGGGAATTCCGTAGTCCAACAGTACTACACAGGTGGGAAAGATTGTATCCTACTTATTGCATTTTAATTTCTTTATCAGTCGAGGTACATTGTTTTCAGAAAAAGCGATGTGATCTGATTATCTGTTAATTCAGACAACCCATTATGATGTTTAATTTGCAAATGTTCATGACCTAGAACATTTCACTAGACAACTGATAGCGTGAGGAAGAGTTAAAGCTGTGGATTCAGCCTCCTGCTGCGCAGGGAGCGTGTTGGTTGAAGTACCTGCAAAAGAGCAAGACAGATCTGCAAGTTGAGCTCCTGCTACATGGGCTTGGGATGAAATTGATGCATGGGTGAGACGGGATTTTCCTCCTCCGTGTTCTTCAAGGAGGTATACACATGGCAAGGATTTGATGAGTGGAATTGTTAGACTATATCTGAGCAGTGCTACACAGGGACATAATACTTTGTATCCTCAAGTCTTCAGGGAGAACTACAAGACAACAGGATTAACTATCAGAGTAGATTCTCTCGGTAGACAGAAACTCGTCTACATGATTGGAATAGATAATTGATGGAACAACAGATAATGCAGACTTCTGGAGCAGATTAGTTTTGCACTTTTCTTTCTCTCATTACAGCCTTTGTCATGAAAATGGATATACTTCATGCCATTTTCTGTTCTCCTCACAGTCATTACACTGGAAATGTTATCACTTTTGATTTTTCCAATTTTTACATTCCTAAGGCCTAGTATAATTATTTTCTCATAATATATTTTCTGTTTCAGTGTCTTTATAAAAAAATTAGCATTGGTGGAGTTTGGTAGGTAATTATATTCTTCCCTGACAAGCTAAAGATGGTATATTGCTTAAAGGAATAAATAATTATCTTAGGAAGCCATTTTCATTACCACCTACTTTTAATAGCTGGTTAAGCATAAGAAAAAGTGGTGATGAGGACTTTCCACAGACACTAAGAAGGGAAGGCACTGTAGTCTGCCTTTCAGCATGAAAGAGACCCAGGGCTTCTTGCATCTGACTCTCTATTGCTAGAAAGTCATCTAGCTTTGATATGCCAGTGGCAAATGATGGTGGATCTAATAAAAGCTTTTGGAGAGCAATGCGATGACTATGTATTCTGGTGAAACCCAATGCAATTGAAAATAACTGGAGTAACTTTCTGTTTGTGGGGTGAATTGTCTGTTGTAGGCATGCAATCTTACAAAGTCTTTTAAAAAGTTTAAATCTTTAGAAAGGGATACCAGCTTTGAAGAAGGATTAATTGACAGATATCATTTGGCTTCTGCTGTACTAGACCTCTCATTTCATGAGTTCTTACTGTTCAAACCATATGCCTTATTTCTATACTGAAACTATCTAGTTTTACTTTCTAGATTCTGCATTTTTTACAGTTTTGTTCTTTTATATTTTTCCACATCAAAATAATGAGTAGGGATGTCTGGTTTTGGTGTCTGCGTGGTTTGTAGGAAGCACAGATTTGGTTCAGTTAGGTCACTCAGCACCTTCAGTTCCCATCCCAGTCAGGGTTGGAGAGATTAAAACCCACAGATAATTCTTAATTGCCTGTCATTGCTAAAGAATATTAATAGGATAAAGATGTACACCAAAGATCAGCAACACTTGCTTCTCTTCTGTACCTCAGGTACCTGATGATAACAAATTCCAAAGGCTGTGTTCTTATTGCCCTTGAAATGAAGCTGGACTGTGAGAAATACAGCAGTAGATAGCAGCTGATGGGAATGGTACTTCTTAAAATTGTGTGTTGGTACATGTATATTCCTGAAGTTTACTGGTATCCCACTGATTAGATGTTGCTGAGTTATACGGTACCTAAATATAATATATCTCCCATTCTTATCAAAAGGTTTTCTGGACAAAATGCATTCTTACCTACTTTTCCACATCAGTCTCCTAACAAACTGGTTTATACTTTCATTTTTGTGCCCATTAAAAACAAGACTTAAAATGGGCTGCCCCCTTTTGGAGACAATCAGACTTTGTTTCAATGATTTTTAAAAGTGATCCCGAGGAGAAATACCAATAATCTAAATTGAGAATACTAAGCAGAGCAAACCACTGCAGTGCAGAACATAATTCATAGAAAGCATTTGACAATAGCATTTTTGATGATTCATTCTCCTGACTCAGATGGCAGAGAGAACCAGGCATGGGAACAGTGTATTTTTGCAATAAAAGGATGAGAAATGCAAGGGCACACTTGTTGTGATGACCCTGGAAATGACAGCAGGTTATTCTGGTGTCCATTCTGGGCCAGGTCATGATGTGTGGGGTGAAGGAGAGAGAGCACAATCAGTAAATGTATGAATACAATATAAATTAGTGAAGGGTGTGGGGAAAATGTCTAACCAAGTATAGCTGATGACTTTTTTTGTAAGTTTGGCTGGTAAAGATAATTTCAGTCGCTGTAGGGCATGCAGTATTGTGTGACATCCTAATTTTTGTCATAAACTGTTCTGTGAGATGGGGGCAGTTCTGCACAAGATTGTTTTCATAGTGTTGTGTCTTGTATTTGCATTGCCCTGTGACTAACTAGCGATGAGGTCTGCCTGAAGCTTTACGCACTGCTGAGCTGCAATAAAATCTCTCCGCCCCGTGAGCACTCCAGTATCTGACATTGTGGTTGTTTTAATGGGATTATTTTTTCTTGTACAGAGGCACTGATTTGGGCCTCCCTTGTCTGCCTGGCCGCATCTGTTGTAGAGCTTGTTGGATTTTGGTAGCTTGCTGACACCTGTCCTTTTGTCGAATTTGGCTGAAACGAGCCTGAATGTTTAAAAGTGTGGGGAAAAAAGTGCCAATGTTCAGACAATCCTGTTTCTCAAGGAATCCAGTGTAAAATGAAGAGCACAGAATTAGTGTAGCTCTTGGTAACTGGATTAAAACTACCTACCTTCAAAAGAATTGCCATGCAGTGCAGTCTTCCCAGGGAGGCCCCTATTTGGGAATTTTTCAACTTGAATTGAGGCGGGAGGGAAACCCAGGTGCACTGTGCCTGCGATTTGCAAATCTCACACCACATGTGCTCCAGCCAGATGTGCCTGACAGCCCTCAGCACACGACAAGTACATACCTAGTGGCACGCTGGGTCGGAGGCTGTAAGTATCCCAGAAACAGAAGGATCTCTTTCACAAGGCAGTCATGGCTGAATTTTTAATCCAGTCAGAAGCCTTTTCCCTGCCTGCTGCTGAGGAGACCTTCAGTAAGAGGGTGGCCAGGTGTGGGACGTACAAGACAAGCTGCTGTGGTAGCGGTGCTCAGGGCCTGGGCAAGAAATGCTCAGAGGTGCCATGCGAGTCATTTTCCACTGAGCCCTGGCTTTCTTGCAGTCTCTGTCCTGCCATGAATATACAGGAGTTCCTCTGTGCGTCCGGCTGCTGGTTGGGGTTGCCTGCAGCTCGACTGCGCTGTGGGTGCACACAAGCTCTGGCCGAGCGACCTGGTGACATGGTGGCAGGTGTCCTGCCCTGCCGCTGGAGGCACGTGGGGGTTTGCTTCTTGCTTGGCCCGGGAAGGCCAGCAGCAGTGCTGTGGACAGACACTTCAGGTGGAGTGCAAAGTACTGATGTTTTTGCTGGCTGTTGCCTCTTTGTGCTGGCCTTCAGAGGATGGTGTGGGTTTATTTTTGACCAATGAAGCATAGGAAGGTCCTTGAAACCCAGGGAGAGTGAAGGGAGATGGGGCGATACAAGTTCCTCCCCAACTTTAATTTTGTTGCTTTCACTGCTGCCTCTACGCGTTTATGCACACTAACTTCGTAAATGCATGACAGTCCGTCAACTTTACATCGTCTTTCCTTCAAAGTTGGCTTATCCTGGTCGGGGAGTCTTCCGCAAGACTATATGAGTCACAAAAATTAGCAATATGCTAAGTTAAATACAGTAAATGATTTATCTCCTCTCCCTCTGGTTTGTGTTTTGAAATGTACGCTGCGCAGTTTGATAGCTTCCTACCACTGCTGCCAGGCCACCTGTCCTGCACTGCGTCCAAGTCTTTGTCTCCAAAAATACCACTGCAGCTCAGACAAACAGCTTGGCAGCCATGCCAGGGAAGACCTTTAAAATGACGATCGCATATCGCCACAATGGGAGAGAAAGATATATTACACGTCTGACCCAACACTTCAGAACTACAGAGCTGGAAATACCACGCCATGTCTAAAATGCACATAGAGCCGATCGGCCTCTAGAAACAGGCATTGTCTGGCTTTACAATAGTTAACATAATACTACTGCTTTCTGTGATATAGTCTGATTTTTTGATCTTTTTTTTTTTTTTCTTAATCAGTGACTCAAGCTTTTAGCATTGATAAATTAGGCTTTTATCCCTTGCCACAAACGCAGTACTTTTTCTCTGCTTACTCTTTCTTTTTTGACTGTTAGTGAAGCTATTGTAACTATGTAATGCCATGTGGTGGCTGTGGACAGACACTTGAAGTGTTTGAAGATGTATGTGAGATGTAAAAAGACGATTAAGTGGATGACCCACTGAGATTTAGGTCTCCAGAAGTAGCAGAGTTGCCTCCATGCTTTTGTTGATGTTGATTTGTTTTTTATAGACTTTGCCCATATGTTCCCATACCCAAGCTAGCTTATGGCAGCCCAGACGATGGCAGGGAGCCCGGTGCTGGTGGCACCCTCACTGGATAGGACTGTTAGTGCTGAGCCCTTGGCTGCCACGGCTGGATCTCAGAGCTAGGTGGTGGCCCTGACGGTGGCCCATGTGAGCTGGCATCGCAGTCAGTGGGACTGCAGACACTCATCTTGTGCTGGACATCAGAGAGCGACCAAGAGAATGGAGTTGCAGTCATTTGGGATTTATTTGTTTTATGGATGGATGTAACTGAACTTTTTTCAGCAGAGCTGCAGGGTGAAGAAGCCCAAGCAGGATGCAGCTCCTGCATAGCATCCTTGTCCCTGGCAGCAGCATCCTCTGGTGCACAGTAGTGGGACTTTGGGGATGACACATCCTCGCTGCTGGGCTCTGCAGAAGGCACTACTGTGCAAGTCATCACGATGGGCTGCCCAATATCCTCTGGGTCAAGGACAATATTGATTGTAAGAGAGATGTGGCGAAGCCACTTTGTAAGCACATAGCGTTTGAGGGGATGACGTAAGGGAGGCACAATGTCTCAAGTTTCTGCCTACGTGCAGATAGAATAAGGAAGCACGTCTGTTAAAACAAAAGGGACGTGTTGCTTGTTTGGTTTTAAGAAACTTTCCATCCTCCCATTGAAAGAAGCCCCTGGGGTGAAAGGAGTGCAGTTGCAAGGGTTTAATATTGTTGGCGTCTGTTTCTACCGAGGTTACATAATTGCTGTTTTCCTGGGAAATGAAATCATGGAAGTGATTTCCATGAAAATCCACCGGAGCATAAGCAGGCACAACTTTGATTTCAGGCACCTGCCTGTGCCAGTATTTAATTTGGCACAGGAAATGTAGCATCAAAACGAATATAAACAAGGAGCACGGGAATAATGGCACAACTGGCATTCAGACACTGAGATGTGAGAACACATCCCTCCCCAGCATGGGAAACTTCACCTTGTATAGTGTGGGTGGGGGACGAGGCCAATGTCACGAGCAGGCAAGGAGAGTCCTGTGCAGCAGGAATGGCAAGGGAGGGCTGGGAAATACACTTGCAGAAACCCAACAACACATAACTTAAATGAATTGGAAAGAGAGAAGGGCAAGCTGCAACCAAAGAGGAGAAGCTGTAAGGCTGTAAGGCCTTTCCTCTGTCTCGCCTTAGTAATTATCTCTTGTTTGCAGAGCTTCCATTAATTGGAATGCATTTCCTAATGAAATTAGGCTGGCAGCCAGTATTCAAGTCTTTTTACTGCGAGGGAAAATTTGTTCTTTGAGCAACTCAGCCATTGATTTTTGTTTGTGTTTTCATTCATCATGAGACTGTTACGTGCCAAAAATTCCACACTCCGTCATATTGCCTTGGACAGTCTGAGTTATTTGATTTATTCCCTTGCTCCTGTGTCTTGAAAACTGAATTCTACAGCAGTGCCCCATTTGTAGTTACTTTGTTGTATGGTTTTCACACACCCCCCCCCCTTTTTTTTTTTTTTAAACAGTTGGCCTTCCTTTTAACTACCTATCTGTTAGGACAGCATGAAATGCACAGCAGTGCAAAGACACTAAGAATCCCAAGGAAAAAAATAATAAGGCTTCAAAAAATTGGTTGAAATTACATTTGCATTGTGGGATTTCTAAATTTAAAAGGATTCTCAAACTTGCCTGGCTTATAGGGAGCATGGGAGCTGGACTATATCAGTGCAGAAGAGCACATTTTGAAGAGAGATCTTTGGCAAACAAAATGGCAACAGTTGAGCTGTAGGGGGTCAAAACCCTGTTCAGACCTCAGACAGTCTTTGAACTGTGCTTTGCTTATCTCTTTGAAGAAAGGTGGGAGTGGGAATGGCAATTACAGCATTATTTGGATGTGGTGTCGTCTTCGCTTCTTCAGCCAGGTCGGGACTAGGTATTGCTCATGGGTGTGCAAAAGGCCTTGCCTATCTTACTCTGCAGGTTACTGTTTGATGTATTGGCAGTATTTACATACCTTATCCGTCAGGCTGATTTCCAAAAATTAATCTTGCTGCTACATCCTCACTACATGATATACATCTGTACTGATCATCTTCCGTTACAAATATGAATCTTACAAAATGCATGCAGCCATTTTTACAACAGACTTTAAGTAACCGATCTGCCGGTCTCCTTTCTTATTCAGCACATAGGAAGGATAGGGAGCAAGGCTGAAGGTTAGACGAAGAGAGAATGATTTGAGTTACATCCAGCTCAGAATGATCAAAAATATGAGACTGGCTTTAAAATTAGTTTTTGAAAAGCAATATGCTTAAGGTTCATCTTAGTTTCTTTGATGTTTGAGACTTAAATGAATGCACTCAATTTACCTTTACAGATTTGTCTCAACACATGTTAGCATAAATGGTTATGAATTAAAAGTTAGTCACCCACCATCTACAACAACTGGAAGTACAGGGACAAGATCAGTATTATAGGGCCTATGACTGAAATCAGGAGTGAAAATAAACTGTGGAATTCTGTACTTTTTAGGACCCTACTGCGGTTTCTGTAACAGTGACATTCTTCAGCTTACTAAAGCTTCCTCCTGTGTGTGTGTATTAGACTGTGTGTATTATTATGATTCAAGTAGGTTTATTTCCTATCCAGAAAGCAAATACTGCAGTAGTAGTCATCTTCAAGAGACAGGCTGTCACCATGAGAAGTTGCATTGAGAAATTATGTCAAGACCCCCCTAATGCCATGCATATTATGGATGATGTGAAGAATTTAGTGGTGTTGCCAAGACATGGTTATGGTGAGAAAGAAAGTCAGCCAGCTTCCTGTAGCTGCTGGGCTGAGGCCGTGGCCTTTTTGCGCAGCTATGACAAATTTGTGTGTACAGGCGGTATGTGTTTCAAGGACTGATGGACTAGTTTAATGGAATGTTAAATTGGACCAGTTCACAAAGAGAGACAGCTATTAGGTCAAGATAAATATGCTTCTAAGATTATTGGAATAAACTAAAAAGGCTTTAGGGGCGTCTTTCACTGGAAAATGACAAGGGAAGAAAAAGGAGTGTTACTGAGCCTGGTCTTGTAAAGGGAAAGAAAGAAGGGCAGGCATCAGGCTGTTGTAACTGTCCTCTGAAGACACATAATGGAAGTTTTCCCTCTCTATCTGTACTGATAACTCCTGGTAATCACTTTTGAAGAAATGTGATTATCAGCTACCTAGAGTACAATATCAGAACTGCACCAGATATTACGGCAACTTGAACGGGCTTTTGGTCACACATTTACAAACAATGGGTGGCATTTTCCTCTAATGTCAGAACTGATCAAACTGTCCATTGTAGTGCTCTCTAAAAGCCCTGGCACTTCTGTGAAATTTGCAAATAAATGTCTTAGACACTTTTTGAGGTTATTGATTATTGACCAGCAAATAGTCCTCAGCCCACCTCCCATCTATAATGAAGAAGATATTCTATATATTTCTTTGTATTATTCACTTTCTTTTGAGCTTGGGATATTGTAGAAAATCTGGTAGTCTTGTAGCTCATACTTGTAGTCTTCTCCTGTCTGCTATAAAGCAAACAAACTGACCACCTCCTTTTCCTAAAATTGCAGCAACAAGACCAGAAAGTGACACAAGGCTTACGTGGATTGCTTCCCTCTCAATGTACAGCTGGTACCTGACGTTCCATTCACGATGAAATGGCTACAGAAAACAAGGTGTACAGATGCAAAAGAAAATAACTGTGGGAAGAACATGCAGTATCTTAGTGATGCTAGAAATACATTTCCACTGGGGAGTGTGCTGGTTTATTGTATTGAAATGATCAACTCTCTCTTAAGGGTCTGAAATTCCATGACTACTGATGTGTTTACAAGAGCAATTTCTGCTTTCTCCTGTGACTGCATTGTCCCTGTCTTAAATATGTTATGCATAAATATGGAAGAAGAGAGAAATACAGATGCACACAACATCCAGGTGTCTGAGACCGCATTGTGAGACTCAACTAGCTTACAAACACAGTACCAGAATAAGATCATGTTTGACTGCTGGAACATTTACTTTTCCCAGCGAAGCATTTATTTGCTTTTCATTATTCTTAATAAATGGAGAAGGGACATATATGTGTGTTTTGCCTGCTTGTCTTTACCACGAGGTGTTTATCTTTTATAAATAAACCAACAAAATCAACCAAAAGACAATGTCTCGGCAAAGTGCCCCAATTGTGAGAAAACAAGTCGCAGCTAAGAAGTTTCCTGTAGGATTTTCAACACCAGGCAGTCCTGGAGAGGAGCAGCTTGCACTTTCCTTTGCTGAGCAGGGCACAAGAATGCCCCAAGGCATCACAGGGAATGGCAGAGGTCCTGAGGGATCATCTACAGCAAAGGATCAGTCACACAGGGCTTGACGTCTGTCATGGTTTAACCCCAGCCAGCAACCAGAACCACTGTTGGCAGCTGTTTGCTCAATTCTCCCTCTCCCCAGTGGGATGGGAAGAAGAACTGGAAAAATAAGCAAAACTTGTGAGTTGAGATAAAGACAGTTTAATAGGCAGTGCAAAAGTCATGCATGCGAGTACAGCAAAACAAGGAATTCATTATCTGCTTCCCATTGGCAGGCAGGTGTTCAGCCGTCTCCAGGAAAGCAGGGCTCCATCATGCGTAATGGTTACTTGGGAAGACTAAAGCCATAACTCCAAATGTCCTCCCCTTCCTCCTTCTTCCCACAGCTTTATATGCTGAGCATGATGTCATAAGGCATGGAATTTCCCTTTGGTCAGTTGGGGTCAGCTGTCCCAGCGGTGTCCCCTTCCAGCTTTTTGTGCACCCCCAGCCCAGTCGCTGGTGGGGCGGTGTGAGGAGCAGAAAAGGCCTTGACTGCTTAACAACAGCTAAAAATATCACTGTATTATCTTATTAATTCTTATCCTATGTCCAAAACATAGCACTATACCAGCTGCTAGTAAGAAAGTTAACTCTATCCCAGCTGAAACCAGGCCAGTATCAAACTCAGCTTTCCTTTCTGGAGGCTGTGTCCTGATGCTGTTGTGGTAAGTGCCTCATCTCCTAGTTCTCACAACCTGAGAGGTAGGTAGTTAATTTTAAAATTGTTGATAGTTCCTGCACCTCTTTCTTAATTTTTGTCTTAAATCAACTGGTCCACCTGCAGTTCTGTCCCACTGACAGTAGTTAAGTGGAGGGTGATGGTGGTGTGGTGCATGGACCAGATGAACTCCTTTCCAATCTAAATTAGTCTGTATTTTGGGAAAGAATACTAGTACAGACTCATCAGGGGAGTAGCAGATTCATCTGTGCTGAGGGAGAAAGTGTGACAACAGCGCTGGAAGACAATTCTGGGTTGATGATGAGAGCCGTGTTGAGTAGAAAATGGAGACTTGAAACCTGCCCGAGGATACCTACAAAGCATTAACAGCGGCTAGGCTGTTGGTATTGATCAGTGTCACAGGCAGCGGGTTGCAACATATCTATCATTTATATGATTTCTACAGGCTGACCAAAAAATGTGCACTGGTCTGTGACCATGCATATTCTTCACTTGTTAGCATGGTACCCAGCACAGCTGGATACAATGAGAGTAGCACTCTCCCAAACAGCTTGAGAATCTTCTAGGAACCAGGACAAAATATCTGAGAAATAAATTTGTCAATAGATAGGTGTGGTCATACCAATGTTATAAAGCTAAAATATTTCTTACTATGGGAATTCTTTCCTAACTCCTTCAGGCTAATGATATAATGGTGTTTTCACTGGAGACAAGACATGATATGCAGGAATGTTTTGTCCTTGAAGACAGTGATTGGCTCCAGACTTCTCCAAAAGTGATGCTCACTGGAGAAAACAGCAACTCTTTAGGTATTACTGCTGAACTGCTTCATGCTGCAGCTCTGTGACCCCTGTGAATGTTACTCATTTTCACTGTGATTGCAGCCTCCCATGCTGCAACGCGTTCTGCTGCACACATGTATCTGTGTCTGAAACAGCCACTGTGGCTCACATAGAGAGTGGCTTTTGGAACCTTTGCTGATTGAGAAGTGGTGAAGGTTTTGAATGAACGGAAAGACGAGGTGAGGACCAAGTTTCATTTTGCACTGAGACCTCTGTTCCATTGCTGTGACCTTTGCATGCCTGGGGTTCAGGCCATCCAGACAGCGGCCCATTTTAAATTTTTTTGGTCCAGCAGTTTAAGTTGTAATAGTTTCAGGAGTTTAACCCATGTTTTTTTATGCTTGCTCTGAGAGGGCTAAGTGTTTTGCAGACCTCCAGAAAATGTACATATGGACTTGCAGATCTGGGGTAGACTCAGGAAGAATGCTGAGCAGCATAGAAATGTGGGAAGCCAGAAATAGTTCAGACACACTTTTATGGTTTGTCTGAGTGTCCCCTGTGGGATGGGATCTGAGGGTTTTCTAGGCTTACGCAGACATTGTTTTGATACTAAAGCACAGAAGGGCTGGGTCTGCTGCGTGTGCATATACTAGCTGTGCCAGGGCCTATAGGCACTGTCTTTTAAACCCTTCCATGAATAAATACTCTTGGAGGTTTTTCTGCAGTCCTGCAGCAGGGACTTACTACTCTTGTTACCTTTATCTCTCTTCCTGGAAGGAATTGTGTGCAATATCCAGTGTAATGCTCTGTCATCAGGATTACATGCTGATATTGCCTTGATAGCTTTCTCACTTTCTTTTTTTTTTTTTTCTTTTTTAGCATATGGAATTTACAGCTTTTAGCAGTTGATGTGTCCATCTTGTCCACTGATTTACCACTTTCTCTATCTTCCCCCCTCACCACCCAGTTTCTGCAGCGTGGGAAGGCTAAGCCCTTCCAGAGCAGACAGGTCACAACAAAAGCTTAGTCAGGCAGCAGGTTGTAACTGGCATCTAGATGCTTTCTGCTGGTGTTTTTGAAGGTGTTTCCTCTGTGCTTCTGGGAAGGCTGGATGCCTCGCTGGCAGGGTTTTTCCCACAGAGGAGTGAGGGGAGGTGGGGCAGGCACAGAGGAGCGTTGCACTGCAGCTCTCTTTCCAAGCCAGGCAGAAGGTTTTAGTACCTGTGGAGTAGTGAACAAGACTGAGCAGCATATAATTTTTCTTGTAATTCATTCATATGCAGGCTGTGAGTTCAGGCTGTAATTCATTCATATGAGGCTCTGAGAGGCAGAGTTGTGTCTCTCAGGGATGTGCTATGAACACGCCACAGCAGGATCTGTGCAGTTTCACTAGTAATGAAGTTGATGTCGGAAGCATCTCTGTCTTTCCCTGGGCTCAGATAAGTCATGGGGTAATAAAACGAATTCCTCTCAGTCCTTTTCCCCAGATAGTACACAGCTATGGGCAGTGATTGCTTTGCGTCCCACACCTCTCATCCTGGATACTTTTCATTTCATACACCTGGTTACACCTGCGCCCCTTCCCTTTTTCCTCACTGCTCCTCCGTGAAGTTCAAAGGCCTGGTCTGTTTTTCTGTGGCAGGAAGGAAAGCCCTACTGTCCCACAGACCCCTTGCTCATGGCTTTGACAGGCTGGGTGCAGAGGAGTTGGAAGGAGCTGCTCTCATTCCCTCTTCATCATCCTCTCTCAGCTGATGAGAAAAATCTGCGTGCTCCTCCTTGGGAGAATCATGCAGGTGCTTCAGCAAGCTCCACAATACATACTAGAGATATCTTCCTAACACCGTGTCGGTTGCTGGCAGGAGACCTCCCTGATCAGCAGTGTCAAATAGAAATACGTAAATCCATCTTCAGCAATGTGCAACTAGGCATCATGGCAGCACAGTCAGTAGGTAAACTGTGCTTATTTGTGAATTATGTCAAGGAATGGTTAGTTGGAGGGTTGACTCTGAGACCAAAGTGTATTTTTTTGGGTATCTGGGTAACGTAAATGAGACAAGGGACTAGACGAGGAAGGGAGGAGTGGTTTCCTTCTGCAGAGAGATCAGCACCCTCGAGCAGAGCTGGGCAACGTCTGCTGGTGTTTCTGAGTTCTCATAATGCTAGCACACCCACCAACCGTGCTCTCAGCAGTTCAAGCTGGTCATTCATTTTTTGTTAGACTAACTTAATGCTCTTGGGATCTGATTCTAGAAAATACAGAGCGCTTATGGCTGTAACTACAGTGCATAAAGTTTTTACTGTCAGCACAATAGCAGAGAGAATGCTAAGTAGTTTCAAAAAATGAGGTGGGTGGTATCTCAACTGGCTTATCCATAATCAGGGGAAACTTTTGACCTTACATGTCCTGTGCTGTGTATGTAGACTATGATAATCCTATTTTGCCTGAAGTGTTCTTACTGCTGCATTGAGCTCTATTGGAAAGGATAAGGGCACTATTAATATTGCATTCACTGTAAAGGGATGTGGCAAATGGGAAACTGATCATTATGTGAGATGGCAAGCACTAGATACTAACCTCTACAGTGGATCACGAAAGAAACTAGAAAATGCAGCATATACTTAACACAAAAATTGAATTTTCACAGATGTGCCATTATTCCCTGTCATGATCTTACAGTGTAATGTCTTTTACAATTACAGTTTTATAAGACATGCGTGTGGAAGTATGTCTCAGAAAGAAATTTTATGGGGGGAAAAAAAGGAAATACTAGAAATGAGTTTGCAGTCTCTTCCATGTCGCAATAGCCTTTGGCCCCGATCTTCCCATTGATTAGGGTAGAGAAAAGAGGAATCTTATCTGGGGGTTTGTGGACCCACCTGCCTTGAGTTCTTCTCGGTTTGTCCTCAGCATGGAAGACTGAAGAATAAAAGGTCATTCACCTTCAATTGTTGCAAGAAAAAAAAGTGTAATTGTTAAACTCATTGTGTCTTGGTTGGCGGTGCAGTCTTAAAGTGAAAACTATTGTAAATATAAAGGTATATTTTCATACAAGTAAGGAATTTTTCTTGTAATTGATGTGTGTTGTGGTTTAACCCAACTGGCAACCAGGACCATGCAGCCATTCACTCACTCTCCCCTGGTGGGATGAGGGAGAGAATCACAAGAGTAAAAATGAGGAAACTCATGGATTGAGATAAAGACAGTTTAATAAGTAAAGCAAAGGCTGTGCATGCAAGCAAAACAAAACAAGGAATTCATTCACTGCTTCACATCATTCAGCCATCTCCAGGAAAGTAGGGCTCCATCACGCATAATGGTTACTTGGGAAGACAAAGGCTGTAACTCCAAATGTCCTCCCCTTCCTTCTTCTTCCCGAAGCTTTATGTGCTGACCATGATGTCACACAGCATGGAATATCCCTTTGGTCAGTTGGGGTCAGCTGTCCCAGTGGTGTCCCCTTCCAACTTCTTGTGCACCCCCAGCCCAGTCGCTGGTGGGGCGGTGTGAGGAGCAGAAAAGGCCTTGACTCTGTGTAAGCCCTGCTTAGCAGTAATTGAAACATCCCTGTGTTATCAACACGGTTTTCAGCACAAATCCAAACCATAGCCCCATACCAGCTACTGTGAAGAAAATTACCTCTATTCCCAGCCAAAACTATTAAATGAGTTAGTATGGCATGAAAATCACATGGATTTTGCTGGAGTAGGGGAAGAGCAGAGGACTTCCCTCCTGAGATGTAGAGTATAAAATTGGACTGAGCACTGGTAAGAGACCGGTCCCAGCAGTCAGTGAAGTGTCACCGTGCTGGCCTTGTCCAGTATGGTTTTATTGATGTATTGTCTGCTTTCTCTTCAGGGGTATTGAGCTGGCTTTAAACCACCTCTTGGGATTGTGCCATTTCCTACACCAGGGCTTCTCACAGTCTGAGAACAGTGTAGCTTTTCTGTACCTCCCTGCAGTCATCTCTTTGGTTCACTGGAGAGTGAAGGACATGCTCCCAATGGACTGGCTGCTGGGGAAATATGCCTCAGGGCTCTGTCATTGTGTAGGTGCAGACAAGTGGTGGGACATGATGATTTGACCCACCATAATGCTGTTCCTCATTGCATGGTGCACCACTTCCTCTGCATGCTGGGCGGGGAAGGCCAACGCCTCCTTGCTGCGCAGCTCAGAGCGGGTTCCCAAGGCCTGGAGCAGATCCTCACCTCTCTGGTGGATCTGGGGACCTTTGGCTGGGTCTCGTTGATAGCAGCAACCCAGTAGCAAAGCCAGATGATGTCCCATCACTGCGTGTCAGCCTCCCTTCCCTGGAGGAGTTCTGATTGCTTCCTGGGCTCCAAAAGCTCACCAGCTCTCACAGACTTCTGTAAAAGACCACAAATCTCATCTTTTGTTCAAAACTCAGTCTAAAACTATTGTTTTAGACTTTAGACTAAATTATGACTGAATGTCTTTTAAAAGTCTTGAAACTGAGGGCAGTGTGCATCAGCTCTCCTCTTAGAAGTCGTTTTGTAAAAAACTCATGCTTTGTTCATTAAGTGTAAGGGGAGGAAAAGAAAACCAAAGTTTGATTTAACATTATCAGTACAGTAATACCTGTATTTTTTAGCTGATGGTACTGGTTGTATTTTGCACAGTGGCCAAGATGGAAACAAAATCTGCAGGACACCTAATTTCTATGTGTTTTTTATTTGGATTTACATAATACCCTGAAATCAAAAAAGCAAACCTATTGGCTGAAATCAGACTTGCTTGAATGTCGTATTGACCTTACTCTTAGTGATAACATTGAATCATGCACAATTTTGGTCAGAATTTGGCAATGATTGTACTGATTAGGTTTTTCTGTTCTCTTAAATATATCTCTCTATTGTTTGGAATTTGAGGAATAGAGAATGTTGTCTTCACTGAAATTAGTTTTTTAATAATTAGTCTGTGGAAGAAGTACTTTTTCTTTGAATTCAGACTTTTTAATTTATTGGTAATAAAAATGCAACTTCCCCATGCTGATACTGTCTATGTGATATAGTATTACAGTGCTGCCACCATCCTGTTCTGAATACTCTGGGGAAATTGTGACGTACTTGTTCAGAAGCCTGTGGGACTTGCAAGTCTGTTTTCTGTTTTGCTATGTTTTGTTTGTGTGTTTCCTCTTTTTAAATTTATGCTGAAGGTGGGATGCAAACCAAACTCCAAACCAGTTACAAAGCAGGAAATTATTTTTTTCTAGACAAAGCCCCCTCATACAATGGGAATCTGAGACTTTTGGTCTGCTCTCATCCAGACACCTTTGAAGTGTGGGTCAAAAATCTGCATTGAGGTATTGCTACCTCCTTTGACACATTAAAGCATAGTTTTCAAGGTAGCCTACATGTATATAATTTCTCATTTCTCACTATCCCCTTGGCATTGCAGAACAGCCTTTTCTCTACTTCTGCTTGAAAAAAACCCAACATGTAATTTATTTGTATTCTCTGTTGCAGTTATACAGGCGTGTATCTATCTTCTACTTTGGGTCCAAGTTGTTTGCTTCCTGGATTGTTTTCTTTTTGCTGTCCTCCCAGGGTTTCCTGCAGAAGCAGAAGACTGGAAAACCCTCCAATCCAGAAAATCTGTCTTCTTTTCTCTTGTTGAAGTAGGATTTTAATGAAAGGTCTTCAACACAATGAGCTTTTGGGCCACTTTCCAACAGCATGAAAAAAATTTCTACTTTGGTCTTTCATATAGCCTCCTATTTGCCCTCTGGCTACATTTCTCCCCAATTCTCCTCTGAAAAGCTGGGTTAAATTGTGTCTTAATACTTTTGAGTGAATTTCCAAGTCACGTAAGTCTTGCTGAAAGAACCTATTTTTTAATTTTAATCCTTGGCTTGGCATTGCCAGATTACCATATGGAACAAGTTCTAATAACCAGCCAAGATATAAATAAATTCAGTGAGAACATTAAGAGCAAAAAAACAAAGAAATCCCTAATCTTCCAAACAGCCTGTCAGGCACCGCTTTCATTGCAATAGGGAAGAGAATAGTAGCTAGAGAGAACAAATGTCTGCAATTAAAATGACAGCTTTCAAACTTGTCCTGGCTGTCCCACTGTTCATGGGACCGACTGTGCAAAAATTTAAGAAGCACTTTGCAAATTCAGCCTACTTGTTGGGTGGCGTTGCTTCTGTTTTCTGTGCACTGGGCTGTGAGTCCTCATTTCATACATCACCGACAAACTGCAGTGGCTCCAGAAAGCCACATCATATCATAACTAAGCATGCATGCATATAGTGACAAATTTTCCATTGTTGTTCAAAATTTTGGGAACGTGGGGTTCGTATGGTGATATACACAGGTGTTTGTTTATTTTTGACTACCTTTCCAGAGCCGAAGAATGAACAATGCTTGATAGGACAGTCCAGCAACTAGCCTGTGTTATCTGTTTGTAATATGCAAGGATTTTGTTCAAAGTTAGCAGAATTAGAGATGGAAAGCCATCCTTGATTTACAACCAAAACTGCAGACTTCTGCTACATCTTGACCCAATTCTAGCTCTATATTGTTTGAAGGTCTGCGTGAGCTGGCTCTATCTGTGCTACAGCAGTAACATGGTGAAAGGCTTTTCTTGTGCTCTTTTGAGCTGAAAGCAAGGATTACCCTGACTCCTCTGAGAATTTGTATGTGTGAGATTCTGCAGCAGAGTTACACCATCCTGCAAAACCTCTGAGCGATCACTATTATGAAGCGGTTAAAAAACAGTTTGTGATTAATAGTGGTAGATAAGTTCCAGGGTCAGGCTTACCTGCTCTCCAGCGAGGCTGCTGCCAATGATTCTGTGGAAATGGTGAAGGCTGCCAAAAAATAACGCATGAATGAACAGTTCTGAGGCCCAGCAGATCTGTGGAGTTCACAGCAAAGCATCGCATTCTGTCCAGACGGTAGCAAGTTCAAAGTAGCCGGTTCCCATTTCCACATATCATGGCACACATCCCAAGGTTTTCAGGACTCTGGTGCTTCCAAGAGGGATTTTGTTGGAGTAAGTGTTTGTGATTTTCGTCATTTCTGGTAAAAAATATCTGTATTGCTGGAAAGAAATCTAGCTGAAAGCAGGGCTCTGTTCCTTTCCCCCCACTAGGTTAATACAAAGCTGCTGGTGCTGCATCTTCCTCTGAGTGGCCTCAGCACAACATCCTTGGAAATAAGAATGACTCATCTTGATGGGGGTCTTCCTGTTGGGATATTGGAAATAAACACAGTTACTGCAGGGGACTTAGAGTACAGTAATTTGGATGATGAAACTTGAGGCATTGCTGGGCGAGGAGAGCCTGCAATCAGGAAGCTGTCAGAGGCGGCAGAGAAGCCCTGGGGGAAGAGACGGGCAGAGTAATAAGATATGTCCAGAATGTTTTGCCGTTAACTTAAAATATTGTGGAAATAGAATATTGGCTCTCAGTTAAATCACACAAGAGACTTGGAAAAGGACTTTTGAGAAACACGCAGGCATTGTGCAGGATTGCTGCAACAGCTATGCCAAATGCTGCAGCTTAGGGAAGGTCCGTGACAGCCCTCCAGCAGCAAGCACCCCACATAGCTCACTCTGCCCTCTGTGTGTGTGCGTGTACAACAGCTGTATGCTTCAGGTGCGGTTTAGAGCAAAGTTAACAGCAGGACTGCTCTGAACAGCCAGTCCTAACTTCTTGCATTAAAACCTCATCTCTTCCCTACGTTGCCCTGGCTCTGTTGAGACAGAAGTGAATCCTTATGAATTTCCTTATGGAAATATGTTCATATATAGCAGGTGGCACGTGAGGCAGATCTGTGCTCATATAACGCTCATTTATTATTCGTTTAGGGGTTTTAATTGGTCCATTTAGAGCTGCTGCTCATATGAGCTACTGAACATTCAGGATCATTAGATGAAAGGATGATATCAGATTTGTTTTTTTCCACACACATTTTGCTGGGTTTTTTTGTTTGTTTGTTTGCTTTTATTTTATTTTTTTTTTCCTTACACAGACCTATTGGTAACTTGGGGAAATTATGAATTTACAAAGAAAAATTTTTGATGACTAGAGGACTCCATTACATGAAGCTCTCCTCTGTGCAGCTTGCTGCTTTGTCCTGCTGGTTTGTCTTTCTTTCAGTTTTTGGAGCAGCTCCTGTTCCCCACTTTCCTGCCTAGCCCTCTCCGCAGGCTCTGAGCTGCCTGGGGAAGGGGGGAGCATGTATGACAGTACGGATGGCAGTAGGCTATTCTGCATCACGAGAACAAGCTCTCAAACTTGATCTTGTGGGGAAAATCTTCACAGAAGATGCAAATATTCAACTGTTTGGGTTTTTTTTCCAGCATAGGAACATAAAATCCTGGAATGCTTTGTTGACTTCTGGAGGCTGACTTCTGGATGTTGAACCATAAAAGAAATGGCACGATTCACACCCTGGGAAAATATTTCCTGTCTACATTGCAAAAGCACGCTCCCAAATCATGGCACTAGGCCTGCTGAATGCGTGCAATAGCTGGAAGATTGTTATGTAAAATCAAATTAGGTTTTTTATAGCAATCTTGATCTACGACTACTGGTCTTGTCATCCCATAATGATGTGCTAGAAGAAACTTAGGGCAAATGTATGTCATGGGGGTGCTGCTGTTTCCCAGCAGGATGCCTGTGTCCAGCCTGTTGTTCCATCTCGTCGTCAGGCAGTACTTTGAGGAGTTGACAAGTGTCAAGGAAACTGAAAATCTGGAAGTGAAGAAAAAATGCTTAAGCTTCATAATTTATAAAGCCAATATACAAGTTAGTGCTGATTCTGAAACAAACTTGTGCTGCAATGCTAGGCCCTTGTCCGTCTGGGGGGAAGGGGAGTGCTGTGATGCAGCAAAACCCACAAAAATCAAGCTGAATTTCCAGTGTACTGTACACCAGGACGCAAGTGCTGCTTGTGCTGTTAATATATGCACAATATAATGAGTATTATTACTATCATTAATCATGTTCATTATAATTAATGTAGCCACAGTATAAGCCTATTGAAAAATAAGTGTTAAATAAAGAAAAGAATAGGGATTACATTGTCATTGTATCTTAACAAAGCCCAGTGCCATGGAATTTTACCTGTCCCACCACGGAAATAACCATGTCAGCCAGCAAGTGCAGTTACATGGTCACAAAGTTAAATACTGCTCTATGCTTATATACTAATCACTGAATCACAGAATGACTGAGGAAACTCAGACTTAACTCATAAAAAGTCTTACAACTTGACAAGGAAAAGGTATAAGTGATGCTTCCTAGTGCCCCAATAATTTTTTTAGCTGAGATTTTACTTATTTTTTAACTCATGTAAATACACGAGGATACATGTCTCACTCAGATCTTTTTGGGATTCTTGCTCTTTTCTCTGTAAATGATCCTGCATCGTACTGTTATTAATATTGTATTATCACCACACAAGTTGGATGCTTATAATGCAGCATTATTTGTGGAGTCTTGTTTCTTAAATACTTCACAGGTGCTTCTATTTGAAATCTGCCTCACCATAATTTATGGTTCAGGCCTTCAGCATTATCTTACAGCGTGGAATTCAAATTTACATTTGTCGGAAATTCTGAGGACAAAACCTTTGTAACAATGTGATTTCATATCATGTCTTTATTGACTGTGGGGATGAATTTTTTCATGGAAAAATCTTTGAGAGCTTGTATAACACAAGCTTCCTTTCTCTCTGTCATAATTAATTTTCTGGCAAGATGCAAAAGATGCATTTCATTTAGTGTGCTCAGAAATACTGCACTTTATTTTTTTGCATGCTAACCTTTTCCATTGCTGAAACTTGAAAAAGCTGCTGAGAAAGACACAACCCTCCCCACAAAATTCATATTAAATATACTCCAAAGTAAATGAAAATTTGACCAACAATGTTCCATTCCAGTTTGAAGGCAAAACATTAGTTTAACTTCCTTTTGAGCAGTATTGAGAATTTTTGGTCACCATTTAAAGAAGGAACATTTTCGTTTGTCTTCTCCAAAGAGGGGAAAAGAGAAATAGTGTTGTAGTATAGGATAAAATATTACTTCTCTCAGGTGTAGATACTATATAGGCTATTAAGAGAGAGCACTGCACATGAAAAAACAATAGATCTGAAAAACCAAAAGGAGCACAACAGCAATGTATCTCTGAGTCCCTTCCAACTCATTCATCTAGTGCAACTTTAAGATCAGTAGCACATTGGATAATTGGTATCGGCAAGTGAATGGCATTTCTGTGCCTACGTCTTCCTGATTCTCGCAAACTATTGCATCCCAGGAGGGCTAGGAGAAGAACACAGGAAGGGGTTAAAATAACCAGGTTTTTGTATAAAATACTCATTTTCACTATCGAAAAGGAAAAAACAAATACAAATGAGGACTTAATTTCCTCTATTTTTATTGAAGTGACATGTAGCAGAGGACGTGATTTGAGATCTCTTGAACTAAGTCTTGAAATACCTTACCTCCAGGCACCATGGGCTCTACCTGCCCAATTACTTTGTTCTCACAATATAAGTCACTGAAATGAAGAAGCAGCATGGAACTTCTGGGATCTCAGGCTGTGAGCACCATTTACACACTGTGCCCATTTCATCACTATGACACTGGACAGGCTGGAAGCAGAAGTGTTGTGTTACCAGGATTTATAAGTTTTTAAGTTGTTCTTAGTTTTTTTTAAAAATCCTAATGACAATATGTACTGTAACTAATAATGTCTACAGGTAAGACATTACAATGTCTGCAGTAATAGTTATTGAATTCACCAAGTATCTAGTATCTAGTTCCTAAGCGATAAGTTAGTCATAACTATTATTGTTTGCCAACGTCAAATGAGAAGCAGGAAAGTCTCCGAAATAACCAAGGTGAAATTGGTAGGGCTAGTAACAAGGAACAGATGATTGTACTGCTGTTCCTATTGAAACTGGTCACAATACTCCTGATCTATGTCTGACAGAGGAGAAATTGGCCTCTGGGTCGGTTTATCTAGTGAACATAAAGGTGGATGTGATTTAAGTCTGTTGTGCAAATGTTGCCACAATGGAAAACAGTAAGTTACTTTATATACCTTGACCCTTATATAAAAAAATGAAAAGACCATTTAAATTTTTTTTTTTTTTTGGCATGTGTAAGACTTTCATGGTAACAACTCTAATAATAAAAAAGAAGTATATTTCCAACAACTTTGATGTTATATCACCAGCTTGAGTGCAGTACCCCTGACTTGCATTAGTGTCATAATGCAAACGCTGAAGTATTCACTCACATTTTTCCAGTCCTGTCTCTAAGTTACACAGAAAGAAGGGAAGAAACTACTAAATATTAAAAAGACAAAAGGCTGCTAGTTTTAATCAAGAAGAAAAGTTATTTGTGAAATTGTAATTTTCCACGAGAGATTTTTTAAATAAAAGAAATTGATCTGGAGTTCTAAATACATGAAGGTTTGAAGTGAAGCAGTACCAATAGTGTCATACAGTACTCAAACTTCTTTTCAATTTTCCCTCAAACTCTCAGTGTTTCCATACCATGCCTAATGGGAGGAGGAAGAGGAAAAAGGCAAAACCAAGACTTGTGAAAATTTCTGCTGTGTTTTTTTTGAGAGTCTCTCATCTCTCCTCAGAGTGGGTGGGATTCATTTTGGCAAACTTTACTACAGCCTGGAGGTGCCTACCTCTGAGCTATTCTAGGTTCCCTGTATGATCCGCAGAGAAAAGTAGACTCTTTTAAGGTGTGACTCATGTAATCTATTTCTAACACCTACTCTCAGATAAGATGTCCATATAGGAGCCAAGGGTGTCTGGCTCAGATGTATATGTCTACACTTGGCCAGAGGAATCTTACCCAGTATGTCTATGCTGCAGACTGCCAAGAAATAAGATAAATTTAGCTACATAGAGCTCAGTGCTGTCACAGCGGAGTTTTTAAAAGCTAGCTCAGGTATTTCTGGCTGTACAATGTAGTTTTCCATAAGACAGTGTCCACCTGAGATATCAAGAGTGCCTCACGGTATTTACAACTCAGGTGTTTCAGGCCCTTCTTTTCCATGGCTGCCATCCCTAACAGGGCATCGTGGTACATAACCATCGGGCACTCAGGACACTCTGTAAACCACCCCGTGTGCAGTGTGGGACTAAGGAAGCTGGGGGATACCTACATATGTATAGTGAAGAAATATCCAGTAGGAGTTAGGGGACTTCTGTACTGGTGAAACTGCTGCTGGGGTCTGAGTCCAGTTGTGGTGCTGATGTTTTAAACACCTCTGAAATCCTTCCAGCAGAATCAGAGGTCTGGACATGCTGCCTGTCAGTAGAAGTGAAGAAGCTCAATCTTTTTATTTTTCCGAAGAGAAGGTTAGCACATTATTTTATCATGGTTTAAGAGCTGCTACGCAGTGACATTTCTGATAGGGGATGACAATTTAATCTAGTGAATGAAAGCGCGATGCTGCTCAATCTCTAAAGTAAAACCAGATTAATTCAGGCTACAAAAAGCAGCATATTTTTTTTACAGCAAGGATAAATAACTGCTGGAATAACTTTATCTAGGAGTTTTATAGACTCTTCTTTTCCTTGAAAATCTTTTTTAATCTAGATATGATACAGCACAATGAAGTCTTATTACTTTAATGAAGGAATTAAACAGTGAAATGCTATGGTCTGTGAAGTGAGACTCTGAAGATATCCCTTCCGGCCTAAAAAGCCATTTAATGGGCCAAACATGGCATCAGATCCCAACGTCTCACAGTCCTGGGAAATCTGCATTTCAGAAAGGGCTGTGCAGCCTTTCCCGTTTCCAATACAATCACTGTCAATCACCTGGTCCTATTTTCCTCGCATTCTGTTCCGTTAATAAGGTCTTTGATCTGAAAATGTGCTCAGTGAACTAGCTTTCTGTGAGCTGGACTCGTTATATAGAAACGTAGATAAGGGAGCTGTAGAAGCAGAGCGTGCTGGAGCTGAAGGTCGTGACTGTGAGGTATGTCCCAGGGAGGTTCTACGTCCTGGGCTTAGGTTTAAGCTATTTTACTTTTGCTACTAGGTCTCTGCTGGATTTTTTTCACTGTTACGTACCAGAATACCTTTGGTAGGCCAAATATAAATCTCCCATTTAATTTTGAGAGAAGGAAGTGAATACCTCTCTTTAACTCCAGGCAGTGAATATAGGTCCCTGTGTTAGCAATCTAGTCTGTCTTCACTTCTCATAGTGGAAGAAATTTGAATTCTTGCTTTGCACCACTCTCTGGAGGATGCTCTGTTGATAACTAAAATTGTAGGATATGAATATTTGCCAAAACTTTGTTATTAAATGATAGGTACATCCCTCTCCTCCCCGCCCCGCCCTTCCCAAAGCTTACCTCTGTATCTTCAGTGCCAGTGCTAATGTGAATTTGTCTCTCTTTCCCCCTCCTTGCTCAGACTTTATCGAGGCTGAGTAAGATCTTGGCCACACCTGTATTTCTCATCCCATCAGCTAAATATGTTTCTCCCTTGAATATTTTTGGCTCAGGCAAAACTACAATGTTTCTGTTAAAAAGCATAGAATTGCAATTCCATACGGTCTGCTTTGTTTTGTAGATGTTCCCGTTCGGGGTATGTTCACCTCCTTTCTCTGCTCAAAGCATGCAGGGCCCACAGCTGAGTTGAACTGCAAAAGATTCCTATAATGTGTTCCCCTACCTTTACTAAGAGGCTAAAAAATGGAATACATCTTGGAGGATGTATTGCAGCCAGAGTGCAGAGCCCCTAGAGAAATGTGGAAGCACTGATCATATGAACTAGTTTCTGAAACTGAAATTTATTTTAGAGTGGAAACATCTTTTGGTTTTTGTACAATTGGATTTTGTACTCTGTAATTAAATAAAAGCAGCTTCAAAGGAAGCAGAAGCAGCTTAAAGAAATGATGCATTTTATAGGAGAAAAAAACCTGTCATAGTTAAGATTTAAATTTTTTCACTGATCCCATCCATTTCTCTTTGACAGAATGGCGATATCAGTCATCCAACGCCGTAGCAGCACTCTGATCTGCACGATTGAGAGGTTTTGAAAAACATCTCATCTAGAAAGCAGACCTTTTGCATAAAGGCTTTCAGATGACACTACATCTTACAGCTGTGTCTTCAGGAAGGACTGCTTTCGCATGGGAGTGAAGGTACTGCTCTTCCCCTTCCCCTTCCTCTTCCCTGCCAGGCCCACTCCCTCTGTGTGTTCCTGATGGTCTTGGTCTGGTCTGGTCTGGTCTATCACACCTCCTGGCTGCTTGAGGGCAAGCCAGGGTTTCAGTTCACTTCCTGCCTGCTTCTACTCAGGAGCGAGGAGGCGGATAAATTCTAACTAAGGTCCTTTTCTTGTAGTTTCTGTTCCTAGGGGTCCTCTTTTTCCTTGCCAAAATGCCTTTTGATCTATCTCTCCCAGCCAAAACATTCATGAAATGTGCATGACCCCTCACAATACTCTTAGTCATTGCTGTCAGCTTTGAAAAAAACCAGCGATGCTGGTAACTGAAATCTGCTGTGATGTTGCTTTGGTATGAATAACACTAGGGCTTGGCCTTTGGAGTGGTTTTCTAGTAGAGAAGGGCTTACATTTCTACACTTCGTGAGTATAATATTGACAAATCATATAAAATAATGATGTGTAATTGAGAATAAAATTAGGAGATGTCACGTGTTCCTTTTATAATCATATATAGGAATTTCATAGGGGATATGCATGAAGTAAGAGGATAGAGTTAAGGTGTCCACTGTTACAAGAAAGCAGTTAAACTTCTCAGAGTCTGTAGGTTTTAAACTCTTGAATTAAATATGTACCACACATTTTACACTATACTAAAAAAAGTGTAATGGCTACACGTTAGCTTTGGAGAGTGATGCAAATGACACCATTAAATGCCATTTTTGCATTTAGATTTGTAACTATTTGTAACTATTTCTTCATATATCAGAACATAACTGCATTTTGCTCCTGCTTGCTTTAGAGAACCAGTTCGAATTTAGGTGAGGAACTTAGCTTGTCTGTTTAGCTTGCATATTGTTAGCAAACATTGCTAGTAACATGGGAGTCATCTACCCTAAGTTTGATGTCTAAGCCCAAGTCAGTCCCCTTAGGCTCCATTTGTAGGCAATGAAGTGAATAGACAACTCCAGAAGGTAATGCCTCTCACGCTAAGTCAGCTCAGATAAGGGAGATTAATTCAGTGGGAGGTGTCCCTGCCCAGGGCAGGGGGGTTCGAACTAGATGGTCTTTAAGGTCCCTCCCAACCCGAACCATTCTGTGATTCTGTAATTGCTCTTTACAGGTGCTTTTTTCAGTTATCATCAGCTAGAAAAAAAGGACTAGCTTAGGTTTAGATCTTTCTTTGTTTCTTTCTTTGTCTTTGTTCGGCACCTCAAGTAAAGAGGATAAACCCATATTTTGTCATGGATCAATGGAACAGCTTTCAGGTCATGTTAATTTCTATAGGATGAGGTTAATTTGTATCACTGAGACTCTTTGTGGTAATATGCTTGTTTTGCAAAAAAAGTTCAGGGAAGGGAAAGAACAGGAGCAAAACCTTGAAGTGACCTAATGTAGGGTTTCCCGGTTTGTTCGGATATTCCTCACAGTAGCAGTAGCAGCCCTTTAGATACAGAAGAGGGTTCAGCAGTGGGTCATCAGGATGCTCAGGGGCCAAAAGCACCTAAACTAGAGTGAGAGGCTAAGGGAATCAGTGAAGAAGTCGAAGGGCTGGTATAGTATATAGGAGTGTATACCTCCTTAAAGAACAGTTACAGAGATTACAGCGCCAAAGTCTTCTTGTGTAGACAAATAATATGTCAAGGGATAAATGGCCACACTGAGGCTTGGAGGGCTCAAACTAGATGTGAGGGGAAGCCATGTCAACGAGAGGGTGGTGCAGCACTGGGACAGGTTTCCCAGAGCAATGGTGCACTCTCTGTCCTTTGGGGTGTTTAAAACTGAGCTAGACAAAGCCATGGCAGAGCTGATCTGGTGCTGTCAGCACTCCTTCTTTGGGCAGGAGGCTGGTCTGGGTGACCACCAGAGGTGCCTTCCAGCCAGCATCCCTGTAATTTTCTTTCCTTTACTCTAAGGAAACCAGTCTCTTCCTATGCAGCTCTACCCTCGAAGTCTGGACCCTGACCCTGGTCGCCTGTTCCCAACCCTGCTGTGCTTTTAACCCTGTGAACTGCAGGCAGGTGGCTGCAGCAGGTCCTGCCAAAGTGTCTGTGCAATATGCTACTGTTCCCAGCTCACAGGCCACTTAAAAATTGCTCCTAATAACAGTATATCATTCCATTTAGGGCACTGTCCTGTGACACCTGGGTTCAAATCTCTGCTATGCTCAATAGCAGTGAGTGGCCTGAAATTAACTTTCCTGTGTGTAATATCAGTGTGTTTTAACAACTGGACTATTGTGTTTTCCGGGGTAAAGTCAGAAACAAACAGACCTTCTGAGGGTCTCTGTTGTCCCCAGCTGGGAATCTGGTATACAGCAGGAGAACAGCTAATGCCTTCTTAGCTCTAGATGCAAACTGCGATTGCACAATCTTAATTTCCTGTTGGGATTCTGGAACTAGACAGTACCCCTTTTAAAAAATAAGCTGCTTTGTAAGCCTAGTCATTTTGAAACAGCAACGTGGAGAATTTTTTTTTGAAAATTAGCGAAAGGTGAGAAATACGGAACCGGAGAGCTCCATTTTAGCATTGCTCTTCAGCATGAAAGGGCACATTAAAATCTTCCATAGCTTGCATTAAGTCGTCTTGAAATTTTCTTCTGTCTCATTAATCCCAACCTATTTTAGATGATATAAACAAATGCCACTTCTTTTGAATGTTATCACTTTAATCCCTCTTCACCTTGAATTCACTCCAGGAAATGATATTTTTTTCCTATTGAAAAGATTGTCAAATGAGCACAGCTTTTTGGTAGTAGAATCAAATTATTTATTTATTTTATTATATTAGTGGTATCGTCTTTCTCGATTTCCAGGCTAAGCATAGTACAATGTATATTTTTAAATATCAACTTATTACAGCTTGAAGGCTTGGAGAACTTTACTAAAAGAACTGTTGAGTCTTTTTCTTCGATGCTCCATCAACCTTGTACACTGTTCTGGTTCTTTGCCCTCAGAGAAGTTATTTTATATTTGGTCGATTTTAAACTGCATTTTTTTATATTATTGATCTAGCCAGTGACTCTACAACTTGCAGATCCCTAGCATTGTACTGTGGTACTGAACTTTATGCTTTGTTTCCAGAAAATAAAACCAGTAAAAATTTATGTACCTTAAAGGCAAATAGGAATCTTGCATTGTCTCTGTGTGCTTAAAACAGAAGAATACTGAAAGAGTCCTCCTCTTCAATTCCTTTTTCTGAGCTTCATCAGTGCAGTCGCACAGTAGTCTGTCTCTGTCACACATACTTTCTTATTTCACTTTGTAACAATCCCCTTTGAATGGGATCATTCAGGCTTCATAAAAAGACAAAAAGAAGCAGAGGTGAGACTTTTTTTCCTTTTGAAATGCATGGAAGGATGTATTGGAGGACAGTAAAGGGAGACAGAGCCCTCCCTGGATGACACCAGGTTAGGGGGGTGGTTGATAGGCTGGAGGACAGGGCTGCTCTTCAGAGGCACCCAGCAGGCTGGCCAAAATTGTGAAGTCCAGTACCTGGGATGGGATAACCCCATATGGCAGTACAGGCTGGGGCAGCTTTTCAGAAGAGGGCATGGGGTCCTCGTGGAGAGCACAGCAGTGTCCCTGGGGCCATGCAGGCCACCACGAACTGGGAGGTATTAGTACAAGGTTCATGAGGCTTCATTTGGAATCCTGTGCCCATGGGTGCTCAAAAACAGCTGGAGTTATGTTCTGGATAGCTCTATAAACTCCATGCTTTAACACAGCAGCATGGATATGATCAATACCTGTTACATGCATAGAATGGCACCCTCTGGGACATGCTCATAAACCACAGAAATCCTCAGTGGTCATTATAGAAGAATAGAAGAGCAGGCAAGACAACACGCTATGAAAGTTGAGTAGACAGGGTAAGTTTTGGTGGCTAAAGCAGATTTTTGTGAGCAGTCTGACTCCTGCATCTCACAGATGTAAGGGGTGATGTAGTCCAGAGTTTTCTTTTAAAAGGGAAGGGAATACTGGAGACACGAAGCGCTAGCAGGCGGTGGAGATCTGGGGTTCAGATCAGGCTGATTTTCACCAGAGGTCTTGATTTTTCTCTGTAAACTACAGATGGTGTGTAGGACAGCTTCTAAATGGGGTGTCACATCTATGTTTACAAAGCTAGGCAAGATGAATCTGGGTCAGTTCTGGACTGAGTTTTGTCAGTGATATTGCAACCAGGATTAAAGCTCCAGAGAGTTTACATTTGCATTTCACTCTGTTCTCAACTGCACCCTTTTGGCACAGCCTGGATTTCAATCTGACTCACCACTACACTTTTAAATGTCAGTCCCCGACTTGTTAAATCACATCCCTAACTCTTAAGCAAGGAAACTAATTTATTTTAAATAATTAAGCTTCAAATTTAGTCTTTCCCTCCTCCTAAAACTGGAATGCAGCAGTCCGAGAAAGACTAGGTTTGTACCAGTTGACTGGGGCCAGTGCATAGTCCGTACCTGCTGAAGAGAACATCAGTAGCAGTAGCAAAGGTTATTCATCAAACATGCAAGATGAGGCCAGATTTGCATATGAAAGTAAGCCGAGGAGGTGACGACAGTTACCTCAGCTATCAGCTACACCAGAGGTTTGAGATCGCTGTTTCAGAGCCGTATCCTCACTGGTCTGGCACACTCTGACAGAGCTGCAGTGAGGTCCTGTCTTGCTTGTCACTTGCTGCTGCTTTTTACTTTGTTCTGGGGTCATCTGTCCTGTCTCCCATGACATGGACAGTCAGCTAGTGCCGGGGCCACATAAGTGGTAGAAGGTTATCTTTCTTAAGGGCTAATATCTGACAACACAGAGCTGCTGCTCAACCAGCAGAACATGGGAGATTTGGTGCCTCGGGCTCTTCCAAGTGCATTTGGGCTGCATCTGAGCTGCCTGCTGTCCTGGACACTGTCTGGGAGGGTGTTTGGCCTGACACATCTTACACCCTCTCAGCATGGAAGAGCCACATTTTTGGTGCACTATGAGTTGTAATCACTACTGCAAACAAAGGCAGACCAGCACGCCAGGTGTGTCCTGGCTGGGCTGTCCCATTCCTCCCTGCCTGCATAACAGAACTGTCCTTTCCTCCCCCACGTCTCTTTTAGAGTCAGCAGGGTTCAGATTTAAAAGAAATGGAGCAGCACCCCGGGGTGCTTTTTTTTAGCTGTACCCAGACTTGAGCAGGCACTGGCTGAACTGCAAGTTCTCATGATCTTCACTGAAGTCTTTCAGAATTAGTTGGTTTTGTGTTTTTCTACTCCCTGCAGTTCTGATGCCTGGTGTGTTGCGAGTGTCTAAGAATCCTAGCTTTCATTGGAAAATGATTAACTACTACTGAACTGTGACGAAACCCTTGAAACCATGACCTAGCTACGTGTGTTATCTGCCGAACTGGAAGATGATGACAGATCATTCATAAAATGTATTCTGTTTCTCTCAATATTTAAAAATAAAACACAGATTGTTCTGTATTGAACAACTGAGACAAGAAACAACTTATTAAATGCTGAAGCAACAAGTCTGTCCAGATCCTCTCCTCATAGTGCAAAGGATTGTACTAGGCATATGTACCAAGGGAAGGCTAGGCTTTTCTAGATCTGTTGTATGGGTTAGGATCAATCACACAGGAAAACATGTCACAGTGTGTGACTCCCTGCTCCTCCATGCTGAGGGCTGTGGCACAACTGGTAGAAGCAGAGTTGACAGGGATGATGGTATTTCACACGTGTGTGTGCTAGAGAGACTTGCAACAGAGCACCCCCATGGGAATGGCAATGGCAATCTTCAGGGAGCCCCACCTTGGGAATTGCATGTGTCATTCTTGGGGCATACTGGCAAGAATGTTTTCTGAACAGATCAGGATGGAAAGCATAGCTGGTTCCTGGTGTGGAGTGGCTTTTCTCCCTCTTTTCCCACAAGTCCACCTCATGAAGAGGGACAGGGAACTCTGAGGGCTGCCCAGGTTGGAAGGACTCCCTCTGGTCCCACCTGAGTGTTTCACTTGTACATTGAGATTAGTGTTGTCTGGCCAGCATTCTGGCATTGTACGTGGCATATACAGAGAATTGAGGTGAGGTCTAAGTGAGGGTGACAGTGGGTGCTGTACAGTTGGCCACACAGTGGCCGGTCCTGACTCAGTGCCTGAAGGTGTGCAGTGCGGACTTGGACAAGGTGCTCCTGCCTGCGACCCTCTGCAGGGAAGCCTTTAGGTCATGCTCTCCTGGCCAAGGAGCAGCATCGACTGCCGTGGGGCTTGGTGTGGCACAGCAGTGGGTTTAGGTAGCTTTTGCAAGACCCAATTAAGAGTATGATTTTCCACATCCTGCAGGACTACAGCCTGGAGAACAGAAAACACCTGTCAAACTCCATTTTGTATTACATATTCATAACTTGTTAGAGCAGGTCCTGCTCTGTCACAGTAACGACCTTTGTGTGTTATACATTTATTGTTCTTTGCTGCACAAAGTCAGCACTGCCAGCTGCTATAGTCCCCAACGCAGCTGTAGCTGTAGGAGGTTTTGTTTTAGCCCCAAAAGTAAAGAAAGGCCTGACTGTTTAGCATAAAAGGATGTGTGTTTATTACTGGCCTTGCTATGTAGCCTGAGTAGGCATGGAATAGCACTGTAGGATCTATTCTGCCAGGAAGGGTTGCCACAAAGGCTACGTTTTTCCAAGAAGTGGAAGTCAGTTGAACATAGTTCTGTTGACTGAGGAAAGCCTTGTGCAAATGTCTGCTGCATTGTAGCAAATTCACAGCCTCTAAAGTAGCTAGCTTTCTGGAGCCTCAGAGGCTTAGAGTGGTAAAGTCATTGGAACAACTGCTAATGAGTTAATTACAGTAGATTCATTAGTTAAAATTGCTGCCAGAGACTTGAATGTTGCAGATAACTCTGTCTACTGGCAAGTGGCTTATGCTGCTGGGCAGACCTTTGCCTGATTTACGACTCTCTTGCAATCAAATGGAGTTTTTGTGTGATTATCTGGCAATTCAATTCTGTTTTTATCTTATTTATAAAAAATAACTTTGGTTCCAAAGAGACTTCACATGTGCTGCAAGTGCGCTGTGAACCACTATCACAAACAGCTATTCTGTGACTTGTCTGAAAGGTGCCTTCCTGCATGGCAGCTCTTCCTCTGAAATATAGACTGCTATCCATCACCCATGAAATCTGAGGCATTGAGAGGCTTCCAAAGAAAAATGCAACTGATATCCATATCCTCTGAGGGTCGTTTTTGTGAGAAATAACAAGGATTTTGCCAACAGAACTAAAATTTGTCGTGTAAATTGATAGTTGAACTCTTGTCTTTGTGGGCACCTACTGAAAACTACTTGATACTTAAAATGGATATTTAGAAGTGATCTTTCTTGGTGTTTAATAGAAAGTTACAGAGATTGCCCAGAAAATTTGAGCATTTACACTGATCCTTTTCTTATAAATAGCAAATGTACAATCAAACGTCCTAAAACCACCAAAAGCAATTCAGAGCTCAGGTTTCAACCTCGCCTCAAATATTTTTTCCCAGCAGAAATTGCAGCTGTGGTTGTTGAGCCCTTTTGAAGGCATCTTCAGGTTTCCCAATCTCCTCCAGTAAAGCCTCTAGCTGTTTTGCCAGGTTTTGTTTAAATACTTTCGATTAACTTTTTGATTAGGCTCAATGAATATCTTCTTTCCACCTTGGCTCAGCAAGAATAACATTTCAATTTCTCTCCTGTCCAGATAGGTGTCCCTTGACCTGAGGGTTTAATTGTTATTCAAGGTCTTACAAGCTTTTTTATTAGGAGAAGGAATTGATAGGGAGTCTGCTTTTTCTTCACTACAAATCTGTTATTTCGAACACCTACAAAATCCCATTTCTCTGAACAGAGTAGGAGTCTAGTTTTGCTTATAGTTCCACACCTCTTTCCAGCCTGCATTACAGCTGTAAAAGTTTCTCTCATCTTATACTTAAGATCACACTAATTAAATTTCCACTGCAGACATTTTGGTGGGCTTTCATTGCCTCTCTCCCATCTGTGTGCACAGACACGGCTGCAGCCAGCACCTCAGAGCTGGTTATAGCGTTCAATTCCCGAGCAAACCTGTCTGTCCCACCTTCCTTCCAGCAGCTTCAGTTAGCTGTGTCTCAGTATAAGTACGTAATTCATATGCTGAGCTATTAAAATCCTTCTTGACTTTGACACTTTGCTGTTGCTTAGAGAAATACTTCAGGTAATGGTGAATCAGGGAGAAGTACACAATTGTCTTCAGGAGGCATTGAATTGTCACAGTCCCAATGAATCATGGTTTCCTTGTGTGTTTAGTTATGCTTCTTCTACAATAGGCATTTTATTGTAATTTCCATGGCAGACTTCAGAAAGCCCTGTGATAC
This sequence comes from Fratercula arctica, assembly GCA_947846985.1. Lineage (NCBI taxonomy): Eukaryota > Metazoa > Chordata > Aves > Charadriiformes > Alcidae > Fratercula > Fratercula arctica. Next base: position 86,048,290 of record CANTUZ010000001.1, on the reverse strand, counting down.
TTGCTTGAAGTGCTTGAAATGTTTCAATCCCAAAGCTACACTAAAAAGACTTGTAAAGCTAAATAGACTTGAGAAATTGTTCTACGAATTGCTTGTCTCTTAAACATGCAAAATAAAAAAAAAGGTCAACATTTAAGAGCAATAGTCTCTGCACAATGAGAATGACTACAGAATGGCTTCCACACATGACTTCCATCTGAATAGTTTGCTTATGTAAAAGTTTGCCGCTCTTATCTGAGAATGACAAAAGATTAGGTATAGGAATAAAAAAAAGCCTTCAGCATAGAGCCCCAGAATGTTTGAAAAAGTTCTCCTCCCCTAACCATCTTTTTGATGCTGCTTTTACACCCTCATCTGGATGGCTGAGTAGTTTCTGACTTCTAGCCATGTTGGCCAGTAAGGAGGAGAAACCTTCTCCCTCTCGTATATGTTATGTTTTTGTTGTTACATATTGTTATGGCAAATAGTGACCAAAAGTGATGACATGAACCTTATCCTGAAGATAAGACAAGCAGGTGCAGTGCAGTACCAAGTTTCTCCTCCAGACTGGGTTTTCATATGTTGTTTCCCATTTAAGAATAGTTTTCCCTATTAGATGCCTTCCTGAACTTAATCAAGTTTTTATCAAGGAATGACAAGTTTTGCATTCTCTTTTGGTACATGGCCCCTGATGGGTTGTGCCCATGAGTGCTGAGGGAGCTGACTGATGTCATTGTGAGGCTGCTTTTGGTTGTCTTTGAAAGGTCATGGCAAGCAGGGGAGGCTCCTGATGACTGGAAGAGAGCAAATGTCACCCCTATTTTCAAGAAAGGAGGTCCAAGAACTTCAGTCTGGTCACCATCCCCTTGACAGTGGGAAGGTGATGGAGCAAATAAACCTGGAAACTACTTCCAAACATATTAAGAACAAGGTGATTGGTAGTAGTCAGCATGGATTTATGAAATTTACAAATCCATGGGTGATCATGCCTGACCCATCTGATAGACATCTGTGATGATATCAAGGCCAGGCTGGATGGGGCTTTGAGCAGCCTGGTCTAGTGGGAGGTGTTCCTGCCCATGGCAGGGGGGTTGGAACTAGATGATCTTTAAGGTCCCTCCAACCTGAACCATTCTGTGATTCTATGATATGACTGGCTTGGTGGATGAGTGGAGAGCAATGGATATAGTTTGACTTGAGCACGGCTTTTGATGCTGGCTCCCGTAACATCTTAATAGACAAAACTGGTGAAATATGGACTACGTAAATGGACAGTGATGTGGAATAAAAACTGGCTGAACTTCCAGGTTTGAAGGGCTGTGATCAGAGTCTTCAGGCCCAGCTGGAGGCCAGTCACGAGGAGTATTACCATGGATCAGTATTGTTTAACATCTTCATTAATGACCTGGAATAGGGCACAAAGTGCACATTGTACAAGTTTCCAGATTGATACACAATGGAGAGGAGTGGCTGATATACCAGATGGGTGTACCACTATTTAGGGCGACATTGACAGGCTGGAGAAATAAGCCTAAAAGAATCTCCTACAATTTGGGAAAGGTAAATACTAAGTGCTGCAGCTGAGGTGGAATAACCCCTTGTACCAGTACAGGCTGGGGCAGACCAACTGGAAAGCAGCTGTGCAGAAAAATCTGGGCTTCTTGTGAACACAACTGAACATGAGTGAGCAATGTATCCTTCCAGCACAGAAGGCCAACAGCACCTTGGGCTGCAGCAGGCAGGGTGTTACCAAGTTGAAGGAGGTGATCCTTCCCCTCCACTAAGCACTAGTGAGACACATGTGGAGTGCTGGGTCCAGTGCTGGGCTCCCCAGCACAAGACAGACATGAATGTACTGGAGCAAGTCCAGTGAGTGGCCATGAAGAAAATTAAGGGACTGGAGCATCTGTCATGAGAGGAGAGACTGAGATAGCTGTGACTGTTCAGCCTGGAGAAGAGAAGATTCAGGGGGATCTTGTCCATTTGCGTAACTAGCTGATCGGTTTGGGATGAGGGGGCTAAAGACAACAGAGCCAGACTCTGGTGCCCAATGGCAGGACAGGAGGCAATGGGTTGGCACAATTTGAAATACAGGAAATTCCACTTAAAATTTACTCTAAGGCTGATCAAACGCTGGCATAGGTTGCCCAGAGAGGTTGTGGAGTCTCCATCCTTGGAGACACTCAAAATGCAACTGGACATGGCCCTGGGCAACCTGCTTTCACTGACCCTGCTCTGAGCAGGGGGTTGGACTAGGTGATCTCCAGAGCTGCCTTCCTGCCTTGGTTGGTATGTGATTCTGTGATGAAATAGTAAGTTCTGTTTTGTTGTGTTTCTTTGCAAAAATTATGCTGCAACCCAAGTGTCTATACCAGTGAGGGTTCATCTGCGGTTGATGTTTTTGACATTTTGTAGTTCAGTCCAGCAGCTGCAATATCCACACTCATGTTGAACTGACAAGATTGAAAGGTATCTGCTTACTGAAAAGGTCATTTTGGGTATCTTTTCAGTTGTGTCATAAAAATAAAGCTAACCCCTAACTAGGGTATCTTAGCTTCAACTTTGTGTATGTGTTTCTGTTTTTTTCCCTGTTCCCTCTCTGTGTGTTTTTCTGTCAAGAGCCAGTTTGTGAACTCAAGAGAAATGTATATGATTGGCTTGGCTGAGCTATTCTGATTGATCATTTTGGAAAAACGCTGGGGCTGTCTGCCACTATCCCATTACCAATGCATTAGGATGTCCTGGCAATAATAAAGCAAACTCCATTTGCACATTTGCTAATAGTTCTTCCACAGGCAGTGTTGCTATTTTCTTGATAAATGCCAGTAAATTAGCAGGATGGCAACCGCTGTGTCATTTACTTGAAGTTGATCAGTAGTGCTCTTATATAAAGCTTCAGTGGAAGCAGCAAGGAAGCTGCATGTTGTTTATCATAGGAAGTACCCTCCTTGACATTACACTGCCATAGCCGTGGCTGCCTCCCTGCAGTCGGTGACGCACTGTTCATCGGTTCAGTCCCAGAGCTGCACTCACTGCTAATTCAGCTCCACTATCATCACAAGTATTGTTTTCTGGGATAATATTATGAGGCAGTGTCCGTAGCAGGAGCTATAAAAGTGTTAAGGAAGGAAAGAGGAAGATGATTTATCGGCTTAAGCTCGGGGCTGTACAACGGGACTGCAAAGCCAGCCTGTGATGGTCCGACTTGGATTCATACTAGGGCTGGCTGACATCTCTGTGTCAGGTTTGCACGGTAAGCTCACGCACCAGAGCTCACTCCCCTGGGCGGCATGCCGGTGGAGCACAGCTGTGGGCTACGGGCCTCCAGTCTCCCATCTTCCCAGAAGCTGCCCGACTGGAAGAGAAGGTGGGAGCATGGCAGCCTAAGGTGTCACAATCTTCTCCAGGGCACGTCGCACATCTTCCAACCAGTGCATAGCTCATATCTGGTTGGTGGCTTCATGCTCCTGATGCAATAAATATGCTGCTTCTGAGGCCAGCGAGTGGCAGCTGCCCGGCGCAAACTGTACAGCTTTCATTGCAAAGCTGCAGCTCCGCACTTTGCACCCCATGGCAGGGAGAGAGGGCTTAACATTTTCAATTGGGCTTGCTTATCTTTGCATGACAAAACTTCAAAGCGTTCAAGCTTTTAGTCCTAACTGATAATTTTCAAGCATTTCAAGCCTCCCCCCGGGAAAGGCTGTGTGCCTGCTGCTCCCTGCAGAACCTATAGGGCCGGAGGGACGTAACACTTATAGAAGCTGGACTGCATGGGAACAGTTGGCCTTCAACTTCCATCAGCAAAACCTGCGGTAATCACTGTGAACATAAAAGACTACCACAACGCTGTATGAGAAGATTTTCAAGGGTGAAAATGTTGCCAGTGGAAATAAAGTGAACTTCAGCTATGGAGAACTGAGTCTGCAACATAGGTTTTTTCTGACAGAGAATTATTTTCTCCCTCAGTCTGATAGTCTGAAATGTTCCAGATTTCATTTCAGGGAAACATTTATTAAGCAGTCATAGCTGGGTATCTGTTAGGTGGTCGGTGAAACAAAGTTTATTAACTGATTCATATCCAAAAATGTTATTAAAATCCAAGAATTTTATGTAATATTGTATTGCTCAGATACCAGATATTGCTAGGCCTAAGTATTTTAATACAGGTCAGGTCTTCAAAAATCATGGTTATTCTTTTAAGTGGAAATTGCCGTAAGCATGTTCAGCAGCAGCTATGAAAATAATGTGAAAATAGAAATATGTGATTTTTGGTTAGGAAAAAAAAAGTTAATCCAACCTCTGTCATCTCAGGAAGCAGATATTTCCCCAATATTTTTTTTTCCCCATTTTGCATCTTCTTAAGCTATCTTCCTGTTATATAATGAATTATTAGCTTGGGGATATAAGAAGAAACTGGTAGTATCACCTGTGCTGCTGCTGAAAATCAAGTGTTCAAGAGCAACAGCCAATAACCCCACTGAAGTGCAGGAGGACAAGTAATATTGCTTTGCACCTTTTGTGACCACCAGCTCCTGTACAAAAGCTGAGTACTGAATATTAGTTGGGTCTGTCCTTTGTGAAAGTCACTTAAAAGAAATTGCAGGAAGTGCAGAATCAAGCATCAACATTCAAAATTTAAAAATCTGATAGTAAAGTGAATAAGAATATATGTCTCTACTGGATTCAGAGTCTTGACTTGCAAATGGGTCCACTCAGCCGCTTGCAAGAATCCAGCAATGGGTCTCGGTTTAAGAATTTCTTATGAAACCTCCATTAGACCTAAGAAGAGGTCTGAAAACTTATTTTTAGACAGTAAAGGACAGAAGGGATCAGCAGAACGATGGAGTCTGACCTCCTGCTTAATCCTGCACCTCCTCCACAGCAGGACATGAGCTGCTTTTTGTAATGAGATGAAGTGAAGCCAAAATTTGGAGCACTGGTTGCTGCGTCTGTCTGAGTCGCCGTGTTGTGCATATGCCTCCCTGGATTTGGGAAATGACCCTGCAAAACTCAGGAGTAGCTAGACACATTCCATTTCTCTCCTAGGACGGTATAATAAACACTTCTAAGCCTGACACACTCTGCATGGCATAGGAGAAACCCCATGTTTAGATTTATTGCAGACTGGGTCTCAGAAGAGTTGTGGGTGAGGAAGGATCTTTGGCCAGGAACTGTACAAATGCAGCAGGCACTGAGAAGCCTGTAGTCTAAGGGCAGGCGGTGGCACAGTGTCGAGATACACAAACTAACTTCAGAATAGCTGGATCAGACACTGGAAGTAATAGAAATACTGCCGGAGCGCTGAACTGAGCAGCTGCTATTTTATATTCCTGGTGAAAGAGCACTAAAACATTTCAGAAGCTGATATAGAGTTGAAAATCTATAGATACAGCATGTTGTTAGGTAAAGGGTGAAAACAGAAAGTGAGATGATTTCCCCTTCTGCCATAGCTTAGTCACAAACCTACACTTAAGGAAGTGCCCTTAATGAGACACCAGCTTCCAGAAGGACCTGGACTGCAGCCAACTGCCAGAGAGGGATCACAGGAAGATTTGGAGTTCTAGAGGGAGTGACTGGAATTTGCCAAGGAAAGGGAATCAACCCAGACTGGCACTTATGGGGAGAATAACATAGATCCTGTATGGGAACATCGTTAATGATGCAAAACACCAGAAGCAGATAACTTACCATCTCTAGAAAGGAAGGCAGTTCATAGAAATTACATAAAAATATACATATATAGAGTGCAAAACAACAGTGACAGTTTCTTCAGTGCATTGTTAATAAGAGGAGACCCCACAACTGGGGCTATCAATGAAGGTGGACGTGCTGTAATAAGGAAGTCATGGTGCCTCCTCCAGATTTCAGGGTGATAGAGGTTAGGTTAACCACTGGCAGCAGCACATTTGAGATGGCTCAGTCTCAGGACTGACAGGCATGCACACACATTCACAGGGAGAAGAAGAGGGAGACTGCTGCTCCCTGATGCTGCCACAGATTAGAGGAGTGGGTGTAACTGCAGCAGCGGAGGCAGAGTCATGCTCGGCAGCTTCTCTCCCCTGAGGTGTCAGGGAAGAGCCTGTGCTTCCAGACATGCTGAGAAAAGGACAGAATCTACAGGAAATTGGTTAAATGCTTCTGTAGTCTATTCCTCATCAAATTAAAAAAATTGACTTCTTGCCTCCATAGATTTTACAAGTTCATTATTTTGTAGCTCATTCATATTGACTGTACGTATTATTGTTGTGGAGTGAATAGATCTAATGGGGGCAGTTTCCTTACTATCATACATCACACAGCTGTAGAAAGAAGGAAAAAAAGCAACATATGAAAGAATTACAATGAACCAATTCATGCAAACTTTGGTTTTGCACTAAAACTGAAGCAAGTTTTGTGTCTCGGTCTGCTCTATTAAAAACATTCTCAAAGCTTCACTTATGCACCTAAATTAAAAATGAGCATTTGATTTCAGATTTCTTGAGAGGCCAGTTTCCTTTAATGCTATGGGGAAAGAAAGGACCTTCTTGCTCCTGTGCTGCTTTCACCTATGACTGTGTTACTTTGCTTCTCTTCTTCACTCTGTGATTGATTGCTTCTTCAGCATGTCCTTCAGAGGAATCCTTTCTCCTTCCCTCTCCCTGCCCATTCCTTGCCAAGTTTCCAAGAGATGTCCTGGAACCTCCTCCTCCATCCCTTTATTTTTCCATTCTCAATGAATTAATTCCTAAGACAATAGTTCAGTAATGATCCTTACCCTGACAACTTGTAAATGTCTCTCTCTACTGCAGTGTTGTCTCCTTCTTTCCAAGCTAATATTTTGCCCTGTCTCAGAGTTTCCTCAGTGGCGCTGTAGTTCAAGACAGTTCACTTGTTTCTGTACAAGCTTTTCTACTGTTCTCTTAAATGATTGCTGTGATCACCACCGCCATACCACCTGCATTAATCAAAGTGAAAAACGGATCCAGAGCCTCTTCTTGTCCCTTTTAAATTTGTATGCAAGACTGCCAACAAAAAACCATCACAAAACTGACCTCCCTATATCAAGACGAAGAGTCTGTTAAATCTCTCTCCATTTTCACAGCTTGCATCTTAAATTCTTTCAAAGCAACAGAAAAATTTGTCTTTAATAGTCAGTGTTTTTCCAACCTCAATTTGCAAGCAGAATGAATTTATAATACTGAAGGATAACCTAGTAAATATTCTATAGCAACTTTTTTTTTAAGATTAATGATGCCTCCACAGTTTTACACCTTTGTTATTGAAGTTGTGCTAGTAATTAAGGAATAGTGATTGTTTGTGCAAATTATTTAAGTAACTGTGTTAGGAAACAGAGGTTGCTCTACAGTTACTGAGGTTAAAATTGCTGGTTCCTGGATATAGTTTTTAATCCTATGAGTAGTCATTTTTAGTTCATTATTGCCTGTACCAGTCCCTTAAGCTAGATTTGGTGCTCATATTTTGTCTTGAAATTACATGCCCTTGACTCACAAAGATACTATTCTAAGTGATGAGAAGTGTTGAGATATTTGTGTAACTTTCAGTTAGGTTTTGAATTATGGCAATACACGCATAGGGAAATTTTTCATTGGCTAAACTGTCATTGAAAACGCACTTGTACCGTCAATGTGATGCTTAAGAAGAAGTTACACTGTTGACCTGATGTCAGCTCTTGTGGGTTGAGGCATTTTTTTTTTGTATGGGAGTCTTGAGAGGATGGAATATAAATCCGTTTTAAAGAAGAAATTGCTAGTTCAGCTATGGCCTTCAACAGTGATTTCCTGTACTTGGACTGCTTTTAAAATCTTCTTGTTATTTCAAATAATCTAAATTGGAATTCACTCAATAGCATTTTTCAAGAGCAAACGAAGGCCAAGTCAGAGATGAGAGACTTAAACAAGGAAGCCATGTCATTCGCCTGAGCTGTAAAGCATTTTCCATAGAAGCGACTGCAATGTATGGAACAATGCAGCCAGCGGGGGAAGCCTCCTTTGCCTCTGGGACGGCAGCGTCAGAGCCTGGAGCACAATCCCACACCCCTCCCAGGAGTCTGGCCCTCAGCACTCAAGGCCAGGTCAAGGTCAAGGTCAAGGTCAGAAAGATATTTGAGAAGCCGTGGCTGATCTTTGAGCTCCTTGAGCAAAAGCTGGAAGAAAGCTCTGCAGAGGCTTCCCACTGCTGGTTGGGAGTGAGATTGATCCTTGCCTGGGACACACTGCAGCTGTGGTTGTGCCTGGCCACACAGCAGATCCCGGCCCTGACTTGTAGACTGATTTCTTGACCTCAGCTCTGATGGCTTATTAAGGACTTGCCTAGTGGTCTGGAGTGTCACCTCATTCAGCATGGTGGGACTGGGCTCTTGCTGGTGATACCATTGCCTTTGCCTTGGCCTTGTCACCATGCTTGGCTTCCAGCTCCCTTTTCTCCGTGGAGCAGCCCACTCTTGCTGCTTCTTGACACGTGGGACCAGAGAGCACTATAGCACATCCAGATAGGACACAATTACAGAAACAGGATATTAAGATGATACACTGGCAATCAACAGCTAAATTTCAAGCGTGGCACTGAAGTACCACGAAAGTCAAAAGAAAACTGAGAATCAAACACCAGTGAAGTAAAAATGTTGTGAGGTTCAGTTGTCACGGATGTCATGGGTCATGTTGTGCACCCCTCAACCACGGTCCCCAATTACTGCAAAAGTCACTGTTACCCTCTCTTGCATTTTTAACTACTTTTTGTAATCTAGAAAATACATTGAGGTTCATGTGAGATGCTCCCATGGCTCAGCCTTAGGTAGTAGCTATAAAAAAGGATGGGCAAGGATCAAATCCTTGCTGGGAGGTAAAAATCACAAGATTTGCTTTGCGATAGAGACAACATTTAATGCAACATATCCTTTTCTGGCTTGATTTTCACTGACTACTCTAAGGGTTTTGTGAAATGGTACATCAAATGGAAGCCGTGTCACTTGTGCTGTCCCTTTCTCTGGAAGCTAATTAAAGTAGGTTGGAAAGAATCAAAGGTCTTTTACAATCAAAATGTAAATAACTGGGGCTTCCCAGAATAGTTGTTGCAGTAAATGTTAGGCACCAGGAACAGATAGTGGTATTTGAATATCTAAATTGCCTTAGCAGGCATTATAAGGCCATTAAAGGCACCCTGTCAACCATCTGAATGATTGTTTGTTGGTATTTTTTGTCTGTTTTTCAAATTACTGGTCTTCTATCTTCTTACCATGTAATAGAATTAAAACCTATATATATATAAGATTTGAAAGCTACACAGCTTAAAAACACAGGCTAGGCTTTTAACTTATTATATGGTAAGTTTTACTGAAGTGAATATAGCTATGCTCATCTACCACAGGCGTAAAGCTGGAGGAAGAAGCTTAGCCTTGTTTTCAATTTCTTTCTATGTAAAAATATGAGATCAGAAGGTTGCATTTTTTTTCTACTTTAGTTAAATGACTTTGCAGGTTCAGCCAATCTATTGGCTGCTAGATTTAAAAGAAATATTACTAAGATACACACGAAGCTGGTTATATAAAACAGTACTGCCTTTATCCTACAGACGTTAGTCTTTCCTGTGGTTTGCTCAATTCTCTTCATAGATTTACAAAGATCTATGAAGATCATCTCTTCACAGATGTGAGGGTATTTATGAGTGCAGCCAGCCTTATTCTTGAAGTCACAAAGGGCAAGAGTAGCAGTGCAGTACCTGTCTGTAGTTCTTAAGATTAAGTCACAAATGGCAGTGTTGTGCTCACTGATACATACTTGGTCAAGGAATTTTGTTGCCATTAAAAGTTTCTATTAAAAGTAGCCTACTTCAGTCTGCATGTGGAACCACAGAAAAAAACTTTTTCACTGTCAGGTTGACCAAACCCTGGCACAGGTTGCCCAGGGCACCGGTTGCCCAGAGACGTTGTTGAGTTGCCACCTTGGAGATAGTCAAAAGATGTCTGGACAAGTTCCTTGGCAAGCTGGCTCTTAGTGGCCCTGCTTGAGCAGAGAGGGTTGGACAAGATAACCTCCAGAGGTCCCTTCCTACACCCTTCCTACCTCAACCATTTTGTGATTCTGTGGTTCTGTAGCTGTAAAAAAAAAAAAAGGCTTTCTTGTTTTTTTTCAACTTCAAACTGAAATTTGGAAATGTGTGGGTGTTTGCAGTGTGGAAGTTCAATGTCAGCGACACTGTTTGCCAGGCTTTAGAAAGGAAGCCAGAGAATTTGCTCAGCCATGTATAGTGAGATCTAGTTCCAGATTAAGAAGCCTACATGTATATGTGAGGAAGATGTCTAAACTCTGGTCAGCATGGTGAACATATGGTCTACAGGGTCGGTTGGTAGCACCTCAAGAGCGTCTCAGTCCTCCCTGGAGTAGAAGTCTGTGGGGCAGCGAGCTGAGTCCCTCTGTAGACTTCATTGAGCACAGCAGGAGCATAGATCCCTGCCACACCTAGATTCTTATGTTGTAATCTCTAGCTGAATCCCACTCAACGCATCTCATTAAAACTAGAGACCATGCAGACTGGAAAATGTATGTCCTCTAAGTGGAATTTGGCTAAAATAGGGAGGGTAGCAGTAATGACCCAGGGTCTTTGATTAGTCAAAGGACTGTATTTTCACCCTTTCAGCAACTTTAGCAGCAAATTGTACTCCATACATTACTTGGACATAGATTTGCTCAAACAGATGGGTTTACTTGCTCCAGCTACTGATGTGAATAACAAGAGAAAATGTCTCTGCTTTGAATGAGCTCTCAATCTTATGGGTTTTGATAAAAATGCATAATTATTATATGTGCTGGATAACTTTCAGATATGCAGAATCCTGTGCCTCCTGGTTCTATTTATTTATCGGCCTCACTCCCTTAAATGTACCCATCATGAAAAGCAGACATTTCCAACTGTGTGGCACTATTACGTGCAACCATTAAAAACAGGGAGAAAAGCTCCTCCATATCATATTACTCCAAGGAGTTCTACCTAGTTTTAAATACTTAAATTCCAAGTCACCACTGAATCATGGACTTCAGAAATATATATGATGGCCTACTAGAAAATCTGACTTCTGTATACACAAAATACAGGGAGAGGATTTCCCTGTGCATTCAGGGATGTGCGTTTGGGATGACTGAAAGTTTAGATTCAATGCCATGTACTAGACGCACTGAGGTGAATTCTGTGTATATTTGTTTTGTTGTGTGCATGTTCTGAGTGAAAGGATTGCGGGCTGCGCTGACATTTTCCTACTGGAGCAGGAAGTAGTGAGAAATAAACGTGCATTTCATTATCCATCATCTAACAAGCTACCAATCTGATGGTTTGCTTTTACTGAAGCATACAGGTCTTGTTTCTTTGTCTCTTAGCTGGGTGATACCTACGCAGCTATGAAGAGATCCCTTCAGCTGCATGAGGAATAAACTTCAGTTCTTTAATATTGCAGCAGAATAGAAAAATGTTAATGTTTTCCTCCACCATCAAGGAGGTGATTTCTGCATTAAAAGTCGTATCTATTACACTGTGCTAATTATATTACAAGCTTTTGCGTGGGTTCTCTTACTTTTTTTTGTCTTCCGTTGATAAGTAATCTTTGTGCTAAAAAGCCCTATCATAATAATGTGTTCCTTCAGTGACAGCATGCTGACATCCAGTGCCAGCAATGCAAACAGTTAACATTGGGCTGGGATACTGAGCCTTACAGTATGTAAAGAAGCACTTTGTGAGTCAGTACGTGGGATTTTTCATAGATTGAACACAATTTCTGTATGAAATATTCTTTGTATGAAGGGAATACATCCCGAAAGTCTGATTTAATACCACGCCATTATTTTCAGTTGATGTTAGATCAGACCCTAACTACCTAAATGCAGTTTATTGAATGGTAAGTCTCACTGTTATGGTCCTTGAAGAAGGCAGGTGTATTATACATGTGAAGATGATGAACCAGTGAGAGTCGTGTCAAGAACCCATGTATGAAGAAATATTTTCTTTCAAAGCAGGGAAAGTGCATCTGTTTACTGAGCAGCCCCACAAAAATGTAAAAGGAGTTGAATTGGGAACAAGCTGGTCACCTGCAGGAAGATGGTTCCAGGTTATAAAGATGTAAATCTGTGTGGAAGTATCTTGGGTTTGCCTGACTGCTTTAAGTGAGGAAAGTAAGATGTGGGCTGTGCATATTTATCTCTCTAGTGAGAGAGAAATGTGATATAAGCAGAAAATGAACTGTAGTGATCTACGATGGGACTGAGAAGAACTCGAGATCAGATATTAACTAGGATGAGAATTTAATATATAGCATAATCTATAGCAAAGAGCCTCTGCTAGGCTGATCACCAACTCGCAACTGGTTTGTTGTTGCCTGTTCCAAGCATCTCAGAGAGACAGCTGTCCTTATGTGGTCTGATAGTCTTCTCTAACTCTGAGATTATTTCTGTGTGTGGGTTTTGAAAACCAAACAGACGAGGTGTATATTCCATCTGGTCAGACAAACTTCTTGATTACAAAATCATGTGCTTATCAGTGACCTGGGTTGGTAAAAATGGTCTATTTCCCTTTGTCCTTGATTCAGGAAGTGTCTTGCATTCTTGCATTTCTTTATTTCATTACAAGATCAGGAGGTGGGGAGTTGGGTAGGGGCAGAAATGAAGGAAGAAAAGGTGGCCCTAGAAAGTGCTTGAAGATTCTAGGAAATTGGTAGGCTGGACTTGTTAATGCTTGTGAAATGATTTTTGACACAGCCTTTCAAATGAAAAAATGAGATATTAGAAGGATGATAGTCTTTTATCTGCTGAGGAAGATGGATGGGTATGACTTAAGATGTCATGTATATGAATGGGTGCTATAAAGGGATCGTTCTAATGACATGCTGTAAAAGACAACTGTCAGGAATAAATAATTCTTCTCTTCTGATGATACTGATGATAATGTACTCAAATTCCCCACGACACATTTCCTCACCTAAAGTTAAAAGCTTTTCCTAAAATGTTTAATGGGCTCAAAGATCTTTGTTGTGCATTTCCAACTTCATGAAAAACATCAGGTAGTGGCTTACATAAGAGCAATTTTGCCTACAATTAGTGTGTTTGCATACAAGTACACAGACTTTGATTAAGCAAAGGAAAGTACTTAAGCGCATGTGTAAGTACCTTTCAGCAGTGGAGTAATGAAACTGAGATATGAAAGAAGAAAGCATGACTTCAAAAGTAACAGAGCTGATAAGAAGAGCAGTTCTGAGCAGCCGATCAGCTCAAGGCTCCAGTGGGGATGGAGATGAGCTGTAAGTAGCTATCTCCAGAGATACCCATGCAAAAGTCACATCCCTCCTCTGCAACACGATACCAGTACCACACTTTGCTTGTTCTGAAGGAGCAGCACTGGGAACAGAGGGAAAGAAAGACAAAGAGGCCAAAACCACTGTGGGGGGAGGCAGGGACTTGTCTCTACGTATCGACCACCAGCTGCAGAGCAGCTGGCTAAAGAGCCCTAGAGCTGCGGGCCCTCAGGCTGAAGGGAAGCTGACCACATTGCATTGCGCTGTTGCCAGTGCCTCCTTCCCAGATTGCCTGTGACTCTCACATTCGAAGAGCGTGGCTGCCTGCTTGCAAGCGGCTCAGTGCTGTGAGGCTGCAGGGGGAATGTCATGGCTACATGTGGGCACCAGTTTGCTTGGAGAAGTCAACAAACCTGCATGCTTGAACATGCCTGAGGGACCACGGTGGTGGGTGACCCATGCTGGGGCAAGGACACACCTGAGGGACTGTGGCCACAGTTGACCCATGATGGGACAGGGACATCCCTGAGGGACTGTGGCTCATGGGCAACCCACACTGGGAAAGGGGAACTAAGGAGCAGCATGGCAGGAAGCCATTAATCATGGAGTGTTAGAAAGAAACTGTAATTCACACTACTTCAGCCTCCTGTGCACCCGTTCCTTCACTGGGGGAGTTTTGGTGCACTGAGACTAAAAAAAAGGCAAAAATAAGGATACTTGGGAGCAGGAAGGGGAAGGACAGGTGTTTAAGTAGGTTTTTGCACAGTGATTTCTGTGTTTTTTTTCCTCACTACCCGAATCGGTGATTGTAGGTTTGTGTTGGTTGGCAGTAAATTAAGTCAAGTAAAATTCCCCGACTCGATGCTGCTTTACCTTCGACAGACTGGTACAAGAAGTGATGGGATAAATTGCAGTAAGGGAAACGTAGACTGAGCATTTGGAGAAGTTTTCTAATGGTAAGGGAGGCTGATCACAGACTGGATTGCTGAGGGAAGCTGTGGAGCCACTGGAGGATTTAAGAGCAGATTAAATGAACTTCTGTCAAGAACAATTTAGAAGAAGTTGATCCTGCCTTTGGGACGAAGAAGCAAATTAGATGACCCTCTTGAGGTCCTGCTGAGCCCTGTTGCCTTTGATTTCTATGCCACTGACATGGTCTTGTGTACTTCTGGGAGAAAAGAGGATACCGAGCTTAATTATCGGAAGTCAGTTTCAGTCAGCGGGAGGTGTTTTCTGAGAAGAGATGGCTTGGGAAAGAAGGCTGAAGATGTTAAAGAGGTGAAGGGTGCAATTAAATGAGATTATATAATGCTGTATTTGTAATGAAGTTGACAGAAAAGTGAATCTTTTTTCATTTAACCTAGCACTGACCACACGTCTTCCTTAATTCAATGTATATTAAAAAATCGGAGCCTCAAGTGCTGTTTAGGTCACTCTGTGGACAGGGAGGTGCTGGCCTGGATGGTACTTAAGAATTAGGGAGCCATTGGGGATGCACTCACAGGCTCCTCAGGCTGCAGCTGCTTTAGCCAGAACGATTACCAACTCCAGCTTCAGTCGGACTGTACATCCTCAGTCCCAAGCACCTTGCAGCACTCCTGTCAAGGACAAGCACGATTTCATCCTTCTGCCTACTACATTAATGCAGATAGCTATTTTGAGGTTAAGGCCATGTTGGCTTTGAACTGCAGCCGGTAATGAACAGCTGGATGGAGTTCTGCTTTATTTGCAGGTGATTGAGGTATTATTGTTAATTATTAAGCCATTTCTTGTAAGATTTAATTATTTCTCCCCATTTTGTGATGAGCAAGCATTGCCATTATTGCCTGTAACCAAATAACCATCCCCATTTATCATACTAATTGTGGCTTAATGAGGAAGGACCTGGGACTGGGGGAGTTGTCTACCCTGAACAATTTTGGAACGTAGCTTCCTATGATAATGAATACAGACTGTAATAATTAGGTCTGCTAGGTGCTATATTTATCATGAAGCTTAAATGTAATAAAAATTCATCATACAATGGTAGGCTTACAAAACACAATGAATTGCCATAGGAAATATGGAAATATGAAAATAGAGGTTAAACAGATACAAGATTACTTCCTCTTGCATGGTTTTGCCACACAAGGCGATAACTCCTTTTCACTCCATTGTACAGAAACCTGGAAGAAAATCATGGCAAAGATGCTGTGTTGAATTGCATATGGCATTGGGAGGAAGGCTGGGTTCTGCTTGCTTATGCTTCCCTTCTGGTTCCCTCCCTAGCCCAGCAATATTTCATTGGATGCATTTCTGCAGAGCCTTTGGGTTTGCACCGTACCCTTGATAATCTGTGGTGTTTACTAGAAGAGAGCAGAATACTGGACCTGAGATCTGATTTAGGGAATTAAAAGGAAAAATGTAGTCCGCTACAAACTGTGTGTCTGCAGATAATTACCATACAGATAGATAAATCATACCCTTTTCCTCCTATTTTTATGTTTTATCATGAAATTACTTCCCAAAGTTTTTAATACAATGAAGTCTGTACAACAGAGAAAACCCACCTGAGTATTCTGGGGACAATATCCACTTTAGTTCAACACAGTGGATAATCCACTCAAGGCTTTATCTGAATAGTCAGTAAATATACATGTGACTCCAGGTTGTTTTTGAAGTCCTCCTCATGAGAGAACATGAGGAGGAGAGACAACAGAAGAGAACAGAACCTCTGCAGTCAGAAACAGTGAAGTTTTTTTTCTCTATGCTTAGTAATTTCTACAGTAGCTCTTAAAATGATGTAGTGTTAACTATTCAGTATCAATATTAACAGGAGTATTTCTTGGAAGAATAAAGTGAAAACTACTTTAGCTTTTCAAAGCTGTTCTCATAGCACTTGACTGCTTGCTTGTTTGATTGATTTTTGAAAGTAATATGGGCAGAGGAGAGAGAAAGAAATTTATTGTAAATATTCATAGCTAGATTGGAAGATGGAAAGGGGACATTTGGTGAGCAAAACATCCACACGACTCAAATACAGCAGTAATGTTGATAATTGCGGGTTCTGATCTGGTTTAATAACATAGGCACTAGTCTGAACATAGCTGCAGGTGAATTCAGCCCAGTGTGTGGGTGTTGGGAATAAAGAGAAAGAAACACCTTTGTCTAGCACCCGAGCTGGAAGGACAGTATCAGGGAATGAGAAGGGCACAGATAAGACTGCTTTTCTCTTATTCCTCTTTTATAATGGTACCTTCACTGAGCTTCAACAGGCTTTTCACGTCTTTCATTTGCAGATGCAGTCACCCACAAGTTGGAGTAACTCACAGGAATCCCACCTATCCTTGCTAGTCTTGATTGCAGATTTACATTTCCACCTTCTCTCTCACGTCCTTGCACTGCTGCCGTTGCTGTGGCATGGCGTTGATCCACAACACACCCGTGAGCTCTTGAACCGCTCCTGCCTTGGTTTTGGTCACAGAGGTTGCGTGTGATGTAAAACAGGATGTCATTCCTGGGGACTGTGCTCTCCTCAGTGCTGGCTGACCAGGAGGAGAAGGGCTTAGTTTAGTGTACGCACACCTGCCTCTGGTGTGACAGGTTGCCATTCAATTGCAATTCTGGTCCAGCCTACAGGCTGTTTCATTTTTCCTTGTAATGGTTGAAATATGGCATCATTGCAAGGGAGAACCACAGAAAAAATGTGACAAGACTGATTCTTGTGAAAAGGTGACTTCAGTGTCCGTACAGAAAAAGTTTGACCTTGCTTTGTTTAGCTCAGGATTTCACGGCCGGTGTGACAAGCGCAGGACTCCCCAGGGTGGTCATGCAGGCGGCCATGCAAAATTCCTTTGGAGACTGGAGCTGCATAAAGAGTGGTGTGCTGATCAGCTCTTTTCCTGCTTCCAACAGAGCAAATAATTCTTGGTTTGGGACACAAAACCTATTTAAGTGATCCTTTTGAAAGCAAGTGAAGCCTGTTGTTTTTTAGGGAACGCTGAGGGGAATACTGATGAGATGGCAGAATTAGCCTCTCAGTAACACAGGGATTTTTGTTTTCATCTCTCAATAGATTTATCCTGCAGTGTCCTTGTTCACAGCTTCAGCCTCACTGTGCTGTTTTGATGGTGCGTGATATGTAGGTGAAGCCACACGTGTCACAGTGGTAAAGGTCCTGTTATCTGCATGACCGACTACAATGTGAAGTTCTGAAACACTAGACTGTGATTGTGAGGACATGAAGAAAGTTCTCTTTCTCTTGTGTTGCCTCAGCAGTCTGAGTCATTACTTGGTAGGAACAGAGACTGGCCCCTCAGCTAAGGACACTTATTTACTATATGATTGTGAAAGTGACTCAAAACCTTGGGGACATGAGGAACACATTTCTGTTCCTGGACCTTGGAAAAAATGAGGTGGTCAGTAATAACTCTCACCTGACTGAGAGAATGTTTTGGACATGGATCCAAATGATTTGGACATGGATGGCTATCTTCTTGCTTACCTTGAGGTTTGGCAAATGTAGTACTCTGGATAAAGGTCTGAGAATATTCTAGATATTGAAGCTGCATGGTCCTATTGTTTCCAAGGTGGGAATCAGATGAAAGTATGTGATATCTGTGCTGCATATGCTGCTGGTTTCTACTCTGGAACATCTTAGACTAGCCATGTTCTTACGGAAAGATAGGCTATGTGTTTTTGTTTGCATGCCGAAAGCTATGGTTAGCTCGCTCTGTCTATGCATGTATTACTTTGACATGAATTTCAGAAAAGATACACATACAGATCATGGTGATGGGTACTTTGTAATGGCTGTCTACCATGATTCAGTTTTAGACTTTATATTTGAAGCATTATCTCAAAATATTTTGTTTAAAGTACCTTGGAGTTGCCTTCTAAAAGTTGCATTAGCATTCTCAGACATTACCACTCTCTTAATCTGGAGAGGTGGTAATCAATCAAGGTCCTTAAAATGGTACGGTGTAACAACATGCTATAAACCTAAGTTTCTATTGATTCAGTAAAGATATTCAGGCCATTTGTTTGCTTGTTTCTTACTAGATTTTTGGTTTCCTTGGCCTTTGCTGGTGAATATCATGATTTATTTGGCATCCCCTCACCTCCTGTCCTGCTCATGCTGTAAAATGTGCATCTTTCATCAGTGCTGATGGGAACTCCAGTTCTTGGCCAGGATCCATAATCCCAGGATCAGAGGAGGCATATTTACTGCATTTACACTTCAGTGTGGTTTTTGTGCTCAGAGGAGTGCATGTGTGCATGTCATCATTCTTGGGAAGTTTTTAGACAAGTGTCACACTCCTCCGTGAGGGTGAAATATGGAGCTGTATATAGCTGCTGTAGAGGACTAAGAGAGAGCGATCAGAAAGGTTTTGGGCTGGCAGCACAGCAAAGGCTTCTGTTTCCCAGAGGATGAGCTGCCTTGCCATGTGCTTCAGCCCTGACTGGGAGGTCAATAGCCATGCCAATTCAATCAGGGGGATCTCCTCGGGTGGCTGCAGAGCTGCTCTTTGCTACCTTCCTGTCTCCTCCTATGCTACTTGCTCTCTCCTCTTGTGTTTGCTGTGGGTTTTGGTTTGGGGGGGTTGTTTTTGTTGTCCTTTTTTTTTTTTCTTCTCCTTTTCAAAACTACTCCCTGCTCTTGAAGTGCTTTCAAGAAGGGAAAGAAAATGTTTACTGATTTGAATTTTGGTAGTTTAGTTCCATTGGAAAATTTGGAAATATTGTTGGGTCTTGTTTCCCCCATAAGAACAGAAGTGTTGTATCGTTCTCTCATGCCTTCACCTAGTCAGCAAATGCACGAATTCAAATCTCAGCACCCAGAGGGAAGACCAAGTGCGTGGAAATGTGGCAGTGTGTGTGAGCAGCATTGTTGGTGAGCAGCCGCTGCTCTAATTGAATGCTGCAATTTTGCAACGCAGCCGGGAGTGCTGGAAGAGCTGGCTGAGGAGTTCTCCAACCCACTCGAGTTCGGCAGCTCCAGGAGCATTACAGAAGATATGGGCGACACACATAAAAGCTAATGTTCTGCCTGTATGTTTATAAAAGAACAAGCTGCGCTAGGTGGCTTTAAATTGGTTAGCTTTTTATCGGTTCTCAACGAGTCACGAAAAGACTGATAACAATTGATGTAAGCCGTAATCCCTTCACTCTAATGAATGCTATTCAACATGGTTCTATAATAAACACTTCACTTATTTCTTTGATATCAATTTTAATTAAATTACAAATCTGTTTGATAAAGGCAACACTGTTGTCACGGACTCAGTAAAACATCTGACTTTTGGCAGAACAACATTCTGATTAGAAAAATAATTGCCAAGTGAAATCAATATAGCATATATTAAATGAATTAAAATGTAATGAGATGTTTCAACAAGCAAGTTCTGATGCTGTTTGAAATGGCTATGCTTGTCCTTAGTGAGGGTGGGAGATGAAGAAGGTAGGGTTAGGAAGCCCACATTCTTGTCCGCGAAATTATTTTTAAATTTTTGCCAGCATTGAACAAAATAATTGCTGACAAAGTTTCAAAGAATGAGAAGTTAATGACGAGTTAAGCAAAGGCAGAAGAGTTATTTAGAAGTACCAGGGTCATCACGGGAGAAGCTAGGCTCCCCAAAATGACATGTAAACCACAGCCAGAGAGCAGGGACACCCACCAGCGAGCACCAGTTGCTTGCCTGGCGTGGATGGGCAGACTCAGGGGCAATCGCTCAGGGTCTCAGGAGGTTCAGTGACTGTGGGCTTGAACTGAGCTGCCATTACAGGATGATGCCAGAAATGACAAGTGAGGTCCTAGCAAATTTCAGTGGGCTACATATTGAATGAAAATATAGTAATGCAATTACTGTTTTGGCATTAATGAAAGTACTGCCAGAATACTCTGTGCAATTGTGTTGTCCGCATACTTTAACAAGTATGTTGTTGAGCTGGGAAGAGTTCAGAAGAAAGCTATAAGGCTCTTTTCTGCCACTTCCTCATAGTCTGTCTTGCAAGGAGAGAGAAAAAAAAATCCAGTTCACTGCAAAGGACATTTAAAAGTAGACATAGTGCCTATGTAGCAAGAAGCAGTCTCACAGTAAGTCTGATGAATTTAGGAGGTGTGTTGGCAATGGAGGATTGGAAGCTGAAGCTTGGGAATTGCAGACTGAAGTGCAAGTTTCAAGCAGTGAGGGCATCAGCTGGAGTAATAACTTATTGGTCCTTTAAAAAAATTGTGCATTTTCACAGTGAAGACTTCAGGACTTTAATTATGAAATCATAGACTCATAGAATTGCCTAGGTTGGAAGGGACCTTTCAGATCATCTAGGCCAACCATGAACCTAACTCTGACAAAACCATCACTAAACCATATCTCTAAGCACTACGTCTACCCATCTTTTAAATACCTCCAGGGATGGTGACTCAACCACTTCCCTGGGCAGCCTGTTTCAATGCTTAATAATCCTTTCAGTGTAAAAATTTTTCCTAATATCCAGCCTAAACCTCTCCTGATGCAACTTGAGACCATTTCCTCTTGTCCTATTGCCTGTTACGTGGGAGAAGAGATCGACCCCCACCTCTCTACAGCCTCCTTTCAGGTAGTTGTAGAGAGTGACAAGGTCTCCCCTCAGCCTCCTTTTCTCCAGGCTAAACAACCCCAGCTCCCTAAATCATCCAACAGTTCTCATCCTGACTTTGTTTTTTTCCCCAAGGCTCTAAGAATAAAGCCTGCAGTTCCTGTTTTCCTGCCCCTTACCTTGAAATGATGTAAAAAAGTCATACACTCTTCTTGATTTGTGATAATTTCACATGCTTTTCTGGAAATTATGCAAATTATTTATTCAGGTGTCTTGTACTAGTGCATAACTTGTCTGTCCAATAACAGAAGTAATTTAACGCTAATAGTTATATCCTTTCTTTTTCTCTGTTGATTACAAAACTGAACTTTTCTCATTTGTTTTCAATGTAGTGATTCTGTGCAGAAAATTGTAATAATTAATTTGTGTTCACCAAAGTGATTTAATTGCCATGGTTTTCATTGTAAGTGTAATTGCCATAGCATTTCTATTTCCAAACTGCTCAGATGCACTGTAACCTTCATGTTATCTCCTTGCCTCTTTGTATTCTGCTGTGGTTTTCCAACGGTGTAGTGGGGATACTCTTCTAAAAGTAAATCTTAGGGGAAAGCTCGTGTGTGTGTGACAGCTTCTCCTTTTTACCCATTAAGGGCGTATGTAGGTTCAGTGTGTTGCCACCTTTTGCTGTATGAACAGAATAGGAAGCAATTCCATGAAGGACTTATTGCCAGCTGTTGCTGCTGGTTGGATCCACGTGCTTTGCGTGAGTGATACTGTACTTGTGCAATTTACATCCTGGGAGAAGAGGGTCTCCCGTTCAAGTATGTGGTGATTCATGCCCAAATGAGAACAGATTTCTCAGGGAAGAAAGTGATGCCCTCTTCCATTATTTCGTGGCAGTTTTGCAACATTTTTTTACCATTTTAAAAACATTTCTGGCACAAAGCTTATCTGACAGCAATTTTCAGTCCCTGACCCTGTTGTTTGTCTCAGATTTACTGCAAGTTTTCTGTGATTAGTATTCCCAGCCGCTGCCTAGTAATACAACGTCCAGAGTTCCACAAGCTCCAGCATTAGCATTTTTTAGAAAACTGTGGGACTCTGCAATAAACTTGTCCCTTCTGTCTTATCGCAAATATTTATCCCAATTCTCTTCATAAAAATTCTAAGAAGTCATCTCTAATGCTGTGCTTATAAAAATTCCACTGGAAAAGCACACACACAAAAACCAACTAAAAAAAAAAAACACAACCAAGCCCTCCAAAGAGTTTATAAGAGAGATGTTTATTCCTAACTAAAAATCGATTCCTTTATGTATA
Organism: Fratercula arctica; assembly: GCA_947846985.1. Taxonomy (NCBI): domain Eukaryota; kingdom Metazoa; phylum Chordata; class Aves; order Charadriiformes; family Alcidae; genus Fratercula; species Fratercula arctica. The sequence continues at coordinate 86,026,165 of CANTUZ010000001.1, read as the reverse complement.
ACACACTTATTTAATTCAATTATTAATAATGGTAATGATGTACTTGAGAGGAAAAAGCAACTATATAATCTAACAGTTTTGAAATGTTTGTTGTTACTGGGCTTTTCTAGTGTACCTGTGATGTATTGGAAGAAAGCAATATAATTTTGCAATCTCTGGCATATGGTAATTATCCTGTTTTCTTCAGAAAAACTGACCCAGCTTCTTGTTAGGCACTTAGACTGTCTAAATCAGAGATATAACCAGGGATTTTTCTCTTGCCTTCCTTGATTTGCAGTGCTTGGAAATCTGCAGTGAGAAGTTGCACAGATCCTGCTGATTCACTCTGGCAGATGCTAATAGTTAACTGCATCCTGTCTGCAAGGGTATGGGATGGTCTCAGCAGGGTGCAAGCAAAATTAAATTAGGTATGGCCAAGCTTGGATAAAGGGATCCTTTTTTGCTTCTATTTTAAACACCGGAAGAAGCACAGCAAATATGAAAGCTTTTTATATTGAGTGTATTAAGGGCAGGTTCAGTAGGACACACGTTTGCAGGACTCTTCATAGCTAAATTAAAAAAAATAATAATTTAAGGATATCCTTATTCCATTGAAGACAGTACTACTGCATCCATTAAAGCCAGCGTTTTAGCCTTATGCTCAATAGGAGTACCCGTGCAGTGTTAGGCATGTTCTGGTAACGATCATCAGAAAGAACATTATCTGCTAATTCAACGACTGGCAATATCGGTGTAGTTGGCAGCAACAGCCATGGTGTTATTCAAGATTGGCTATATTAGAAGCCAAATCAGAACAGCAGATCTCTGTGTTCTTTCCCATTGGAGCTGGTGGTGGAGCTTTTAAATATTTATTATTCTTAATAGACGCAAAAGTCTGCAGACAAACTAGGTATTGGCCCAGATATCAGACCATTGCATAGCAGCCCTTGCCCAGCTTCTCTGCATCGTGCTTCTGTGTTGCACAGGCAGGAATTTTTAAATGTGATGTTTGTAATTCAACATTGAGGCTCTGCCACGCTGTCAACTTGTTAAAAATGTAATGGTAAGAAAGCAAAATTTCCTGTGACTTCTTGTGAATTCTGGGGTTTAAATCACTTTACATTTATGATCGTGACCTGGTGGTGGAGCGCTTGACTTGTTGAACAGCATGAAAGAAAAAATATATATGCCCCTCAAAATATCCTTTCCATGCACTTGAGTTTAAAATTCAGTGTGTGGTAGCCCAGTGATGATTTCATCTTTATTGCAGGGAAACTAAGTGAAGTCGTCTTATCCAATTTAGCTATGGCCTTTTATTCCCAGGTGGGTCATGAAAACAACTCTACAGTAGCAGCCATTTGAAAATATTATCTCTTTTCCACACCCCAAAATGTTACAGAGGATTTACTGGATAGTTTTATTTGCTTCAGCAAATACCTGCTGCACTTAAGTCATAAGACACTGAAGAAATACTGCAGTAAAGCCCTTTTTATATCACCAACAATGTAACTGCATTGTCAATTACTCCTGAAACAGTGCTGGGGAGTTTATGGGAGGGTTGTGAATCGTACTTGGAATCACTGTTTTGGGATTAATTTCTCTTTTAAATCCCAACACGGAAGGATTTTCATACACCAAAAAGGGATTAAAATGTGTTGTGCTCTTTTGTGGTACAAAGAGAAAAGAATTAATTTCCAAAGGGGATACTGCTGATTTTCTAAAGAATGTCCATGCAAGTGTTGCAAATACATGATGTGATGCTACACAGGCAACAGTGGATTTTGGAATAGCTTTGATCCTTTTGCTGTATCTCTAGGACTGGAGAGCAGGGTTTGCTGGATGATAGCGCTCCTGTTCTTTGAAATAGCTTGAATTTTTGAAATAGTTGAGAATGTATTTTCTTCCCAGCATGGATCAGAAGAGAGCTGCCTGTAACTCAGTGGTTAGCACACTCGGGAGTGTTTGGAGAGATCTGTGTTCCAGTCCCTATTCTGAATCACATCCCTGTGTGACTGGATACTGTGAAATCTTTTTCTCTCTACCTTTAGGTTCATAAGAAAAGAACGTGTTATTTGGAGAAAAAGCACTTCGTTGAACCTGATGTCTCCCTGTTAAAGGTGGGGCTTTTTAAGCAGTTGCCATTTTTTCACAGAAGAAATTCCAGCTCATTCTAGCTAAAACAAACTTAAGGCTGTGGAAGTTGTTTTCTTAGAGCCTGATTATTTGCTCTGTCCCTTGAAACCCTGTCTCCTCAATTCATGTGAATATATATGGAAGGGCAGCCACATTCTGAAGTGAAATCCCGTAATAAAGGCATGTGTGGGAGGAGGCAGATCATTTTCACTGATCTTTTTCTCTCTCTTTATTTTGTTGTCACCCTCTCTTCTGCTATAGCAATGGTGCTGAGTGTTGATGCCATAGCATGTTGAAGAGATGTTCTGGACATTATCTTTGGTTCAATCTGTCTTCATTTCCTGTAGAAAATGGATTGTTACCTGTGAATACTTTTGTAACCTGCTCCCAAAGTTACATTTTATCTCTACAGCTTACCTGCAGGTGGCACATTTATCACAATATTTTCATTCATGTGCAGGCAGCTCTCATCTTCTGTTTTCAGATACCTCTCATTAATATTTCAGGTGCAAAAGGTCCCTTTGGATTGGAATATGTCAGACTTGGCTGAGGAAAAGGGGTGTCACATCTTTCATAAATGTCTATCAGCCATTCTTTTCTTGGACAGGCCGCCTAGTCAGAAGCGGTAGACTCTGCTGTTTCAATCTATCATTTCTTTTGTTTCCTTATTAAACAGTCTGTCTTTACCTAATAAATTGCAACATATCTACATTTCCATCATGGATAATGGCCCTGATGTGGTCTATGTCACTGAAACCTGGCAGAGTGAAATATTGCCCTCCCCCCAGTTTTGACTCTATCGTCAAGTTTGCATTATATCAGGTCATCCAGGAGCTACTGCAGTAATCCTTCATTCTTATTTTAGCTGTCCACTAGTGGCCTCTTATGTTTCATCAAGTGAAACATTGAAATAACAAGGTGTGCGTATTTATAGCCTCATTGTTGATTAAGTATAGTAGCTAGCTTGTGAACTAGCTGTTGGGAAATAGGATCTTAAATCAGAGCTCATTTTCCCCCTTCAGCTAGGATGACAAAGGAAATGAGATATTCTTAGAAGTGTTGTCCACAACTGGATATTATAAGGAGCAGAAGGTAAAGCTATTTGACTGTATTAATTAGCTCTTCTTCAGAGCTACGCATCTGTCAACTGGTAACTGCAGCAGATTCTCAACTTCATTACTTTAAGAAGGTATCTTTAAGTAGCATGTTTCTTCTTTTTGTCGGTTTCATTTTTGTACCGCCCCTTCACATGGAGTGATACGTAGCAAAATGACTTCTTATTGATCTATGAAATTGCAGTTTAACGCCCCCCCCCCAAACCAAACAAATAAGAAAAATCAACAGAAAAACCCTCAGAGCCTTTGCTACCAGTAAAGACAGAGTGCACGGGAAAAGGAAATTTTACAAGGTAGCAGTCATGAGACTGGGCAAGACATCTGACTCCTTCATTCGGAGGTATATCTTGCGTTGTTCACAAATTGTCCTTTGGCCTTGTTTTCTCAGTTCTTTAGCCAAAAGTCCAGCTAAGATCAATGGATGCTGCAGATGCTAAAATGCCTTTGTGAATCCTTTGACAGGGCTGTCAGCTTACAGCTACAGAACAGCATCGATGTTCTTCACGACCCAGAGCCAGCACTGATACTGTGCCACTTCCGATATTAGAGTGTGTTATAACTGTAGGAAGGATTACTTAGTTGCTGCCTCCCAGTGTGAGGATTTGGAGTGAGTTGCCCAGCAATTCCCTTCTCTCTGGAAAGCTGGTGTGATGATGGCCCTAGGGTGCTCCGCAGGGGATTTCCTGGACCATCTCTCCACCCCTGCTCAAGGAGAAGGTGCTCAGTTCCATCTGTTTTTTATTACTCGCTGACATTAGTATTACATCTCCTGCCTCTCTGATGAAAACTCAGGTTTCCCAAAAGATGTTCTTTTTTTGTATCAAGACTATTTGCACCTTGCTGAGAAAAGTGCCTGACCATGGAAGGCCATTTCCCAACAAGGGCTGCAACAATGATCTCTCCAGTCATTCTGCAGTCTCATGTCAGGCCTCAGCAGAGCATTAGTTCACCTTGTTTATTCTTTTCCCAGTAAGCATTTTCTGTCACTGCTTTACATTATCATGATGCTCACAGTAATAGCAGGCCTAAGGCAGGAGTGGGTGGCTTTTCATTTTTCATCTCTGAAGAAATGCTCAGCATTGTTGGTGGGCGATTGCATACCTCTCTCCAAGCATCTCTCTTGGTTTAGGTCTTACCTACTTCAGATGACAGTTTTCTCTCTGTATGTCTCCTCAAGAGACTTTGAGGGAAGGCATCTGATGTGGCTTTACCTCTTTGCATTTTCTTTCGATTTGTGAGAAATAAGAAATGATCATCTCATTATAAGAAAACAGGAGGTCCTGATTTAATCTGTTTGGCACATATTGTTCATTTAATCATTGCATGATTGCCATGTGACAGCGATGTAGGAGTAATATGGTCGCACATTACTGCTTCAGGTTCCCCTTTTTATGGTGTCTCAGAAGTAGATCACCAGCTCCCTTCTCCAGCCCTCTTTTATGCTAGCAGGTTCAAAACCTGCCCTGCTTCGAAACCTGTAGCATGGCCAGTCCGCTGCAGATCTAAGAGTGCCTGCTTCAGTTCCCAGAGCTCTAGTAATAAACAGGCAGCCTCTTGATTTAGTTCTCAAGTTTTGAAACGTTTTGTTTACTCTCCTGGCAACTTTATTTAATGCTCTTGTTAAATACAAACTAAACCTGAGGGGTGCTTGAACCACTTTGTGAGAGTGTTGTTTTGAGTATCAGTTCCCTTGGCCTGCCTAACATTTCACTGCAATTGAAACATTTCTACTCTCTTACTGCTCTAGCAACTTGGTATTACGTTTGTTCTTAATACAGAGGATGTAACACCTCCTGGCATGGCATGAATAGTTTTCAATGCCAGGCTTCTCTGTTGTTGGGCTTTCTCTTTCTGATCAACAAATACTATTTATTTCAGGTTGGAGCTTATCAACCTGAAGATTCAGAAGGCTGGGATGAAGTTTGTATTTCTGAAAACTGATTAAGTATTGTAACAAACAAAAATGAAGTTTCTGCTATAAAGCATTGCTTAAATTACTGTAAATCCTCATTTGATTAACTGCTGTGCTACAGGTACATACTTTTCTGTAAGTGAGCCCAAATACATTAGAATTTTTGCCTTTTGAAATCGGTTGCTTATAGGTGATACCTGTTTTTTAACGGAAGTAAAATTAGACCAATATCCCCAGTAATGAATAGGAGACACTGGGGAAAGTGCTGCCATCACTGTTCCCATGTTCAGTCATGTTGTGTAAATATTTCATAGGAAAAGAGTTGCCTAGAAGGCTGTAGAAGAAACATACTATGAATCATAAGCTTTTAAGAATATGGCATGAGAAGAACAAAAGAAGATGAGTGAAATTTGAAGGGGCAAAAGAAGGTGAGAAGTTTATGTCAGCACTAGAAGTTGAACTACAAGTAAACGCAGAAAGACTAAAGTGAATGCTCACATCAGCTCAAAGTGACAAAATATGTGAGGCTGAAAATCAGGCAATATTCAACGTTTGGGGTCATATGTTTATTGGTAGCCTGAGGACAGGGTCTTCTTTTCTTACAGTTATGACCTGACAGATAGTGTTTCTTGTCCCCTCTTCCCAAATAGTAATGTGCTGATACTGAGCTCCTCGTAGGACAGATTTTTAATGTGTTATCTCTCAGTAATATCCATTACTCTCCCTCTTTGTTTTCAGTATATACTCTTAGACTGAGTCATGTCAACAGATGCGGACTTTGACTTCTTACCTTCAGTAGAACAGTCTTGTTCAACCAAGGTCAGACAAATACTGTTTAAGGAAGAGCAGAGAAAACACAGAGGAGAAAGAAGAAACACTTGTGTTAACAGGGTATTTTAAATGGGATCTAGGGAAGATTCTGACATAGGAATTCAGGTTGTGGTTTCAGTACAGAGGACGAAATGATGGTATAGTAGAGTAGTGAGGTTTCTAATGTTTGATGTTTCACTTGAATCAGTCATAAGCTGATTCACAGTGTCTAGGGAAAAAGCAGAAATAGTGAAGTAAAGGTCTATCGACAGCCCAAAATGTGACATTCAGTGGAGAAAAATATATCTGGCTTTGGAACGACTTCTCTAATTGTCTTTTGGCTAATCATGGGAAAAAAACATTTATCTTTTCCTTCATTTTTAAAAGAGTAAGCATATATAGACTTTCTATTAAAATTCATTAACTGTGGCATTGCCTTTCCTTTTATCTTCTCAGCCAGGTTAATAAGATTCTGTGCATACTGCAGAACAATAATACTCTTGTCTGCTCAAAACCACATTTTACATCTTCTGGGAGGAAGTAATCCTTACATAAACATGCTGGTTGCACTGTTCTGTCACTGGGAGTTTGCTGGTGTGCAAGTTTCCTAGATAATTGTTTTGAAGTAATTAATGCTTCCAGAATTATTTGTCATGCATACACTAGTGCAAGAATACTAATATACTGTAACTGCAATGCTCCCAATTCAGATTCAGTGGCAAAACTATACTGTAAATTAGCATAAAATATCTCTCTCAAAACAAAAATCATTTATGTTGGTAAAAGAGTTGCTATATGTAACTGTATCCCAGGTACTTCTGCTGCCGTAGTATTGGCCAGGTGACACATCTTTTCACGGCCTGGCTGCCAAAGAAATGGCAGCGTTAAGTCGTAGTGGACATAGCAGTCATTACAGTTCATTAAAAAAAATACCCAGTAAAGAACTTTCTGGAGCTCAGCTCCTTTCCATTGAATCTCTCTGTCCAAATGTGGGATAGTGGCACTTGCAAAGTCTTCTGTGCAAAGGGAGGCAGTAAAGAGCAGTCAAGAAGTAGTAAGAACTTCCAGAAATAACTGCTGTTTCAGCTAGAAACTGTTATGCTAGGAGGATCTTTTAGGACCTTAGCAGCCATTAAGGCAGAAAATGCCAACTTGTAACTCCTTCACATGGGACTTGTGAAACAGTTTGATGGAGCTCATAAACATCTACTGGACATGTGGACTGTAATGAACAGCTCCAGCCATGGACATTAGGTGTCATGTTCTCATGTGTAGTGGTTGTTTGTCCTGCTGACATTGTGTGGCCCACTATAAGGACTATAAGGACTATATGTCCAAGCGAAGGACTGGTGACCTTCTCCTTGCTCCGTATTTGCATGCATTGGTCCATCTTAGAAGAGGCTGTAACTCAATTCATGTAATCAGTATGACTTGCTTCAGTGTGCATATTTAGATAAACAAAACCTGAGCTACAGAGTAGGAATTACTGCAGCTAAGGAGAAAAACATAGAATCATAGAATCACAGAATCATAGAATCTTCGTGGTTGGAAAGGACCTTTGAGATCATTGAGTCCAACCATACACACAAAAAACCCCCTACAATCTCTGTCACTAGAGCATGCCCTGAAGTGCCAAATCTACACGTTTCTTAAATACCTCTAGGGATGGTGACTCAACCACCTCCCTGGGCAGCCTGTTCCAGTGCCTGACCACTCTTTCAGTAAAGTAATTCTTCCTAATATCTAATCTAAACCTCTCCTGCCGCAGCTTCAGACCATTTTCCCTGGTCCTGTCATTATTCACCTGGGAGAAGAGGCCAACATCCACCTCTCTACAACCTCCTTTCAGGTAGCTGTAGAGGGCAATGAGGTCTCCCCTCAGCCTCCTCTTCTCCAAACTAAACATGCCCAGTTCCCTCAGCCTCTCCTCACATGGCTTGGTCTCCAGACCCCTCACCAGCTTGGTAGCTCTCCTCTGGACGTGCTCCAGCACTTCAATGTCCCTCTTGTACAGAGGGGCCCAGAACTGAACACAGCACTCGAGGTGAGGCCTCACCAGTGCCGAGTACAGAGGCACGATCACTTCCCTACTCCTGCTGGCCACACTATTCCTGATACAAGCCAGAATGCTGTTGGCCTTCTTGGCCACCTGGGCACACTGCTGGCTCATGTTAAGCTGGCCGTCCACCAGCACCCCCAGGTCCTTTTCTGCTGGGCAGCTTTCTAGCCACTCTTCCCCAAGCCTGTAGCGTTGCTTGGGTTGTTGTGACTGAAACGCAGGACCCGACACTTGGCCTTATTAAACCTCATACAATTGGCCTTGGCCCATCAATCCAGCCTGTCCAGGTCCCTCTGTAGAGCCTTCCTACCCTCAAGCAGATCAACACTCCCACCTAGTTTGGTGTCGTCTGGGAACTTACTGAGGGTGCACTCAATCCCCTCATCCAGATCATTGATAAAGATATTAAACAAAACTGGCCCCAAAACTGAGCCCTGAGGGACACCACTGGTGACCGGCCACCAAGAGGATTTCACCCCATTAATCACAACTCTCTGGGCACGGCCATCCAGCCAGTTTTTAATCCAGTGAAGAGTACACTTGTCTATGCCATAATTCGCCGGCTTCTCCAGGAGAATGCTGTGGGGACGGTGTCAAAGCCTTACCAAAGTCCAGATAGACAATGTCCACAGCCTTCCCTGCATCCAGAAGGTGGGTCACATGGTCATAGAAGGAGATCAAGTTGGTTAAGCAGGACCTCCCTTTCCTAAACCCATGCTGGCTGGCACTGATCCCTTGGCTGCCCTGCACTTGCTGTGAGGGCTCGCTCAAGATGATCCTCTCCATGATCTTTCCTGGTATTGAGGTCAGGCTGACAGGCCTGTAGTTCCCCAGATCCTCCTTCTGACCCTTCTTATAGATGGGTGTCATATTAGTCACCTTCCAGTCATCTGGTACCTCCCCTGTTGTCCAGGGTTATTAATAAATGGTGGAGAGAGGCTTGGTGAGCTCTCCCGCCAGCTCCCTGAGTACTCTTGGGTGAATCCCATCCGGTCCCATAGACTTATGTGCGTCTAGGTGCAGAAGCAGATCATTGACTACTTCCTCCTGGATTATGGGTGGGTTGTTCTGCTCTCCATCCTTATCTTCCAGCTCCGGAGGCTGAACACCCTGGGGATAGCTGGTCTGACTATTGAAGACGGAGGCAAAGAAGGCATTAAGTATCTCAGCCTTCTCCTCGTCCTTGGTTGCAACTTTCCCCCCACATCCAGTAAGAGATGGAGATTCTCCCTGGCTCTCTTTTTGTTGATGTATTTATAAAACCTTTTTTTGTTGTCCTTAATGTTAGTGACCAAGTTGAGCTCCAGCTGGGCTTTTGCCTTCCTAATTTTCTCTCTGTATAACCTAACGAGATCTCTGTACTCCTCCTGAGTTGCCTGTCCCTTCTTGCAAAGGTGGTAAACCCTCCTTTTATTCCTAAGTCCCATCAGAAGTTCCTTATTCATCCAGACTGGCCATTTTTCCCACCCTTTAAACTTGCGACACTTGGGGACAGCCTGCTCCTGGGCCTTTAAGATTTCCTTCTTGAAGAACATCCAGCCTTCCTGGACCCCTTTACCATTCAGAACTATCTCCCAAGGGACTGTCCCAACCAGTGCTCTGAACAAGCCAAAGTCCACCCTCCGGAAGTCCAAGGTGGAGGTTTTGCTAACCCCCCTCCTTACATCACTACGAGTTGAAAACTTGACCATTTCATGATCACTAAACCCAAGACAACCTCCGACCACCACATCTCCCACTAGTCCTTCACTGTTTGTGAACAGTAGGTCTAGTGAGGCACTTCCCCTGGTAGGCTCACCTACCAGTTGTGTCAGAAAGTTATCTTCCACGCACTCGAGGAACCTCCTAGCCTGCCTGCTCTCTGCTGTGTTATATTTCCAGCAGATACCCGGCAGGTTGAAGTCCCCAACCAGAACAAGGGCTGGCGATTGCGAGACTTCAGCCAGCCACTTATAGAACACTTCATCTGTCTCCTCATCCTGGTTGGGGGGTCTATAGCATACTCCCATTGCAAGATCTCCCTTATTTGCCTTCCCCGTCATCCTTACCCATAAACACTCAACTTTATTATCACTGGAATCTAGCTCTATACAATCAAAACATTCCCTAATGTACAGAGCCACACCCCCTCCTCTCCTTCCTTGCCTATCCCTTCTGAAGAGCTTATAGCCATTCATCGCAGCATTCCAGTCATGACAGTCATCCCACCACATGTCCGTGATGGCGACTACATCATAGTTGTCCTGCTGCACAATGGCTTCCAGCTCATCCCGTTTGTTGCCCATGCTATGTCTTATATGAAGGTTGGGTATTGCTTAGATGTTGGGTCTGAAGAAATGACCTTGACTTGTGCTCCTAATGCAAACTTTTTGGACCACCTTGGTTAATTAAACTCTCTGTGTCTCTATTCCCATCTGCTAATGGGAATAAACCTTACCTTATCCTCCTGCTGTCTTATCTATTCAGGTGATAAGCTCTGGGAACAAGACTGTCACTTGAATTAATAAGCGTGTTCAGAACCCGGTTTATAGATGGGGCCTCTAAGCCTTGGGGGCCACAGTCATAAGGGGATTTAAGTGCCTGTTGCCCACTGATTTCAATGGGAAGTATGTTTGTGGGTCTTTATCCTAGATAATATAAATACACGGTAAGCATCAGAAAAAAAATCGGAAGACTATTTAAATGATTATGCTGGAAAGGGAAAAGGGATGGCAGAAAGCAAAACAGCAAAAACCCCTGAAAGAATAAAGAATGTAAGGTAACAATATGTGATGTTTTAAGGTTTATACATTAAAGATCAGAGACCATGCAGTAGCTTACAGAGTAGGTGATGCTTAAACTGCATTAAAGGTTAAGAAGCTAGTAGAATTGTTTCATTCATTTCTTTGCTTCTTTCTTTTGTGATGGAGAGCACTAAGATCTGTGTTATTCTAGGATGAGCAGATGATCCAGGCCATGGAATATAGGTGGAGCATTGGTATGAGGAGGCTTTCTCCTGCTGCTGTGCTAGTTTTGGGACAAAACCTAACCCCAGATCTGAATCATGTGCAGTGATTAGGATCTTGCTAACAAGTGGGTTGATTATGTAGAAAATCTCAGGCTTCAAGTTTGAGCATGATACTGAAAAGGACGGTGCAGAAGATAAAAGAGAACCTGGAGTTTCCCATTTAAAGGTTTGTGTCGTTTATGTGACTGAACCAGCAATGGGCAAAATGCACTCTGATAAAGCAAAATTCTTCATAGACAGAAAGGATCAGACTGAACTTACTCTGTATACTATTCAGTGTTCTCTGGCATCACTGTTGCTCTGAATGGGGAAGCAGGGGAGGGCAAACCCAAGGGAAATACATTGCCAAACTGCTGCTCTCCTGTCTCGCTGAGCTGAGGAGGAGCAACTCAAATCCATGACAGTACCTGTCTCTCATGCCTTGCTTCCACTCTAGTCCTCACCGGCTTCTAGGTGACTACGGTGGAGAAGAAAAAAGCGGGACTGAGCCTGAGTGCATGGCCCTCATCTCTCCCACTCCTATAGCCCCATGCACAGCTCAGTGCTGCAGCTCAAACCCAGTTCGTGTCCCCAAAGGAAGGAAGGAAGGGAGCTGTTCCGCTCCCGTGGGTAGAGACTCCGATGAGTACAGACTAACATGTGAGACCTTCTGAATGTGAAGACAACCATGTTATTGCATGTGAGTTTTGGTCCCTAGTGCTCTGGGGAGGACAGGGAAACTAGTGAAGCCAGCTGCTGCAGGACTTTGTGTGTGATGCATTGACATAAAGTTTAAACCAGAAACCTCGGGAGACATATACAGGTTTTTTGCTTTCAGCCATGATTCTACAAATTGATTTCTAGCCCTGTTTGTTTGATTCTCTCTGGATATTAGCTGTTTTTACTTACTGCCACTGACCTCACCTTTTGTTTAAAGGGTAGGAATTTAAAAGGATGTCCTGATGATGAGAAGGCATAAATTTAGCTTCAAACACTCTCACGGGGAACTAGGAATACAAATCTCATTGTCTTCCTTTGAGAATTTATATTTCTATTTGAATCCTAAAAGCCCCTTCTCCTCTCATCACTGTAAGGCTAGATGTGAATTTTTGTTTGAGGATATCTGCCTAACCAGGTGTTCAAAACCTGTGTAAAACCAGGAAAAGAAACAGCTGTTGTGCTGCAGCAGAATTGGAAACAAAAGCCATTCTCTCATTTCATGTAACACTGTGTATCAGCAAAGAGGGAATTAAAGGCATTCTGATTGCTGTTTGATTTTATATCTCCCAATAAATGTAATTAAATTAATGTTTTATTAAATAATATTGAATAAAAAAACCAAGGGACTTTTTTGATTGTTCAACCATTCAGGTTTCGAAATCCTATTGCATCACCTTTGAAGTCAAACTGAAGCGTTGTAGAAGCAGACCCTACACAGAAAGCAAGCAAAGCAGGTCTCCATTTTCTCAGGTGACAATTCAGCACTGAAAAATAGCATTATGGTAAAAATACAGCTAGTAAATTTGCCACTGTAATCTTGTCAGTATCTAATTCCCTTTCTGTGATTATGGTAGATATCTATTTAGGTCTCTTTCTGAACTATTGGGAAATCATCACTGCTGTACTGGTGGAGTACAATGAAGCTGTGACTGAAGTGCATAGGGTACCTTGCTTAATTACTTTCATACAACACATCACGGCTATAGAAATCTGACACTGGTGAATAACATTAGCATATGGGAAGAATCTTTATTTCAAAATGTATAGTAGAAAATGTCACATTTGCAGATAAAGAGTGAACATTCCTATCTATGCAGGCAGAACCGATTTCCTTCCTCCACATAAATATCACAGTTCCTTGGGAAACTGTCTTTTATTGATGTATCTGAAAATAGCCTCTCTAAACCTTTCAGTCAGAATGGTCTGATGTCAGATCTACAAAAGTTATGGTGCCTAAATTATGAGCTTGATTTACTTTTTGGATGTATGAATTCAAATATGTTCTTTGCAAATCCTCGCAATTTTGGTGTAATCAGAAGAGATTACATGCAATTTCATTGTCACTGAAACTAACATCCACAAGCCTGTGAAGCACAGACAGGACAGCATTCTGTTCTGTAGGAATAATAGCCCACTCCCTGAAATAGATGTAAGATTTCTGTGATATGTTGGGCTGTCCAGTGGTGCCTCAGGTAACACCAGTTTTGTGCATGCAGACAAGGTTCAAAATCTTCCTCGCTCCATTTCTTACCATTTCTGATTTTCCTCCATTATAACTTTCTGGTTATGTTTTCATCTTTTCTGGGAATCCAGACCAGGAATCAGTTCAGATCCCATTCTTCTGGGACTTTCTATAAAAGAAAAACTTCAGTAGTGGTGAAATATGATTAAATTTTTTTTTTTTTTTTTAATTTTAGTGATGTGCGTTTATAAACTTGCTTTGCAGTTGCTGCATTTTTCAGAAATTCCTTGTCTTTTTTCTGTCCCGGTGTAACAGGCTCCAAAGCGACAAAGGAGAAGCACAACAGATTTTTTTGCCCCAAAATATTTTTGTGACCTTTAAAATGCAGTTTGGGGGTCTTCTGATTTGCTTTTTTCCTGCATTTTGCATTATTTTCCTGCACACAAATCTTTGAAAGGTGATTGTGCACATTTTGTGTGTGTGTGTGTGTGTGTGTGTAGTGCTATGTGCAAAAATGGCTGAAAGTGTGATGCTGGAAATAGGTGTTGCAAGGGGATGGTGCTGGAGTTTTTTTTCCATCTGAGTAGAAGCACTTATTTCGAGACAAATGTAAGGATGGGAGGGTCTGGTTTTCTGTGGTAATAGTACTGAAATATGATTCTCTGTCAATGCAAATAAGCTACTAGTTGAAGAATGTAAGAATTACCCACAGCTCAGACTTCCCAGTCTCCAGAAATCTTCCAAGACCAATCTGGTAGAGCAGGTGTTTCTTTTAATGACTTTAAAGCAAATGCTATTGGATTCCTTTAGAGTAGTCAGCCCCTGGGTCTGGGATTCTGCTTCACTGAATCCCCCGACATGGCGAACGCCATATCAATACCAGTTCAGTGCTTTCCTGCCTATTCAGATGCAAAGCGTAACTTTTCAGCACTGTTTAATCCCCACAAACAAAAAAAGGAACTTTTCGAGGTCTGTCCTTACAAGTGTATGCCTGTATGAAATACTGCAGTGGTTATGATTGTGTGGGAAGACTGACATTACTGTCCTTGGAAATGTAAATGAACCTATTTTCTAAAAGTTTCGTACTGACATTGAATATGTGTATATTTTGCAAGACTTTCTGGTGCAAATTCCCAAGTTTATGCCACATAGACTCAAATCCACTTGAAAAGTTGATGGTACTTACTGAGGAAATTGTTATCTGCAATAATTTTAAGTTCCTTACTTTCCTTTAAAATGTTCAAAGGATACTATCAACTGAACTCTAATAGGTTTATCTTTATTAAATTCTGTAAGAATATATAAAAAGGGGAGTCATTCAAACTCTTTCCGATGAGTCTGTAGTTTATGATAAAACCCATAATCATGTAATTTGCGCTTCACCCAGCTTCTAAATGCTGTGGGCAATTCCTTTCCCATATTGCAGAACCTGCTGTCAAGATTGAAGAGGCTGCAGTGAAGAACTGTGTAAGTGCTTAGGACTGCGAGGATGTGAGTTATGAAGACAGATTAGACAGACCTAGCTACAGGCTGTGGTATATTAGACAGTATAGATAAATTGAGGCTAAGAGGGCATCTCACAGTGGGATGAAATATACTGAAGGAATACTACAGATTGATACCTCTCCGTGGTTTAAGACTAGTTGCTGCAAAAATGTGAGGTCACATACCATGAAGTTGACAAGTAGACTTGGAAACTAGTAGACGGGCCATTGAAGTGGAGCATTTGTGTTCAAATAAGGGGAGACTATGTGGCAAACTATACGCATCAGCAACAAATAGAAATTCTTTCAAGAGGAAATTGGGTTAAACAAACTGAAAAAGAGAAGTAAAAACGTGGTTTCAGGTGAAGAAGGGGGAAAGGACTGGGATAAAATCACCTAGATATAAACAGAACCTCTCGTTAAGAAAATGTATTTTCTTTCCCAATAATTAAAAGAGATCTCCCTTCCACCTTTCCTTGCTGACCTTGTACAGTTTCTGTTCGTGTTTCAGTCAATTTGGATGCGCTTTTTGATGTTAAAGCTTAAGGCTCCCCCAAAGAATGTATGGTCACTCAAAAGGATTGTGGGTTGGGAAGGTTTTTGAAGTATTTTTATTTTTAATTTACTACTATGTAGTAGTAGCATGTGCACACATCTTAGACGCAAATTAAACTGTACCCTTTTGGCTGTTTACTAAGGTTAGCTTACATATCTGTTAGTAGAAGACTTCATCTGCCCCATTTGGTCCTTTAGAAAGTTTCAAATTATAGCATTTGTTGAAAAGGCTGCTTTTTATTATATTGCAAGGATTTTTCTGTATCCCACTAACTGTTAAAACAAGCACTGAGTCTTAACCTCCTGCTGTACTGATCTCTGTGTGGTTTTGAAAAGTTCATCTCATCAGTAGTACTCATGGTGCAGGACTAAAAAGCAGCTGCTTCTTGATAATAGAGCGCAATTTTCTTCCCTCAGAGGTGTCCAGCCGTAGGAATGGCTTATGCTGCTTGCTGTTACCTTGACCTGCATTAGCAGGGTAAGACATACCTGTGCTGATAGGATGGAAGCTGGGAGGCGGCAGCAAGAGGTGTTCTTTGCTTCTTCCACTCCGAGTGTGGTGGGTTGTAATGCCTTGGCCAGCAGCTGGATGCCCACCCAGCTGCTCGCTCACTGCCCCTGCTCAACAGGACAGGGGGAGAAAATCAGATGAAAAAGCTCATGGGTGGCCATAAAGACAGGGAGATTGCTTTCCAGTTACTGTCACGGCCAAACCAGACTTGGCTTGAGGGAAATTAATTTGATTTATTAGCGATTAAAATTTATTTGGGTAGTGAGAAACTCATACAAAAATGCCAGACTAACACAAAAGTTCCCGACTCCTCTGCCCACCTCTCCTTCCCACCCCGAGTGGTGCACGGGGTTGGAGAATGAGGGTTGCGGTTAGTCCATAACCTCGGTGACTGCAGGGCTGTTTCTCTCACTGGTTTTCCTCACTCCTCACACTGCCCTGTGGCATTTTGCCAGAGGTGCCACCACCTTGGCTGAGGGGCTCATCTGCGCCCTGCGGTGGGTCTGCTGGAGTCTGACTGTGTCCAGCACGGGGCAGCCCCGGCCTTTCCTCGCAGAGGCTGCTCTTGCCAGCTCTGGGTACCTGCACCCAGTACCCTGGGATATATTAGATATATTGGTCCTTCCACTGGAGGAAGACAATGGCCCACCCTGTTGTGATCCAAAGGTTCAACGGCATTTTTGTCTCCTGGATGTGCTACATGGTAGCACGTGCTACATAGCTCTGTTCCCACTGCCTTCGTTTTTGTAGAGGAAGCTTCAAAAGTATTTTTGACAATTTTAGCTTTTTTCTTTTATGCAGTCTATTTTTCTGAGACATTTGTTTATTTCCTTTAGGACTCATCCATAGTTCAAGTTTTGATGTAAATTAATCCAAAAGGAAATCCTTTTCTCTGTCAAACCATTTTTTTTAAAAGTTAAATGATTCTTAAAGACTCTAGCTTGAATACTCATTAAAGAAAACATTGGTACTACTTTTCTCATTTCACTGGAGAGGTGACTGTACTCAATCTGGCCTTTTTTTTTTTTTTTTAAATTAGTTGCTTAAGCACTGACAGATACCTAATTAAGTTCCCAATTATTATAAATATTCTATCCTCAGATGGCTTCTTATATTAGTAAATAGTTCTCACAAGGTCATTGGTTCCACCTGGCGTATAAAAACTTTTCCCTGGTTTTTGAAGCAATGATAGTAGGAAATCGGAGTATTACACTGCGTTCTTGCACTTAGGTTAAGAAAAAATAAATCCATTTAAGTATCTTGAATAAAACCATAGTGGTCACACTGCCCACATGATCATCTGAGCAATATGATCGCACTGGAGAATAATCTTGCAACTATTCACCTGTGACAAATTTTACAGCTGGCCCAAAATCATGGCCAGAAAGGAAACTATATGTTTCCCTCCTTTAAGAATACAAACCTCAGAATACAGTAAAAACAAAGTAGAATTTTTTTGTATCAAAATTATGAAGCCAAATTTTGCCACCGGTCTTGTAACGCAGCCTTCTTATCCTATCATATCCTGTTAAGATGCTGTACCTACGTTTTTCCCAGAAAGAAGCATTTCATTTCTTTTCTTTCAGCTAAGCCTCGAGTGCAAAGCACAGCAGCTGCAGCCCAAAGATAGTAGAATTACCGGTGTGTGTTTTGCAAATGTGGAAAAAGAAGTTCAGCCAAAGATGTTTCTTTCCATTACTTTAGAACTTGCTGCTATAGTAATGGGAACAGCCTCCCAGTTTCTCTACTACTTTTTTTTTTTTTCCCTAGGGTATATGAACACCAAACCAAATATAGAGGCTGTCTCCACACATCCAGCATTCTCTTTTTGCGTGTGTATGGGATACATTTTGAGACCAAAAAAAAGAGTATGTAAGGAACATAGAGCTAGAAACAAATCATTACAGCTTTTGAGCAAATACGGAAAATATAGCTCAGGGTGCCTCTTTTGAACTATCGTCATGCTTTTTAACAGGGCAGATTTGAGAGATACTAAAAGTTCATTTAGGAAAAATACTGCAAAGACAGCTTTCCAAATTTTTTGTGTGACCATGACAAATGATAGGCTTTTTGCTGTAATACAATATGGAAATTTGCGACTATATTGACATAGTATCTAGAAAAAATTACATACCCCTTCGTCCATGCATGTCCACTATCAGTTCCTCAGATTGGTTGATATTTAGAATTTTAACTGAATTTTCGAAGAATGTGTGTTTCAAACATACAGGTTATATATGAAGCAGAATTCTCAAATTGTTGTTTGTCAAACTTGTACATTTAGTACGAAAGTCAGGGGCCAAAATTTTCCCACTTGGTTGCCTAACAACATTCCCTGCTTTTCAAAACTCAGAATTTACTCTAATTCAGCCCAGCTTTCTATGGTTCCTCTGAGAATTAAGTACTGGGATTTGTCTTCACTGTTGCCTTTCCACCACCAGTGGAAAAAACGGTGTTTTTCAAATTGAATATATAATCTTTTTTTTGGGGGGGGGGGGGGGCGAAGGGAGAGAAAGGGAGGATTGGTAAATCTACAGGTGCCATTGCCTCCTTAGTGTAGAGACTGAACTTCATTGAGAGCTGGATGCCTCTATGGCACTGAAAGGGAGGGCTGAGCCCCATCAGGGATCCTGTTGTGCCAGGAGGGCTGGAGACTGCCCCCTCCTTGGGCAACACTGATGTAGGAGAGGATGAGGAGGATCTGTGTGTGTCCTGCGGCTCAGATAACCTCCTGCTCCCTATCTGGGATGTGGAGGTCCCTTCCATTCTGTAAAACACCAGCTTTCCCCATACCAGTTATTTATTTACACTTAAGCAAATCCTGCTGTCTCTGGGTTCTTTACAAGACTCTTATCAGGAGAGAAGAGTCACTCCAGATGTCCCCAGTAAGTGAGGCTGAGTAAGTCTTGTCTATGGCTTGAGTGGCATTTTGGGATGCGTGTTGACCAAGAAGAGAGCTTGTGATGAGGGAGCCCAAGCTCGGGGGATAATTTTTTAGCCAAGTACAGCCTGTGGGATGAAATCAAGCCTCTGCGTGAGAGCTGATGATTTTTCCCCAAAGTGAGAAACTTAGGTAGAATACATCTGAGCAACGATGAGAGCTGTGACTGATAGATTTGCTCAGCACCTTAAAGTATAGGTCTTCTGTACAACAGGCTACATGCTGCACATGTTCTTGCTTCTTCTATGAATTATGTAGTTACATGCATATCGAAACTCTTCTTGTTTCCTCTTCTGCAATTCAGACTTCTTTTTTTTCTTTTTCCAGTCAGGAGCCCAAGTCTCCTTTGAGTCAGAATAACTTGCTTAAATGGAAAAAAGACTAAATTTTTTTTTTAAATATGAGCATGATTTTGATTGTTCCCTGGTAAAATACTGTTGTTAAAAAAACCCTGAACCAACAACAAATGAAACACAAACAGCAAAGCACCTACATTATAGTTCCCTTTGTAAAGCTTAAACAGCCCCTGGCTGG
This sequence comes from Fratercula arctica, assembly GCA_947846985.1. Taxonomy (NCBI): domain Eukaryota; kingdom Metazoa; phylum Chordata; class Aves; order Charadriiformes; family Alcidae; genus Fratercula; species Fratercula arctica. Next base: position 86,006,964 of record CANTUZ010000001.1, on the reverse strand, counting down.
AAGGCAGAATTTAGGGTCCTGGTTTATAAATTGCTGTAGCTAAGACAATAACACTTCATTCTCTGCTATCACATAGCAGAGACAAATCAGATAATGCAGCTAAAATCTCCTTTCTGCCACTTATAGTGAGTGAAAAGCAGAGATAAATTGGAATCCCAAAATTATCCTCAGTGGCAATACAAACTGTACAGGAACCTCCTACTAAGATGACTATAATTGCATCTTGATTTCAAGGCTCCTAAATCTGTAATTCCTAGAAAAATTAAACACCAGGTTTCACTTCAAGCTATTTTTAGTGTCTACAGGTGTATTTTGGTGATGGCAGCAACTGTTGATATGTCAAAGGTAATTTTTGATGGTGAGATATTGAAGGAGAGGACCAAATTGTATATATTATCACATTTGATGATGAGCAGCTGTAAGCACGAACTAACATAAATTAAATGTGTATCACATTTTTCTGCACCCTGGGGAAGTGCAGAACAAAGTCATGCAGTGATTACACTTCCACCAGCATGCCATTAACAACTCCAGATGGCAGCACTTTAACTGCAAACATTTCCAGGTGTAATGAGAAGGCTAAAAATAACTAAACAGCAAGGCATGACCTAGTGACAGTCTAATTTGCAAAAGGAATGACGAGACAACACGACTGTTTAGCTGGAGGCATGTCAGAGAAATGGCTTGAGCCATGAACAAGTTCATGTAAAAATAATCTTTTCTTAAGGAAGGACATATGCACAATCTGTCTTTTCTTTCTATGTAATTCATAATGAAGATAAAAAGTGTATATTTTCATTCGTGTGCTAGCTTATATGTATAGCCTGATAGGAAAACATTAAGTGCCTCTCAACAAAGATGAACCTTCTTCATGTAAGACTTACTGTCAACCTGATAGGAAAGCAAAGGAATTTGTGTGCGCTTTTCAGCAGACTTGTTCTCCACTTGGTTTGTTGGTCAGTCTATTTTTTAAGGCAAGATATTGGAATTTCAATATATGCATTAGGAAGCAAGGATATTTTCCTTTTTTGCTTATTGCCCACAAAGTGCCTTGGGACGTCTTGTATAATTACAATCCATTTAAGACTGAATTTTACAGGATAATTTTATTTACTCTGTCACTTAGGTGCTAACAATCCTTGTATGAAGTGGGTGGATTGCTATTGATTTAAAATAAAAGTAGTGGTTTCTGTCAAATATATTTTGTATCATGTTTAGAAAAGTTATCAAGTCTAGAACAGAGGTGAGGGTGCAGAGTGCTACCAGTGCAGAAGTGAATGACAGATGTAAAGCTCTTTCAGTGAGAACTGTTATCATTTTTATAAAGTTCAGGTAAATCAATCAGAAGTAACTGCTTCCCGGTTGTCCTTCACCAGTGGATGTGGCTGTACGGTGAAAACCTCCTTCTGAGGAAAAAGTAGTATCTTGAAAACAGTCCTATTTTCTCTAATAGTCTGTAAGTTTCCGATCTATTTTAGCACTAACATAAACCCCTGCAGACTTAGGTGGACAGATTTCCTTTTACTGAGGCTGATAAAACTTGGGTGTCTTTAAATTGTCAGTGGTGACTTTATTAGTGTATTTCAGTTCAGAACTGTTCACTGTCTAGAAGGATCGTACTTGCACAGTATATGGAAACAGTCTTGAACGTCTCTGGGAACAAACACGGAGAAAAGTTACCGTTATTGCGGGAACACTGAGGGTGGTTCAGACGAGTCTGGTTAAACCACAGCCAGCCCCTGAACTGTGCGCTGTCAATTGCCCCCAGTACGCTGTAGCTGTGTCGCGGTCCTGCCTCTCGTGAACTGGGCTTTCAGTCGTTTTGCTTACACTGCTTCCTGCTGTTGCTGTCATCCCTTCCTCTAGCATGTGTCCCAGAAGGAGGGCCTCCCTTCTTCTCTCTCTCAGGACCAAACCTGAAAGTCATAATTTCCCTCCTTAAGATGAAGGGATCGGTTCCTGCTGCGCCCTGCCCACCCTTCTTGTGATCCCCCAAACTAGATGACAGCAAGGACAGCATGCTCATGATCAAATTACCAATATGTCTCATGGTCAGGATCCCTATGTTGGTTGAGAGAAGGAAGAGAAACTTAAATCGATCAAGAACCTGAGGTGTGTGAGATTAACTTTTTGAGGCAATGGGGAACAGTCATTGTAAAACATTCAAAAGATGAGGTTAGTAGTTCATCTTCCTTGCGCACCTCTGGTCAGGCAGCAGAGATGTCATTCATGATGCCACCATTCCAAAAATATAAAAAGGCTCATTAAAAATGTGATTTTCTGTCCTGAACACTGGCATGGATGAAAAGTGACTTCTTTTGTTGACAAAACCATCTTGGACAAAAAGTCCAGCCTTGCAAGGCCTGTACGTCCTCTGCCTGGGGCAGGAGGTTGTCATGAACTCCCATTCATTTCTGTGCGAGCTAAGAAATCACGAAAACTTTGCTAAATTAAGCAAAGTTTCAGGCTTATGAGTCGTATGGTTCAGATGCAAGAGAGAAATCAGGCAAACACCAACACTTTGGCTGCTTTTCCAAATTAACCCTCATAGCTTCTGAAATCTGTTCATGGCTCATTTTCCCAGTGCAGGAAGGGAAGCTAATGAGACACTTGCTTATATTAATCTCACTTCAAGTTTGGCATATGTGGATAGCTAATATAATTTTAAAGATGCAATAGTTCAAGCACACTGTTGTAATGGGCAAATATTTATACATAATCATACAGTTATATTAAGGAATTCATTATTCAAATATGTTCTGCCTTTTGGGAAGTAATAATTTTTTAAATATCCAAAAGCAAAATCAAAAGTCATGTGTTTTAAAGGTTCTTTCTGTTAATGAATGTTGCAGTACCAGAAAAATTTGTTGTTTGGGATTTATTTGTCATAAAGAACTTGTGTCTTTACTGGATATTGAATGTCTTCATCTCTGCGGAGACATTTCTATTTGGAGTTCCAGCCATGCCTGCCTTCCCTTTCACAGCCGCAAGCCTAAATATAGGAAGATGTTTATCATTTTCCATTTAGAAATTAGTATTCCAGTCCCTCTGCAGTGCATATAAAATGCTCGTTACGCTGGAGTTTCACTAAAGTAGAAATGATTGTACCAAGGGAAAAATTTCTCTCAATCAGGTTTGAAGTGCATGCCTCAGGGATGGGGGCATCATCTTCCTTTCTTGCACACAGTCACTCTTCTTATATCAACACCAATTATGAGGTAAGGTTCAAAGCTTGCCGGTGAGTTTGTTCATATTCAAGCCTGCTGAGAACAACCTGTCCCTTCCTCTCAGCAGACTCTCTTCTCACACTAGAACTCCCTTTCCTTTTCATATCTATGTAAAATATACAGAAAATACCTCTTTTGGCCAAGGACTTTCAAAAGACACGAGTTCTGGTTAGTTCTGAATATTCTTTTGAGGTGTTACTCTGAAAATAACCTTCTGTGTCCTTTCCATTAGGCTGTAGACTCTTCGGAGTTTGTGCACTGCCATGTAAAATTTTGGATGGGGAGCACTGGGTTGTTACTTAATGTGCATAAGAATCAGGGGGAAAGCTCTTACATGCGATAACCTATCTCTCGCTAGGAAAATTTGCCCTGAGTACCCGAGTGAGAACTAACGTTGCTGGAACTATCTTAACCTTTAATCTCCTGTCCTCTCTGACAAAAGCGTTTAGGAGGATGCCTGCATTTAGGGACTCTGGTTCAGGTCATTTTAATTTACAAATGATAATGTGCAGCAGGTTACACTGAAGAGAAATAAGGCAGATGATTGTCAACAACGGCTTGTGTTTTCTGGCTGTGTGATGGTAATCTTTGGTTTCTGCAGGAAGCAAAATAAGTTTCTCTCTGTTGCAGCACAAGCAGTCTTCATCAGCAGATTTGTTTCTTGATGCCCTCAGCTAATCTCAGTTGCTTTTATGTGCTTCTTTGCCTATGTGCTCTTTTCCTGTTAGGAAATTCCTGGTGACCTTCTGGGATAAAGGCAATCCCACATTAATTAACAGCTGCCCAATTTTGTGCAGGTAGGTGCACGTTTCTATGAAACTGTGTGTCTGGGAACTTTCCTGGGAACATCAGAAAGAGAGAGGTCTGTGGAAGACTATCATGGTCCACTGCTGTGTTGTAGTTCGGCAAAAGTATATAAAAGGTTGGGTACTTACATGTGGAATTTTTTTGTTTTTGTGAAGTTCACCCAGATCTTTAGCAACCAGAAGAGGTTCTTAAAAAAGCCACTTGCTTTGTTTCTAATGTGGTGGCTTTAATGTAAACTGAGTGTAACAAACCAAACCAAACTGGAAAAGTGTTGTCCTCCTCCACTTCTCATTTTTGTACTGGTATTGATCTATGTTATTCTACAGCTCTAGTGTTTGGCAGAATCACAAGGTGACACACCTGTCTGACAAAATGTGCCCACAGCTTTACAGTTTCATTTATTTGAGGAAAAAAAACCCCAAGCCTGAATGCTCTGAAATTCCATCAGGCTTAAAAGGAAAACAAGTTAGTTAGTGGGAGGTTGAGAAGGAGAGTGAATTGAATGGAGTTCAGCTGGTTTCAAAAGTTGGCTAGAATTCTTGAACTTTTAACACCGGAATAAAAATTTCACTGAGGAATGGGAGAATATCTTCCCCCTTTGAGCTGCATGTAAACTATCTTACTGGACATGAGGAGATGCTGCCTCCCTTGCTTGACATCATTATTGCATTAGATTTCATGCTTATGAACATTGATTTCAAAGGACATGAGGATACAGGATATATTCGAGACCCAGTAGGAGTCTGGCTGAAAAATGAACGCAAAATTAGCGTTAAAGTTCCTTAAGACATCAGTGTTTCTTTCATTAAAGAAACTTTTCAGTGTCTCTTTTTCTTTTGATTTTCTTCTTACTCCTTCTATGAGAGTCCAAACTCAGTAGTTTCTTCAGAATCTACCCAGCTGGATAATTTTCTGTCTTGTGGTGGAGCCAACCTCCTCCACATTTGAACTTCTTAATAATGGATGACAAATTAGGAAGTAGTTATTATATTCAAGCTGTATACATTGTGAAAATCTCATATTACTTGACATTTCGTTATCATATATTCAAATTATTCAAATATTACATAAGAACAAATTGAGGAAAATATATTAGTATGCAGACACTACAAGCAGTACAAAGGTACTACAGCAAAACTGTTCATTGAAAACACATTTTAACCATAATATACTTCAAGACATTATTACTCTGGGGAAAGTTGCAGCTGTCCTCTATTTAGGATAAAAATAACATTTTTAAAATGTCTATGAAATATTTGACATGGAATTTCTTTCTAATGCTCTTCATTGCATGAACTTATGACTGAACTTCTTGGTTTAACTTTTCTCCCTACCATAGTGAGTATATAAATGTACCAGTGAATGAATTAATTCAAAACATTAAAATACTTTTAAAATTCTTTTAAAATACTCTTCCAACTCTATTTTTGACACTTTTTTTCCTTAACTGCTAAGGTGCAGAACATTTTATGCGATTGCCTAGTTCCACTTGGCATAGCAAATCGTTTTCATTTCTCATTATGATTAAGGCAGTTTAAGAATTCTCATTTTACTCTGCCTCTTACTTCACTATTAATTCATTTTACACGGGACGTGGGAAGGTAATGGAAGGATAATACCAGATTGGAATTCAGACAAAAGCGATTGCTAAGTTTACACTGCCACTGAACAACAAGTAATCTCAACAGGTTTCCACATATATAACTAAAAAGGATAAAAATAAATGCAGAATATTGGTTTTTACTTTTTTTCCTATACACAGTAAAATAGAGCCATTTATCTGAAAAAGTGGATTTTCATAGTTTCAGTAAAATGCCATCTTCTTATAAGCAAGGATACTACTGTTTTATCTTTGTATTGTACAACAAAATCCTACAGGGTAAAAACTCTCAGAGATTTAGAAGCACTCCAATCCCTGGAGTTCAAGCTAAGAGAGAGCTTTTGCAAACTACTGATGAAGAGAAGAGTAACACTACCCTACTGCAGGAAGCATTTAGACTAGCAGAATGCAGTTGCTTAGCATGGGTTTTCAGAAGGTGTTTTCAGTTTAAATTTCCCTTTATTCTTCAGGTGAAAACCAAATGACTAGAAATTATTTCTATCTTAGAGAACATTGTCTCTGCAAAATTAATTTAGGTGACCAATGTTGAGTTGGCTTTGTTTGAGGAGAACAGCACCTTGCAAATTACCACCTTGGGTATAAATAATCTTCAGACTTTAGTCCATTCCCTAGCCAAGTGCACTGAATTTAATGCAGTGCAACGTCACATGTGAGATAGGGGGATTTGGGCTAGAACTGAATAAGGACAGGAGGAGGGTATCAGGAAATTTTCTCTTTGGTCTACTACTGTAATGTTTTAGGTTTTTTTTCCTGTGAAAAAAACAGACACTGCTCATGGATTACCTTTAGGGTGCCTCTCCATTAGCATTTTTCTTTGGATCAAGAGCTACCTTTTGAAGCACATCCCCACTTTCTGTTCACTGATTCATATTACTGCACTATGTTACAGTACACAGAATGGGTTCCCTTCAGATAAAACTCACTAAAAGTTGGGCTCCAGGACTGTGCTTAATGCATGTCAGCCACAAATGTGCATTCAGTCCCTGGTACCAGCCTATAGTTAGTTTGAAATAAAATCCCCAGACACATATAGCCTAGGCATTAGGCGCCCAGCAACATCTGTTTCTCTCTGTCGATCCACTGCTGTTGAATCGCTCTATTTACTAAGGTGGACATTTTAATAATCTGTAGGAGAACAGATTATTAAAGGAGAACAGGAGAATTCTGCAGCAATTCCAACACTTTCACACTTGGTTTATCAAGCATTGGAACAGGCTGCCCAGGGAAGTGGTTGAGTCACCATCCCTGGAGGTATTTAAAAGATGTGTAGATGTAGTGCTGAGGGACATGGCTTAGTGGTAACTTGGCAGTGTTAAGTTAACAGTTGGACTTGGTGATCTTAAAGGTCTCTTCCAACGAAAACAATTCTATGATTCTATGATTCACCAGGAAACTGCATTAAAAAAGTAAAATTTGCAGTCCCGAAGAGACCAAGCCAGAGCCAGAACTGTATCTGTGCCAGGAAGCACCTACTACCTACAGGGACCCATCATTGGAAGTGTTCAAGGTCACATTGGACAGGACTTTGAGCAACCCAATCTGGTGAAAGATGTCCCTTCCTCCCATGGCAGGGAGGTGGGACTAGATGATCTTCAAAGGTCCTTTCCAACACAAACCATTCTGTGATTCTCTGATTCTTGGTTGGGGTGCAAAGAGGGAAAGCCATGGCAAGCTGGGCTTTGCTGCCGTGGTGCCATGGAAAGGATATTCCTGGAAGTCTTAGGAGTGCTGCTCTTAGGAAGACCTCCCTTGCCTTTCTGCCCACCCTTCCCCAGCAGTAGCTGCTTTCCTGTACGTATCTTCCTCAGGCTCAACAGCCAACCTACAAGGCTGTGTGTTTTGCTGGTTGTAGCAATCTGCTGCCTCGGATACATTAGACGCCAGAAACACTGTTCTCTTGCCTAGATCTGGCCCTTCATCAGCCCAGCAGTGAAAGAGGAAGAAAGTCTGTGCAAAAGAGAAAACATTAAATCAGCCTTACTCAGTACCAGCACTTTTCAAAACAGCCTGAATGTTCACCAACAAATCTTATTTGGAGATACTGCTTCACATCAGTTAGCATCAAAGCTGCAAATGCTCATCTGTGGAGAAAGCCAGATTATGCTTTACTACCTAATCCTTGGCCTAAAGCTACATAAATAATAACCCATGCTGTCAGGGCCCTGAGGGCACCACCAGGCTTGCCTGTCCCTGCCCAGCCTCCCTGGGGCTCCCCCCACACTGCCCACAGCCCAGGACCCCACAGGTTCTGCCTTTCATTTCTGGTGATCTGGCTATTGAGAAATACCAAAACAGGGACGCACCCTTCTTTGTAGGTCTTCTTAGCGGTCTGTGGCCACTGAGCACTGATACCTACTGAGCGCTGCATCTGCCTAGTGAGATGTTTCTAGCATGTGTTGAGTTTGTTACAGTTTGTGTCTTCATGGAGTGATGGCACAACTGGACGGTGCTTAGAGGTAACTGGACTGGATCGAAATGGAGTCGCTGAGTAGTGCAATGACATTAGCAGATTAAATTAACCTGAGAGGGGCTCTGTGCTGATGATGCAATGCCAATTTCAGCTTCCAAGGAAGCCTAAATGTAGCCACATGGCACTGCAGTGTGGCACGTGTGCTTGGTCATAGATGCTTCCACCAGGAGTGGCCTTTGAACGCAGGGACCCGCAGCCCCGCAGGGAGGTGATACATGGCAGTGGGTCATAAAGTGTCTGCAGTACCTGCAGCATCAGACCCCTTGAAAGTGCATGAGGTTTCCCAGGTTAAGAAAATGCTGCAGTTGGCACCAGTATCAGCAGAAAGTGTATTTTCAGTTTTTGTATTACTAGGGTTTTATGACCCTCATGATCAGTGAGGTTTATGATGCAATTTACAGCTTCTCACAGTGTGACCTGAGGTAGTGAGAATGGGAAATGTACATTTTCTAGGTGTCAAAGAAGACGTATTGATGAAGCTTTATGCTTGGCAAGAGGTAAATGATGTCTATTTTACATCTGTTTCACAGTGGGAAGACAGATAAACTCCAGAAGTTTTGTCCGTGGTGTAAAATCCTGTGTAGGGGATGCTGTAGCCCATTATTTATTTCTTAGTGGATGATATACTATGAAAAGGTATCCCAGCAATTGGTGGTTTAAATAATTCAAGATGCTTGTAAAACTTACAGGAAATGCTTGCTTTGAAACTCTAACTGGTCACATTCCCTATTCAGAATAGTTTGTGTGATGAATTTTGGCATTTTTGTCTAATGCATTATCTCCAAATTACTGTTTTTTCATCATTCAAGCAGGACGATCTTCATGCAGAATTATTTTCATGATTATAAACAATAGATTTCTTATTTAAGGTTCCTCTGGCTTTAGAAAGAGCTGGTTGATTAAACGTGTACAGAAAATTTCACATTTGCTCTGAAGCATCATTTCACTGATATGTTTAACGTCATGGTTTGGTCACTTGCATTATTTCCTCCATTGTGCATGAGAATCTGTGTGTGCACGTGCCTTGAAATCACCTTGAATAATTCAAACTCTGGCAGAGAACAGCCTCTGCATAAACAATAATGCACAGCTTTTCCAAGTTCTTAAAAACTGCAGGGCTGTACTTAAGTACATTCAGTAAAATGAAACTCTCAGCCTTGCCTTCTTCAAGTAATGGAATCACCACTCACCTTCCCAAGTTTGAGACTTCTAGTTTTTCAAGACTGGTGAATTATATTCCCCAATTCTGCAACAAGAATCTCATAGGAGAGGACCTGTCTTCCCTGACCACTTCCAGACCCCACGGAGATGTGTGTCAGGCCTGACCAGTGCCAGGCAGCAGGAAGACTCTAAGGAATATTTTAGGAAGAACAGGAACTGAGGAAGAGTAACAATGTCAAAAGAGCAGAAGCTCCTGTAAAATGCAGATTTGAGTGCATAAATGTAGTAGAGCTTGCCTTTGGCTGCCTCGCCTCATTCCTGTACAACAAAAAAAGGCCTAGATGATGGAATGATTTTGAATTCAGAATTGTGAGTGGCAAGGGGAGGAGATGAAGTATGTGAGGGAGAAAGAAAGGTATGGTGTCTAGTGGGTGTCTAGTCTGAACTGTACATTGTGAGTATTATAAAAATTTCTTTAAAATCTAAAAAAAAAAAATTTAAAAAAAGTGTTGCTACTGATTGATTTACTCCTGAGACTTCTTGGTTTTAGTTTGTCATCCTACTGCTTACACAGCCTGAAGGTTTCCTTTTGGTATTTTACCTCGTGGTCATGTTTAGAAGCTGCTCCATCAAAACAAGATTTCATTATTTTCAGAAGTTTATGAAGCAAAGAATTGGAATAGCTTGAAACATAGAAAATATTTTAATGTCGCTCAGTAGTTCAGTTATAAACCTGAAATATGTAAAGTAATAATAAGACAATGACACCACTCGAAAGAATATCTACTATGTAAATCAGATTTTCTACAGGGAAAAAAGTTTAAAATCAAATAAAACTACCTCCTGGGACCTCCCCAGGCAAAATTCAAATAGTCTTTGAGAACATCATTTTAGGTGAAGCCACGGAACACCAATCAATAGAAGATATTCACTGGCAATCTTAAAAATGCATCATTTACAGCAAACAATTGAGGAAATGCCAGCATATAACTTTGGTATTTTATTCTCATATGTGTTGCTACTGTTTATTTGCTATTGCTCTTTGAAAGAATTTCTGCAGCCAAATATCAATTTCTTTGCTGTTAGAGTTTAAGAGGATCCCAAACGGGAGCAATTTATGTCCAGCTAAAGTTAATTTTATATTTTCTCAATGGTATAAAGATTGATCAACTAGAAATGAATTTAAATGATTCTTAATATGCTTATTGATCTGAAAGCACCTTCCTGAGAGAGAAGCTTCATATGCACAATACTGTAATTTTATATATCTATATGTTTGTATATAGTATTTTTAACATAGAACTTTCATACCTGCTTACAGTTTTGTCATAGTTCGATGAAATTTGATCTTAAATTTGTTTTTGATTCTGGTGTAATATATCTGTAATAATACATGGCTGGATACAGCAGAATGGGGACACCTGCATAGCTTGAGTGTTGATCACATCAAGTTTGCTAGTGGGTGGGGGGACAGGGTGCTTGTTGCCCCTCGAGCCTGTTGTAAGGGATGGGTCCCTCACCACAGCTGAATTGCAGCTAATGACATGGAGCCGACTGGCCCTCTGGGTTAGCCCCCAGGAGATTACAGGGGAGTTATTAAGCTCCCATGCCATGCAAAGTGTGCAGCTGTTTTGCTCTTTGCCTCCCTGCGGCACTTTAGGGTCTTGTCCCTTGAAGTCCTCTGCACAAGTGTTGAGGGTTCATCATATGTGTTGATTTTGCTGGGAGCCAAGCTGAGACTGGCTTCCAGATTTAACAGTTTTGGATGACTTACTCTTTCAGAGAAGCATCTGCAGGGTATTCAGGAATATGCAAAAATGGCAAGCCAATGACAAATGTCATCGTGGTGGTGACAGTAGTTTCTATATATGGTGCAACACCTGACAGGTGAATATAGGCAATGAGCCGATAACATTAAAATACTTGGGCATCTTCCCACAACTCCTAGTATTCCTGGCAAAAAAGATCTGACCCTGGAACTTTATAGGTAAATAATTACCCTATTGCGTTTGTAACATAAGTCTAAATATGTCTGTTGTTGTCAATACCTAAAGTATTTCAGTCTTTAATTTTGAGCTTGGGATCAGTTGTATCCTTAAAAGTGAAGTATTCTTTTGGGGTGGCACTCTGGACTTCAGTAGAAATGCGCCAGCCACTAAAGTGGCTTTTCAGTGCATAAATTGCTGAAAGAAAAAGCCTTTGCTGTTTCTTTAGGACATGAATTATCGTGACCAACCTACCTGCATGCCACCCTGCCATTTCTGTCATCTCTGCTGTGCTGCTGTTATTCAGAGGAATGGAACTAAAAGACAGGCGCTGAACTTCCCCAGCCAGATTTACAGAAGAACAAAACTCAAAAGCATTTTTTTCTCATTGTTAAGGTTCTGCTGTCCTAAGAGAGCACCTTCTTAGGGGCTGATGGTATCTGTGGTGTACTGAGATTTCCCTGTGAAGAAGACTTCTGTCTTGGTACATGAGAAGATATTAAACCTTCCACTCAGCCAGTGACACCAGGTTATGCAAACTTACTCCACTGGAATAAGTTTGGAGACTTGTAGCCTGTTTACCATGTTTAGCGAGTAGCTCTAAGCTCCCAGTGGAGTATCTTTCCCCAGTGATCTCTAGTTTGTTGTGGATTTTCCTTTTCTTGCCATACCTGTGTTTCAGATATGCAAAGTCACCTCTTCCTGAGAGAGAAGGGTCTTGTTTTGGGGGTGATGTATTGCAATAGAGGCTCCAACTGTGAGCCAGGGCAAACAATTTAAGCCTTGTTTTGCACAGACTTTAAATAACACAGATATTGGTGTTTAAGATCTGGTATGCAGGTAAGTACACAAAGAGAAGAATGGACAAGTTTTCCATCATGATCAGAAAGCCTTTGTGATTTGAAACCCCTTGAGACATTGATTTGATCTCCTTCAATCCTGTCCTCAGTCTTCATCTTTCTCCCATAACTGCTTCTCACGAGCCTAGAGCTAGGGGGTACCCAGTGAAAGCTGTTTAAAATAAACCACAGCAAGCATTCATCTGTTTATGAAGCCTGAGTTTGACAGTGCACAAAATATAACTAGGTTAAAAAGCAGTTCAAGAGACTTATGGGAAGAAGGTGGCTGACAAACTATTAAACATGACGATGTGGAGGTAACCTCCTAGTTTGGTGGCTCCCAAACTGCCAGAAGTGAGGACAGCGTATGAGAGGGAAGCATGATTGTGTGCCTTCTCTGTCCTTACACTCCCACCTGATGTCTGCTAACGAGTGTCCTCAGAAGCAAGACATTGGTTTGGAAAGTCCTATTGATGCGACCCAGTACGTTTAAGTTTTTTGGCAGTCTTAAGCAGAGGGGTAAGGAGTGCAAGCAGCACTGAAAGTAAATGGTCTTTTCTCCCTTAGAAACTGTCTTTGTCTGAGGTTTGTGGAAAAAATGTTGGCTTTCCTTTGCTGTATTATTCCTCTTTTGTAGATAGTATTCTACCTGTTGGGTACCAGTCTGGACGCTTTCCTGGACACAAATGGAATTTTTCTTTGATATAGTACCCACTGCATGACGCGAAGGACTGCAGTTAATCTAAAGCAGGTAGCAAGAACATCTATTCAAGATTCCTGTATTTCAGGACTTGTTATTTAAGATGGAGTAATAACGGCATATGGATTGAGATTTACTGGTAAAGAGAGAATAATTTGGTGTAAACCTGTTTGGAAAGAAAGAATTATATTGATATTTTCATCTAATATGAACATAAACCTCAATGATCTACTAAACTATATACCTAAATATTTCTAAAGTTTCCTAAGACAGAATTTTGTACAGACTGTATGAAATTCTATTACCATAACTGGGTTGGATCACTTGGTATTAGACTTTTCTCCTTTCTCAGTTCTTATTGCATAACGTCATCTCTTGAAATGGTGGCTTAAACAAAAGGCAGACTTAAAAGCAATGAGGGCTTTTCCCCCACACCCACACTAATATCTAAAAATACTCTTAAAATTATTCATGAGTGAAGCATTTATGGTGAAGTTCCTCAGTTACATTGTGTTTTGCTTTTAGAGGAGCGAGTCAGTTTTTCATATGCTGTAACACAGTCAGTTTGTGAATTTTTCTTTCATTTTTACATTTGTGGAGCATTGCAAAAAGCTTCCTGCTTGTGATTTGATCAATATAACTTGGTTTTAATGATATACTTTGGTGAGAGAGTATGTTTGATCCTAAGAGCTGAAAGGCATTCCCTATACAGTACATGAAAAGTCAAAGAATATAATAGTTAAGTTCCTGCTAATTAAGTAGGTCATGACTGACCAAGAATCAGCCATGGTAATCTGTGATGGTACCATGAAAAATACATTGTAATTAGGTACCACAGCTTGAATATGAATCATCAATATTCAACAGATGTCTGCCTCTTTGTTGGTTCCAAGTATCAAACAGATTTTCACTGAAATGGAAAATCAACTAATAACAAAAAAAAAAAGAGGTAAGGAACTTGATACAGTGTTCCAATATTTCATTATTTAAGAAATAAATATTTTTATTTATTATTCATTATTACAGCTTTCTTTTAAGGAAGACTAAAATATATTCCAAAGAATATACTTAATTTTAGGAAAGACAATTTAACACTGAAAGATCTTTCCTGTAAAGGTGCCCGTCTTTTTGTCTCTTCTGTATGGGAGAATCTATGGAAATATCTGAATGTATATGAAACTAACTCACCTCCAACCCACATCCCTCCTAAAACTGTAACCTCTGTCATGATGCTACAGAAAACATGACAAAAATTACATACCTAATATGCAGGGACTGGCATTTGTTATGATGATAATGAGAATTTCATGGGTACAACATGCTTGTATAGTCTGTCTATATGTTCCATAGTTACTTTGTATAGTCTGTCTATATGTTCCATAGTTACTTTTATAGAGTCACAGAATCTTATAATCATAGAATAGTTTGGGTTGGAAGGGACCTTTAAATGACCATGGACATCTTCAACTTGATCAGGCTGCCCAGAGCCCCATCCAACCCGTCCTTGCATGTTTCCAGGGATGGGGCATCTACCACCTCTCTGGGCAACCTGTGCCAGTGTTTCACCACCTCATCATAAAGAATTTCTTCCTTATGTCTAGTGTAAATCTGCCCTCTTTTAGCTTAAAACCATTACCCCTTGTCCTACTGCAACAGATCCTGCTAAAAAGTTTGTCCCCTTCTTCCTTATAAGCCCCCTTTAAAGTACTGAAAGGCCACAATATGGTCTCCCTGGAGCCTTCTCTTCTCCAGGCTGAACAACCCCAACTCTCTCAGCCTGTCCTCATAGCATAGGTGCTCCAGCCCTTGGACCATCTTCATGGCCCTCCTCTGGACCTTCTCCAACAGGTCTGTGTCTTTCCTGTGCTGAGGGCTCCAGAGCTGGACACAGTACTCCAGAAGGACGTTGTGGGAGACCATTTCAAAGGTCTTACAGAAGTCCACATAGATGACATCCATAGCTCTTCCCTTGTCCCCTGATGTGGTCACTCCATCATAACAGGCCACTAAGTTGGTCAGGCAGGACTTGCCCTTGGTGAAGGCTGGCTGGCTGTCTCGAATCACCTCCCTGTCCTCCATGTGCCTTAGCATAGCTTCTAGGAGCATCTGTTCCACGATCTTCCCAGACACAGAGGTGAGGCTGACAGATCGTCCTTTCTACCCTTTTTAAAAATGGGTGAAATGTTTCCCTTTTTCCAGTTACTGGGCAATTAGCCCACTTTCATTAGGGACCAAATATTATATTCTTTGTCCCTGTTACATAGCTTTAAAGCTGTGCAGAGGGGTAATATTGGAAGTTCTGGGAACAGTCATTTGTTCAAATGTTTGCTAAAGTTAAAGCAATTCCTATCTCAAAAGTTTGTTTTCCCAATTTACCGGTTGTGATGTACAGGTTGGCACTAGTCGTGTATGTACGGTGTGCAGTGTTGTATGTCTAAATTAGCAGGTGGGGATCATCCTGCAGAGGTAAGCAGAGAATACAGGAGACCCAACATCCACACCATCACCTTCTTAGAGCTACACTTCCGTCCTGCTGAATGAATGCCCATAAGCAGATGGAGCACGCTCAGTGCACCCCAGTTTAGTTTCATCCCAAATGAACACAGTCTGTGTGCTCTGAGATTGTCCTGCAGTGAAAAGCAAAATGAAGTAAAGGGGAATGCTCAGGAGAGTCTCTTCAAAAGCACACTCCTGACCCCAGCTAAAATACTAGCAGAGATGCATCTGTTGAAGCTGGGATTTTCAAACTGAGGTAAAGAGAATTAGTCACCCCAAGGACTGTATTCAGGCACCCGGAAAACAGTATTTCTCAAGAGTGATAGACTGCTGCATCATTCATTTGCTTGAGCTGGAACAGAAGGTCTGTATTTTGAATTCTACAGTAGAGTCCAAGGTTTTAGTTAAAATGCTTTAGGTTTTAATACATTACTGAACTGTAAGACCCAGTGAAGTTTCTTTAAACAAAATCTCTTCAGCTTCAGCTTCCGCTTCCAGCCCTATCTTGCCATTTTTTACCGGAAAGCTAACTATCCTACCCTGCAGGAGAGGCTTGAAGCCCCGGAGATAATGCTGCCCAAAACGAGAATAAATACGTTTTCTGCACATCGTTCCAGTCCAGGTGTGGTGCTGGGAGAGGGCTTGCATCTCTCTTACTATATGACTTTGTATAGGGCCAGGAGGGTTATAGGCTCTGCCTGCTGGCTTTCACTGGGAGTTAGAACCCTGGTTCTCTCATGTCTCTCAAGTTGAAAAGCTCATTTTCATTTCATTACTATAGCTCTCTAACCTCCTGTTGACTCAAGCCTTTCCTCTTGCAGTAAGAAATGTCGTGGAGACACAGTCATTTTACACATATCCTTGTTCAGCCTTCATTATAATTTATTATGAGCTGTATTAAGAGTCACACATAAGTCTTGAGCAGCTTACCTATCAGTATCGTGTCAGAGTGAGCAATGGGAAAAATATGTCAGTAAGCTCTTTATCTCATCTGATTAATATCAAATGTTAAAATTATTGCAATTCATTCATGGCACCCACATTTTTCCTTAGCAACATGCCTTTCACACCTTTTTCCTTGGTGAAATATCCTTGCTCCCTACTTTAATCAAAAATGAGCAGCTAATCACTTATGTCTGCATTGTAGTAGAAATGAGTAAAATGATCAGAGTTTGGGAACTACTGTTACACATGCATGTAAGTCATGCATAATGTTATAGTTATACTGATAGAAATAAGACATTCGTAGACAAAAAAATCATTTGTGGTTACTCTGAATAAACTAAAAGACAGCTATTATGTCACAACCATATCATAAACTTACTTTTTATTGTATGAGTATTTTATTTTTTAAGCCCTAAAGCTTATGTGACAAAAATTTAAACACATGCTTGATTTTAAAAAGAATTTTAGATTTTGATTCCTTTTAATAGTATGAATTTTTGCACATGTATTTTTATTTTAAAAGAGATTATTGCTCAGAGGGGATCCCAGCTTCACAGCACTGCAGGCTAAAGTCTCTTCTACATGGAATATCTAATTGGGCCAGTATTAAACTCTGAGTTCAGCAATCATAAAAGTTCATAGAAGGTCAATTTGAAAAAGAGTACAATTTTAACGTCACTGGAACTTAGTTATGTCTTTTATCTTGAGCATTATTTTGAGGTTGGTAGGTCTTCAGGTTCTTTGCTTTGGCTATATACAATACCTGCACGTACAATATAAAAGGCAGTCTACAGGGCCTTCGTGTTTCTCAGCAAGGTTATCTCTCGGCAAGTTATGAGCAAAAAGCTTCAGAGTCTTCCAGGTGCCCTACCTCTTAGGTGAAGTATTTCACTTCTTTCACCTCTACAGTGCACCCAGGGGCAGAGCCTCTCCTGCACTGGTTCAGTGGGCTGCAGCCTTAAGGTTTATGCACGCCTGCTCCACTGCTGGGAAGCAGCTCCTGGAAGAAACTTCTTGCCTCCTGGCAGTGCGATCAGGCCTCATTTACACGCTTCAAGATAGCCCTTTTTTTCAGAACCTGGTATGTTCTTTATCTCTCCCCAAACTATACAACTGAAAGATAAAACAGCTGTACCAATGAAAGCCTATCCATCTAAGGCTTATTTGTATTTTAGCTTTTCCTTGCAAGTCTTGGCTAGTTCCAAAATCGCTCTGGTTGGTGGGTAAGAAGGAAGGGGCAAAGAGCCCTGCTGTAGATTTTCTTTCCCTGAGTTATGTAACATTTTCCTCCTCCTTCTCTGATTTAGTGATCACTTACCCCTGAATGCAACAGCTGTAAATGGTGGCTTTAATGTGAACCCCATAGATTGGAAAAATAAGCCAATAATGTGCCTGAAACCAGTGAGACGGGTATTTCCAGGTGGTTACACAGAGATTCTGCACATGAAGGTCCTTTTGCAGGTCATTGCTTTATTTCCCATTTGGTTTTCAGCAGATCTGAATTAAAATAAGATGTCTCTACCTACATCTTCCATCATGGCTGTCTGTCAGCTGTCTTGGAAGGCCAGCTATATGTTAATAATTGCATTATTGATACATCCCAAATACTTTGTTTGGTAGAAGTATTGAATATGCTACAGAGGTTCAGCTGAAGAGATCTAAATACATTTAGAAGCTGTCCACAACAAAGGGGAAAATTGTAACTACAGTGTAATAACCTAGCCACTTGCATCCCTTGAATTTAACTTTTCTATACTCTTCTGTGTGTGGGTGCGAATAATAAGACTGCAAATATTTGCATTTGTTTCCTCCTACATGGTTTTCAAAAAATAGCCTGGGAAGTAGACATTCAACTTTGTTTCAGATAGTTTTGCAGAGGAAGCTCCTCTGGACTCTGAATAAAAATATCCCTATGGAAAGCGAGGAGGGAGCGATCATGTAGGCCTTGGGGACTTGAACACCCAGCTCCCATCATAAGAACACACGGTCTGGGCGTCTCGCTGAAGTCCCTTTGAAAGACTGAACTGTAGAATTAGATCAGAAAAAGCTTTACTTGATGCTATAATTCGCTTCCTTGCCATGCAGGAGAGAAGACCCAATGGTATATCTCAATCAGCATTAGCTGTGTGGCAGCAGGATCAGAGTCCCAGTCACGAGCCAGGCAGTAGCATCCCATTCTGCTCGGTTTCGGACAGGCATGAATGAAGAAGCTGATGGCTCTTCCACAGATCCTGATTGACTTGGCAATAGATCTATTTCCTGCTTTGCTTTTCTTTTCTCAGGGAAGCAGTATATCATGTATTATGGAAACATAAGGACACTGTCTTACCTGTGCTGTTTAGTAAATGGAATAGTGCTTCTTGGTAGAATATAGATGTCAACATGAATATTGAAAATGTCCAAGGGTGTCATGAGTCCTTGCATGCAGGGGAGCGATGGAGTGCTATTAATGATCCTTTCTTCAACAAGCAAATTCCAGTCATGTTATATAAAGCTGGGACAGAAATAAAAATAGTTGTTCATTAAAAGCAGCCTTGTCTGCTGTACCTGTGGCATATTGGACTTATTTAAATAACATTGTGAATTCTTGGGGAAAAAGAACCCGAAGATGCAGCTGTTATTTCTGCTGTAGTGTGGCAAGGGCTTTGCTGCTGTGAATAATAACAGCCATGTTGATGGGTAGACCTAAATTAAATGTGAAAGGGGTTATTCATTCATTGCAAAAATCCATCTTAATGTGAAGATGAGGGAGTTTGGGGAGTTTTCTATTTCTATTTTTGCTTTTAGGTCTACTATGTACCATTTGGGGACTTTTTAAAGTTGGAAAACTGTTGATAATAATATCACAGATCAGCAAAGTTTTAAATGATTTCTTTGAGGTCCTTTTTGAATTCTCCTCTTCTACTAGGCAATTACAAACTCAGTGGGTAATTTTCCTTGGTGCAAAGTGCCATATCTGATGCCGAAAAGAAAGTGGTGACTTTTTTCTTCACTTTTTTGCATATATTGGTCAACATTCATCAAAGTGTTCCCTTGCTATAACATCTGAGGTCCTTATGTATTTGGAATTAGGAAATATCCTTGGTATTTGAGATACCGGAATGCTAACCAGTGGCAAGCACCAACTGATACAGGGAGTATAAGAAGCATATTTGAATGGGCAGGGCTCAGTGCAGAGTATGGGTCAGTGGAAAAAAGTGATGTCCTGAGCTATTCTGTTTGCTTTGGCTGTTTCATGGCTTCAGGGACTACTCTGGTACTGATGCTCGGTGCACTCCTTGTGGCCTATGTATGGTTCACTGTAGTACTACTTCTTTGGAATTCTCCCCTGCCCACAGCCACAGGAATGGGATGTGCTTAAAAAAATGTTTCTTGGTTTGCTACCGTCAGGAGGTTTAAAATCCCCCTGCTGCCATGTAGCTCCCATTTGCAAAGATGAAGCTGTGTACTGAGCAACTTTGGCAGCTGTTCAATGAGGAACATAGCTGAGATAAAGATATATCTATTAAACTCATGTTTTCCCTTCTGCCTTTTCAATGAAGATGGCATTCCCATGACAGATCAAGAGAAAGATGGCTGGGGAACTAGCTTATGATTTGGATGGCTTGGGTTTCTGTCCTGACGCAAGGGGCTTCCTAGGTGGCAAAGGACTCAAGGAATGGGTATGTGAACAACCTCTGGAGTCCTGTGGCCACAGAAACAGGCACTGTCCCTGAGGTAGCTGTCTACCTAAATACCCTGATTATTTAAATCAAACACCCTGGTACATGAGCAAGTGTAGAAGAAGTTTCCACTCTACTTAGCAAAATGTAATAGTATGACTGACTGCAGGTGTAAAGAGGGAGGGAGTGATTTACCTCTGCTATAAGGTGTGAGTAAGGAGAAAAGAATTTACTTCCATCTTGAATTATGTAGAAAGTAATTAAATGAAGCCAACTTGCAGAATGGGCTGACTTTCCTGCCTGAAGATATTATTCCAAATACAAATAATGGAGAATGAATTCTGGAATATCCTTGAAATTAGGCTCTCTAAAAAGGCCTTTTTCTTCCCCCCCCCCCCCTTCCTTTGGAAAAAAGTAATTTTGTTCTCTTTTCTGTATGTAAATGCATATGTGTATGTTCAGTGGTCCTGATAGATTTACTT
Organism: Fratercula arctica; assembly: GCA_947846985.1. NCBI lineage: Eukaryota > Metazoa > Chordata > Aves > Charadriiformes > Alcidae > Fratercula > Fratercula arctica. The sequence continues at coordinate 85,986,569 of CANTUZ010000001.1, read as the reverse complement.
TGCTTTCACTGGTGTAATTTCCTGAGGAGGGGAATATCAGTTTTCAACCTATTTTGAACTTTATGTGTTGGTTATTTACTCAGGAATCTGAACTGTTAAAAAGCTTTCATCTTCCATCATTAGGAGTCCTTGAAGCCAGAAGTCTTCACAGCAGCACGCTGAGAATGTCAGAAGGAATCTGTCCTTTAGTCCTTCCCCTGGATGAATAGCTGTGGTGGTCAGGAAAATGCAATCTGAAATCGGGCTAAGGAAATGAAAAAGCAAACAAGTAGGAGTTTTACTTTTAAGGAGGAATGGTACTTGGAACACTTAAGGACCTGCAACAAGAAAGAGAAATAAGGCTAATATTACAAAGTGGTAAAATTTTAGGTCAGCATTCAATTAAAAAAAAAAGCTGAAATTCAATAACTGTAATCCTGACATGTCAAGAAGAACAAATACTCTGGGCTTAATTGTAGCTGGGTTCAGGAGTAGCATCTAAACTTTGAACTAGAAGGTCAATTGTCAATACCAAGCATCTATAAATAAGATCACATTTTTCTCTTAAGAAAAATTGCCCAGTGCCTTATGGCTGTGAGGTACATACATTTAGTCTTCCCATCTGACTATTTTAGGTAGAAACAGGCCAGTATTTGTAATGGGTAGAAATCTAGGCACTCTTGGAGTTTTATCATCACATTTTTATTCCTTAGAGAAGGTGGTAAGTGAAACATACTGTTTCCCCATACTGGGCAGTGATTCTGAAGGAGAGAAGTGAGGAAACAGTGCAGGAAGCTTCAGGTGACTGTGTGACAGACAGCAACAGCATTTAGCATTTTCTGTAAATTCAGGTTAAAAAGTTGGTGCATAGTGGTGTGAACAGGTTGGGACAGAATGGAGCGCATGCTGGGTTGAAAGCCAGGGCTGCAGTGAGGGCGCAGCCAAGTTATTTCAACCAGGTAGAACATATATTATTGAATGTATTTTATACTTCCTTTTCTTCATCCCAGCCCAGTTTGTTAGAGGCCTCTGGTGCCTGAAAGAAGTAGATTTAAAGCTCTCCAGTAGCAAAAAGTTTTCTGGACCGCGATGAGAAATACAGGGTGGTGTGATACTTTGGTGAGTTCAGACCTAGTGCAACACCTTCAGGCTGGGGTCTTGTCACAAGGACAGTTGAGCCCGAGTGCATCAGGGGAAATGGGTAAGCAAGATGGCAGCAGTGAGTACGTGTCATGGAATGCAACTGCAAGTAAAAAGAATATGCGAGTAAAAAGAATTGCTGTGTGTTGTGAATGTCTCTTATTGTTCTACATATTTCCCTTCTCTGTATGCTTGTGCACAAGTCCGGGACTAGTTAGCTGCCCAGACTGGCAGTCATGTGTCTTTTATTAAGTCACAGCCATGCTAACAGCAGATCTGACATCTGAGGACAAACCTTGGCTGCTGCTTGGTAATACTAACAGAAGAAAAGTTTTGGTTTTTTTCTTTTTCTGGATCAAATTAATTTCCAACAAGTTGATATGAACCCATTTGCACCTACCTTATTTGTTTCACCATTTGTATTTTTGAAATATTGACAGTGAATTTTTGCTAATGAATGATCTTTGAATGTACTTTCATATTCGATGAATGTGTCATAACTATTATTCAATAAGCGACTTGTATTTAAGCCTGGTAATTGCTCAAATGCTAAATATTAGCCAATATTATATCTTCTGTAATTCAGGACTGATTGACTAGGTAAATCACGTGGTACTGTTTCTACTCCAGGATTAGATGTCTTCCAGATCCACAGAGATTTTTATCAATCAGTGCATCAACATTTCTGCCATAAATAGTCATAAAAAAGTGATGGCAGGGATATGCAAAATGTTTTTTCTTCTCATATCCATTCCCGGAGTAAAATATTGTTTGCAAATTAAACTGTAGCGTTGTTTGGGAGTTCTGATTTACAGGCAAGCAATTCTAGTAACTTTAAAAAGGCTGGAAGGGATAAAAAACTGAGTTATTGCTTCACCTTTAAGTAGTTACATAGAAACCTGTGTTTCTGTAACTGAAGGTGATTATTTCTGTGGTGCGTAAACTTTAGCTGACAAATGAGGTGCATGCATACGAATGCCTACTCAGCCATTGATTGTGACATCATTGCAGAGAGAAAATAATCTAGTGACAGATAGGTATCTGGAAACAAGAGTCTTAAAGATGAGGCTTTGATACCAATGACAGAAGGATGTCAATGGATTCTAAGTATTCCCACAAGACTTGTCAGACATGCCACATTAAAATTAAAATTTAGTGAATGAGGATAAAAGTTTAATGTATCTTCAATGCTCTGACCTAGATAAAGTTGTTAATTTTTGATTTATAAGCTGGGTACAGAATTTTAATCTGCATTAAAAAGAGAATTTTTTCCATTTCTGTGAAAATAAGGGTTTTCTTTAAATACTGCAAATTAGACCAAACTCTTCTAACAAAGTGACATAGTAGCACCAAACCTAGTCCACCTCAGCACTGAGTTCAAGATTTGACATATCCTCCGGACTCTGCCCGTGCAAAACTCTGTTGTTTCCTTGCTCTCTGGACAAAACTGATTGTGAATATATGTGTTTTCAGATGTCTAACAACCAGTATGGTTTTTGGTCTTAAACGGGATTCTTGCTTGCTTATATGACGACTTAATTTTTCCTCAAGCTTTTGCTTTTCTTCTGTTATTGCCTATTCTGTCCTACAGTATCACCTTGCCAGGAGGTCCAGTTAGATACTGATGTCTCCTGACATAGTTAACAGTCTTCCAATTACACACCAAACATTACATGCGTTTTGCAAAATCCTGCATCCCTCTGTTCAATTAAATGGGTTGTCTTTAAGCGATGCCTTACCCTGGATTGAGAATGAGGTTGGTCGCATTTACGCTGCAAGGTAGAGCCACATCGAGTTTGCGCACGATGTGCAAAAGCACAGGCACCATGTCCAAAGGTATTGCTGATTCTTGTCCTTGGCTGCTGGCAGGGGTGAGGTGATCCCGATGCAACTGGAGCACGCCTGGGAGCATGAAGCTCACAGAGAACAGGGGCTAGACAGGCTGTAAGAGGCAGGAATGGAACAGGTACAGTGTTGCATTGCCCTCTAGCGACAGGCTGCCTAATTAGGTTGTTACTCACCACACCTCTTCAAGTCGGGCCAAACGTTGCCTCCATTGGTTTTGTAGACATCCAGGTAGGGGTAGCACAGCATTACGGAGTAGCGACGTGGCTCTGCAAGTGGACTCCAGGAGACCCCAAGCTGAGGTTTGGCTGTGTAGAGCCACTGAAAAAACTCAAGCCCATCGTAAGTTTTATGTTGTTGGTTTCCAGACCAAAGAAACCTGCATTTTCTGTCTGCCAGGGTCACAAATTCAGTCTGACAGGAAGAAGGGTGCTCAGAGCACCATTAGTATATATTTTTGAAAGCAAAACTGGGCTTCCAGTTAAAGTCTGTCTAATGCAGGTACAACTCTGTTCTCGTACACGGAATAGTAGTTAAGGAAAATACCAGATTTTGGTGGTATAGCAAATCACAACTGTTTGGGTTTTTTTTGCTAATTAAAAGCGAGAAAGTTGGATCTGACATCACTAGTAATTTACAAACATCTAGTAGCAAGAAGGGATTTATGGTCCCACATATGGAGAAAACCACCAATCTAAAGTAGCCATCAAGCCAAGGTTTTTACACAATCAGTCAGGTTACATTTTTTAAAAAAATTACCTTATTTTTTTGCTTACTTTCGTAATGTCTTTGAATTGTGGACATTTCTTGACAGCTTCTTAAGCTATAGGATATAATTTCTGACAATTAGAGAGCTGGTCAAAGGAAAGAGACTAATTTTATGATGGTTTTTTGAAGGTTATACTTCTGGTTTTGTTCCATACTGGGACAAAGTCACAACCTTATAATTCTGTTATGTGAAAATGTTTGAATCAAAATGTCAGTTTTCAAATTGAGAAAGGAAGAGTTTATAGTCCTTTTTCTCTTCCTTGTTTTCCTTCTGAAATTGGCATGGACCCTCTTTAAAATGTCATTGAAATGAATGCTTCTCTGCAAAACATTGTAGACTGACCAAAAAATAGTCTGACCTACTTTAATCTACGTGGCTATTTCTATGTTCAAAGATCCTGCTAAAGAAGGGGCTTATAATCATTGTTTACATTTTCTGATTTGTGACTAGTTTTTTTCTCTCACTCTTTCCAGATTTGTGCCTGAAGTTTCAAAAACTGAATCCTCCACACTTTGGGAATAACACAAACACACAATGTCCGTAATTGTATTTGATTGATGTCCTGGACTTGTCCTGCAGGTTATTTTACCTTAACTTCTCTTGTAGCATAGCAGCTCTAATAAGACCTTGTTTCTTTCTTAGTAATGAACCTTGCCAGCGTGCCAAGCTGAAACTTCTTGCTTTCAGGCAAACTACCTGGGGGAAGGGCCTCTACATAAGAGCTAAAATTTTGGTTTATCCATTCTTGCAGTATCATTACTGGAAGAGGGGCTTTTTCAGGTACTCTTCTTACGACTGAGATGGAAAGGAGTGAGCATGACAGGAGCCTTAAGTAACTCAGGATGTGGAGCAATTCGGTTGCACAAAAAAGCAAGAAAAGAATAATACCCATATGCCAGCTCTCCCTTTCACCTCTGGCTTTGTCTGTCCTTTCTAGTTCCACCGGTTGCAGAAGGCACCCTCTGCAGAGGAAATACTCAATTGTTTCAAACTGAAGTTATGTGAAACTGTTTGGGTTTATGTTTTAATTATGAAGACACATATAATTTTAAAGCTGTTTCTATTGCTTATGTATTTCTGCTTGGTCATTATTTTCCTACCTTCAAGATAATACATATAACTGTATGAAATCATTACTCCGGCCAGATGTGCATGTGACATTTTTATGTGTCTGTGGTACTCTAAAGATAAACAGAAAAGCACCCAAGGTTGGGAAAATTCTCCTAGCTAGACTATTTTCAGTAGGCTTAAGTTTTTTCCTTAGAAGGCTATTGGAACACTGAGAACATTTTGCATATGTCCACATTTAGCTGCATCTGAAGTACTGTTTTAAAGGACTGGCATTGTCTTTCCAATAATTTCTTCACTACGTTGCTCTTTACCTGCATGCTATGGCCCTCCATTGGCAGTACTGAAAAACAGTCAACCTCTTTTCCCAATATCTTGCTTGAAATACTCAGAGAAACTACTGCTTAATTTTTTTTTTTTTTTTTTTTTGTGGTTAAATTCTTCTTTTAACATGCAAAGATTAAGGTTTGTAAAGTCAAAATCAGAAAGAGGAGCAGGTAGTCACAGGTATGGTGATTGTGGATATTGTCATGTCACTGATGGGCACATATAATACGTTTGAATCAGACCACCCCCTTTGCAGCACTCGGAGAAAAGAGTGTCCGAAAACCAGAGATGCCCATCCAGCCGCACCGCGATTCATAAAGGGTGCCCACCCTGCAGTGGTGGGTAGTGAGCATAGTATGCTGCGGCTGCCTGACTTGCCTTTCACTATAAGCAGCAGCAGGTAGTTTAAAGCTGCCTCAGATTTGCTCATGACGCAGCCAAAAACCTAGTGACAGCAAAGTAGCTGTACCCCTAGTGGGATTCTGGTCAGAAAGGTGGAAAAAATGTGTGAGGAACTGCAATCCTCATGCCTATACAATACAGGTTAATAAACTATGGGTTAACACCTGTTCTACACAAGTTGTTACTGCCTATACCTGTACCAATTCTGTGGCGAGTAAATTGTCAAGTCCTTATTCTGTTTTCATTTGGTCCTTACTGGAGCCTTTAAAGCTTTGCTTAACTCTAAGAGGGCAGTCTCAGTTCTGCCTGTTTCCAACCAAGCACTTCTTTTTTTCTCCACCAGTGCAAAAACTCAGCTTATTAGGAAGGTCTATCTTGCAGCAGTGTCTGAATGTACAAATGTGCTCACAATCGCAGCTGGAGTGGCTTATAGTGGAGACAGGTCATGCTGGGATCTTTCACTTTGGCACCAATTAAATTCTTCTATGAAAGGAGAGGAGGAAATATGAGTTTGCGGTTTAAAGTCAGTAGAAGCTGCAGAGCACAGAGTAGCTTGTCTTTTCGTATGCTGTTCTTTGTAGATACAGTATTGTTAAGAAGTCAAACTCATGCCTAGCCCTAGGGCTTAGTTGCCTATCTGCACTGTCAAATCTGTCCAACTAAGAGAAGATCATCTGAAAATAAGGCCCAAGAATATTTTTAAGAAAGTGGTACTAGGGTAAACCGTGGCAAGTCTTTGTAATGATTAAACTGGAACCTCTTAATAAGTGATACTTCATGGGCTTTTTAAACCTTGCTACTTATGATAATTCAGAGAACATACTGGACCTCAGTGAGCCTTGGCATAATTACCCTTGAAATTTCCAAAAAATTTTAGAAATACAATGATACAGAAATGCTACTGAGCTGGTGGTGAACTTGCTCAAGAATTTGGCTGTTCAGGACATACGCTTTCTTAGGGCTTTCATAGCATGTCCTGAAACTTTAATTATAACATGACACTGGAATCAGTATTGACTCAGAACAGCTAATGTGTTAAAATTTTTACTCAGGGTTAATAGATGCTGAAGCCTGGTTTATCATTTCCCTTCCTTTTGCCCACATGCACAGGTAAAATTTGCCTACTTTCATCATGGTTTTGCTTTGAATTCTTCGGCTCATTCTAAACTTCAGGAAAAGCTGAAAATTTAGTTGAAGGTCAAGACGAGAACCCCATCAAGTCAGATCTAAAGTAAAAGCTTAAGGTTTTTTGGATGATTGACAATTTGCGATGTGGTACTAGATCATGCTAGTTACCACTTAATTTTCTGCATTGACCTGGAAAACTGTGATTTTTTAAATAGCTTTGCTACCAAACTAGTGACTAGTTTCAGATAAAGAGAACGAATCTGACTATTCATCTGAATGTTTCACAGAAATTAGCTTTGTTTGCTTTTTACTGTTAGCAAATGTTTCTTCAAGAGAAAGTACAGGTAGTGCCATATATAGTCAAGTGGCATTTTGGCTGGATTAGATTTTGGTTAGTTCAGACTTTTTCTGCCACGGAGTATGAATGTGAAGTGTGAGCTCACATGTGTGATATTTACACCATCTGAAATTAGAATTAGTGGATATTTGCTCTAGAAGTAGTTCCCGATGGAGAAGTGACAGAACAATGTATGACTCATTTGATCAATGACAGCTAGCCAATACAACTAAAACAATAAATATTGAGCATTTCATAGAATAGCTGGTGATGCATCTGGAGATAATCTCCTTCCTAGATAATTGTTTGGATAATTGTGTTGTATAATTGTTTTGAATAATTATATGAGTAATGAACATATTTAAACTGTGGTCTTCTCTTGCTGCATAATGAACATAAAAGTTACCAATTAATATGATAATCTATTGGTTTTGGTCAGTGAGTCATTTATTTTAAATTGCAGTGGAGGAAAAGAGTGCTAATTCTCTTTTTGAATTAAACTGCTGTAGCAAATTTGGTGCACAAGCACTCACATTTGAACCCCTGCTGCCCTGTTTTCCATTTTCTTTACCTTTAATTTTCCATGGAGGAGTTTAAGCCAAATGGGCATGGGCAGTTGTGCTTTATGGTTAAATGGCAGCACGATCTCTGCAGTAATGTCAGCTTTATAGAGGCATGCACTCAGCAGAGGTCCAGACTTCGTGCTTCGTCTCTCCTTTGTGCGAGGATTTTGATTTTGCTGTAATTGTTTTGGAATTAGATTGTGCTGTGGAATGAGTCATCTCCACAGACCATAGACCATGGGCATCTTTGCAGTTTCTTTTCTCAAATAATAGCCTCACTGTTTGCCTTTTCTAGCTTGTACTGATCACTGCTGGGGGGTGACAAGAGGTAAAGTATCTGTTTGGTGCTGCTGCCACTTACTCTGGAGGAGCAGAGGAGGAGAGAAAGTGAGAAGCCCCTGTTCTGAGACATATACCAAGGTCCCCCCAAAGTTTTCACAGTCCAGTTTATTGGGTTAAAATCAAAGTCAGTGGAAGCTCAGCTGAGTGAAAATAAAAAGAGGAAAAAGCCAGAGTGTTGACTTTGAAAAAGCCTTCAGAGTTTAGTCTAAAATCTCTCTCTGCTATGTATAAAAATGAATGTACAAGAAGCATGAAGGAAAGTAGCTTAGCAACTGTCCTGTTTTTGCACAGCTTAAAGGGCATGGTGTCTATCATTCTCCAATATACTAGTAGTGGAGAGGCTTCTCTGCAATGGTTCATCTGAAGTGGATTCATTTTCTGGCATTACGAAGCTGGCTGATGCATGATTTGTGTGGTCCATACTAGACAATACCACTTGGTTGATTTGAAATAAAAAAACACATCAACCACCAAGAGTACAATCTCAATCACTTGTTCACAGGAATCTTTTCTGTGGCTCTTCAAGCTGTGTGTTCATACAGGGCGCAGGTGGGCAGTGAGGACTGCAGGTTTAAGGCCAGCCAGGCTGGAGTCGTGTCCACTCTCTCCCACCTTTGTGGTTTCTCCTTACCTCTTTGCAACACCAAACATCCCTTTTCTGTGTGTTGCCCTCCATCAGCAGAAGCTTCTGGTGGTGCAACAGCTGGCGATTCATGGAAATCTCCATCCTGGACTGCAAGGAGGAGGACACGTCCTACCTTGGCTCAGGAGGATGGGAGATGGGAGCACATCTGCTGCCTTCCCCCTTGCTCTGTGCCAGGGATAGTACCCACCTGACACAAAAGTGACTGTTGCTGAAAGAAGGTAGCACCCTCTGGCTGCTACCTCCTGCATGAAGCATGCAGTGCTGCTGTTTCACGAGCACAGTCCTGGGTTTTGTCACCTAACAGTGTCACTGAGGTCCCCTATTGCTGTGTGGCACAGTGGTACACCGCCTTGCACTGCAAAATCACAACATGAGTTACCTGGGTATACAAGTACCTAGAGATTTGACATGTTTGGATGGTAACTCTTTCCTGGCTTAGTTCAAAAAATCAGAAAAGGCAATCTTATGGCACTGTGTATGCTGAAGCATTAAATACAACCATTTTTCCAGTAATATGAATAACTAAATTACTGTTGCCACATATTTATTTACTGTTCTTTACGGTCTCTGAACAGCTAAGTTTTTTCCAGAAGAAAAGGTTTTAACAGAGACGGTAATCTAAGCACTGTGAGAAATAATTATATTCTTCTGTGTTATTGCTAAGATAAGCAGGTTTTAATTGTGTTTGGTTCTTTTGAATTTGCAATGTATTGAGAGTATTGATTCCCTCTTTTTGCAGGTATATATTTGTATGTGGGTATTGTTATACCCACCCAGTAGAAGTTTAGTTGCTAAACAAGTTAAAATCAACCTGTGAATTCATGGAAGTTTAGTACATTTACAATTTAATTCAGTTAATATGCACTCAGAGTCCCTTGTGCTTTCATCCCTGCTGGCATCATCCATTTCTAATAGCAGAGCAGTTGACTGAGCTATTGATGAATGATGGGCACAGTGGGACATCTGAGGATTTACATATAAAAATCCCTACTCTAGTTGCTGGCTCAGTTCTTAACAGGGTTGTTACACATCTCAGAAACTGAATACTGCTTTGAGCCAATGGAGGCCTGTTAATGCTTGAGCCTCAGAAAAGAGTTGAGGAAACACAACTACCAGAATGGAAATCAAGATAGTAAAGTACCAAAAAGCTTTCTAGTGCATATTTTAGAGGAAAGTGTGAGTATCCAGCGATGTGAAGGAGGAGTGCTGAGAGAAAGGAGACATGGCCATGTAATGCCTATTTAAAAATGTCTAGCATTCATATATGTAACAACGGAACCATAACTGAAGTACACTACCCTGCACTACCGTAATACTGCTTTGGACATTGCTCCAAGGTACTGAGGAAAACATGGAAAATTATTGGACGGAAGGACTAGGAACCAGTGTTCTGGCCTTTCTTCTGAAAGCAGAGGACTTCTTGTGAGCCACCATACCTCCACGTCCAGGTATCTCACTTCTGAGAGGGCTTCAGAGCCCAGCTGAGGGAGGAAGCCAGATGGGCTTTTCCAGATCTTCTTCCAAGGAGACCTCTGAGAAGATTTGCTGTTATGTGAGGTCGAGGCTAAACTAACTTGTTTGAATTCCAGCTCCGTGGTGTGGATACTGTGGAGTATCTCGTATGGCTGTGTGTCCACTCAGTAGCTGTTTCAGAGGGAGCCAGTGCCTCTGGAAATGCTACAGTGACCACTAAAAGCTGGTGGTTACTGAAAGGGCTAAGAGGCTTTGACAAAAGTGGCTTTCTTCAAGTTCCAGAGAACTGGTACTGAATTCCCAAAGATGACAGCTACCACCTTCTTCTTCTTCTTCCCCTGAGGAAAAAAGTCATGTGCTTGACCCTTCCCCTCCTTGCAAAAAGTACGCAGAAAAATAATTGGATTGGTAGCGTGTTATTCCTTCCTTCCTATGCTGATAGGATAATACGAAACCCTCAGAAGCATTCTGATAACATTCAGTAAAGCTAATTTAATAGTCATTGAATTCTTGAAAGTTCTCATTAGGATGCTAAAAGCAAGCATCTGTGTAATATGAGTGTGGTCAGCTTCACAGTGGAGCATGGGGAACCGATGTTGAAGCTGCCGGTTCTTCATACAAACAAGACTATTTATTTAGCAACTTAGTGACTTAATGCAAATACATTTGGAAGGGTTGCACTGGGGGAAAAAAAAGAGGGAGAGAGAAAAAAATGTTCACATTGTTTTCTTTGCCAGAAATCTAATGGTGTATGTGCAGCTGTATGTATTCTCAGTTATATACTAGGCCTGATCAAAAGGTATTGTACTCCCTCTAGCTTAAATTCAGCTGCTTTATGTTGTGCTGCTGGTATTGTTCCAGTTCATCATATGCTTAGATGACTCATAGTGCATGCATTGTGGTATTTAACATAATATGTTTTCCTCTTTTTAAATTAGTCTGCAGTGTATGATGTGAAGTACAATTCACAATTAGCATTTCAGCACTATTAAATCCAGCTTGAAGTGTTTTGATGGAAACAGCAATCTGTTTTATTCTTCAGATTTCCCTAAACAAAGCAAGTGTATCAATAGCTAATAGTGTATATTATACGGTATTAACTGGTGTCTCTCAAATACAATAATATTTAAGAATTGCTCTTTCATGAGCCACTAGCAGTCAAAGAACCCAGTCTCACCTCTTTCAGCAGTATTGAATTATAGCGGGTTTGATTTACTTTTGGTTTATCCCCATGACTTCTGTTCAAGTACCAACAAGTGGGGCCACATCTGCCTGGAGATGCTTGGTCCTAACCTACAACAATCAAGTGACAGAAAACTAAGTGGACTGACTAATGTGGTGCAGGATTGTTTTTGTAAGTGAGACAGCCAGAGTTGTTGGCACGTCCATGTTGATTGTGAAGTCCTTCCACGTTTGGCATTTAAAGTGATGATCTCTGACAAGGCCTCGGGGGCAGAAGAAACTCCAGCTGCAAGAGCTGAAGAGAAAGCTAATAGCACTTGTACACATTTTAAATGGATGCAAACTGAGTTGAAAACAGGAGGTATGGCTCTGAAAAATGCTACAAATAGAAGGAATGGAGGAAGTGTATGGGATAGAAAAACAAAAGAAAAATGAAGCGGAGGGTCAGTCAGGTGAAACAGTGAGGAAGAGGGAAAGTGCAATGATCTGATTGACCATCCCTCAAAAGCAACATGAAAGTTGGATGGAGCGGACACTGGGGGGTCATCGAATGAAGTACAGAGGTTAGTAGGACATTGCTCTCCCTCATTAGCACCACTATGTGCAGTGATGTTAATGCAGCAATGTGTCTGAGCAGTAGTGCTGGCAGGGCTGTCTGATGATCCCACATCCCATATAGAAAGTCCCTTTCCCAGCTCAGATTGACTGTGCATACACAATAGGTGTGATGCCTTGTGGAAATTTTGAACTAACCAATCCTATGTGGAACTTCTGATAGAATTTGCAAAGTATTTAATCCTAGTGTATCTTTCTGTCAACTGCTGAGCAAAAATATGGGGCGTAGCAAGCAGACTGCAGGCTATTCAGTTGAGCTGTGCCTGCCATCTGGACTGGGAGTTCTTTGCTCAAAGCCAAGATCCCTCTATCTGTGATGATTCCGATGGTTTCAATCAAACAGTTCAATCAAACAGTGCTTAAGACTGTGCTGGTCGAGTTTTCATCACCCTCCAGAAAAATTTATCCTACTGGCTTAACCAACACCGAAAACTTCTCAAAGCCCTTTGCTGCAATCTAAACTCTTAGTATTTCATCTGATTCAAAGAGAATGTATTTTCTTTTGTGCCTTGCAAGCATTCTTCTCCAGATAAAAAAATTCCAGTCCTTTCAATTTTTCTTCAGAGATCAAATCTCTTTGACTTTATTCGGTATTCTCCTCTGGGTTTTCTTTTGCTAGTCTACATCTTTCTTGAAAGGTGATACCCAACACCTGACACATCAGACCTGCTGAGACTCCATGGCTGGTGAAAAAAGTGGGAAAGATGATTATTTCATACCTCTTAGAAATGATATTCCTGTTTGTATATCCCAGTATAAGGAGCACTAATTTCCAAAGCAGTAGACCATTGCTGAATCATTTTCTGTTTGCATCCCCCAGATCTTTTCCAGCAAGGCTGCTGCCATGGTTGTTTTTTTCCCATGTTGTATTTGTGTACACTTATCTAGAGCTAGAATTTATGCTTATTGAATTGCATTTTTCCAGACCATTTCTCCAGTTTGTCAAGAACATCTTGCATTTTAATGTGTCCCAGTTGTCACGTAACAAAGCACGATCTCTGTTACCATGCTTGGGTTATTAAGAAAATGTTGAATATACGAGGCCCCAGTAGTACTGACCAGTGAGGAACCCTACTTGGAATGTAATTCACTTGTTCTGAGACCTCTCTGAACCACAGAACCAGTGAACCAGAGCAAACCAAAGGGGAGAGAGAGAAGATTAACTTTTGATCCCGGCTAAAGCAATAATGTAATTGCATGCAAAGAAAATTGTAAGAAAGAGAAGGAGATAAGAAGAAAGTGGAAATTACTGTAGATGTGGTAGGATGTAGCTTTGCTTTCCAGTAGTTTTAGCAGCCAAAAGAGCTTGTGACTCCATCCTCTGTCTTTTCTTCATTTGCTTTTAATTTAGTCCTTATAATTCCTTTTGACTGTAATGTTCCATGTTTCCTATCAAGCAGTTCAGTCAGAAGGAACTGTCAGAGATTCCGTAACAAAATCTGTTTCCTAGCTCCAACTTTCAACTAATAATTGATGAGCCCTGAATAGGATCTTCAAATCTTCAAATGATCCTGAGGGTCTTTGCATATTAGGAACTTGAATTTCTACAAAGTATTTATTGATGTCCTGCAACCAGGTAAATGCAATAAGAGAGCTCATTTAATCCATTTATGAGATTGACTTTGAGACAGAATTCAGTAAAAAGACAACATGAGACATGAGTTATGACAATTAGTATGACAATTAAATGCTATGATGATTCAAACATAAAGTATCAAAAGCAGCTACCACAGCTTGAAGCAGAGAAAAGATAAAATTGCTCAGAAAGCAGATAATAAATTAAAATTTATGTCATTGCCTGGAAGAGCTGTGTATACTAAGTGGTATATGAACAAAGAGTGAGTGTTCTTTATCTGCATTGTGTAAGTCACAGATGAAAATGTGCTGCAGTTCAGAACATCTCTGAGGTATATAGACTCTCTACTCTTCTGCTTGATTTTGCTTTAGACCCAACCCCTTCAGAGGATTCTTGTAGTTTGCTTAATGTATTATGGATGCTTTCCTCTCAGTGGCTAAAGCCTGTGTCTATCTCCTTGTGGACTAGGGAACCTCCAAGGATCTGGCTGAGTAGAGAATTTGCCCATTCTGTTCAATGATTGTATAGTCTGATACCATGAGAGGCATATGAAAACTCTCAGTTTAAAATTAATTGTTTGTTATTAGTAGTAGAAAATATCAATTTATTAACAGCATAAATAGGATAAGGCAGTTCTGTATGTCTCAAAAATAGAAATATTTCAACACATTGAAAAGCAAACAATCAGCAAACTTGCATTACTGTTCACCTTCTCCTTCCACCCTTATTATTCTTCTGGTAATGTCCTGTGAAGCTTTTCTTCCTTGTCCCTCTGCTGCAGAGTCAGATAGTCTTTTGGGTAGTATCTGTCTAAAGTACTCTCAACCTTTAAAAAATCAGGTACTTTAGTCCATGCTAATCATTTGGCCTCCATCTATCACTGCGGAGGGAGAGCAGCACCTCTGCAGGGCAATTTAAAGGCACATAAGTTGAATGACTTGCTGTCTGGAGGTGCGTGTGGCTTTCCCATCCCTTATCCAAGTTAGGAGGGACTGAATCTATCCTTACTGCATGCCTCTGATCTCCATCCCACCCTGCAAGCTGTCCACCTTTCCCTCTTCAGCAGCTCTCAGCATTCATGTTAGCTGATTCTGAGATACAAAGCTTGAGATCCAAAGCCTTTTCACTTTTCAAGGCTGTCAAGTGATTGCATTATCTTGAAAAACAAGGGTGGAAAAACCCAAAGAAATTATACCCCTCATACTGCAAAAGTCTTGCAAATCTGACGATATATGTATATATAGTAGCAGCATAGTAGGCTATATATATAAAAATTAAGAATAAAAAGACTAAAGTATAGAAAGTATTCCCTCAGCTCTGAGGCTGCATTTCATTTGGGGCATTACTTTTCCAGAATTATCTGAGCTGATACTTACACTGTCATTTGCAAGATGGCTTTGCTATTACAGTAATTTCAGTGGTGGGAGGCATTAGTCTGTCCCGTAATCTGCATACTCTGTGTGTGTGAGCATTACAGAGCATTTAGGTGAATAGGGAAGCTAATAAATATTCTTTCTGATATGAATCAAATAAAAATTAAAACCTTAGGTAAGAGCATTTCTTTGCCTGAGCACTCTGGATCTCAGGGGCTGAGTGCCTCTGGTTATGTTGTCTCGTGCTGGAATTTAGCTTGGGAAAGCTTTCTCTCCTGGCTTAACATTTCTTTGCCTCCTAAAGTAGGCATCCTACTGATGAGTAGGCATCAAGCATGTTTTATATCCATCCTCAAAGGTGGCAAGGTTGTCAGGGTTTGTCCCACAGCTGATAAAGAAAAACTTGCTTGTAGCGAATCCTTTGGAGCTAACCCCTTTGCCCCCTCTGCCCTTGCAGAAACCCCCAGTCCATTCTCCTTAACTTCCTCACCTGTGATCTCTTTTATCATGATATTAAACAACATGTTGTCTAACAGCTCTGACTGCTCCAAGCAGCGTTTTACAACAGTATGTGGTACGACCATTTCCTTCATTTCACTGGATTGCAATTTTTCATATTGGGTGGGTAAGCGTACATAATATGGTGCGTAACATATATCCTAAATTTGAGATTTATCAGCTTCATCACTCATTTTTTTGACTTAGTCTTAGTGTTTGACTAATTATGCATGTATGAATAAAGGCTAAGTGGATGATCTTTATTTTTTGAGACATTGCTTGCTTTAATTCCTTACTGAAAGTGATACTTTTTTTTCCGTTTTTTTTCTGGTTGATAAAAAATTGACCATAACCAGGGACTCTGCAGACTTTTAGTTCCCCAAACTGATTTCTGAATAAAGTCCTATCTGCAAGATATAAATTATCTTGACTGGTTTTTCTTCCTGTTTGGCCTGTTTTGTAATGGTCACACTTAAAGTCTTGGTGCATACTCTCACTTTTTCCTTTCTATAATGTACTGCTGCAATAGCCTCTAACTAAGAACATCTTTTTTGTTCACCTTATGGCATATTTGTGTGAATATTCCTTCCACTTCTCGATGACTTCTTCAGTGCATTCATTGCCTTCCTCTTCCTATATCTGCTACCCTTGACATTTAATGGTCTTCGTTCTGTAATATTATCTTATCTGCTTAGTGGGTTTTCAGTGTTTACAGCGTACAGGACACACCATTTGCACTGAATTTCTGGCTTGTCTCTAGTATCTAAACTTTTAACAGACCATGAGCTCCAACAAGTTGGTTTTTGCCTATGTGGATTTTGGTTTGATTTGGTTCTGATGAAATTCTCAACCCTTTAAAAGTTGTACTATGGACTGATAACACAGTCACATTATTTTCTCAGTTGTGGTTTTCTGAAATAAAACTTTCTCATTGGAAAAAGCATTTCTATTTATCAATAGTAAAACTTTTAAAAACTTCTAAAAGCTATTTATAAATAGTAAAACATCAACTTCAATAAAGTCTAATTAGGGGAAAATGATGAAAATGTCATTTTCACTCTTATCCATAATGAAATGTTGTGGTTTCTCATTTAAAAATACTTTTCATTTTCACAATCTGTAGTCTAACTGAACATAATATTAAATCAAAATCTGAACAAAAATATTCAGTTTTTGAATTGGAACATTTTAGTTTATGCAAATTGTTTTGTTTTATTAAATTTCCTTACAAAATAAAATTCAGCTTTTCCTTTTGTGCCTATTCCTAATCAAAACAAATCTGGTGTTTTCCAGTAGAGCAGAAAGCCTGTGTTCAGACCAGCATGCACTGACTTTATTTGCTTAGTATTGTAGGTTAATTTTATCTGTCAAGCTATGTGGAGTAGATTCAACATAAAAATGGTCACTGTTTTTTATATATATATATATATATGTCAGCATTTGGAAGGAGGGAGAAATTCTGCTCATAGCTGTTGTCTTCTGGGTTCGTACCTCCTGACTTTGTGGTTAGCTGAGTTCCTTGAGTGTTTTGAAAGTTGCTTTGATGATTTTTTGCTGTTCATTATGTTCAATTTACTGCTTCTTTTATTTACGTTTTCGTAGTTTACATAGCTGCACAAAAGATAGTTTTTATTCAACTTTCTGTTATTTTTCTGTAACTGATTGTGGAAAGCAATTTATAACTGATCATACCAAATTTCCACTTGAATTAAGTATTAGCAATCTCCTTGGTGAAAAAAAAATTAACAACGGAAGGAGATGTGTGATGAGAACCAGAGAAGGTAATGTGCAGCTTGACAAAAAATACTGATTTTTGGAGACATAGTTAAAAACTAGAGTATGTAAAGGGTCTGAAAATGGAAGAAAAAGGGGATCTATGTAGTACAGTAGATGAATGTGTCTTCCATTCTTAGTAATTAAAGGCTTGGCCCATTGAAACCTTTTTTTTTAAACTTACATATTGCAGTAGGGGGGCAGTCAGCCATGACATTATGGAAGATGTTATGACATGTCAAAAAGAAAACGGGGCTCTTAGTGATGTGTTGCTTCATGGTTGTCTTCACAGTTTCCTACTTTCAATTTTACATATCTACTTGAAATTTACATCTTAATTTTTGTGTAAGTCTTGCTTATAATAAAGGATTCAAGACTTTTCAGTGGAAAGTAGGAATCTAGTTCTGGCCAACCCACTGTATCTCTTCTCTGCTTTTGGAGTTTACTTGAAATACTAGAAAGTCAGGTATCAGTCAAATGCAGTGAACGCAGATGACCATGAATCTAATAAATGAAAAATTATAAGCTCTTTATTGGAAAGATGTAAACCTAGCTTTGAGAGAGGATTGAGAAAACTGCCCTGTGGTAAACTCTGAACCAAAAGACCTGTAACAGCTTTTGTTTTCATTGCTACTTTCCAAAACTATCATTGTTTTACACGTTGGGAGTCACTGCACCAGAGCCTGTGCCTTCCACACCTCAATACTCCTGGTGCAATTATGAATCCCCCATTTTTCTTGCTTGTATTGAAAATGTATTGCATGTTTCCATCAGAATCCACAGTTTGGTGGAATTCAAGGTTTATTTGTTTTGGGACTTGTCATTAGCTAGTCAAATTGAAACCCCTTATTATAAGGCATAGAGGTATCAAAGATTTTGCTAATGTTCATCCTTACAAAACACCATCTATTAAGATGAAGTCACTTAATCTATCCAGGCTATTTCCCACTGCTTTTAGCATGAATGTTCTTAGACTGATGCCTGGAAAATGAATGTGCAAAATGAAACAAGGATATTTATCTTCAGCTTTTGCTTTATCTTTGTATTATATTCTGCTCGTGGTGCCCTTCAAGAAGTTATCTGGGGAGACATTCTTTTCTCTCCTGAATTTTTCTTATTAATATCTTCAGTTATGAAAATTGCTAATTCCCAGAATGCATGGTTTTTAAAAACAAAGTGTCACTGGCATAACTGGAAGTCATGGGTAATGAAGTATCCAGAGAACTCTGGCCACACTGCAGTTGCACGGCTGTGCAAAGTGTTGATTGACAGGGAAATAATGCTTGCTAAAGGATAGTCTGGTCTTCAAAGAGAATTATGTTTACTCAGATAAACATGGTTTTCAGAAGCAAGAGCAATCAAAAGCCTTTCATTTTGAACCTTTATTGTGGAGATATTCTTTATGGTTATTATTGCATTGTATATTTTGTTAAACAGTTGGTGTCTTTAACTAATGATATTTTCTGTCTTGCTCCTGTCTTTTCATGCCTAGACATTTAATACAGGCCCTGCATCATAGATTTCAAAAAATCTGCCATTGTTCTGACACAAATCATATTTTATGGGATAAAATAGTGACGACTTGGCTGCAAAGAGCAAGGAATGAGGCAGTATTCTGAAAACACAACACTGCCTTCTTTGTAACCTGCACCTTTAAATCCCATTACCAGAAAGATATTTCATGACTTTTTGTTTAGATTCCTTTAGCAATGAAGAAATTAATCAGATTCTGTGCAAAGATTTAGCCACTCCGGTACTTGTTGACTCAGTGGTGCCATTTGCATATTTTACCATTCAGGAGCACAGGATGTCATTTTTCTTCTGATGAAGTAGTAAAGATTTTCTCCCCCGTTAATATTATCCTTAGCCTAGTATTCATCAGGCATCTGCTCTGTGAGGTTCTCCAAATCCTTTGATCATGTCCTCAGTGGTCACATTGAAGTTTTACCAACCCGTAATTTCTCTGAGCCGACTAGTTCAATGCTAACACAAAATCTCAGATGTTAGTTCTTACCTTCCTGGCTCAGTGTTTGTCTGCATTCCTAGCCAAATTTGTTCAAGTTCAGAGTATGGAAAAGTTACACACTTGAAAGAGACTGGTCTTAAACAGGTTATATTTTTATCTAATTTTTGAAATTCAGGGAGACAAAAAGAGCTGCAGAGATTCCCATAAATAGGTTTGGGAAAGAACCAGCATCCTGGGAAAGGATATAGGAAATTTATTACATTTATACGTATGCTGACTGTTTTACTCCTCAGAAACTTTGTATGGTAAAATTGTAAAAAGAGTATCTGGTTAGAGACACAGCACCATAGGGAGTATTTGAATGGCATATGCAAAGCAAACACAATGTAAAAACAGAAACTAAAAGGTCTCATTTGTTCATTTTCCTTTTCTTTCTTAAAGAACTGAGAGAATACTTTAAAATACTGTTCTTCATTTCAGACTTCACTAGGGCATTGGCAGAGAGGCAGGCAACAAATGGCCAGCCTAACCCTTTGGTTAGAGGAAGGCGTGAGTTCGTCTGCTTTCACACATCTGTGGATTGTGCAGAAAACTATAGGCCTTGAAGGAAAAAATGAAGAATCTTTGAAAAATTTGAAAACTCTGTTTTTAAACTTCAGCTAGTAATGGTGGTGTTTGGTTACCTCTCTACTGGTGCAATCTCTACTGATGCATCTCTAGTGATAGAGGGCAGGTGGTGGCCGTGACTGGTCCGTCTTTCCTAGACCTGTGGTGGACCTCATAAAGGAGAGCACCCTATGATGATTATGAAGTTAATAAGAGTGGAAACCACTTGGGAATCTGGTTTGAGACAAACCACAGACACTGTAAGGCTGTCCAGCAGGACACTGCAGCTCAGATATCATTTGTACCATGTAAATGCGTGCCTACACATACCTATATATATGCTTTCACTGTTTACTGAAATACTGAATTCAATTTAATCTAGATTATATTTTACTGGTGCCTTATATCTATATACCTAAGAAATGCTTTGCTGAGAGCTGAGCCTAATTCTAAGGCAATTCAACTTGTCTTACTTACTGGACCTGCACTTTGAGTTGAATTGGCTATAGGCAATTCTTTTCTGGAACAGAAGTATTTTCCTTGTAATTCTGCAACACTTTTCCATTAGGTAGTAATCTCTTTCTTGACTTTTTGCTGTCTTTCCTCTGTGTCAGTACTGCACTGCATAAATATTTTACATTTTTCTGTTTCTGATTGTATTGTTCTTTGCTTATTGTTAGCCAGAATTTACTATCAGGAGCAGACAGCTGAAACTTGCTTTTGGTGCCATCGTTAATATAATATTGAGACACTGAAGATCTACTGCTGATCTCTATCACAACCTCTTATAAATTCTTTTCCTCTTGAAATTCACTTCCTCTCTTTGGCCAATTTGCAGCCCAGTGAGCCAACTTTTCACTTATTTCATGTTTCTGCACTTTAACCTTTGATGAAGTGCTTGGCTAAATGCTTTTTGAAGATGTAAGTACTTCACTCTATTTTTGCCGAATCCTGTAGGATTGAAAAGTCTGCAGAGCAAGTCAGGCTGTTTTTAACCTTTAATGGTTTTTATTTTTATTTATATAGATACTTTTCTCAAATAAAAAAAAATATTAAGGACTTATGTATTGATCACTAACAAAATTAAACTTGAATTAAATGTCAGGATTAATTCTTGGGCCAAGAAACCCTTGTGGAGACAAAAAAAGCTCAAACTTCAAATTTCTTCTGCAGAAAAAGAAGGGGAAGAACACAGCCAAGGTGCAGAGGAGGGCACACCTGGATTTTGCTGGCACCTGCTGTGGGGCCAAGGCTGTGGGTCCCTGGTGCCGAGGGTGGGGGCCTGGGCTGTTGGCCTCTGGCTGCTGCCACAGTCTAAATGTTTAATGGTAGCAGTGGCCACAGGGGCACAGCCCTGCCGGCAACGACACGCTGGTTACATTGCAACTTCACAGGGCCCTTCCTTCCTAGCCTGTGTGGAGCAACTTCCAGTAGCTGTGATTTCTAGTGACAGGTTTCCACATAGCTGGGAGACAAAAGTCAGGACTCTTTTTACGCAGAGCTGATGAATTTGATGGGAGATTTTCTGTGGTAGGCTCTTGTGGCTATGGCAGACTACAGACCGCTTTTGGAAGCAGGTCTGGCTCTGCTGCCTGTTCCTGCCTCGCCTGGGGCCAAAATGGTGCACGGCAATAGAACAGAGTTAAGAAGAGTGGGAGGCTGGTGGGTTTGAGGGGGAGATGTGCTCGTCCACAAGCTGTGTTAAAGAGCTCTGGGACATGGAGAGCGCCACGATAGTAGAGCTTTTAAGTTATCTCTACTACACTTAAAATCCTGTTAATCTAAAACTGATGTTATTTATTGATGAATATCTTTGATCCTAAGCCTGCCCGAGGCCCATCTTGCCTGTTTCCTGAAATACCAGACATCAGCCAGGCAGACTCATGGTCAAGCAAGAGGGAGAGCTGCTGCTGTAGTGCAGCTGGGGAGAAGGATGGTATGACAAGGTTGGGCCACGCTTTCCAAAGCCTAGAGGTGGTAGGACCATCGCCATCACTGTTCCAGGTACTGCTTTCCAAGCCTGACCACGTAAGAGTTGCAATAGGCTAATGAATCATGCCGATCCTTCGTTGTAAGCCCATACTTCCTGTTGCTATTCTGAAAGGTAAACATGTGCCAGAGGCATGTGCTTCCTTCTACTCATGAACTAGGCTCCAGCTTCTGGAAGGATATGTTTTGCACACTGCTGTCAGGGTATACACCATCTAAAAATTTCTTTGTCCCGGATCCATCAATTTTGTTCTGAAAGAGATGCTCTAATACCTACCTGTCAGTCCCCTGTTTAGAACATCCTAACTCTCAGTCATATTTGTCCCTTAATATAGTTTCTTTTCCCATGATAGGTCTGGTACTTTTTGTCCCCACAGTCTGTGCATGGGAATGAAGAAAGGAAGGATAGGGAAGGATGAGTGCAAAGGCGCTGCCACTTTTGCTGTGAGGTTTCTTGTCATCCGCATGGCTGTACCTCTGTCACACAGCTTGGAATCCGTGCAGCTTCATTTTCCTGTGGTACATACTTTCCTGTATTCTCTGTGTCAGATAGCTTGCTCTTTAGAGAGTGTCCCAGGAAGGACACTTTTGTCTGAGATCAGGGGATGCAATTGCTAATGCTTCTGCATGACTTGATCCACTGGGACTTGTGGGAACTGAACTGCAGTCCTCAGCAGCAGTTCCCCAGGACATCGCCACTGTCTCAGCTAGTGTGTTTTAAACCAGGTCTTTGCTGTGGAAACCAGTGTGACTTGACTTCAGAATATATGTTTGAGGTTTTTGGAATGACTTATCTTTCTTTCTGGAAACAAACTATGTCCCACCTTCCCTGAAAATGTCCTAATTCAACTCTTCTTGGGAAGGATCATGAACACGGTGGCTATGAAGGCTCATGTCTGAAACTTGTTCAGTGCCTCGCATCCTGAGACAGAACTGGAGGGGTGCCAGCAGAGGGAGGGCTGTTGCGAGGGAGTGGGGGGGAGGAAGAGGCAGAGAAAACTCAGATTGAATAAAAGTAACGGTATTTTAAGGGGATGATTTAAAAGATCTAAAATTTTCTTGAATCTCATGGAACAATAGGGATTCTGAAAAGAAATGATAAATCACTATGCTTTCATTATTTGCTGTTGGTCCCACTGGCTTTTGTTGAAAGTAAATATTCATAGTTAATTTTGGTACAGCCCCAAAACAGTATCTTGAAGCAAAGCATTGTTCTTATTACAAATTTTAGAGTGTTTATGAAAACGAATCAATTAGTCAGCTAGCAGAATTGAATTTCAAATGTGAAATGAGCTACCCACATTAGATATAGCCATACAGAGAAATTATGTGCACTCTGCCATAAATTACGCAGGCGTTCAGTGCTGAAATGCTGAAATGCGATTCATTGCATTTGGAAGATTTGAAAATCCTTTCATTTGCATACTCTGAAAAATGGCTAATAATTCCGACCTATTCCATGGAAAACATGGCTAGAAAGAAGTGTATAAATGCCCTAACAAGGCAGCTTTTGTCACTATTTCGCTATTGTTAAACAAGCTAAAAGTTTACCATTAGAAGACCTATGCAGGTAAATCTTCACCCCCATAAAGGCACCTCTAGATAGGCAAACAAATCAACCTAATACTTTTGGACTAATGATGGATTTTAGACCTCATTATTTCAGAGTTCTATTTAATTTTGTTTTCAGTGAAAATATTCTGTAGTCAGTAATCTCTTGCAGTGCTGATTTACTAGCAGTGTCCTTAATTCCCTCATGCATTTGTCCATTTTCTTTCTTCCTCCTACCTTCCATGTGAACAGACAGATCTCAATAAAATAAAAAAATAGTTTCCCGAACTAAACTTCATCTCTTCAAGAAAAAGCAGGCTCTTGCCCACATCTGCTGTGGAAAAACCCCATAATTTTTCTTGGACGATACAGAAGAACCTCCTATATCCTTTAGCTGAAAATTAATATGCTGATACATGCAGAAGAGGGAGTGTATTTTTGACAGGTTGTGGTTCAATCAAGAGCAGAGAAGTAGGCAGCAGTATATAGAGTGGAAAGCAGTTCACAGCAGCATAGGAAACCACGGTGATCTCTTAGGGTGATGTCCCTTGCCATCCTTGCTATCTCAGCATATAATGTCATGGTTCATGAAGCAACATTTTAAAACCAGCAAAGTATCTTCCCACCATTGTTCCGACTGACAGCTCTCCTAGAACCTCCCTGGCTCGACTGTTGGAAGCCTTCTAACTTCACGCCTGAATACATAAAGGAACATAACATAATGTAAGGATATAAAAAATGTCTGTTCCTGATCAGCCTAGAACTCTTCCTAGCCAAGCAGTCTGCCTCTGCTGCAGCCAGTGGCGGGTGCCTCTTCTGCAGGAGCACTCAGGACAAGTAAAGAAAAGCTGATGTTTCCTTGTTGTGTTCTCCCCGGTCTTTTTCTTTTTGCCCCTGGAGAAAGACTGCTTGGGCAGAGACGTCCTGCAGGCTGAATAGAGCCTGTGGTCAAATATTTGGGCAATATAGTCCTGTGTAATAACTGTGAAAGAAATTGTACTTCTTAGACTATACCATGTAGCCTTTCCTTTCCCAGAGGCCAGATGATGATCTTCTTGCTGACACTGAGTGCTATCTTATTTCTAGCAGAGTACCACTGAGGTCACGAGCAAGTCATATGGGTAAGGGATCCTTAAATGTGAATTTTGCACTCTAAGTTCAGGATTTATTTCACTCAGTGTGTTGTAGCCTCTCATCTTTCTAAACAAGGTCCCACTTTTTATGCCACACTGTGAGGCTAATTATTCTCAATTTATTTGCACAGCCCTGCATTTGCCATCTATTATTCCTGAAATATAAAATGATCTAAATTCTTTTATATCTGGCTGCACTACCTAATTATTCCTCATTTGTTTTTATTCTCTTCCAATTTAGTATCATCTGCAGAGTTGGAAATCGTGTTTTCATATCATAATTAGACCTCTAAGAACCTAAGAAAACTGCTTGGTGAATAAGCATGCAAAGGGCTTATTTTTTTCCCCCTCCTATTCTCATTTTAATGGAGATTTAAAGTGGGACAATAAATTAGAAATGCATGAAATTATGAGCTAAAAAATTCGAGTTGTTTGCCTGTGGGCCATAACGTTGCAGCAACCAGAAGCGATATGAAGAAGTAGTTATGATAAGAAAGTTGGTTAGGAATGACTGATAAGGATGTAGAAGCTGAGCTGACGCGTGCCCAGCTCCTCACCAACCGCGCTGCATTAGAAGATGTGCTTATTTGGAGAGTGTATCTGTCTGCATTGCTGGTGCCAGGAGTGTAAGCCAATGTAGCCAGTGTGCAGAGGGAAGTCGATTAGCAGCTGTGGCTTCAATGCAGACATAATTTTCCACCTTGACCAAGTCATTCTCCACCCCCAACATTAAAGATTATGCCACCTTTAAAGCATGGCTTATAGTATTTCCTGCACCTCAGAGACAGACATATCTCACACATGAATAACAGAGAAGATATTAGCACACTTACAGTATGACAGAAGAGGGCTCCTTTAATTATGTTACTTAGCATACTGCAGCAGAAATCACCCAGTTTGACATTTTCTAAGATCAGCAAGGCAGAGCAACTCAGGAGCCTTTGCTTCTGTCATATGTGTGATTTCTCTGGAATCTCTATCTTAAATAGAATGAGTGCCATATAGTACCAGTCTTTTTTTGTCTCCCTTTGGCTCAAGTTATAGCAGTTGAATGCATTGTTTCAAGCTGTTACAGAGCTGTAGACAATTCAAACCACTACATATTTTCTCAAATGTGTAGAAACAGAATGAGGGAATATCTGTACCATAAACAAACAAACAAGCAAAGTGCAGAGAAGATCTGTCTCCACTGTACATATTTCAGTCTGTATTCTTCTGAAAAAGATTAATGTTGGGATCTGCAGCCCTCTCAGAAGAAGAGCAAACCTGATGGACCAACCTAGTGCAGGTTCAGCCCTGAAGCCACAGATCCTGTTCATATTCTGGATTGCTCCTCCTCTTCATTTCCAGGTAGAAGAGATGATATTCTGCGTCTTGCACTATACAGGCATGTAACCATCCTCAGCTGATTTCCATCAGGGAGTCATGGAGCATTCCCTTTGTGAGTTCAGACGGGTGCAGGCTTTGCATTTGTGACAGTAAGTTTACGTTGACCGTGATACCCTCCTCTTTCCACTTCAGACAATGCTCAGAAAAAGGCACCTGCCTTAAATTGTCCCCTCATGCTGTTCCATGATTTGGCTCCATTTTGAGAAATCATGAAACTAGGGGACAGGCCATGGGAGATCCGCTGCACCCTTATGTCGGCTCCTTTCTGGCTCTTGAGAAACCAGACAAGAATGAAACTAATTTTCCAAAGACACTGCCATTGGCAGTGGGTGCGACAGATGCCGTTGGGAATGAGGCCAGGAACGCCATCACACTTGTGGAACCCATGCGATGGTCTGAACATCTCTGGCCCTGATTCTGACTTCCTCAATGGTGTCAGTCAAATTCAGAATAGTTGCACTAGTGACAAGATTGTCATATAGCACGAGAGACCAGATTCATGTCAGACCTGCCAGAAGGGAAGGATTTTTTAATTGCAGCCTGTGATTATTTTGGCCTTGAGTTTGTAGGCACATTCAATTACAAGTGCAACTTAAGTCATTTATATGTCTTCCTGACTGACAGATATATTGGTTAATGTCCTACCTGCAAAATTATGCCCCCA
This sequence comes from Fratercula arctica, assembly GCA_947846985.1. NCBI lineage: Eukaryota > Metazoa > Chordata > Aves > Charadriiformes > Alcidae > Fratercula > Fratercula arctica. The sequence continues at coordinate 85,960,235 of CANTUZ010000001.1, read as the reverse complement.
GGTGCGTGCAGCTGTTGTTCTGAGCGAGCAGAAGGAATGCACAGGTACGGTACTTCAGCAACTTTGTGTCTTCTCTGTAGGATGCCAAAAAAAAGGAACACATTTTTTAAAAATCCGACTGATATTAATAGGATAGGATATTTAAATATAGTTATTAAATATTATCTCTGCAGGGCAAGGTTAAGGGAATTTGTGTAATGTAACTTCATATTTTTCCCTAAATCTATCAGACCTTGCTCTTAATTGTAGCTTCATCTATAAATTTACAAGGTTTGTAGTGGCTTGGTTTTAGATGATGACATTCCTATGACGTTGATGACATTCCTATGATGTTGCTGGGCAATCGAGTCATTTATCTTGGAAAGTAAAAATGTGCATGAAATGGTTGCAATGAACACTTTAAAGCCTGACTCTGGTTCTGTAGAGATCACTCTGAATATGGATTAAATCATTCTTTGAGTGCATGGTTAGCCTCCTAAATCTAACAAAGACTTTCTATTCCTTCATGAGATCATTCAAAGATTTCAAAGGGAGTTAATTAATTACAAATTACAGATTTTAAAAAAATGCTCTTTAACATTAATACACATCTAATATGTTTTAATTTTAATTTTTTAAATTCTGGAACACTTTGAAGCATGCCCAGCATTTCTTTAAATGACAGTGAAACCCAGTACATTACAGCAATCTGGATGTTATTCATATACGATTAAAATGATAAGGCAACTCTAAGAGTTTAAGAATTGATGTGCAAAAGAAAAAAAGGAAGAAGGACAAAAACACCTGAAAATACCATCTGAATTATATGATTTTTAAGCTTGGAAATATGAACTGTGTTTTTTATGGTGAGAGACCACATTTGAATAAAGGATTTTCAGCAGAGTTCTCTGTTTTAATTTCTACCATTATTTTATAGCCTATTGCTTTTCCAGTTTTTGCCCATACTTGCAGGTGTTTGTGAGACAGCACTGAAATGTGGATAAGGCAAGCACCAATGTCCCCAATGCCATTTTTTAAAAGAATCAGCACACCGTTATTTCCCTCATACCTTAACTTGTAATAGCATAAATGTTTCCTTAAAGTCCATGGTCCATAAACTTCCTGTAAAAATTGAGATAATAAAAAGCTGAGTTCAAAAGGAAAGCTTAAGACAAGATCCCTCCTTAAATCCAGTATGCCCTGACTGTGAAAATCTTCCAATACTGGCTTGGCCCAACTGAGTCCTAAATGTCTCATTTCCCTCCTTCCCATGGCTCATTGAGCCAAAGCAGCTGGATGAAGCCTCCTGGATGAAGTCTCTGTGAGTGACCTGGCTCCCGTGCCGTCACTGGGGTGGTCACATTGCTGGCCACAGCCCTTCCAAACCTGCGGAGGAGCTGAGCATCTATGGGCTCTTGTACCCCATGCTTTCCTATCATCATCAGTACAGGTACCTTGCTGTGCAGTATCTGGTGAAAAGCTAGCACAGAAATTTTTTTTATGTAGCAATTGTTGGTCCAAATATTCCAGTCACCTCTTTTCCTGTATCCCCTCACCTCCTTCTACCCAGCAGTATCAAAAAGGGAAAGTGCTATAGAGAGCCTTGAATCTCTACCTTTGTATAAATTTTGCCCGCAAATGACATTCAATGTAATTAAGAAGGAATTACACCAAATTCCCACATTACAGATGGATTCAGTGGAGAGGGCTATGGAGTAGTTTTGAAGAAATCGATGTGTTCTTGGGCTCTTTGTGATGCAAGTTCCTTCAGATTTCATGGCTTTGTCACGCTTGAGATCGTGTGTACTGCCTTGATCAGCCATAAAACTATCTTTTATTTGAAATTAAATGTGAAGAAATTTAAATTGTTCTGTATGTATACAGACATAAGTAGCTCATCTTTGGCAGTGCTCAGATTATTTATACTGCAGCTGCAGTAAATTTGAGTTGCACCAAATGTAGCTCTCTAAATGTCAGCTTGATTTTCTCAAGACCTACTTTTCACTTGTTATAAATATTACTTGTTACAGATGCTAAAACTCTTCAAAAGAGGAATGTCACTTTGGGTGCAGTCAAAGCATTCAGAAGTAATATGGCTGATGGCAGGACGTTTCTTTTTTTTTTTTCCTAAAAACTTAACAAAGTGACCTTGTATGCATTTAAGGATTTTGGGGTTGTAGGAATTCACCTTCTCCGTAGGTAGGTACACACAACTTTCCCATAACTTCTCATGACTTGACTTACTGTAAATGTAGAAGTTTGGTACGTATGTATGGAGGCAAGTCCAACATGACCATCTTTTCTAAAACTGAATTAATGCAATGAAGTCCAGGAAATGTTCATTTAAAAGCTGACAAAGGAAAAAAAAGAAAATACGAATGTCAATTTATATAGACTTCTTACTGATTATGTTATTTTTTTATTATTTCCAAAAGTTGTCTACATCCTTTTTCTTTTCTTTTTTTTTTTATAACAAAAGCAAGAAGATAATTCACTGTTTATAATTTAAGACTTTCAGTTGCCGCCACGTAATTAGATGATCTGTAATTCACAGCTTAAAAGTGAAAAGGAAAGTCCCGCATCCTTTTCAGAAACTCAGAAAGTGCTGAGCTCAGGCTCAGTTCAAATTTTTATTCATTGAGACTAATAAAAGGTTCATCACTACATATAAGAGTTGGATTACAATAATATTGATTGCAATTTTCTTGATTGAAGGGAGGGACAATTTTCTGGTTTTAGATCAAGTGACAAAACAGAAATGAGGAGAATTTGTGTGCACCAGGGACAGATCAGCCACATTTGGAAGAAAAATGGACTATCTTAGAAGACAGATTTAAGTAGACAGGTAACTCTTAAACTTCAGAGGGTGTTCTGTCTCCAGTGATGCAATTATAGTCAAATATTTTTGCTTGGATCGGGCAAAAAAAATATCTGTGTTCTTAGCTGTAGAGTTTTTAAGATCCCTGTTGTCTTGCTTATTAATGCGGATGTTAATTCCATGATGGGACAGTGGCAGTGTGACAGATCTTACCCTTCTGCAGCTTTGACTATCAGATTATATTGATCGTAGCTACTGTTTGTTAGTATTTGGTTTTCTGACCAGTCAGCTTTAATTACTCAAAATCTTAGCCTCACTTCATTGTAAATCAAGAAGCTAAGTTTCTAGAGTGAAAAGAGTTATTTTTAATTGGGTTTTCACTGGTTACCTTGTTTGTTTAAACCAGGGACTGTTTGAATGGGATGGTATAACGGGAAGAAATGTCAGTTTGGGCAAAGCTCCACAGAAATTGCCTCATCTATATATAATGTTTTCTGCTTCATATATTCATTTCTGAAATACTTCCAAACCATTTTATTTGCTATGTTAAGAGTCTAATTTTTACTGATCTTGCAGATCATTCATTGAAATTTTCACCAGAGTTACATCAGCACATATCATCTTATTGACATGGTTTTATTATTATTATAACTTCAGTTATGCTTCATTACTAGATAAAAATAATTCTAGCGAGACGAGAAATATTATAACTTAACAACATTATTGCCAGTGGAGGTCTTTTGAAAACATACTAAGAGGAGGAATGTAATGCAGGTGCTCTGAATCCGTTTCTGGAGGAACACTTATTTTCCCATTACCCGTAAAGGGATCCTTAGAACTGCAATTCCCTTGGGTTTGTGACTCTCCTTGGCCATCCTCAGACTAAGAGGAGTCAGTGGTGGCCACCTCCAGGGCCTCCTGGAGGGGTGATTCAGAGTGATGCTGAGCCTGTGCCTGAGCTCAGGCACGTCGTAGGGGCCAAATTCAGTTCCACATAGTCTGGGGTGAATTTGTAGTTACTGATATAGTTAGCAAAGGTATCCGTACAAATTAAAACAGAAATTGTTCTTTGCTTTAGTTTTAAGCACAGAAGAGAAAGAATTGTTTTTGATTTTTAGCAAACATTCTGATTTAATGTTTGAGAGTCTGGGAAGCTTGTCATGTATTAAGCAGTACCAGTCCTTTTACCTGTGCAGAGCTTAGACATAAGAAACCTAAAAACAGATGGGAAGAACATAGCTGGGGTAGAAAGGACAGAGAAAAAGAAATCAGTTCAGCTAGAATATTCCAAAACAAATTCATGCTCTGCTGGAGGAACAAGAACGTTTGGGTTAGCTGGGAGACATCACCTGAATTAGATCCACTTAAAAGGGTGAAAAAGCATCACCGCTCTGTACAGTCATGCCACAAGTCTTCAGCTTCTGTTGTTGTAGTTAACAATGCGGCATCTTGCTTTCAGTAAGGAATGTTTACATTTCAATTGTAGCTTCCAGCTTGAGCTCACAATTCACATTTTTTGTAAAAGAGCTAAGTTCCATTGCAGTGAAGCCCAGTTTAATTTTTCATCTTGAGTTTGCCATGTAAACTTGATTTCTTAAGCAAATTTTCCAGCTCTGGTATTCTTTTATTAGACTCAGGATATTGTGACATTTTCAAAATGCATTCTATTTATAACTTAACATTATACAATGTCAAGAATAATCAAAAAGCATAAACAGATGACAGAGAATAATCCCATTTATATGATCTTTCCAGGTCACAGTTCTGAGTTTCACTTAGAATGCCTGTTTTAGGAGCTACCTTTTTAGCAAATGAAACATGCAAACAAAAGTTAACAGAAAATGGACGTGATCACTCAATAACTTTGTTAGCACAGGTTGTCAAAGTTCATAGCGAGGTTCAGAGGGCTAGATGTTTCAGGAGCAGTGGTCCAGCCCTCAGTGTGACTGACTTTTTCAGTGTATGAGGAGATAACCCCAGCTGGCAGTTTCTCTTTCTGTTAGGCACCATTTTCTCTCATTATTTTTTCATCTGGTCTTCATTTTTCTTGCCCTGGGAACAAAGTACAACTGTAATTTTAGTTAAACTGTGTGTTTGAAAGAAGTAATACCTTCAGATTTCTAAATAATTTCTATCATTTTAAGACAATGACTTCATGACAAGCAAATTTTAATTAAATATTTCTGCCATTTGTATATATCTGTGTCCTCCTGAAATAGACGTTATTTTTATTTCCATCAGTTTATTTCTTTATTGTCTTTAGTTTTAAGATTAGGACTTCATTAAGCTTCAGCCTCTCGAGTTTTTGAGAGGCTAATTGACAGATAAATGCCAAATCAGATGATGGCAGTGCCTGTCTGTGCTCAGAGGTGGTGATACCATTTGAATCTTTCATGATGCTGATACAATGAAAGCAAAAGTTGCAGAGAAACTTTTAGGGCCTTAGGGCAAAGCTTCTCTGGGGTTTTGAGGGGAACTGTGGAAGGGGGAGAGTTGTCATCTCACTCTGTCTTACTGACTATGGAGCTGATGGTGCATCTAGCTAGGGAGAGGAGAGAGGGACCTCTCAATCATGTTGCAAGTTGCAGCATAAGGATGCAGGAACCTTGAAACCTTCCTCTTCCCTCCATGCCTTCTGAAATGTTGACCCTGTACAATGTGCTTTTCTTGGAGGACTTACAACTTTCCAGCCACCCCTGTGCACCCAGCAGCTCTGCTGTGCTCCTTTCCCCTGTCCCCTGCTACAGCAGTGGCATCACGCAAAGAGCACTAGCCTGGCTGTGGTGAGGGGAGCACTGGATGAGAAGAAGAGAATTTCAGAGCTATAGCAAGGCCACGAAACACAGAGCAGGTCGAGGCATCACTTATGATGTGTCGCATGTGGGATGGTAAGGCATGAGAGCAGTAAGGTAAGGTGCACATCAATGGTGTCAGCACCCATTAAGTTTGGTGCCCTTTGGTACATTAAGGATTCCAATACATTACATCAATATGTTGCCTGACAATGCTGCTATGCGTATACCTGCGTGTATATCATAATCTCTTCCAGGTACTGAAATACATCATGTGTCTGGATGATCAAAAGCATGCAGTGTTATACATGTAAAAGAAGTAAATAAGTGTTATTTATAAGTTACAGACATTTAAACTTTGGTCAAACAAAGAACTTGATACTACTTAATGTTTGGAGACTCGTGGCAGAATCAGTGGCCTTCAGTTGGAGTCGTAGGATTCCTATACAATGTAAAAAAAAGATTGTGTGAATCATGGTGGTAGGCACAACCTTAAGCAGTGAGACATCTGAGGCTGCAATAGCAAAGCCCTGAGGACTTACTCGTGTTTTAAATCCCCACCCTCTCAGAGGCTTAGGTGCTTAACTGTGCATTTTTCTCCACGCATGATTTATAGCCATGAAAGTAGGCACTTAATCCTCTTCTTCACAGAAAAACAGATAAACAAGAATCAATCTTTTCTTTTAAAAGGGAACCAGAGGAGAAGTAGGTGGTGATTCCTCTCACCTCCTCCTCAGCTCCTTTTCAAGAGGACATCTCGTTTCAGTCCTTTTTTCTGCTCGTACAAGCTCAGTCTGACCTGGAAAGTTCCCCAGTACATAGGCTGCCGGGGAGGATAAGTTCTTTAAAAATCTGGCCTGGAAGATAGGGCAGATTGTATAGATGATTTAAAGATTCAGTGAGCTAGGGAGTAGGAGTAAGAGTAACCCTGATTTTACAGTGTAGTGGTCAGGCCACTTCCATGGGTATGGAAGACTCTAATCTAATCTTCAAGGACGATTTAGTTATTTTCTGTTAGGTAGGTGGCGGATAATGCGTGGCAACAGTTGTTGTAGCAGATACTGATATTAAGGACTCTCCCTTTGGGAACAGTTTCTCTAGCCAGCTGCCCTACAGAGCCAAGCTTGCTTCTTTAGCTCTGTCCCAATAAATGCAAAAAAACTCCAAAATTACCTAAATTAAATACCTAAGAAAATTATAATGCAAACTTATGCATTATCCATTTCCTCTAGAAAATTTTGCAAGTAGATCAAAATAATTTAATTGCTTCATTGTGAAAAAGGCTTTAAGAGACGATTAGCAAAAGCAAGCGGGGAGAGCTGCAAGCTTGAAATATAGAAGCAATAAAGTGAAATATTTTTCTAAGGAAAAAGGTGGGGATGACAGTACATGAAAGGGAAGCGTCCTGCAGATGAAAGGCACAATAGCAGCAAAAGAGAGACACGTAAGGAGAGTGATAGCATGAACTGATGGGAGGTGCAAGTGGGATCAGTGCAAACTGACATAGACTCGCTGAATGGCACTGCTTGGAAAGAGCAGGCTTTCATTGTGGCAGTCTTAAACAAGGACGCGCTACTGCTCAGATAATGATCTAACTGTGGAGAAAGCCATGCAAAGATAGTTATCAGGCATATATATAAATATATAAATGCGTATGTATTTTAATTTAAATAGTGAAATACTTGCCTCGTGCTGTGATGTGTCATGTTTTAAGACTTTCACAATAACGACTGCCTCTTTGTATATTTAGACAGTATCTAATTATTTTTGGTAGTGTAGTTAGTTTCTCCAGCCCCTGTACACCACACAGATACATATACACACCCACCTTCTCTTTTTCTGCCTATGCAGAAAACATTTGTCAGGGAACACTTAGGGAAATTATACAGAACTAATAACACAGGATTTATCAACAGTCCGTAACCTATGTTGGGGAGCACCAGACAGGTGCTTGGTACCTGGGCACTGTGGAAAAAATCTGAATTGAAATGGTGAGGTTTTCTCCTGTGTGTAATATCATACATATATACGTTGGTCATGGCAACATCTTCAAGCTCTGTCTACAGTAAAGAGTTTCACAGTTGTCGACGAATGAATGGGCTGAGCAGGGCACGTGTGTTATCCATCCTCTTACTCCAACACTCTGCACCGCTAGCAGCGCTGCTCGGAACTGCTGCTAGGCCTGCAAACTGTTGCCTCCGTCTTAGAATACCCAATATCACAGGCCCAAGTCTGGTAGTGTGAAGCAAATTTAGAATTTCCTCCTTTCTGTGTGTGTCATTATGGACGGCTACAGGTGGTTCTCTTCTGTACAACGGTCTGCTGCAGAAGGTAAAGAGCTGTGAAAGTATACGCTTACATATGTGAAAAGTATGTGAATGTCAAATGTCAGCTAGGTTGTTTAGACCAGATAACCCAGAGTTTACCTCAAGTTCAAGAAAATTACTTACGGAAGAAGAAAGTGCTTCACATGACAAAGGGAGAGCTCTTGTAGCTGCAAGGAAGGCTGAAGATATTGCAGATAAATTTATGATAAGTAAAATTTAGACTTTAATGTTGGTAATAATAATGCTAATTAATGACATTAATATGGTAAAAATAAATGCTTTTAAAAGCATAGAATATGTACAGAGTTATCTGTCAAATCTAGCCTGCAAGGCCATAAAGCAACATGAGTGAGAGCTGTCATTAGTAAGGAATTTATTTTAGAGAACTCGTGTTTTCTTTTCCGCAGTAGACATTTCTGAAAATAAGCTGAAGGTTACATCTGGAAAACGAGAATATATTTTCCCATGGAAGATATTAAAGGCTTTATGATTATGCCAGAGCACACAGTTAAGTATATGGAACCATTAAAGTTTGACAAGGCATCTGATCTAGATGAATAACATTCCCAAATTCCAGAGGAATCTTTAAGGTAAAGTAAGAAAAGCCTTTAGAATGTCTTCCCCCCCGCCCCCCCCATCTTGTTAACAGCTAGGGAAACATCAAAAGACAGAAGGAGGGTAATGATGTGTCTATATTTATGGAGAAGGTTGAAGAGAGAAGTCTATGGAATGTGTAATATGGAAGGAAGAATTGCTGCTGTTTAAAGACCAGGCGATCAAACTTGATGAATGAGCAAGATTTCTGTATGGACAGTTCTGAATAGCTAGAGAAAAGTAAACTAAAGGACATATTTTGCCTGGATGTAAAAGCCTCTTGAAACTACGTCGTATGTAGACATGCACAAAATAGATTACTCTAAAAAGCTAGGCGGAGATAAACATGGAGGGCTGGTGAAATTAGCTTTAAATGAATTTAGGAGAAAAAAATAAAGCATGTAAACTAAAGGGAAATGCTTTATAAGAAGAGATGAAACAAATGAGGCAGAAGTAGCGGTCAAAGCTGAACACCACTCTTTGGTACACAAGAGGGGGATTACTAGAAAGAGAGCTGATGTTGCAAAAAAATGAATGGAATAAATGCAAAAATATGGCTGTGTAAAGAGAAAATAATGGTTTTAATACTATGTTGCTAGGAAAGCATGACTGCTTCATTTAATTTAAAGTAGTAGAGGAATGCAATTAACCCCAATCTCAGCAGCAGAACACTGAATGTCAATCAATAATAAGCTGGACATACAGATAATAAACTTATCTGTGCAATGCTTACCAAGACTGATAAAATATAATTCTCAATTTCTACATAGAAATGTACTTATACCATATACCTACATGTAATACAGTTGTTCTCATAAGTGCTAAATGCATACAAGATAGATTGATGGCAAAAGACGGAGGATACTGTGCTGAGGTCTAAAGGTTTTAATGTGCTGTGCAGAGTATCCATCTATCTATCTGTTTTATTTTGCTGAGGATCATTCATCCTCCTAGCATCTCTGTCATGTTCCCATTCTTCGAGCAAATAATCTTCAGGTAGAACCTGACAGTTCTTTAATGTAGCTGTAGTTTATTTTTGAGGTTAATCTATGTCAAGCTTGTACTGCTCCTTTGGTTTTTGGATGGTAGCTTTAGGTTGTGGGCAGAATGAGAAAAGCATGTTGCACAAACGGTGAATCAAGCAGTGAGTAATGCAGGTCAGTCCAAGTGAAGTAACAATAAAACCTTTAGACCATATCGTATTTTCATCTTCATGCCACATATGTCACAGATAAATGATTTTAAGAATATACAAGAGAATTTTACCGTATATTTTAGCATGCATATCTTTCTGCTTGTGAAGTCCTCTGTGAAGAGGAAAAAAAAGGCATAAAGCTCTCTAAAATTAAGGAGAAGACCAGCTTCTCTCTCATAAGTTTTAAGTGACAGTTTTTTGCAGATCTGCAAGGTTAGAAAAAGATGTGAAGTCCTGCATGGGGGCTGGGAATCGACTCTTGCAAACGTTATCATGTGAAGCCATACTTGCTCTCCCTGAAGGACTATGCATTATTGAACTTCACAGCTGTGGTGGTTTGTGGTATAGGAGGACTGCTGCAGATGGAGAAGTGAAAGCTTCTTACAGCATTTGTGCAGAAGTAATTTCAAGGAAAGAAATACCTACTTTGGTGGCAGCAATTTTTATAAGTTTTTAGGGTTGTTTAAAGCTGAGTGTCTGGCTTGGACTGTTAAGTAAATCCCAGATGAAGAGAAGTGGGTAGAAGAAAATAATATCTATTTTGAGCTGTAAATATGGTTGGCAATACCCACATGCTGAGCTGATACATCCATAGGTTTAAATTCTGTTCAGTGAACTGATTCCATAGCTCATATAAGTTTCAAATATACTTTATTAAAATTGCTGTCTAGAAAAATAAGTTAAAAAAAATCTCCCTTCTTTGTGGAAAATTTATGTCACAATTACAAGTGCTCAGGCAGTGTGCTTGCCCACTGCATTGTCTTTACATTTTAACACGTTTATTTATAGCAATACAATTTTTAAAAGCACCCACAACAAACAACATCATGCTCCCCAGGCAAACACATAAGATGGGCTAGAATCTCCATTTGTCTGTGCTGTGCATGCTCATTTAGATTATGGTAAAGTGGGTATAAAACACTGCTGGAACACAATGCAAATGATGTATGCCTCTTTGCAATGAGATAAACGATTATATGTGGTATTAGAGCCGTAATTTTATGCTTGTTAGTCATCCAATTTTGATTAGGGGATCATTTATTTTAAGAATATGTCTGCATCACTGTGCAGGCTTTCTCTTTCTACATCAAGTTGTGTGTTAAAGAGCAGGACAAAAAGCAACACAAGACTAGGAGAGAGCTGGGACTGATGCAGTGCAAGTAGCGCAGCACAGAGCTGAGTGTTCCTCTTCCCAGTAGAAGAGGTACAAAATGGAACTGTTGGCTTCAAAGGTAATTTGGCTTTAAAGGTACTTGGGCCCTCAAGGCAAACACTGGGAATTTCCACATTGCTCATAAAATGCTAAAACGGACACAGAATGTTTTCCTTCCAAACACTAAAACCTTTTCAGATTAATTCCACAGCTATACATATTGTGGGGTTTTTGAAAGCTCCTAAAGTAATTGGATTCAGGAAAATCCTGCCTGATGAAATATGTAGGGAGGGTCTCCTCTGAGGCCTATATCTGAATATGTGTTCAATTCCTTTATAAGGGACTAGCTGATTCTTAGGGCTCCTGGCCATAAACTCTTACGTGCACCAGAAAAAAAAAAAAAAGAAAGAAAAAAAAAAGAAGTCTTCTTTAAGTACATCTGAATTTAAAGCTTTGGTTCAAATGTTTGGGGAATTAAGGGTCTCAAAATACAAGCCATCAGCTAAACTTTCTTTATGTTGTATCTTAAGCAATCTGTTTGCTCCTCTTATGTATATGCCAGCAAAATGGGGTGCAAAATTCTTATGCTGGCTCACAAAGGGAACAGTCTGCCATAAGTCAGATATTTCAAGTCATCTGTCATTTGAAGTATGACACAACTCTTTGCGATGTACCTATGGTGGCTTTAAATTCCCAGATCATGTTATCAGTCGCCATTGAACTGTTGCAGAGGGTCAGCCTCCAGGGAAGGGGGATGCACTCAAGCCCTGTGCTGCTGTGGCTGCCCTGCAGTGGGGAGCCTGGCTGGAGAGGAAGCTCAGACCTGGCTTGGGCAGCTTCTGCAAACAGGATTTAAGCCTTTGATAGTGAGATATACTGCCTGGAAGATGTGGCTTCTCGCTGAAGGGGAGTAGGGTCCCCTGCCACCTACTTGGTGTGCATAGGTTGCAGGGAGATTTATTACGCCAGAGTTTTCAGTCCTGACGGAGTAACTTAAGATACATTTAAACCTGTATTAGCCAGGACATATTTCATATCATGGTTTTCTTTTCCTCTAGTTGTTGCCACTGTTTCAGTGAGCCCACAGGGCATATTTTCCTGAAAGACAGATCTGCTTTTTCATGTAACACCCCATTAAGTAAAGCCTTTTAGCAAGGACAAAGAGCCTCTGAAGATCCTCTCCTGGCATAGAATGTTTACAGGCTGAAACACGAAACCTGCTGTTTCATTTAAAAAGAAAAACAATCCAAAAGTTCCTGGTTAATCTGCTGATTGCCCCGTTGATTTTTCTGTGACTACACATAGTGAAATCTCTTTGTTTCTGTTTGATATTTCCCAAGAAAGCTGCTGCTGCTGCTTCTTCTTTAACCTCTTTATAATGACTTTGTCAATACCTTTCAAGCATTTGTTTTTGTGTCAAGTTTGCATACTTCAGATATATGTAAATGACAAGGGTGTTGGAAAAGAACAGGGGAACCCGGCTGCTGTAGATGTGCAAGGCTCTGAGAGCTGAAAAAGTAGTGAGCTGCAGGTGTGGAATAGTTGGACTGTGCTGCATTGTGCCTCCAGCTGTGGAAATTGGGGGAAATATGCACACAGCTGGAGTGCGCACACAATAGTGTGGGATGTCAGGTAAATCTTCTCTAGAGAATGGCAGTTTGGGGTCAAAAGTATAGTCTTGGTGCAGTGGAATGGTTTCGTGAGCCTTGGCTCTCAGCTTGCAGATGTGGATTAGTAAAGGGCAGCAAAAGCAGTCAACGAAACTGTGACTGACAGATTCAATGTATTGCATGGCTGCAGAACTGTTCAAAACAAATTGTACATGTGGAGCTGGTGGCCGTGGGATCGGTATCTTCCTGATGGACGTGTTCCATGTTCTTAGCTTCAGATCAGCCTTAAACAGCTTTTTTCTCATTTTTCGCTGCCTGCCAAAGTGTTCCTGTCTGCTGTTCACAACTTCAGTAGAATTTATTTCTTTCCACCTACCATGCACAGGAAATTTGACTCAGAAAGATGAGATGCAAATATTATGCAGGGTTGACCTTTTCATTTACAGGGTAACTAATTAGCTTGACAAGTAACACGCTTAGTAAAATACATATATGCCATTAGATAATCCTGCCTACCTCTTTATGGCTGCTTCTTAAAATACATCTTATTTTTGCAGGCTTGCTATTGAGTTCAGTATGAGCAGGACTACAGACTTATACCAAATGCAAAGTAACTTGGTACTCACTGTCTTATTTGGCAACCTCATAGTTACTTCTTTAGTTGTGCTTTGGCACCACAGTGTAGTGCTGACTGAGTACCTTTTCCAGTTCTGCTTCCGTTTTGCTACAGGACAGAAGGCAATGTGTGGTATTAATATGGAAGACAGTAAAATTGAAACATTTTTAAAGTAAACTTCAGGGAAAGGTAGAAATTTCTGAGGTGGCCTAAACTCAGGTGGCAGTCTGGACATGACTTCAAGGTGAACCTGTGCAACTGGATGGGCAGCTTCCTTCAGCTAAGCTATGCAACAGTATTTATGCATAGACCACTATGCTGAGCTCTGCACTGCTGTTGTAATTCATATCGTTGCTTCACCGATCAGCAGCTGAGCAAAGGAAGAGGTGGTCGTGTTCATGATTCACCATGGGCAGCATCCTGATATTCAAAGGGTCTGAGGAGAGGTAGTTGTGTCCTTCATTGAAGGAAGGGGACAGAAGAGGTGGTTACGTAGGTGCAAGGGGTCAAAAGAAATGGCCGAGAATTTGACCCAGGTCTTCTAGGACAGCAGAAAGAATCTGGCCATCAAAAACGCAAAGCCCACCCCAGACTGCCTTTGGGAGTCATTTATGTCCATGAACAGATGTTCTCAAACACAGTAAACCTTGAATCCCCCATGGTTTTGGGTCTGTTGTAGGATGATTAACATTCCCTAGCTCTGGATTGCAGCGTCTCATTTTTGGTGCCACCTCACAGTATGATGAGGCAACGGAGATGAATGGTACTCTGCTGGAAATGGTAAGCAGCAATACCTTGCAATTCTAATGAACCCATCCTGTGCTCTTCAATGTCCTTTAAACCCTGACAATTAGCATGAGTAAAGAAAGGGGAAAAGTCTTACTGGATGGAAGGTAACAGGGAAGCGGAACCTGTGACAGCCTGCAGCAAAGAGTGCACATTAATTTCATACTGATATTTTTAATTGTCCTGTTCCCTTTTCAAATTTGTTTTGGAAGAAGCTTATATTTTTATTATAAAATACATCCGTTAATGCTTTACTGTTTTATATGCATTTTTTCTGATCCAGACCTGAGCCTGATGTCGCCATTAAATTGTTGCTTTCTGCTTCTTTATTATTATATTGTTCCTTGTCAATTTATTGCCTCTTTGCCTTTAATGAAGCAGAGGTGGCAGCTTTGCAGATGGGCAACTAAATCACAGAGAAACTACGTGACTTTTTACATGACCTATGCGCACAAGATTAATAATCACTCGTATTGACAGGTGCAGGCACTACATGCAAGTATTTTAAGTAGTTTAGCTGCGTTGACAGTGCTGATTTATGAAAAGTTCAGTTTTAATGCGAGAACGTATGAGATATTAGTGCAAATTTTCTTATCTTCCTTCCATTTTTAATCATGGTGCACCCATTCAGTGAAGGCCTCTAGGCCCTCTCCTGGCTACCGTTGGGTCGGATTTCTGTCTTCCATTCCCAAAGTGTCGTTGCTAAAGCTGCACCGGTTTTGGCTTTTGGCGTGGTCCCTCAGCAGAACCACTTCTCCATGGAGTTCTCTTTATCCTCCCTGCTTGCTTTCTTTTTCCTTCATGCTAGCTTTCTTTCATCCCTTATGGCCTTTTCTCATACTCTTCCTTTCTTCTTTTCTTTTAGCAGTGTCTCCCGTTTGAAGTTTAGAGCAAGTCTTCCTTCTCTGTTGAAACACTTCACTCCCCTCTGCCATTCACTTTGTTCTTTCCCCCTCCCAGGAGCAGGTGCCAGCTAGTGCTGACATCCTGCCCCCCAGAAATGCAGTAGATTGCTTTGCTAATTCCTACAACAGAGAACTATTTTTATTTTTTTTTATTTTCATTTTCTGTTTTCTGCATTGGGCTGATCATTCTCTGGTGAGCTCAGCACAGTCACTGGAGTCATTAGCAGGCTTGTATAGAAGCGTATCCTACGTGATCTGGTTGAGGCATGCAACAAAATCTGCGATGTTTATTAGCAATATCCAAGATTTTGTAAATACCAGCCCTTCAGCTGAGGCCTTTTTATTGTTAACTGTCAGAACTGGAAGGCTGCTTACCGTGCTTTACCTATGTAACCGTACCAGGGCTTACATGCATATGGAAGTAGTCCTTGGGTAGCTCACAATGTTACTTAGCAACATAAGGCTAAGGGATCAGGCTTGAAAAGAAGCTTATGGGAGGTTGCCTGGCTAAATAAGAAAATTTTAAATCAGGTGGCCTGTATGGATGTCATTGCTGGATTTTTAACAGTGGGATGATGATGTCTGAAAGCCTTGTTAGCAGATGTCTTTGAGAAATGAGGAGGATGGTGAGGTGCCACTAGGTGAAAGAAGGGCAAATATCTTTTAAGATGCAGGAAAAAAGAAAAGCAAGGAGAATACAGCTCTGTCAGCTTCATCAACACCCAGATGAATGATAATTGATGCTAGAGGCAAAATCATAGTATATATGCTGTCCGGCAGTAAACTCCAGACTCAAATGCTACTTGTGTAGTAGTTGGGTTCCCTCAATGGTTTTGGAGAAGATGATTCCAGGTGAGGTTCTCACTCTGAATAAAGCTCTGCAGGAGCCTATCTGTAGTTCTTAACTATAAAGAGACCAAGGGATGTAAATCTTCGAATTTAGGCTATGTTAATACCCTGCAGTGAGACTAAGTCTGAAAGCAGTGATTGTGTTCTATATGCTTTTCTATATAAAGTTTTCAATATTAATCACAGGAATTTGCTTTACTAAACTTTGTCATCATGATTTGTCAGTAATCAGAATTATTGGCCGTATCTTGGGAGGGAAGAGATTGGAAGAGCAACCCAACCGAAATCTCTTAGTAATCAATTATTTTGGAGCAAGTAAGTGATTAACTTATAATTCATTTTTAAACTATATGTATATATTTACATATTATTATATTAAAATTTAGTCATATGTACTATGACAGCGGTCGTATCTGGATGTAAACTAAGCTGGTATTTTATGCAGACATAATGCGCATTAGAATTATTCCTCTGAAACTTATTCTTCTCCGCTGTAGATTTCATTACTATAAGGGTGCATGAGTCTGTCTGATGTTCATAGGAAAGTGGGTAAGAAACAGAAAAAATGCTACCAAAAGAGTTCCTGAGATGTCCTTAGTGCATCTCTTTTTGCTCACTATACTTACATTATTCCTCAGAAATGTTTGTCTGTTTTTAAAGCAGGCCGTCTATTACAAATTTATACCTTTGATATTGGTATTTTAGGTAATTTGCAGTTACAGTGATGCTAATCACTACTAACAGAAAATGCTTACAAAAAAAAGGTTTTTTTCTTGTAGCAGCGTGGGTTGTGTGGTACTTATTTTGTAGGGATGTAAAATGTTTTTCTACCCAATGTGAGTTAAAAGTTAACAAATTAAAGTCTGACTGAGATATACTTCTCACCGAAGATATCATATGGCTCAAAAGGCTAGAAAGATCTTGGAACAGCAAGTGGGGGTACGGATGGGATGGGTAGCACAAAACAGACCAGAACTTTCACCTGCAAACTTAAATCTCCAGACTTCTTTTTTTTTTCCCTGAGAAAAAGCCTTCCTTTATTCATACGTTATTGACAGTGCCTGGCATTTAAGCTTGCAATGGCAATGCTTTTTCCATGTGCCAAAGTACTTAAACGAAAATTTAGCCTAGGTTCTTGGAGAGGAGAATTTACTAATCAGAAAATGTACTGCTTTGCACATGTGGCTAATTGTGTGACCCACAACTAAAGCACCATTTTGAGAGAGTGAATTGATTTCATTGAGCTTCTCTCATTTTCTCTCACAAAGACAGCAACGGAAGAAGCATCTTAGGGCCTATGACAGCCAGGGAGCAGTCTATGGTATATCGTCACCATTGGCCAAGTTTTCTCTGAGCCTAGCCTACAAACCTTGAATTGTCTGGTAGGTATCCAAATACTGGCATCTTTCTTCCTTACAGATCCATAGTCAATAGTCTGCATCAATGAACCACTCCTACCAGAGTACACACCCCGTTTAGAATGGAGCAGAGCTGAAGTCCTAGTCTTATAACCCTGCTACAGGTCGACCAAATCGCTCTGAATTTTTGGTACAGTGAGAGTGACAGCTGGGAAAAGCAATTCATTAAAGATAATTGCATTATACCGAAGAACTGTTGTCTGAAATAAAATAAAGGATTCAGTGCAGAAAGAAAAGAATCTAAAATAGGGTTAGAATAGGTTGTCTTTTTCAGATCAACTGATGATATTATTTGTAGCACTGCTCTTAGGCAGTCTGCAGTGCTCTGGGTAGGCACCACCGCTGCCTGGTTATCTATCTCATCTTCTGCAGCACTGTGGGGAAGCCGGTTCCCCAAGGACCACCTTTACCTCCACCTCTTACCCATGGGGGAGATGGAGTGCCTGGGGTCCTGATACTGCTCCTGCAGAGTCCATTTTAGTGAGAGAGAGAACTGGAGAAGTATCTATCTAACCCTGCTGGCTTAACATTTTCACATTTTGTGCCATCTGCGGAACAGGAGGAAAGGCAAATTAATAATCCTTCACTTCCAATCCTTGAATAGGAATCCCAGGGTCATGCAACAATATACTGTTTATTAGCCTGGACGAGTGATAATGATACAGGCTGACCCTAGTGTCATAAGTATTACATTTGATGTGTTTTTTAAAGGAGTGGGAGACAGTAGATTTAGTATTCTAAGATAAATATATGGTAGCATATACAGTGCATTATGCATTTAGTTGTTTCTACATAGATCAAGCATTTCATAAAGGGATGGCAGAAGTTGAAAAATCTCTGCTGGATTGCAAAATACTAATATGCAGCATTTGAGTACTGGAGGAAATTACACCATGTTTAAGTTCCAGAGTTCCCTTTACACAGTCATATAACAGAATGACAAATTGTGTATAACACATGACAAGTTGTGTATCAATCTCTACGAAGTAGACTCTGATCCACAAAATATGCACCATACCAACACTGGAAAAGAAGGGGTGGCTTTTGTATTGTGAGTATGACCTGCTCCTCTTCACTCATATATAGATTAGAGATCTGGTCACGGTATAATTAACTCGCTTTTTCTTGCTTCTTGGCTAAAATATCTGGATCTCTTTGGATAGTCATATGATAAATCTATTGGTAATTTTCCATTGCTTTTCTAAAGTAATTTGGCTAATGTGCAGAGCTGAACTTCAAGCCAAGTCTAAAAGGCGTTTTTCCCAGTTTAGAAAGTGCAACTGTTCCCTATGTGCAGCAATAGTTTTCCATTAGAAGAGGGTAAAATGGCTCTATTAGAATAGCTTCTGGTTTCAGATACCTCTCTTGGGTACTTTTACACAGAAAATGGCCGCACTGAAGTACTTATGGAAGGGAAACCCTTTTACCTGGTTTGAAGCAGGCACGGTGCGCATTAGGTGGGTTTGGATGCCCGTGCTTTGTCTTTGCAGTGCCCTCCTCTGTAGGACAGGACAGCGTTGAGCACCATTAGAGGCATACCTGCCTCGTCGTTATGGCTGTACTAGCTTTGATCCTCAGCCTCTGAAGATGAAAAACTAGTTGGTGTCAACTACTGCAGTGACTTTTTGCTAATTGCCAGGCTTGATCAAAGAGTGGAATGTTTTCATTGGGATTGCATCGGGACATTGCCTCGTGCAAGAAGGATGGAGGCAGGCTGGGCGTGTAAGGAGTGGCTTTGTCCCAGTCTGCTGTGGCCGTCCGTGACAACATGATGGCAGAAGCAGACTGTTAGGGTAGATGTTGGGGATCAGCCAGTGGCATCAAGGCAGAAGGCAGGAGGCCGCATGCAGCATCCAGTTCAAGCTGGCGCGTCGGTCTGGTCTGCAAGACGCCCAGCCTTGGTGCCACTAGGCACAGCGCATGTACCTGGCTGCAAAGGGCAGAGTTACCTAAAAAACTGCAAGGCTGGTGCAGTGATGATTGGAATATTTTCCCATAAATATTCCTTAAACATAAATGATGGTGATGAAATCATAAAAGTAATTGGCTCTTTTTTGAAAACAAATTACACCTAAAACCATGTAGAGATGTCCTTCTTTTCCAGAGTGTTATTGAAAATTGATAGACCATCTGAGTCTGCGGTATCATAAAGTCTGTATCCATTTTTTCACATACCTGCAGATTCATCTCCAGCAG
This sequence comes from Fratercula arctica, assembly GCA_947846985.1. Lineage (NCBI taxonomy): Eukaryota > Metazoa > Chordata > Aves > Charadriiformes > Alcidae > Fratercula > Fratercula arctica. The sequence goes on along the minus strand of CANTUZ010000001.1, from coordinate 85,940,997 downwards.
CTCTCCATCTGTTTGCAGGCTGTTTTCTAAACCAGTGTGATGCCTCAGGTGCAGAAGAGAGAGACAGTAATTAACAATGTGGCCTACAGCATCTTGGGGAGCTATTAATTTTAGTGAATGGATGGGGGAGGAAGAAGAGGGAAGGTAAGCTTTGCACATTTGTCTGCTCGTGCATGCACGGCTGTGCATATTGGATACATGTATATACAAATATGCGCATATCTCCCAAAAAGACTATTTTCAGCACTCAGGCTTTCACTCTTTTGCAATGGCTGTTGTGCACAGAAACTACTTGCAAAAGACAGTGCCATCTGCACTGAGGAGATTAGGGGGTGTCAAGGAATATTCTTTTTCACTTCTCACATTCCTGCTTCTCTCCATCCTGTGTCTGGAAAAATCCCAGCTTTTAACCTGTCAAAACAGTTTTAAAGCTGGTCTCTGATGTATAGAAACCTGTGAGACAGAACCGTGACAGTTACGTACTGTCAAAGGAATATGACTGCATAAAAAAACCCAGAACATCCCCCCGCCCCCAATACTGCTGAATAAAAGAACAGGGAAATGTATGAGGCTGCACTAGCATGTGAGGTAGTTTTTTTCATGTGGATCTATGTACATACAGTGATCGGGGAATACTGACTTTATATATAGGAAGACAATTTCATTGATCTATACATAGAGAGATTATAGTGTGTATACACAGCACTGAAAATTAAAGATCTGCACATCTACAGAGAGGTTAAAAATGAAAACTGTATGATCAGTTAGACTTTTTTTCCCCAAAATGTAGGTCCTGAAGTTAGAAAACTAAATCCATTTATAAGCTCTTAAATGCAAGTGGCCTCATTTCAGATGTGCTGAGCAACTACTGCATCTGCTGGCTTCTGTTATTAAGACTGGTTCAGTTTCTGAAAAGCAGCTGTCAGGAAGGAGATCCTACAGGATCTCCTCTGACGTGTCTAGCTAGCAAATAGCCAAGCATGACTGCAGTACCTACGTCCCATATGAGTACAGCTGGAGATACAGAGAAGCGGTGCGGAGCTTTCTGCCTGGCTACGTAATCCTGGGGGAGGAATCCAGCAGGGATGCTGAGGGAGAAACCCCACCACACGCTAATTAAGTATTTTTCTGCTTTGACTTCTTGACTCCTTTTTCATATCCCTCTGTCCCTTCTCCTTCCCACGCTGGTGCCCACGCTGAATGCAGAGACTGTATGAACCAGCAGAACAAACTCTTGCTGTGTTAGTTTGGAGAGTGGGATATCACAGATGGGACTGCTTACTTCTGGGTGCCACGCAGGCAAACTAGGTGTTTCGAAACTGGTTCATCTCACAAGTGTATGGTCAAATTTGGCAAATGACTGTGTTAATAAAGGGCACCTGAAAGCTTAATTGTGAGCCCAAGCAAGGTGGTTTCTAAACCTTTGACTTTATTCTGCAATTTTATAATGGAACAAGCGTGCATGCTGCAGAGAGAAAATAGAGTGCCCCTCTGGAAAGCTAGTAGTGCATTCATCCCTTCAGAGAAAAAACTCATTTGCCCTTTTCTTTTTATGCCTGCTTATTCAAACAATTAAATGAATTAAAACCAAGAAAATGTTCTGCTCTGAGCCACTCTCAAACGTTTTCAGGCAGCAAAACAAATGAGAATCAGTAATCTAATGCAAAACTGATTTGAGCATGTTTGCATGTTATTAGGAAGCTAAAAGGTTTATTCATGCCTTTGGTTCTGAGTTGACGTAAAAATGTGTACTATGTCTGTAGAAACAGCTGCATGTAGAGGCTGCTCTTGGCTGGCTGCTCTCTGTGCAAAAAAAAAAAAAAGTAGTACTCAGGCATTTGTCTTTTTCTTCTCCAAATGTCCAGACTATGACAGCAGGAAAGACTACAGAATGGCTTTTAGGATGTGAAAGCTGTCATCTGTGCATCCAAGAGAGGACTGTGCTATGAAGGTAGAAGTATTTTTCTGTAAGGAAATGACATGCTGGGAAAAAATGTAAACTTCTCTGGAATGTCAGGAGTGGATTATGTTGATACCTTCATGTCAACTTTGCCCTCTTGATTCACTTCATGCTACATCAATTATACTGTAACTTTTCAAGCTGCTGTCTGGAAGTAGTGTTGTTAGCTATAGCCAAATGTTGGAGAAAGATTACCCTTTTAAAATTTGATTGCTTGCTCAGCAGAAAGCAACAAAAAAAAAAAAAAAAGTTTTTCCAGATCCTGTAAAGAAATGGAATTCCATCTACTTTCCCTTCTAACTACAATTAAAAAATCTGAAATTCCATGTGGTATTCTAATTGCTACACCTTTAATATCTTTGAATCCTCCAGATATGACAATAGAAAAAATTGCAATGTGAAATATATTATTATTATATATGCATGACATTGCATAGAAGTATAAATACATGTCACACGGAGGTTTCTATATAAAAAAAAAGAAAACCAGAATGCTTTACTTTTTGCCAAAATGCAAAATACAACATTCCACTCGTATAATAGCTTACTCAAAACCGATTTTATATGGTGAAGTTTCATCAAAACCAACACATTCCCATGAATTTTCTCATACCACTCAAGCTGCTAACTCCAGTGAAAGCTGTTCACTTTAAAAATTTTCAACCTGTCATAGGTTCCACAGGCTTATTTTGGTTTCAAATGTAGTTTTTCATGTCATGGTTTGTGTTACTCCTTTTTTGTATTGTGAATGGAAATGAATTTATGACCTGAAAGAGAAAGCAAATGGTAGGGCAGGGAGCTCTTCCATAACGAAAAGAGTAGGGCATGGAGCAGACGAAGCAACTCCCAGTATGAGAGTTTTGCACAGCTGTAACTTCTGTAATTCAGTGATGCATCTTTTCTTTCTTCCAGTTCTTGGTCAAATGGCTACTGAATGTAAAGGATGAGATGCTCTTAACTCATACTTTTAAAATACTGTTAGCAGAACTGCTCTTTTTCTCTTTCATATCAATAGAGGTTAATGTTATTGCTTGAAAGAGTATCAGTCTTTCATGCTCCAAGAAGCGTTTCCCTAGTGCTAAGCATTCACTTGTATGATTAAAGGCAGTCTATGTACTGACCTTCTGATGTTAAAGATAACACAGAAGGAGCTATATAAATTACACCAGTGAGTAAAAGGTAAGAGGGAAGGAAGGGTATAGTGGGAGTGACATCCTCAAAAGATTTACTAGAAAAAAATGAAAGAAATGGAAGAAAATGTAAGAAAACAGTACAAAGGTGGCTGCTGAAAAATTAGCATTTGAACACAGGGGAGAATAATATGGAAAGAACTGTCCTAGGCACAAATTCAGTGCTGCCGGAGAGCACAGTTGGAGTCTCTGCCCTTCCCGATAAACTGCAATCTACCTAAACAGGGAAATGATGCCAGGACAAGGCATATTCCTCCTGAGAGGTGAGACTTGTGTGTCTGTCTTCAGATCTCTCTGCATGTCACCTGAAAACACAACAGAATAAGAAACATATGGGAGGAGGAATTCTCATGCTCAAAAATGGTGATTTTATTTCGTTGGCATGATATGAGTCCAAGGAATTCCAAAACTGTTTGGTCCTGCAATAACAAGGCATAGAAGAAGGAGCAATCTGGTAGCAATAGTGGAAATGTTCATAAATTATTGTGAACATGCCCTGTTGAAATATTCTTGGTTTCAGAGAGAACTGGTTCCTTAGCCTCGTGTAACGATGAGCCTGGCCTAGAGCAGTAAGAGAGGAGAGGAGGCAATCAAATGAATTATAAAACAGAATTCAAAGTGCACTGGTAAGGGAGAGGGCTTTTTTTTCAGTGCTTGTCTTTTTCCTGCTGCTGGCAGTCCATGATGATATGGTAAAGCTACCATGTACCAAGCAAAAATCAAAGTAAAATAGTATTAATACGATGACAAATTCTTCCTTGTCCCTGTTTACTCTCACTGAGAGACCTCTTTGTGTACACCTCTAAGAACAGCTAGCAGTTACTGTATTCCCTGTCTCCTGACCTACAGTTGTTCCTTAGCCATGCTATGCATATTTTAGCTCATTTAATCTTTCCTTTGAAGTCATTCCCTCCAGCTCTTTGTCATTTGTCTTGCTTTTGTCTGAACTCCTTCCAATTCATCTTGGCATGAAGGTAGCCAGATTGGGGTATCTGGGCTGTGCTTTCAGGAATATGCTGTCAGGAAGGACCACCCAACCCATTCCATCTCCCAGGTGACCTTGGTAAACTCATGGGATTATTGGTGGCCCTGGTGCCTCCCTGCTCCCTAACTCTTACTTTACAGACTGCACACCATGGAGCATCTAATAAAAGAGCTGCAAATTGCACTGGCTGTTAGTTTTGGTTTATTTTTTGTTGTTACTGAATACCACAGTCCAGGTTCTGATCCTTCTTCCTGTGTGTACTCCTTAGATCTTTTTCAGCATTGCTACCTTTCTGTTTTCTTTCTCCCACAGAATATCTGTGCTGCAGTATATGATTCATCAGATACGCTCTTCTGCATTTTTCCAATATCTATCACCTTCAATGTTTCTAGGTGGTATCACCAGGCTCCTTAGTGCATTGCCCTAGGTATTTGTGTTTCTCCTTGGTAGAATGAACTACGAAATTGATTATTGTCTGTATTTTATGTGATCAAGTCACATAATGATCCCCACATTATGAACAGCAGATTTTGGCTCAGTTTGCTGCTCTTTTTCAGTTTCCCAAGTCTCTCTTCAGAGCCTTAGTCAAGAAGACAGGCTATGTGGTTTCTCAACAGGTTTCCCTGCTATGCTCCTCATTTGGAATTCAAGTTAATTAACAATTCTTTCAAGCATTTGTTGACCTTCAGTGATGCTTGAACAGTGGGTTCTGCAGCCTTGAAATTGAGACTGTAAATAATGGAGATCTCTCAGGTCAGTTTTTAAAGGAAGAGGTTGCTATCCCATCCCAAAGCAAAAATACTATTATTCTTTGTAAAACTAACACATCCCCGCCTCATTTTCACAAATGTGAAGACAGCGTCCAGCGTAGTGGAAATACCATGTCAGGTGTCTCAGTGTGATATTACAGGTAGATAAACCGTGGTACTCTGAGTATGTCCAAACCAATGAATGTAAGAATATTTCAAAATGTTTCAAATACCTTATTAAAAACCAAGTCTTGTATTTATATCTTGTTCCATCAACCGTGTAGTTCATAGTTCTGCCCAAAAAACTATCAAGATGCTATGCATTATTTATTCATTAATAATTCGTGATTCACACAACGAATTCATCTGGATGTTTGTTTGCTTGATTCTCTACTGTGCATGCTGCTGATTTCCTGTACAGTAACACTTGGGTAAACCTGTATTTTGTTCTGGAGATTTTTGCAATTTTGTAAGGGCTCCCTGCTTGCTGCTTTCGTAGTTCCTTTTTTCACCACAGCTTTTGAAAAACAGCAGTTAAATGGTTCTCCAAATGCTAATTTTTTAATTCCCCATCATGTGTACAATCTCAATCTACTGAATCTGAAACATACAATGAGAGTGTAGATCAAGAGGAAAAGCCATCACGACTAGTAAAGTCCGTGGACAGCCAGAAGAGTGATAAAGCTCAAACTAGAAAATCATTTGCTGTAGAAATGTGAAAAGTTGAAAGGAAATCATGTAGGTGAGAGGTAGAGAGTTTTCAGAGAAGACATGGAGACCCACCTGGATAGATATATAGCAAAGCAATCGTTTGCAGATGTCAGTAGATCAACGTGTAGAAAGAAAGGGTTTGTGTATGTGTATATAAGTGTACACACACACACATACATTTCTGCGTGTGCAATCTTTAGGCTTATAAGTAGTAAAGGAGAATCCCGAAGAAAAATGAGTGTCACGTATCTTTGCGTGAGAAAGAGACGGGCCATTTGGAGGTTAAATTAATCCTTTGAAAAGAATGCAGTACGTATCAGCACTGAATGTGAGCACATTGCTTGAAGAAGAAAGGTGATAATTCAGAATCACATAGATGCATGCATGTGGCGATACACAGTCCACACACAAAGAAATAAAGAAACAGAGAAATTAAGGTATGTTGAAGGAAACCTGGGATAGAACTGAAATCAGAAGACATCAATGGAAGACTAAGACTGGGAAGTCAGCATGCATTCAGCCATGGTGCCATAACCGATTCCACTAAGATCTAGGATTCAGAAAGTAAGAGTTCATTTGGGAGCATTTTAAAAACTACTAGATTGCTACCATAAAAAGGTTTCCTTTTGATTGCCAGGAATTGTCATACTGGATCAGAGCAGTGATTCATCTTGTCTGGTATCTTGTCTCTGACAGGATCTAGGATAAAACATGTTGGAGGACCAACTGAAATTCCATAATAGAAATCATCACATATCCTGCTTACCATAGTGCTTTGTCCTGTCCCTACCGGTGAGGCAGCATCATATATGATCCTTTACGCAGTATTAAAAAAAAAAAAAAAAAGAAATAATGGAGTTAATCTACATATACAAATAATCGAGAAACATAATCCTGTCGTTTGAACTGCAGCTTGTTGTGTGGGACCCATGTGTCTGCTTTTGGGAGGGATTGGGAAGGCATCCTCAGGCACAGTTTAATTCCTTAACTGAAAAATAAGACTAAGAGCACTTTCAAATTTACTATGTATTTTGACAGAAAACTGTTAATGAAGGATGGCCTCCTGTTAAAAGATGCTATAGAAGTATTTCAGATGGCAATCTGTATAGATACTCTGTTTTGGGCAAATTTGCTTGCATAAAATATGAAGAATTTTCTGCCGCTGTAAGGATCTAATGCTCTCTCAGCCTGCATCTACTTTAGCAAATACTGCAGCTCAACAGGACTGGATCTGTAGAGGTGCTGAGGATCTGATGTACACATTGTACCTGATACCAGATTAATTTAACCTTAGACTAGCTCTGATTCCAGGTACTGAGGGCATATTAGGAGTTGGAGAGCAGTGGGTGCATTCCCCAAACTCATCTTCCAGTTTAGTTTCACCTGAAGGGAATCCAATCCATGTACCCTGAGACTGATCCCTACTGCAAACCAATTTATGGTAATTGGTAAAAACTGGGAGATTTGGCTTCAGAAATGCATTTCTGATCTGAACTAATACCTTATGGACACACAAGTGGAGAGCTCATTTATAAACCAAATATACTCATAAATACAAATAAATACATTTCGCTGTTTTTTTTTTTTTTTTATTCAAAGTTTATGGATCTGATAAAGATCCAGTAAATTACTTCATTTACATAACTGGAACTTCAGCTGACAGAGACCATCTACCTTCCAGAGCATTATTTGTATGCACATTTAAGCACAAAACCATCCTATATATTCATGGAAACAGATACAGTAGGTTATTTTAGATAGTCAAAATAATTTCTGCATTTGCTTTTCCTGTTTATTTTTTTAAATGTAGTTTATTCAATAACTGTTTAGAATAAAAAAGTATAAAAAAGAATAAAAAAGTATCAGGGGGAGGCAGAATGTAACTGTAGCAATTAAATGCTAACAATAATTTAATAAATAGATAATTTAAAAAATGGGTTACTGAGGAACAGTGTCAGAAATTAGTTGTTGTTATCATATGAAAACTGGTAAAAGATTAGAGATAAAAAAATGAGATATTATGCAAACACGGCCTGTGTACCCCATCTTTCATCACCGGGCCTCTTCCAAGGGTGGGATTAAAACCCCTGAGCTTTGGTGTCCGTGTGTGAGCAAGCACGTGAGAGTCTAAGCTCTCCTTCCTGACAAAGGAGATACAGGCAACCCAGCCTGAGGGCCAGGGCATCTGCAAGGCAATGGCAAAGGACAGTCATCAGTTGCCCACAGATAGCTCTGAGGCCCTCTGAGATGCTTGAAGGTCCCCCAGATGTTTGCCCAGGGCTGGCCAGTGTCAGAGGGGGCCAGGAGGCATTCTGCACTCCCTGGAGCATGAGCTTGGGGCCAGGCTGGAGGCTCCACAGCACCCAGACAACAGGAGGTGCCTATGTTTAGGCATCTGAATCCCAGGCAGGTGTTCAAATGAGCTCTTCCTAAGGAGATCCTTAGCATCCGCTAACTAAAAAAAGAGTTTAGACATTTACATGTGAATGGCTAAATGTAGATGTCTTCACACCAAGCTGAATCCCTCCCTTCGTGTCAAATATGTAACTCAATATGAATTATCAAGACAAGGTAGAAAAAGATATGACCACATCCAAAGTTGTTCTATTTAATTTTGTACACTTTTTCTTTGTTCAGATACCTGCGATTAATTGCCTCCAATTAATTAGCTTCGTCATTGTTCATTTACAGACTTTGAGCAAGCGAAGATAACTAAGCAACTGCTTGATATCATCTCTTGTTTTGCACCTGGTATTATGTGCAATGCTGTGTCACCAACGAGCAGATCTTGAGATACATCTGTCACGTTGGGATGTGGCAGAGGCCGGTTTTCTGTGAAGCGGAGCACAGAGCTAAGTGGAATGGATAAATATGGGAATAGCGGCACTGCTGTTAGAAAATTAGCTGTTTTGGTAGTCCCTGATCATGCTCTGGTGGAGCCATATTCTACATGTCTATAGCCATGCCCTATATAACTATAGAGATTAGTTTTCTTATAATAGCGATAATGAGCCTGATTAATGTAATGCCAGTCAGAGACCAGTCTATTTCTGTAATGCCAAGATAGAGCCTTTTTAAATACAATGGGCTCCTGCTTCTGGCTAAATACTGCTAAACGTCAAGAAATATATAAGGTTTTATGAACTTCAAGATCATCCATTCTTTCTCCCTGTCTTCCTATCCCTTATTCCCCATCTGCCCCTCAGTTTCGCTGTGCCTATGTGCCCTGTCCTTTCCTTCCCTATCTCGCCTGAAGGACGCCGTCCTCATTCATCTCTGACCTGACCTGACACCTTTATTTGTGCTGTAATCCCAGTATCTTTGACAACTCTTGCATACTGAAACATCCCAAGATTTTAAAACAGCTGTCACCAGGTGTTGACTGGAGATATGCTGGGGCCTATAATTTTCAAAGCGCACTGCAGTAAAAAAAGATTAAGGAAAACTTGTTACGTATGGAAAAGACCTTTCTTATTTAGCAACAGAGACAAAATTCAGTCAAAAGCAGAAGGTCAATGCAAGGGGAATAAATCATCTAATCATAGCTTGAGGAAACAAGATAGATAAAGATTTGTGGTGGCTTTCTACACAGGGATAATTTTCGTGAAGGAGAGCAAGACTGAGCAGGTCTCCTCAGGGTCAGTCAGGGCTGATGGGACATGAGGCAGCACTGGCCAAGAGGCTGGGTCACCACATTTGCTTGATGGCAAACCAATGTTCTTGGCTCCAATGTGCAAACTGATGTGCAGCCCTAGCTACTACGCAAGTGTGTGGCTTTTGGACAATCTATGGCTGACATCAAGGCAGCTGAATGCATACAGAAGGAGGCTGGCTTTCTCTGCATTTGCTCAGACAGATATGCCACAGTACCAGACAGAGATACCAAAAATCATATCAGCATATCTGAATTTGTGACTTTCTCACTTATTTTTTCTTTGTCATGTGGTGTTTCCTGGAGTTTCTTGAGCAGTTTCACTGAATATCTAGTTATTCTGTGTTTGATTACATTGAGAAATACACACAGCTTTTCACAATGCTTTCTTTTGCTTCAAGGTGCATTGCTGCTGTCTCAAAAGCTCTCTTCCTTCCCTTTTTGCAGTTGCTTAAGATGGGAGCTATGAGATTAAGGACATGGACAACAGATCCACTAAGCAAAGAGGGAGCTTCAAAGGATATACAATCCTCAGAGCTTTGTTGTTCCTTACTGGCAGTGCTAGATAGTGCACTTAACATCTGACCTTGTACAAATACTGTAGGAACCTACATGAGCCTTGGAGTCACCTATTTTCTGTTAATTGTTGAATACACACATGCAGTTTAAGTGTGTATCATGGTTGTTTGTTAACGTTTATGCTGTCATAATGCCTAAAAAACATGACCAACTGGGTCCCACTTATATGTAAAACTACATAGTCAATGGACTCCTTGCCCAGGGGTCTTGAAAGCGATGTGTTTGTCAGGGACTTGAGCCCACCAAGTGTTCCTGCAGCCTTTTCCTCCTTCCCCTGATGTTTGGCTGCCTGTGCATCAAGCCATCAGGCCATCAAGCTCTGATGTGGTTCTGCTATGCAACCAAGGGTTGACCATGGCTGGGGAAACAGCCCAGTTGTGAGGAGGAGCTGTGAGAAGCCTCCTCTGGAGATCACATCTTAGCTCAGGAGCTGGACTGCAGCTCCGGCCCTGGTGCTGGGTCCCTGCATGGTCACTGTAGCCATGCCCATGCCTGCCCATCACCCTAGCTGATCCCACTCTTGCCTCCCTGTCTTGGCTCTGCAGCCATCCCATCCCCATGGCCATGCCTGGCTGTCCCAGGGCTGCAGGAGGCCCTGGTCGCCCTTCCTGGCCCAGCTCTGCTTGCCATCCCTAGCTGCGGTGGGATGGGGTTGTGGGGAGGAGGTCCTTGCCCCATCCTGCCCCATTGCCCAAACACTCCCTGCCCTAACCCCCCAGCCTGCTCTTGCTGCTGTCTTGACAGACACATCTGGTGCTGTGACCATGTATTATTTGCGCAGACATAGTCTTCCCATAGTTCCCAGATAGGTGTACACATTTAAAGACATGTACCCCCTGATCACTTGGAGCTTGCCACACAAGGGCACTAAATAAGACTGTCCTGTGGAGCTTTTTAACTGCAGGACAGAGGAAGTTCCTCTGCAGAAGAGGTTGCTCAAAGGCAACTAAAGAGCAACTTGGCTATGAAATAAGCCCTAGGCGACTGTGAAACCACTGAAAAAGAAGCAGTGAAGGATCTAGCTATAATGCGAACGCAGGCACAGATGCCCCTGTTGGAAAGACGTGCTTCAATTCCAGGCTTTGTGAATGACAGTTTAATTGCTGGGTCTCTGTGTTTGTGCTTCATCCACTACAAAGAAGAAAATAAGTGGGAAAAGAAACATGGGAATAGGCATGCTGGTAGTAACTAAGCTGTACCAAAATGCTATGTACCAGCCGATGGTTTTATAATGGGCACATCTGCCCACCTCACAAAACCACTATAAAAACTGGCAGGATTTGCAGCATCTGCTGGGAAAGTTTAAGCTTCAGAATAGCAAAAGGTGTTGAATGTTGGAGTTTTGGAGTTTAGCTGCACAGGCCTTGATATTCTTTGTTTCTGACCTCAGCAGGCACATTTTATATTGCCTTTTTCTGGACCCCCACTGACATGTCCATTTTTTCTCCTACTACTGAAAGCTGGCTTTGAGCCTGTTATGGTCTCTCTGTGTAAATCAGGCAGTCCTTACACTTTAGCCGCTTAGCAGAGCTAGCAAGTTTAACAGGTACTTCCATGAGCCTCTCATTCTTTTTCTAGAAGTTCTAATGGTTTTGGCACTTCATCTCTCAAAAGATGTCAAATATTCACCGCAAAGCTTCTTTACACATACTATATCACATTCTCTTGTAGTATAGTGCTGAAGTGGTCTAAGCTTTCCACTCTTGCTGTAGATAATGTACAACCTGGTACCTTCTATTACCTTGTGAACATTTTGCACTCTTTCAAAATAGGTAAGTTATTCCTCAGTATAGGAATCTTCTCTGTAAGGTGAACATGACCAATTGTCCTCATGGGATATGGCCATTCAGCTGCCTCACAGCTACTTATTTCAGCCTTAATTCTCGACCAATCCTGTTGTTCTTTGGCAATTCCGCCTACCTCTCATAAGCAACTTCTCTGCTCCCTGCTTCTGCATTTCTAGACTTGCAGTAACTCCTGCTTTACCACCAACGGGGTCCTCCATTGGAAAACCAAAAAGGCAGTCAGTTGTCCCAGTCTGGAGTGAATTCTCTACCTGCCTTTCAGCAATAACATATTGATTATCTTCCAAGTCCTCTGAGAAGTTTCTCAGTGCCATCACTGCTTCTGTGTAAGCAGGTTTCTGATGTCTACATGTTTATACACCTGACTGTCCCATCAGGCTCTTAGTTCGTTTTACATAGTGCTGCTCTGTTCATGGCTCTGTAATAGCACCCTGTCCTTTACCAAGAAAAGGCTTTTCTATTCCAGTCGCTTGCTCTCTGCCTTGGGAACAAGATTTCTTCTGAAAATGTTGCCTTTTTTCTACCCTCGTTTATATTCTCCAAATAAAGAGAAAGCAAACAAAGCAAATGTACGCTGAATCTCTAAAGCATTGCGAATTGGTCTTGTGTTGTCAGGGAACAGCTATGTTTTAAGTTAAATGACAGAGAGGCAGAAGTCCTGCCTCAGCTTTGCTGTTCTTAAGAACTCTTGGAGGACCTTCAGTGTTCAGGCATACCATTTGCATCTCCCTTTCTTGCAACTTCCCAGGGTTAGTGCTATGCTGATGGTCAGTGAAAGACACCTCTTCCACACAGGTTCTTGCATTACCATCTCCCAAGATGGCCCTTGCATTAAAATGGAGTGCACCATGCTGCTTTACAGATACCCTGGAGGATTGTATTGCAATGTTGGGCTTTGTTAGAGCACTCCAGTGTTGTCCTCTTAAAGCTTGCTATGCCAGTAGCAATGGCATGACATAAATAAAAGGAAAGCGAAGTATACATTTGCAATGTCAAAATTAAGTAACACAGTCTCAGAGTCTTATAAAAATGTAGGCAACGGGAAAACAGGAAACCCAAGGTTGGGTTTATCCTTGTATCAAATCCAGGAGACCCTGTGGAACTCCTTCCCTTGGCAAGGCATAAAAGTGGATCTACTGTGGGTGGCCGGGGACTCAAATATGGTCTATGCAGCATGTCCTCGAAGTGCTGGCTGGTAGAAGTTTGCTGACCCTGATGTGCCAGGCTCTCCTTCTGTTTCCATTCAGAATCAAAGGCTTTCCCATCCAGCTCATGGATTTCCTAATCCCCCCCAGCATATCACTGTCTTCCACACACTACTTTGGAAATGATCACGTTCCTTGGCAGAGACAGGTGCAATTGTTGCCTGGTTAGATGATAAACAGAATCAGATAATGACTGCCTTAGTGTTTGATTAGGCATCCAAATTTAGTTCCTGTAAAGGCAGGATACCCTTTTCCACAAGGCTTGGTAGTAATATTTTTTCTGTTATGGACGACATATTTCATACAAGTGTCATTTGCTACTCAAGACTTGCACGATTACATAATCATGCAATTTGAATAGGATCATAGAATTGCCTGGGTTGGAAGGGACCTTTCAGATCATCTAGTCCAACCATCAACATAACTCTGCCAAAAACCCACCACTAAACCATATCTAAGCACTATGTCTACCCGTCTTTTAAATACCTCCAGGGATGGTGATTCCACCACTTCCCTGGGCAGCCTGTTCCAATGCTTAATAACCCTTTCAGTGTAAAAATTTTTCCTAATATCCTGTCTAAACCTCCCCTGGTGCAACTTGAGGCCATTTCTTCATGTCCTATTGCCTGTTACGTGGGAGAAGAGATCGACCCCCACCTCTCTACAACCTCCTTTCAGGTAGTTGTAGAGAGCGATAAGGTCTCCCCTCAGCCTCCTTTTCTCCAGGCTAAACAACCCCAGCTCCCTCAGCTGCTCCTCACAGGACTTGTTCTCCAGACCCCTCACCAGCTTCGTTGCCCTTCTCTGGACCCGCTCCAGCACCTCAATGTCTTTCTTGGAGTGAGGGCCCCAAAACTGGATGCAGTACTCGAGGTGGGGCCTCACCAGTGCCGAGCACAGGGGGACAGTCACTTCCCTAGTCGTGCTGGCCACACTGTCCCTGATACAGGTCAGGATGCTGTTGGCCTTCTTGGCCACCTGGGCACACTGCTGGCTTATATTCAGCCGGCAGCCGACCAACACCCCCAGGTCCTTTTCTGCCGGGCAGCTCTCCAGCCACTCCTCCCCAAGCCTGTAGCACTGCATGGGGTTGTTGTGGCCCAAGTGCAGGACCCGGCACTTGGCCTTGTTCAACCTCACACCATTGGCCTTGGCCCATTGATCCAGCCTGCCCAGATCCCTCTGTAGAGCCTGTCTACCCTCAAGCAGGTTGACACTCCCACCCAACTTGGTGTCATCTGCAAACTTACTGAGGGTGCACTCAATCCCCTCATCCAGATCATTGATAAAGATATTAAAGAGAACCAGCCCCAAAACTGAGCCCTGGGGAACACCACTTGTGACCGGCCGCCAACTAGATTTAACTCCCTTCACCATCACTCTCTGGGCCGGGCCCTCCAGCCAGTTTTTAACCCAGCAAAGACTACTCCCGTCCAAGCCATGGGCAGCTACATACTATTGGCACTTGTTTGAGGCTGCATTAACAACTAAACTTCCCTGAGGGGCTACTGAGTTAGGGGGTGACATTGATCCAAACTCTGACCTTGGGAGCACTAGTCAGTACCTGGCTGCATGAAAACTAGCTGTAACTCCTGTTATTTATCATCCACAAACAAAATAAATAAAATCACTAAAAGATACAGAGAAGTCTTAAGGTCATAGAAGCAGAGCTTATACTTGGCTTAAAGGACGCAATTCAACTTTTATGGTTTGATTTAAAGTGTAAAATTAAAAGAAATATTTTAACAACTTTAGATACTTGACATTGAAGAAATTACATTGTGTATTGTAGGATGTTATGTATTACTAAGGCTGACTGTCCTTGTGAGGCACTTCAGTAACAGTGCATAACTCAACTAGAGGTGAGAGTCCCTAATTGCCGAATGTGTGGACCGGCATGCTTAGCTTTCATGAAGTAAATACAGAGAAGTTGCTGAACTGATTAGCAGTAGCGAATACAAATCATAAACGTGATGGGGATTTCCATTCTTCTCATAATGATGCGATCCCTAAGCCAGTGAACTTATGGTCTAAAATAAAGACAAAAGGTAGATACCTATTTCTGGGGGTTTTCATGCAAGCCAACGAATATGCCGCTACATAGTCAGTGTTCTCCTAATGACATACCCCAACCTGATTTGAAATGTCATTGGGGTTTTTTTTGTAATTTTTGGTTAATTGCTATTTCGGAAAGGTCAGGTGGTTTAGTGGCTGGATAATTTATGATCTCACTGGTACATCAAAGACTCAAAAGCACTTGCCTGGGAAACCCACAGTTTACTGTTGTTGCAAAAGGGGAAGGGAATTTTTGGTGCTTACTGTAGGTCTCTGGAAGCTCTGCCTCCATGTGCAAGAACTTCAGTGCCATAGGAAGAGATCCAGCTGGTGCTGAGGACCTGATGTGACAATTTTTCCCCATTTCAGGTGAGCTTTACTTCAAACTAGGTCTGGTCTGGTCCAAAGGACAAAATGGTCATAGCAGCTGGAGGGCAGTACATGTGTTCCTCAATCCCATCTTCCGGTTTGATTTAATTTTGAAATAATCCGGTTCATGTCCTCCAAAACCTTTCCATCATATGAATCACAGCATGCTAAGTAGCAAGAATTGTGAGATCTGCCTTCAAAAGCACATTCACAATCTGAACTAAAGCACAAACGTAGGCACACTCTGTATGAAAATAAACAGAGCTGCACTAAAAGGATTCATTTTAAGTCAGAGTCCCATACTTTGGGATTTGGTTATAAACTCCTGAGTAAACCCAAAATGTTGCAACTTGCCCCATGGCCGCTTCAGTATAAATGCCTGCATTTACAATTTCATTGTTTTTAATGTTTTGCAGATTGCTGAAAGAGAAACTCAGAACGCTCTGATCTAATCTACTAATTGGCTTAAAAATCACCTCTAATAAACAATGTAATTGTACAGGGAAATGGTGACTTCAGTCCAAGCATTTTATTCTGTGTGTGTAACTCCTTTTTCTGTGATGTTCACGTTCAGATGCTGCTGAGGTTTTACAGCATGCTGCATATTTACTAAACTGCCTGCTCACCAAGCATTAAGAATATTTGCATGTATGCAACATTTAAGGAAATATGAATTCATTTTGGCTGATTTTTGTCAAATAAGCAAATCTAATTCAGCTTGCTCTTGGATGACAGAGTGACAGTTTAATATCCTTTTTGACTTAATGTAACTGGCTTGCTATAAAAAAAGAGAAACAGTTTAAAGCTAACAGATTTTTTTTTCCAATCTTTCATTGCAGTTTCTATAAATCAATGTAAAAGCAGAATGATAAAAACTATCATTAGCTGGAAATTACCTTGACTGAAATCTGAGGCATGTAGCTCAGCTAAAGGTGCTAGAACTAGAGCAGTCAAATGTAGCTCCAATTAAAAATTATAAATTAGAGCCGCAAGAGTGTGGGACCGCCTGCCTGGTGAACGATCTTTCATATACATATATAAAAAGGTCACTGAGTTCCTGAACTCCTAGAGATTAAAGCAAATAGAGTCTGTCTCACAGGGTCTCAAGAGAAAAACAAGCACTTTGAAACTACTCTCCCTAGGATGTAATATTGTGGCTGAATTTCCTACCACAGGAAAATTTACACTCTCGTTTGTGCATATAAGAAGGAAGGAAGGAAGGAATATAGGAAAATAATGGTCTCAGAAGAGCCAATTAGTTAAGAAAGTTTGTTAGCGTGCAGGAGTCACAAGTTCCAGCTCCCCTTCTCCTCATACAGACCGGCTGTGTGCTTGCCTGTTTTCTTGGGGAATTACGCTCTTCTGGCCTGGGACTCCCATGCTTGATGGTCCAGCCCAGTCCAGGGAATAATTTAAATTCTCATTTTCAAGAGGGGATTTCTGTCCGGTCCCCAGATTCCTCTGAATCTTAGAAACCATCCGTAAAGCTGGTACATTTCTCTGAATGGCAGTGTTGATGGGACAATATATTCCTTGGAGAACACTTTTTGCCAAGCCAACTGTACTTGGGCTTTTATCTTTCATCTCTCAGATATATTGTTGGAATCTGTCTGATGAGTTGAGCGGACTTTCCCATGTAAGGTCAGATTCCTCAGTAGCAATGGTTTCAGGGTCACTTTTCACTTAAATGAACATACAGTTTCTGAGATACAGCTGGAAGCCAGCTTTAATGAAGAATTTGCCATTGTGTAGTCAATAACGAAGCTGAGTACTTTATATCTGGAACATAAGGTTACCTGATGTTTTTATTAGAGGGGACATACATGATGATGTGAGACTTTTTCAAAGCAGAGGATTCTCTCAGCTTGAAGCTCTGTTTCAGGAACTGCTGAATAGTCCCTCCCTGTGGAACTTTTCCCTTTGTACCCAGCACTTCACCATGACCCCATGGATTCCCAGACTTGTCTCAGTTCGCATACGACTTGTCTGCAACATTACTTGAATGTGTTATATTCCTAACACTGATGTACTCTAAATTTGTCAAAATACTGTGGCTAGACAAGCTTAAAATCAAAATAGGAAAGCAAAGAGAAAAGCTCTTGATTACAGAGATGGAGCTGCTGCTATGAAAGCATCAAATTAAGCATGGGAAACGTGTGTCAAAACCTAATCTGTTCCCCAAGCTGTAACTGAGCACTTTGTGGAAAGCTGCCTTGGTGGCTGCGGCTGAGGATGAGCTCAGCGGGCTCTCCCAAGGTGGTGTCTCCTGGAGCGGACGTCCCTGCTCTGGATCGCCCCATTCCCATGGTACCTGTGCAGGGTAAGCATGTCCCTGCATGCGAATGAATCTTCAAAGCACTTGCTAGGAAGGTCTGCTCTCCCCTCCTTCTGGCTAATCAATTTAGGGAAGCTTATT
This sequence comes from Fratercula arctica, assembly GCA_947846985.1. NCBI lineage: Eukaryota > Metazoa > Chordata > Aves > Charadriiformes > Alcidae > Fratercula > Fratercula arctica. The sequence goes on along the minus strand of CANTUZ010000001.1, from coordinate 85,923,321 downwards.
GTAGCGCATTGGGCTGTTTGTGCAAATGCAAATGAAGCCTTGTTTGAATTTATCTGTGACTGGGATAGACAAAGCCCTTTTGATGTCTTGATTTTCCATACCCTGCTCATCCTTCTGTTTCAGAGGCTGTTTGAATTGCCATCTTCCCGACTCCTCCCTTCCCAGACACAGAGTTTGTGCTGTGAATCTTTTCATGGTGCTACTGCAGCTTACAAAGGATTATGTACAGGATGTTCCTGATAGTCTTGTAGTGTGTGATAAATTGCTGGGTTTATACAGAGGTTGCATGAGGTATATTAAGAATACTGGTGTCAATGTGGTGTTTTGCTTGCTGCCCGCCATTGCAATTTTTTTGAACACCTGCCAATCATAATACAGTCTTCTGTCCGCCCTTCCAAGCAGTGTCTGCATGTAAGAGCGACTATATATCTAGTGTCTCACTCTCTTTCTGCCTCCTTATCCAATCAACACATCCATATATATCCATATGTACAGGTTCAAATAAAGCAAGGTATTAAGTGGGAAAACCAAAGAGACTCATAGAAGATGAGCTGGACAAATACTGTTCCTTCAACTAGGTGTGAAATTTTGATATAGGGTGTGCTCAGGGGGAATGGTCAATGGGAGCATTTCCCCTAAACATTGGGGAGAATATTTAGACCATGTTAAATAAGGATTTTGAAAGGCGAGTGTGTATAATAATGAATAATATACATTGTCCATAACTAGAAGGTTGTGTAATGGTGGTAGCTGTATAGAGTTGGAAGGTTTTTTGATAGATAGGTAGAGTGATAGAGAGATAGATAGAGAAAGAGAGATAGAGAAAGAGAAAAAGAGAGAGAGAGAGAGAGGGAGAGATAATGGGGAATGGAAGCTAAAGCAGATTTCTAGGCATTTTAATTCTCTGCTGCTATTTAGCAGCACAATCAATAGTTCTGAAAAAGGAAAGGCATTTGCAATGCTAATTGCAATTCACAAGTGGGGGTGTACTGTGTGGGTGGAAGAGTTAGTTGTTTGCTTGCTGAGGGATGTTTCAGAGCTGCTGAAGTTCTGATACTCATAATTCTTCTTATAAACCAATTATCTGCTCAGCCCTTGTCTGACTAGAACACAGGAATAATTTCTAAATCAAAGAAATCAAGGAGGGTGGTACTTCCTCAGGTAGTGTTTTTCTGGCAGCTTCTGCTGGTCGTCTCAGTGCTCCCAACTGAGAGCAGAGATGCGATGGAGAGCTGCTGACCATGGAGCTTGTGGGACTGACAGTCTTTGCTAGCCTTTAGAGGTCTACAAGGCCCATCTCTTCATCCAAGGTTTTGTCAAATATTTCCTGTCTTTTCCTGTTTTCTGGTATCTACTTTTTTGATTTCTGAATAATAAGTAGATATTATTACCTGTTGCATGACCTGAATCTGCCAACCTTATTTAACCTCATTAACGTACTACTCTGTGCATGCAGGTTTGTTGGCCCCAGTTGAAGTACTTGCAGAATAAACTACACATCAGTGTGGTGGAGGATGACAAAACTGAGCTCTTTCCTCCTTTCTCCCTCCTTAAGCCAGGGCGAATGTTTCCTGGACTCAGGAGAGAGACAGCGTGAAAACATGTGTTTGTGTGTATACGACCAAAGTGCCAAATCATTTTGGGGAAGAAGAGGAGGAAAAACAATGTTCTGATGCCGGGTCTTCTTAATGCCAATTCTCAAAAGTGCCACTGATCTCTAAGCATGTGGGAGCACGGAATAGCAAAGGCACCAATCTCCTGGCACTCTGCAGTCTGCTGCTGACCTCCCCGTGTCCCCTGGGCCGTTCAGATACAAGCTGGGGTTGGATGTGGTGTTGAGTGAATGTTAACTCCTGCACTCAGCTGCAATTCTTAATTGGGTCTAGTGAGAATTTCTGCTTTACACAGGGTAAAATGTAAATGTCTGTGGCACGTAGATGTCACAGACATACAGTTTTAAATACCTGAACTAGAAATGAGAAAAGAATATCATATAGTAATACCTGAGTTCTTTTTTTTTTATTTTTTTTTCTAACAACTAACAAAGGAGTGGCTACTATTATTATATATGGTTTTATCATTAAGAAATGGAGGTATGAAATTTCCTTTCTAAGTCAATTCAGAATTAGAGCAAATTTTTTCATTTCCTAAAGCAAAACATTTTTTTCTGAAAAAGAAGCTCAGACCTGAAATTTCGTATTATCTTCTGCCAAATTCATCAAATAATTATGGGGAAAAAAAGAGGGAGAACCTTGAAAAGATAATAGATTTTCTCTTTCCGTTTCAATACAGTGTTCTGAAGCTAATTTTAGCACATTCAACTTTTCAAACCAGTCAAAAAAAGGTCATAAAATAAATTAAATAATTCACCTCAAAGCATTTTAATAATCTCCAGCTCCAGAAAAATCTCATTACCTCTTTAGTCACAGTGAAGTGTATTTATTACCTGCAGTGGTATGTGAACATGATACTCTGTGAAGTACAGATGTCTGTTGCTATGATCTTATAATGTCTGCGTTGCCTTGCACCAACACGCTGCATAGAGGTGGGCCCCTTTTTGTAACATCCAGGTAAAGCTGGAATAACTCGGCTGATTCCAGTGGGGTTGGTTAGAATACATCCAGGAGTGGCTGCTAGCACAACCCAGCTATAGACAGATACCAGAAAACATGTCGGTTGATGATGAAACAAGGAACAAGGACTTAAGATAACTGCGTGATGGTACCTAGAGGTGTAATGGTCTGAACAGAGTCTTCCTTTGCTTCTCTTTCAGAAGGTTTCAGCAGTCTTGCTGTTAATATTATTTATTTGTATTGCAATATCATTCAGTACCCCTCAGGAAGACTGAGACTTGTTGTTCTGGCCATGAAATGAGGGTGGTGAGAAAAGTGACCAGCCAAATGGGAACCAGAGGGACAACCTAGCACAGGGGCAGGTCAGTACCTGTGCTCCAAAGAGCCACCTGCCCTGCAGCCTCCGGGGTGGAGTGGCGAGATCGTGCTTGTGGTTGTAAAAAACAGGACTTTCTCTTGGTTATTTAACATGGAACCCAGGAGTTTTGAAAACACTGGTCCTGCATACTGATCCGTCCACAGCCGATAAAATCTCTGGCTATGAGCTCTTGTGAAACAGTTTGGAGATTTCCTACTTTGGTGTGTAACAAGATGAGTGAACTCCAAGCACTTGATGAACTACTAGTGGATCATTACATACTGTGTAAATATTGAGAAAAATCAACAAATAAATACAATGGATGCCAGTTTAAAAAAAAAATCAACATTGATGAATTGCAACAGGTACTGAAGCAGCAGTAAGATTCCTGTTTGAGGAAATGCTCCAAATGAGCTCTAATAAGGTGTGTCTTACAATCTGTAATACATGGCAGTGTGAGACTCCTTTAAAAGACTCATCAGTGAGGGCTCATCTGTTTTCTCGAGGCAGATCCAACTGAGAGGGTGGCAGCTCGGGGAGGAGGCAGCGCACCCGGATTGGGAAGAGCAGGCTGTGCCGTGTGGGTCTGGGTGGGCTTGCTCGGATCAGAGGGCCAGGGAGCTGCGTTCCTGTGATACAGAGCTCGAGTTAATGCGCTGACAAGGCTGCTAGCTTGGACGTGGTGCAGATGAGGTACTCCTGCTCCTGGACATGAATTGTCTGCAGTGGAGTGCTTGAATGCCAAATGAACTTTCTGAATGAAACCCCCTAGGCGCAAAATGGTATTTTCCAGTGAAAGTTTATTTCCTCTGAAACTTTCCAACCAATTATTCCAATTTCCTGTCAGTTTAAGCGTGTAAAAATATTTCTATGAGAAGATATTATTCCAGTGGCTAGCCAGCCACCTCAGCCTGAGGTTTGGCATGCTTTCCTCATTTGCATTTAATCATAACTTCATTATTTCTAACAGATTCTTTGAAAGTTATCATTCGTACGAATTGAAAGATCTATGGAACTCATTACAAGATTATAAGGTTAATCTGCACACTGGTACAGATATTCTTCTTTCTAAAAACTCTGATTATTTCTTATGTCTTTCACAGACATCCATGCATTACCGAGGGTGTGACTAAGGCTCTTCCTGCCTAACCCTACAGGCCAGTAATTTCCCTCAGCTTTCCTTAGCTGTATGGCTACTTTTAAATAAAGCAAATTCACCCTTTGACAGCCAGATATTAATATTTGGTTTAAGCAACATTAAGGCTGTGATGTAAAATCCAGGCAATGTTAAATTAAATGTTGACACTGTCTCCTTTAATCATATGGCTTTGTGTCTCGGCCCATGCTTGGCGTGCATTTTCAGCTTAACTGTGGTAGGATGTACAATTTCATGGACTTCAGCTTTTTGTCTTTGACCTTTCGCCAACCTGATGATCTCTTCCACCCTGGAGTTGCTTGCCAGGGTAGCGGTCTCTTGTGACAATACCCCAAAAAACAGTGTATCAAACAAGTGTATACCAGGTGGAATACCAATCAAAGTGACTTTGAGGAGTATAGCACGTGCCGAGGAATTGGGAGGAATTTGGGAAGATAGGTTCAAATTTATATAGAATATAAAAATTAAATGAAAAATGTAAGAGTCTGGTTGAGTGAGATTTGAACCTTGGAAAATAAAAGCATACAATACTTTTAATGTTCAGATATTAGAAAGAGAAGCAAAACTGTTCTGTTTTATTTCCTTAAAATAAATATGTCAGCTTTTTAAGAGCTAAACCATTACATTAAAAAAATAACAATCTCTAAACTATCTCAGATTCAACTTGACTGGAAGTATCTTGAGAATGGGAATACGAGGAAAAATCTGGTTTTGTCTGCAGGGTGACAGCAGCTTCTTTTATGACTTTAGAGGTGAAGAAACTAAAAATGTGTTGCATTATGTTACAAAAGAAGAAGCGAACTTGAAGTCCTCTGACATGATTTTATTTTGCAGTCGGTGGTTAGGAAGCATAGTTAGAATTTGAAAATGAGAAGGACTAGATGTTCTTCGTGTGCTCGCTTTTTTCCTAATTCATTGAAAAACTGCTTAGCACAGTCAAAGCTGTCTGAGTGTGAGGGATGTTAGTATTTTTGGTTTTGAAGTGAGGGTTTTACAGTAGGTTGGGTAGTGGCTAACATAACAGGGTCATAATCAAAGTGGCTCAGATGCTGTCCTGTATAATGCAGAGCACTGGGAACCGGTCCTGACAACCAGCATTTGGGGCTGTAATTCTTTTATCCTGTAAAAACCTTATCTCTGGGGGAGAGGCTGCGAGACGCCCTCCCCAAACAGCAGAAGTACAACCTGCGACTGAATGCGCCGGAGATGCGACATTCAACCCAAGGGCTTGAGGGATACCTTGAGCCACAGGGTCACTCTGTTCAATTTGATTTGCCCAGGTTATTTTTCCAAATACTTGCGTCCCCGTGCTATTCCCTTAATGCCTACGTCTGCATTTTGCCCTCTGTTCTGCAAAGACTTTAGTGCAGATGGACTCTCAGATGGCTCTGAGCATCCCTGTTTGCCACGCAGGGCTCGCGGGCAACCTGGGGCACTTCGATCTACCTGTGGCATCCGATGTTTGCGTATCCAACTCAAGCACTGGTGAACAGACTATCAAACATGTGCAATTCCGCGTCAGCACGTCTCTATTCCACTTTTCCTGACTCACAAATCGAATATTTCATTCTTGAGCACCATGAGAGGCTCCCTCGGCAACTGACATGTTTGACAGTCACGCTGCACTTCAAAGAACTTCACAGGGTTATTAGCAGTAGCAAGGATTTTCGCGAAGTTGTATTTTTAGCGCAGAGTCTGAAAGGATGACTTGACATACAGTACAGTGATCATAACCTTACTCTGAGCACGATAGGCTGCTTAATTTATGACTTCTTTTGCAAGAAAAAAAAAAAATCAGCATAGACTATTTAGCAGTGTCAAAGTGTCTGTATAAGAAACACAGAACTGCATAAATGCTGGGTGAGCATTTGTTAAAAGTAGCTTGGATTGTCTTTTCATTCCATAGTATGATTGATGCCCTAGTTTTCACTCCATTGTTTATTTCGTAGATTTTTGGCTGCTATCATTACAGTCAAAAATATAGGGTTATAGTGAAAATACACCAGCAGACTGGTTTAAACTAAATATTTTCTGTAATATTTGGACCAAAGGAAGAATTTTCTGTTCTGGAACACTCATTATCTGAAACCATTTCCAGAGAACAATGACAATATGTTAAATCTCTCTGTCTGATGTGTGCCCATGTGTCTCTTTTTTGACTCATCCAGGCATGTGGCCAATGATGACTATTTTTGAAGGAAAAAAAGTGTTTTAAAAATCTAACAGAATATACCAAGGTCAATGAATTGGCAACAGTTGTTCAGCCTTCTCTTGATTGCCTCCCTTCCCCTTCTCACTTTCCTCATTCTTTCCTTTTATTTCACCTATTTCTGCCACAAGGTATCATCCATCCTTTCTAACTACTTAATTCCACGAGGAATAGGAAACTGAAGCAAGTAGAACGTGAGCTTGCTATTATACTAACTCATTCACTGGCATGGTATTGCATACGGGCTTCCTCTCAGCTTTTTGTTTCTTGTTCTTTTTAAAAGAATTTTCTTGTGTACATGTGCCTGACCCACTGTGTTACCTACAAGATGGGAACTGACTCCACGTGATAAACCTGTTATCTTTTTTGGCCTTCTCTAGATTGATATTCATGACCCTGTTGTAGTTTGAGTGAACTCACTGCAAATTTACTCAGTTAATACCACTGCAAATGCTGGTCTAGACACTTGGCAAATGTTTGTGGTGTATATTCAGACTCATCCGATTATGAGCGGTGAGTACGTGTGTCATGGAACAAATCTTTCAGGCTACCGTTTATATGGTGGTGGTTCATTTAAATCGACACCTTTCTGAATTGTCAGAGGCGCTAACTCTGTTGTGTGCGTGCCCTCGGTGGAGAGGCTGTGCCACTGCGGGACCTCTGCTTTCTGCAGAGACCGCTGAGAGGTGGCACCTCCTCAGGCCTTGGGGCGTTTCACCGTCATAAGTAAGAGTGTGTATCTGATGCTTCTAAAAAAGACAGTCAGTTGATTTCTGTTGATTAGAACAGGCTGACGTGAAATAAGCCTACTCAACATTCAAACGCTGCAGTAAACAATTTCTAGAGAGAAGCATTTTTTCTAAGTGAAGATTCCTAGGGCTGCTGAATGACTGTTTGAACGTGTCCATTTCACTTACAACATGCATATTTGTCATCACTCCTGCTCTAGAAAGGGCTATGTTTCTCTTTACCACATTGCCTTAAATTTAGTTTTTCTGGACTAGTATGAATGTGAAAAATTAATTTCAGGAACACTGATTTGTTAATTTCAGTCTAGTATGAATGTGAAAAATTAATTTCAGGAACACTGATTTGTTAATTTCAGTCCCCGTATCAGTGGATTTAATATCTTTTTTTCTTCCCCCCCCCCCCCCCCCCCCTTTTTTTTTAACATTAAAAGGTGTACTGAGTCTTTTTATCTATTTTTCTGGTTTACCCTAGACACATAGAAATACTGTTAAATGCTTTCTATGGATTTATCCACCATGTTTTATGTTAAATTGGGGGATTAATTTGTGTTGCATATTCTTTCCTTATGTGAGATTGTCTACAGGACAGAAAACATCAAAAGAAATGTTTCATTATTTTAAGGAATTATTGTGAGCTTTTTCCTTTCCTTTTGCAAAGGACACGAAACAATGAAAATCCACAAAGATTAAAAAACTGTTAATATGAAGAATATAGTCTCTCTAAAATCTAGGAAACATTTTCTTGCATCTAAATCCATATTGTATGAATCTTTGATGTGACATAAAATCATAACTGCTGAGGCTGGGAGTGGGACACAGTCACAGAGAGCAGCAGCTCTCTGTGGTCTTTCCTAATTTCTATCATGGAGAGAAACCTCTTTTAGAATACTTTTATTATTTGTATTTTTTCTGATGGCATTTTAATGTATAAAACCCATAGATCAACCTAAGACAAAGACAGAAACAGAACAGACCCTGTAAGTGCGCAGTGGTGCGGGTTGCAGGTGTGTAGGTGTGAGAGCATTTTCCTTTCCACGGCTGCCTGACTCTGACCCTTCTGCAGCCTCCTGAGCCTCTTCCCATCTCCTTCCTACCAGATATGTCCCCCTGCCTACACCTCTGCTATTTTGTGATGGTTATCTTGGGCTGTAGGTAGTGGAGACCTTATTTTCCCATCCCATCACCTTTAAAAAGATCTGGGTTGTCTGGGTTACAGATTATCCTGTGAAAAGATGGTACCTACACAACGACCTTGTGGGCTCCTGGGCAGCTACTGGATACAAGTTTTTCTTTCGTTATCCCATTCTTCCAAGCCTTAACATGTCTTTTGACATGTCATTCGCCTCTCTGGGTAGAAAGTGGACCCTGCACTGATTTTCACTTTAACTACAATCTTTTTAGTATGTATATTTTTAAAGACCATGGGTGAGTTTTTATTTACTGGTTTAGGAGGCTTGGGTGACTGTGCTCCTGATTTGTACTGTGCTAATGGAGACTACAGGGGGAAACACAGCATCTCTTTATGGGTCTGGGGAAGCAGTTAAGTTAGAAGGGCAAAAGTTTCCTCTGCTGCTGAGCGCTGGTAACTGGAGGCACACTGTGAGTCCATAATGTGGTTGTTTAACCATTTTCCCTGCCCACTGAGGCAAGCAGGGAGGCAGTGGTTTCAGCTCGTTCATTTGACTTAGCAATTAGGCCAGAGGGATTTATTTTCAATTCGCAAAAGTGAATCCACTCCATCAGCACAGAGGGTTCAGATGATGAAAACTGATTGTCGTGGTCCATTTTGAGCTCCTCGGCATGCCCGTGCCTGGGAGGGCAGTGCAGACACCAGCTCGAGATCAGCTACTCTCTGGAGCATCTTATTAGCCTGGGCCACGTGCCATCCCAGCTCGATCAACACTCTCCAAACAGCCTCTGAGAACAGTGTGGCCCTGTTGCTGTGTCACTGTATGTGAACGAGCAAAGCCCACCAGACTCAAACCTATGCCATTGGAGCATGGGACCAGCTCAGGTCACTCTCCACTGTCGTCAAAGCAGCTGTGGGTTGAGTTATCTGCCCCTGCAGTGCTTTCAAATTCGTCCTTGATTCATAACGTGACACTGAACCTGAAGGATGCTAGTATGAAAGCTACCACTCTTGACGCCAAAAGGCCTCTGAGTTGTGCCAACAGTTAGTTGGGAGAGGGAATGTGTTTGAATTTTTTTTAATGATATACAAGTGTATTTGGTGATCTGGGATTTGGATTCTGTAGGCGATGGGGAAACCACGGAGAGGTTATAATGAAGTACAGTGGTGCTTCGAAGTGGGCCCACAGACAGATTAGCTGCAGCATAGTCCCTCACTAGTGATGGACCTTGACTTGTGGGCTTTGACGCAGAAAGAGGTTTGTGCAATCTCCGAATATTGGTCCCTAAATATAACTTTTTAGCTTGAAATTTGTTGTTGAGAAACAACCAAAATTTATCGAGCAAAATGTAGCAAGCAAAACACTCCACTTTGGAATCAAGTGAATAAGGAAAATTTAAACTGGCTGACCTAGTAATATTTATGTTCCCCAGCTTTCCCCAGGTATTATAAAAAACTCTGACTAAATTCAAAACCAACAAAAAATCACATAGATTATTATTATGGAGGAAAACATTCTTTTTCATGATATGGGTCATAACTTTGCATCTTGATTGAATATTAATAAATCACGTAAAGAGTGTTAACTAAAAACTAAGTCAAAGTTTTAATTAAATCCACAGCAGTCTCTATTATTCAATGTACACGGGAAGAGGCAAAGTATGATATATTTCCCTGATAGAAGAATTTTCAAGTTCCAACTGGACAGCACTTTAATTAACTTCAATTTCTCCCTTTTCTCATCTGAGCTCCCACTCCATTAAAATTCTGAATCAATCTTAAATGTAATGTTTTGGAAAAGATAGCTTTCTCACTGTGTGACTGCTAAACGTCTTTTTGCAGGAGGCTGGAAACCTGCAAAGGTGACACTCTAAAACTTGGGGTTGCACAGGAGACGTGGGGAAGCCAGAGTGAAGATTACAAACGTGGGAAGCATGTCCCATTCAAGGGCTGATGCGCAGCGCGTGCTTTTAATGGAGCTGCTTCTGTTTCTGCTCTTTGCCAGCTGTAGTGTGACATTGGGGATCCGCTCAGTACAATGGTAACACTTGCACAACAAACTGTTTGTCCCTGGCTGGTTGACAGACTGAGAGCAGTGGTATCATTACTGAACAAGAGCCCAGAGTCTCCTCCTTGTCATCCTCTCACGCTGAGCTAATTGCTAACAGTCGAAAGACAGCACCTTTTTCACAGGTTGAAGTTGAAAGGATTTGTAGAAGTACCCAAGAGCCCAGGCTGACATTTTCCTCAAGTCTGACTTCATGGGTGTGGAGGAATCTTCACGGGGGCTTTGCACAACTCAGGCAAAAGGCTGGAGGAAGGGACCTGTCACTAGTGGCAGCCAACGCCAATCCTTCTTTCCCTGCCAGTCACTGGAAATGTGGTTTATAGCACATTTCAGTGGGAAAAATATGCCAGGTGCTATGCATGTAGTAACAATAATTTATCTTCTCAAGCAGTTTGGATTTCAAGAGAATGGTACCAGCCAAACGGGGTGGGCCTTTGTAAACTGATTGTTTGGGAAGGCTCTGTTGGAAAGACAAGTGCAACGCACGGGTATCTACACCATGTTTTATAGCCATGACTTTATTTTTCCCTGGAAACAGCAGAATTAAGACACACCGAGTGCCAGTTAGCAAACAAATAACATCTAAACCAGGGAGCTCTCTGTGAGTTTGGCACATCAGAGAAGCCATGCCACAGCATGTCACGTGTAATGTTAGTGAACGTGATGTTTCAATTATGAAATCAAGCTTGAAACCTGAAGAATGTATTTTTTTGGTTTAGTTAGTTTCCTTTGTCTTCTCTTGTCAGTATTTTATAAGATAGCTTGGATCTCAGTGGCTTTTGTTAAAGCTTCTGCTGGGACTTCAAATCTAATTTATTGAGATTATTAGTTAGAGTTACTGAGATATCAGAGGCAATGCTACTGTCTTTTTTTTTTTTTTTTTTTTAATTTCTTTTCATTGGTGCTGCTTGTAGTGTTACCCCTAGGACAAAAGAACAAGAGGAAGCTTTGGGTGGAGGTGTAGTTGTTTAGCTCTCTAGCTTCCTTGTTGAGACAGAGTATGGCAATGCTGCAGTGCAGAGATACTCGAGCTGGCATTAAACTAATTACATTGGGTACTGGAAGCATGCTGGCTACAGCAGAGTGGAGTCCAGTATGTTCTGATTTTCCCTGCCAAAAAGCTTAGCAGCTTGGGCACCAATGAACCAATAACAATAAACAGCAGTGTCTGGATAGGATTTTATGGGGGAGTTTGTTGTTCTGAAATTTTTCATGTTCCCTACACGGCTACCTCTCTTGCTTCCGTAGTCTTTTATCTCTCTTTCCTAACTTCAGAGGCAAAAATGAAGCAAACAAGGATGACAGGATACAGAAGCTGTGGGCAATACATCATCCAACAGCAGATGCCTGACTGCAGCTATTTCTCACACGAAGGGTCCGTGCAATAATTCCTGTGTTAGGCAAAGCCAAATCTTTACACAGAAAATAGTTAGGAAGAGAGCTGAATGAGAAGATAGGATGAATTGCGGTGATCATGCGCAGGGTTCAAGCATACTGACCAGCAACTCAGCCGCTCCCTTTTGTCCCCTTCCTCTCCATGCCTCTTCTCCCATTCACCTTGATCACCTCTCTTTCTCTGCCTTTGTCTCCTCTCGAAACAAAACCTTCCCTGATTACTTTTTCCCCACAGGTCTCACTTTTGCTACCTCTGTGTCCAAACTTGGGGGTTCTTATAGGATTACCTAGCCAATCGTTTATTAGTCCCTGGAGGCCTAGCAAGGTTTCACTGTTTGAAATGTCCCCAGTTCTCTCCTCCATTATCCGTGAGATTTGGCCATCTTCACATCACTCCACCTTAACCACCTGTGAAATTCGGTCATTCTTCATAGCATTATCCAAAACGCTTGTTACTTTCTCGCTCTGGTTTCTGCCATGTCCAGTAATTTCTCACGGTCAGTTCATTGAGCTAAACCTCATCTGCCAGTGTACCTTCACAAACTGGAAGGGAGAAAACCTAACAACACAGTCACACAAATAGTGGCATTCGGGTGACCACTGAAGAAATCATGCGGGAAAGCCAATAAGATAGGAGGACTTGGAGACCCTTGTTAAACAGGAAGATGTGGCAGGCTGATCCACAGACAGAAAGGACAATCCACAGAAACATGCAAACAAAGACAGAGAAGACACTGGCTACTAGAGGAGAGAGGACTCCAGAGCACATCAGCTGCTTTGAAGCACAAAGAGCAGAATTGGGAATGGGGTGGCAGGAGGGGAAGGAAGAAACACTAGCCTGGCAAAGGGAGCAGATACAACTCCTACAGTCAGGAGCGACTACTTGAGGAGTAAACGGGACCACATAAGGACCAGGAGAGAAGGTATGATGATCTGGAGATAGAAGGAAGGGCAGGGGTGTAGGAGTCTATATATATATACACCAAAAGCAGGCAAACTAGAATTTGCATGGCCAGGACCTCTTGACAGACGTGCCACCAGGACATCAGAGAACAGAAAGATGAGCTTCCTTAATATCTCACTAACATCTCCAGAAAGAATGACGTTAGTTTGCTGATGAAACTTGTTTATGCAGGGGATGACTGTGTGTCAGAGGGGTCAAAAGACCCTGAGGAACAGGGCAGTTGAAATCTGCTGATAAAGCTCCATGAATGCCTTTGGAGACCAATATCAAAAATGCTTGCTTTGAGGTTAGAAGTTTATTGTCTGGAGATTATAAGTGGAGAAAGGCAGGTGCGTGGTAGCAAGTAACAGGTTGATTACTAACTACAAATGTCATGCAGCCATGAAAGTGATTATTGAGATTCCCTGGATGTGCTGAATGGTGTACTGCAGGAGAGAGGAGGAGGTCTCACTGATATCGTTGGCCGTGGTTTTGGATTACCATGTGTTGTTCTGGTCACCTGCCTTTAAGAAAAACAGAGTTAAACCTAAGGAGCTGTAGTCAGGCAGATTGTCCTTTCCCTTTTCTTTTTAAGCTTTACCTCCTCAGTTTGGCCAAAGAGATGCTGAAGGACACATGCTTGCTGCCTGTAGTCTAACCACAAAGTAATAAGCGGAAAATGTTGACACAAGAGCAAATAGGGATAAATTTGCCACAAATATATTTAGACTGGATGTGAAGGATGTTTCTAATAAAGAGAGGGGTGAGTGTCTGAAATGTGCTCCCAAAAAGTGTTTTGGCCAAAACAATCCCCAATAACAACTAATGAGGTTTACAAGACAGCTTGATCAAGTGTAAGTGAATGTGGTTGCAAGTCTGTGTTCAACTTACCTTGTGATTTGGTACCTAATACTGGTGCCAAAACAGAGCATCAGGATTCAACAATAAAACCTTTGTAAAGTGGCTTTATAAATTATAATAACAGCAAATATAAAGCAGAAAATAAAATGCATAGTTTCATTCCAAACTGCTGTTTGTTTTCTGTGATTTTTATAACACTTTTACTTTTTTTTTTTGTTTAATTTTGAGGGTCCGAAGCGTAGAAGGAAAGAGAAATTTTCCTAAAAGTTGGAAGTTTCACCCCATTTTTACTGTTTACAAATAAAGACCGAGCTTTTGAAAAGTGCTGTCAAGAAGGAACAGTGACAGAAAAACTTTACCTTTTCCCCCACTGCCACTTCCTTTATTTCCTCTAAACACCACCAGCAGAAAACCTGACAGCCTGCTGTACTCACCTGGGGTATGGAGACCTTGCCTTAAGTTTTAGTTCCGACAGAAAGGAGACCTGACCAGAGTTTTCTATGACTGAACATGTTTCTTAGGCATTCAGCCATTTTAATGTGCTCTTTCCCCCCCCCCCCCCCCCAAGAAATTGCATCCAATATCAGAGAAATGTGTTTAGTGAACTATGTTGGTTTAGGCAGTGGAAGAAGAATTGATATTTTAATAAAAAAAATTTAAAAAAAGGGAGGAGACTGTGGACAAAAAAGATTTGCAGGATAGAACACAATACCTAGAAATTTTAAAACTACCTACCTTAAAACTGAAAAGTTAAACCTGAGTGAAATGGAAGAAATTCATTTTTAGTCCTAGCCCAAGCTACGGACTGTGGAGAAGAGTGGAGTCCTGAAAAACTAATAGTATTTAAAAACACTCCTGAACACATCTGAGTTTTAAAATTTTTCTTTGTTCTTAGCAGAAAAAAATGAAGTGAGAGAACTATAAAAAATGGAAACGCAGAAATTTAAAACTCATATGTTAAAAAGTTTGATTAAAAATTTTAAGATAAGATTTAGAACTTTGGCATTTAAAAGTCCAACTCCTTCTGGTATCCTTTGCAGAAGGAAGTGCTGGAGGTGGGTATAAAGTGAGGATAAAATATGATATTAATTTGCACTGAAGTAGCAAATATTTTACAGTAGTTTCAGGTCATTAATCTATCTTCCAGCTAAGGGAACTACATTAATAGCTTATGGGATTTACAGGGCAAGCATCAATTTAATGGTTCACCCTAAGTTTGGGGAAAATAGGAATAGGTGGGATACTAGAGGATACATTATATCTTGGTGCATTAAAATCAATGGCAAAACTTTCTTGGCCTAAAATGGCCTCTAGATAGTTTCTAATTCCAGTGCTGCTGCTGCACCTTATTTTCCTGTCTGCAAAATGGAAGGAACCGTGTTTGCCTGCCAAGTGTTAAAACTGACTCTTCCCCTCATAGCTCTGTCTTGAATAGGAAAAGCATGTGAGTTAGTGTTGTTTTACTTGTGTTTTTGGAGGCGGAGGGGTGGGAGTTGGTTAAGTCTGGCCTCAGTCTAGGAAAGGAAATATATCTGCAATGGAGTACCAGAAGATACCTGCAGGGTCACGAAGTTTCACTTGCGGTATTTTCTAAGCAGCTCTCATAATTGGAGTCCTGCATGTGACTTGTCACCAGTCACTGTGTTCTTTACACTGTAATATTTCCCTGTGCTCCGATGCTAGGTGAGAAACCTAGCTGTTCTTTGCTGTTGGAGATAGGGGATACCTTTGTAAACAGTGAGAGGAGCGCATTATGCGGTTTGCAGCTTATTCGTGTGAAGGCTCAGAACAAGAGCCAGGAAATAATGTCATAACTTAATAGCTGAAATATTATCTTCACAGGGGAGAGTCATGCTAGTATAACACTATAAATCAGTGTTGGTGCAGTGCGTCATCAGATATGCAACCTTTTTTAAGGTGATAATTCCCATAATTTGGGTATTGACCTTGTTCTGTGTTGTACAGACTTGTAATCTGTGGTTTTTTGAATGATCCCCACAGGTGGGACATTCCTAATGTGAAGTCACGCTGTGAGACACCTCTGATATAAATATTCATTGCTTTTGCAACCTTGGGCTATGGATGTTTCAATTTTTATAAGCTAAGCAGAACTGGGCCTAGTCAGAGAATTTAAAAAAAAAAAAACAAACCTCACAACCTGGTAAATCCAGGTGACAAATAAAGCAAAATGGGTAAGAAAATAAGAGTTTTTCTGCAAGGTTGATTTTGAACTAACATGCCAATTTGATTAGGAGAAGTACAGAAGCACAATATAAAATTTAATCACTTATGACAAAACTGAGCCGGGCTAGATTTCCCCTCCCTTGGAAATACAATAACTGCTTTGCAGTCCGGTTTCATCACTGAAGAACAAAACACTATGAGCCATAGATTTGGTCATCTCACAATTTACTTACCTCCCATGTCTGAGGAACAAGCGTGGGTGCTGTCAGGCTCCCCCATGCTGCCCCATCCCTTCCCACGGTGGGACCCCTGGCCACGGGAAATACGATCAGAGCAGTGACCACATCATGGGCCTGCAGAAAAATCTGGCTCGAATCATGTCTAACGCCACTGGCAGTTTCTTTCAATTGCTCGTCTGACAAGCAAAGGATGAGGGGCAGTAGGAGCTCATTTTGTTCCTTTCCTTTTTAATTTGTCCAGGTACAGAAGAAGGACTTATTAATGCTTGGCCTCTGCCGGTGCTCTGCAACGAGATACGGCAAAGCTCAGTCCTCAAGCCTTCTTCCTGTGACCAGGTACAAACGTGTTTGGTTTTTTTGTTTCTTAAAAAGTAGATAAATTAGCTCAATGGAAGCTATAATCTTATATGCCTCCCCCTGACCACTGATGGATTCCCCAGTATTATGTGGGAGAAGTTCAACATGAAGCCCTGCTGCAGCCAGGCTCATGGGATCACCCTGCCGGAGTCTGAAAATCGTGACCCTCTGCAACTCAGAGCGTAATGGTGTTCCCACTGGGCTGATACTCACGCAGTGTCCCTTGTGTCACAGGTGAATCTCCACATCTCTACATCGCTGGCTATTGAGGGCCCTTCCTCCTCACCCTCTCTCTCTTTTTTGTTGTTTAGTCGTGTTTTTTTTTTTTAAACCAAGAAAGACTCTGTTATCAAAAGATGAACACAATTTCACAAAATGAAATCAATGTTTTCCAGTCAGCCCTGCAGTTCGTCTTGGAAGCGCAAAAAAACCACCCAGAGCTCAACCACTGTAAAGCCTCTCCTTGTTTGTGATTTGTCAAGCAGTATGAATTTGGTGGAGAAGTCAGGTATGGCTGCCTCAAGGGTGACTGGCAGGAGGGAATTCTTGGGACCTGCCACGGTGGAATATGGTAGCACAAGACATAAAAATGGGTTCCAACTGTACATCCACCTCTATGCAGAGTCTACTGCTAATGCTTCTTTTTTCCTCACTACGTGAGAGCTTGGTGTTGCTGGGGAAAAAGAAGATGATAATTTTGCAATTAATTTGATAAACCTAGATGACCTATTTTGTTATAAGATTATGGGATTGCATAAATCTGTGTGTGTTTCATAATGACTAGAGCATAAGAGTGCTTAGACATGGATAGCTGGGACAGCCAAGGCAGAAGCTGAGCCTGGGACTCCTCCCTCTGTCTCTTTCTTGCTATTTCTTTTAGAGAAACAAGATTTTACTGCAATCTCCTGGAATGCATCCTGCTGTCACCGGCAGTTCAAGTTCCATCTTACTTTAACTGCTAAAAGGACTTACTCCCCGGCCCAGGGACACCTTTCCTGAGATGGGATCCTTGGGGTTATCACTGTGAGACACAGGGCATAGTTCTTCTATATTTGTGCCATTACACCAATTTTCTATTTTTTCCCAGTGTGCAAGTTTATTTATTTATGAAGCTATGTTAGAAAACAAATCAGTGGAATGTTGCAAATTATAAAAATTATCCTTTTAACAATTTTTATTGTTACCATGAGCCCCAGTGGCAGCTGGACTAGATGATCATTGTGGGTCCCTTCCAAAAGAAATATTCTAGTCTAGTCTAGTCTAAAAGGAGAGAGGAAAAGGGGAAATGTTTTGAACTACTTTCCCTCATGGACAGACAATGATGCTGGATCATCTCCTTTTTGATGTGGTAGGCCTAAGGCATAATATCTCTGTAGGAAACTTTCCTGGTGCTGGTGGCTCTTCAACAGGGCTTAAGGACACATTCTTCAAAAAAAAAAAAAAAAAAAAAAAAAAAAAACTGTGTACTCAAAGGAGGTACAAAGCAAGTGGAGAAATGGTTAAAGCCACAAAAATATTTTCCCCCAGGGTCTGGCCTGCAGCTTTTTCCCCCCCTAAGCTTATGGGATGACTCATATACATTTACATTCCCTGTGCTTCATATGGCATCTGCTGCTACACATTTGTTGCAGGATCTTGTCTTTGAACAGCTGGTGACAACCCACTTCCTCTTGCTTTCTTCAGCAGAGATTTTTCAATTGTTTCTTGCTGTTTTGATGTGAGACCCAGTGTTGGAAAAACAAGCCCATTTACCCTGATTAGAACCAGCCATTTAAGCACTTGCCAATTAACAACCTATTTGTTATTCTTCTAAGGACCCAGGAAATACTTTCCCTTTCTCTCCTTTCACTTTCTTCACATATCATTCCAAATGTGCAGAACAAAATCAAGACCTTTTTATATAAAATGTTATTAATATTTACCTTGTTCTCCCTCTTCCTTTTGTCCTACAGAGTTGGAGATGAAGGGATCCGTTGCTTTCTTCAAGCTAATCGTAATTAGCTTGATGTCGTGATAACCATGCTGTCTCCTTAAACACAGAGAAACTGCCACTAATGATGAGTATCATAGGCATGACCTTCGGAAAAGCAAGCAGAACATCACGCTTGCATTAGCAACAATGATACAAAAAGTGATTAATTTTAGTGACTTGGTGCCAATTCTACTAACAGGCATTAAGAAAAATAATTTAACATGCATGTGTTTTTAGGGACAGTCTGGTTTCTGCTAGTCAAGTACATTCAGTGAAACAGAAATCTTTCAGGGATTTGATCTCAACTGTCTTTATGAAATCATATACCATGTTACTATGCTTTTGGAAAAATATGTACTAAAAATGGAGCTTAATGCTTAGCTACTGTTTTTTTTTCTTTTTGTCCTCTCATTCAACTTATCTAGATTTCTTTGCCAGGGACCACTTTTATTACATAAATATTTTAAGGAAGTACTAAACTTTCAAGTGAGACCATCTTGTTTCCATTGGCGAAAATACAATTACTTATCTCCGACAGCTCCAGTAGCAGTTACTTGAGAAACTGCATATAATCCTATCGGACCTAAAGGAAATAAAGGTTAGGGCTCTTCTGCTTTAAAATGCTTGCTGTGTTTATTACTGATTTGATGGCCATACTATTCTGCAGGAATTTTCCAAGGGTTTTTTTTCCCCCCTTTTCATAATTCAAGTTGAAGTTACAATCTGTACTGTTTAGACTATACTGTACTGTTTATTCCCATAAGTATCTGCTCATATCATCACCTATACTTTGCCTGTCCCTTAAAACATAGGTATATTTATGGTACATGGCTATCTAGGTGTTCTGCACCTCTCTGCAGAGGCATTTTTGACAAGTGTTGCATACTCCAAGCTGAGTTTTCCTTTGTAAATGCCACAGGAGCATCTGCCTACAGAGGAAGGGGTTTTCTTGGAGGAAACTACCATTTCCTACCATTGCTAGATGTGTTGGTTGGCCCTCTCTAATAAACAGTTCCTTGGGTCCTGAATTTAAATACTGAGTAAGCACATATATTTACTGAATAGTTGCCAGATTTGTTTGGGGTTTTTTTATTTGTTTGTTTCCTGTGGCAAAGGAGGATTTCAAGTCACTTTGTTGCTCAGGGGAAAGTGAAAACAGGATCTATTTTTGGTTCTCATTTGACTTCCCAAGATGGATCAGTTGAAACCTGTTACAACACTAATTTCCTTAATGATGTATTATGTGCGCTTCGCTAAAACGCTGAGGGGAAAAAGCTTTGCTTTTGCAGTTGTTTGGCCTGAAGCCAAGATTCCCCATGAAGCTGCATGAAGAAGCCAGAAGACAATTATCCACATTTTTTTTACGCATACAGCTTTATTGAACTGATTGGCTTGTGAACCTGTGCCCTTCTTAAAATATATTTTAAAAGACAGTTGGGGGCTATAAACGGGCTGAAGGTGCACCCTTTCTCTGTAGCTGTGCAAGTCAGGGGCTGACGTGAAGCATTTGGATGAATCTGCTCCCCCGACTTGACATCCAAACAAAACATTACTGCCTTATAGCCAGAGATGAAAGGTTTCTCATTTCCTGAAATGCAGTGCAACTGCAAAGAGAGATGCCGAAAGCCAAGACGTTCATTTTTTTTTGCAACAAACCGTAAAGGTTAGTTACACATAACTGTTAGATGATTCTTACTGTATTGGCTGTAATTTCCACTTGAGCACACCTTCGGTCCGTGGTGCTCTGCAGCTGAATACATAACATCTCTCGGTCCCTGGGGCAATATTGGTAACAATTTACAGCGTGGCAACCTGCGTTATGCCTGCTCTATGAATAGCAGTGTCATCTGTCATGTATTTGAAAAGGCTGCCTGTTCAACATAGCTGATGGCAGAGTTTAGGTTGAGCTAGATTTGTCCTCTAGTTCACAGACTGGCTCTTTTTTTTTTCCCCTGCAGTGTCGTTCACCGCAGGCTAACCCTTCTGTGCCCTTTCCATTCCCTGAGAGAAGACAGATCTGCAGATAATTGGATATTCAACACCCGTGTTTCAATTATCATATTATTTGAAGAATCTGGTGCTTCACTTAACGTTCCTCAAGTAGTTCTCTTGATTACTTACTATTGCAGAGCTGGGGTAAACTTGTTTGCCTCTCCTTTTCTCTCTGCCTGAATTTGATCTCAGAAAGCAATCTCAGATAGAGAGAGATTTTGGAGTCCTAATCCCATGCTGCTCTTGTTGGCTTTGTTGCTGCAAGTGGCAACATAGAGTATCCTTTACCTTACGCTATATGAAACGCCAAGAGCAGAATACATTCTTTTTATTGTGATGTGGTGGGGAGTTTTTTGGTGAGATTTTCCAGAACAGGCATATCTGAAAGCCATGATAGTTGTATTCAGCAAGGATTTATCTATAATATTTAATTACAAGAGTTCTGCATACATTTACATAATGTATTGGAGGGTTTTGTGGTTAGAAAACAGCTCAGGGCGCATACGACAATATCTCACTTCTTTCTCTCTCTCCTGTCAATTACCCTTGAGTCATCCCACTCGCTTAAGCTTCAGGTCAATAAAAAGAATTTCAAAGCAGAATCCAGTATGTGCTGAGACACTAACTTCATTGCGTGCCTGTAAAAAGTGCATATTTTTTCATCACCCTTTTCTCCTAATGTGATTGTTCTTCTGATTTTATTCTACAGAGGGATCCTAATGCACATTCAATGTGGTTTCATTTAAAAAATTTCTGCATGTCCTGGGTTTCCATCAGTGCACACACTTTATTTCTCTGCGTGTAATTCTGAGGAAGAATCGTTACCTTCATTTTGTACAATTTGCAAAAATGATCAGATCCAGAAAGGGCAATGTTTATCATAGAAATTTGCTAAGGTGGATAGACTCTCATTATGGAGAATAATAGTAAATATTTCGTCTTGTGTTCTGGGGCTTACAGAATATTTTTATTTATTTTATTGTTAGTTTCAATAACGCTGTGGTGTGCTGTGTGTCCTAGGCAGTGTCAGTTATTATGAAATTGAGAATTTCCATCCCTTTTCATATTTGGTTTTGATGTAAAATGAGACAAAATGTTGGAATGTCAGAGTTCCTTTGAACTGGAACAGAAATGTTTGACATCTTCAATCAAAATAAAATATTTTTACATTCCTGAAATGGAAGAGAATTCCTGCAGCCTAAAGAGAGTTATAGTACTGGTCTCCTTATTCTGTTTCATGGTTCCCGGCTGCTACTGCAGTTCCCACGTTGAACTATAGGATTCTTGTACTACATCACATGGAAGAAATACATCCTGAGAGATATGGCACATTACAGCTGTAGTCTTCTAGACATCCTTGCCCCCAAAAGAGTAGGGTGTGGAATCAAAAAGTAAACAATGCAGTGTAAATACAGGGAAGTGTAAGGAAATGCAGTGTAAAATACAAGCATTCGGATTTCCATGTTTTCCAGTATATTTCAGTTGAGTGTTTCTACTCATTACTCTACTTCCAAGTATGTGGAATATTATTTTATGTATAACAATTACTGTACTTTAGATAAAAACTTCAAGGGATCACAGTTTTTTTCCCCCCTTATTTTGGAGAATACCATGCTAGGGAAGGTTAAAGTGGGAGCACAATCTTTCATTCCGCAAGTACGATTTCTGAATGTGGAGAGCAATAGTTTAGTATAGATTTTAGGGAGAAACACACTGCATCACAAGGGCCCACTGCAGAAAAACATGCTGACCAAATACTGGTGAAATTGTTCAATGACAAATTGCCTGAGTGCAGAGGTGGGTTTGCAGGCAGGCAGGGCAGTTGTCCAGGTTTTCCACGGGCTGGATCAAGTAGTGCTGCAACTTACCCTGTGCAGGGTGAGAGATGAGGAGGGGCCCAGGCTTGAACCTGAGCCTTTTTTGAGGAACCTCCTGGGTCTAATGCCATCCCTGAGCACAGTCAGTAGTTCCCCAGAGAGTTATGTACCAAATTCATAGAATCATAAAATCATTTAAGTTGGAAAAGACCTTTAAGATCATCAAGTCCAAGCATATTTGGACTCTGGCTGCTGTATAACTGTATTTAGTACTGGATACCATACCTTCCTTTTTTTTAGGGAGTGGTTTCAGTTTAACTCCATCTCCAATGGTGGCTGCCAGATTCAAGAAAAAAAAAAAAAAACCCAACAATAAAAAACCAGCAGGAGAATGGGAATAAATGAAGAGAGAGTTAGATGTTCTTTATTGTTTCTCTGTGGATATCCCAGATAAAATATGGTGTCTGGTGCACCCAAAACTTTCATTATCTGACACATGAAGAAGAGATAATGCTAGGTCTTTTATTTTACTTGATTTTCTTTTTTTTCCCCCAAATAATCTTACTTTTCAGAAACACGAAAGAGAAGCTAAGTATGCCTCAGTTTCCGTTGGCCAAAAATATTTTGAATCCTTCAAGGGAAAGCATACATTTAGACACAAGAAGTGCAGATGCTGTTTCCTTTTCTTCTTCGAACGTACTCTGGTGAAAGTCCTGCTGACTTTTTGTGAAAGATGGCTTCCTGAGAATACGGTGAATTTCCCTTCTACTCTTTCCTCTGGAGATCAGTCTGTCTTCTGTTTATAGAGAGTAAATTATCCATTTCATACCTCCTTGGATTCAAGAACCCAACTAGCCCTTCATCTCTTTGATTTTTTGTTCTCCACCAGCTGTTCATCATACGCTTTGATGGGCAAATCTCCCCATCAAAGCCAAGGATTAGACACCTATATGTACTTAGGATTGTAATTGTCTTGCAAACTATTTTACAGATGCATGTAAAGTGATAGTAAAAATCATCTGCTGAATTGCATTATATTAAGAAAGATTCATCAGGTATAACTAGGGTGCTCCGGGAATTCAGATACAAAACGTTGGAAGATAGACTTCATGTTTATTCCTAAACATACAGAGCTTTGTCTATTTCTTCATAGACAAGTTTGCCCACAATTTTGTTGTGAGCATTAAAAAGTAATGATCTGATCTTTCACTCCCCATATTGCTGTTTGTTCCACGTCAGCAGCGTCACAACAGATTCACTGGCCCCTAAGCTACAGCTTGTCACAAGCAAGAGACAAATTGCTTAGAGAGCTTTCCCTCTGTTTGATCCTTGTAATCAACTTTATTTCCTCTACAGAATTCCAATTATCCCATTAAACAATGAGTCAGGATGCTTATATTGATACAGGTGCCTTAATTGGTTAATTTATACTCATGCCAGCCCCAGCAAAGAATTCATTTCCCTGAGGCCTCCTCAGATAACGGCAGTCCCTCCTAAGCCGTAATGGTAATCCGTAGCAAGCACAGGCCTTGAGCACAACGTTCAGACCTGCACACAAACGCCCCTCACCGCACACTGATCCGTGTTTAGCCATACGTATACGTGCTGTTGAGCATTTATTTGCTTCTACCTTATAATTTCTAACCTATTTAGTTTTAATTATAAGACTACGGTTATACAACACTGACCGTATGCTTTTAAAACCAATTTGCAAGAAAAAAGTCCTAATAATATTGCTTTTTTTAGTAGCACTCCAGAGCAATTAAACACTTATTAGATGCCAGCAAATTCAGCTGCAGTCTGTCATATACACATCTATTTGCATATGCTGTCTGGTGAGTGGCATCGTTTGCATTATTGACTTACGAGGATGGAAATAATAGACGAATTATTTACTGAACTGTCTTTAACTCTGCATCAGCCAAAATATCTAATTAAATGTGTAACAACTTTCACTGACAGAAGCTGGGAGATTCTAAAATCAAGGTGAAGAGAAGGACAAGCGCTAGTCTGTGCTCTGTAAGATTCGTTCTCACCATGGCAAGAAAATAGGGTATCTAGCTTGTAAATCATCAGACAAATCAGACAGAACTACAGGTAGACTTTAAAAAATAATTTCCCAGGAAATCAGTTTTTCAGGACCAGACAAACCCACTAGCGAACTGCCAGGATTATTATTTTTCCAAACTTACATCCTGATGAATGTCACGAGCAGGAGCTTCTGCTATGGTCTCTAGAAGGAATTTTCCTAAAGGAGCTATAGCAGAATTAAGTGCCCCACTCAAGAGACTGTAGTGGTTGTTCCTTAACTTAATTTCCAGTTTAGCTTACTTCACCTATTTATTTCTTTTCCTCTGCTGATGTAAATTAAGAGTGCACCTTCTCCCCTCCTTATTCTGTTATATTAGCTGGCAGCTTGCAGGCAAGAACGGCTATAGAAGGCGGCAGCATCATCTCTAGTTCATAGACATAGTACCGTACTTGCCAAAGGCAGCAGTTTGTAGAGAGCAAGCAACTTCAACTGCATCTTCTGAGCTGCAGACTAGCACCCAGAATGTGGGATGATTCTGCTTTTCGGTTCATTGGAAGGTATCTCTGTTTATCCTTTCAGAAGATACATTCAGTTCATGTAAAGTAAATAAAAGAAGCGGTTTCTGCCAGCGGTCATGCACAATACCTATTTTGCATTCTCTCTGTTTGTCTCTACTGTATGACCTGATACCTCTTTGAAATGTGCTAAGAGCTTCGTATGCATATAATTTTAAATGATAAGAAAAGTAATGTTGTTTGAGTGGAAAAGCCCCATTCACTCCAACAAGATAGTGGTATCTGCAGATGATACATTCCAGGAAAGCATCTTTTTATACACACAAGCTAACAGGGAAAATTTGTCAGTGGCTTAGTCACCATTCATCTGAATCACCAATCTCTTTTAAAAAATAGCATGGTTGCGAGGAGGGTGTTCATCTCCCCTGTAGTAAATTAGATTAAATGCAATACAACAGGTACTCTGCAGAGGTATACTTTGGGATAGGAAAGAAATCTTTTTCTCCTTGTGGCTGTTGGCTAATATTTTATATTGCTCAAGTAGCATCTTTGATAGACTGGGGTGCCAATTGCTGCTATGCAGCAGTATGAAATAATGTCATTTCCAAATGTGCCATCTTCAGGGACACTGCTTCTGGAAATGATCACAAAACTGGTGAGGCTTCTCCTCCCAGACATAAGTCAACTCTATGAAAGAATTTCCTCCTCACAAAAAGCATATTCTCCACAAAAGAATAATAACTGCATTTCGTACACCTGCCTTAGAGAGCGAACCATCTAAGGCGGTGATGTAGTCCCCAGACTAAGCTGCACTTTTGCCTGTGCTCCCCAAAGACAGCAGCTGGAGCACCCAGACTCTTGAGCACAAAGCCATTCCTAGAGAACGCAAATACATTTTGCAATTCTGCTTCCTAAGAAGTTTAGCCAGGATCCAAAAGAGCCACTGAGGTGTTAATTCTGTATTTCTGCAGATGTACACGGTAGTATCTGGTATTTGGATTTCTTACATACAGTGTGTACCTTTAATGTTTTTCATGAAGAAAGAGGGTAGAGGAAAACAGATGAACCAGTCTGGGTTACTCGATGACCTATGCAAGCTTTCATCTCAAAGTTATAATGCAGCAGTTCTGAAAGTCAGAGCCAAGTAAATTCCAGCAGGTTCAGCATATTCACCAGAAATATCAGAATTTGTGAATTATTGTCTCTCCTCACTGATTATGTTTGAGAATGTGAAAAAAAAAAAAACCATAATTTTTTCCTGTCTCTAGGACTTCTACAAAGTTTCTTCCCTGGTTTCTCTGGTATCCACAAAAATATGAATGCAGACTGAAGGTTTTTCCCCTCGGGTGGGACGCTTCTTGTATCTCTCTGTTTTGTCTGGACACTGTTTTCATAAAAGATGGAGAAAATTTGTTTCTGCTCAACTCTAAAGATGCTTTTTTTCTTTTGTATCCATCTTCATTTTCTACTGTCAGGAGCAGCCCTCAAGATATCATGAATTGGCTTTGTGGCATCACAGACTTGAATTGCTGACCTTGCAATGGCAGTGCTTGTGAGATTTCCAGATCAGTTTTATGCCATCAGGAAACTGACTGTTGTGAAAAAGTTTCCAAACATTTGAGTCTTCGTTGAAAACAAATTCAAGCCTCCTTGAAGTTTACTCAGTAATTGCTAGGATTCAGCTGTTCAAGGCCAGGCTGGATGGGGCTCTGAGCAACCTGATCTAGTGGGAGGTGTCCCTGCCCATGGCAGGGGGGTTGGAACTAGATGATCTTTAAGCTCCCTTCCAACCCGAACCATTCTGTCATTCTGTGATTCTGTGATTTGAATTATAGCACCCAAGAAACATCCAAGATGTTCTGGAAATTTGAGTTCATTCAGCTTGCAAAAGCCACTGAAACAATTTTATACATAAATGTTATCACTACATATGTTCTGTCAGAACTGGAATAAATCCAGCATGGCCACGCACTTTCCAGATAAGAAGAGGATATCCTTTAATATTAGAGCAAGGATACCCACAAGCCACAAAAGGTTTTCCATACTTAGACAAGTTGTTTCCAGACTGAGGGTTTTTGTAAAGGAGTCTGTGCTGGAAAATAGTGGGGAATCTGCAGTGAAGAAGAGGGGAGATGGAGAGATCTTAGACAGCCCCAAACTTATCCTATCCTTTATTTTTCTTGGGTTTAGGCTGGGTCTATCCCGAGGTACCCATTACAAGCTGATAGGGCAGGTGAACAAGCACGCTGCTGGGACAGCTGGATGGGGAGTACCTGTGAGAGAGAGCTCAGCAGGAGTGTGGTTGAAAGAGGCTGGGTTGCAGTGCTCAGGGCGGTGACACTGCCATGCTTCCTGAACACCATGTCGAGCTTAATTTCCAGGGTCTGAATAGTTTTAGACACTTCCATTGTATGGAATAGTGCACATCTTTTTTTTATTCAGCTGTGTTTTAATGGTTCTATTAGCACTCGCCAAATTTTGTACATTTGTTCATTTCAAATATTTGTGTCCCACCCTAATGACTCTTTTACAGCTACTGTAATACATGCTGGGCATGTATCATTGCCAGCTATTCCATTGAAATTACAGGTGACCACATTGGGTGCGTTATTTGAAACGTATCATCATCACAGGTGCCATAAATTATGAGCTTTGGATGCACGCTTTAGCAACAGTGGGATTATTGACAGAAGATGATGTGGAATAATTATAAATATTCGTGCAGAGGCTGCACTTCCTGTGTTCATTTCATCTTTTTCAATCTCAAGGACTCCATCAGTTCCTAAAATTCCTCAGGCATGGGAACTACACAGAGAACTTCCTGGACAATGAATCATTCATTCATTTTGCATAAGGAAACAATAATCTTCAGACTCAGTTTGATTCAATATTTAAAATGGAAAGCTGAGAAAGCCTTTCCTTCTGCTGGAAGTGAATAGCATATGAAAAGCTTCCTGGAAGACTGCACATCCTTTCCACATGTTCTGAGCAGCGTGGGTTAAAAAGGTTTGTAGCAGCACTGGGGGACAGCCACCGCAGCAGAATTATCGACTCACTGCTCTCCACAGTTGTTGTCCAAATGTGGCCTCAGTAGAAATGTCACAAATAAAATTGAAATAGGTTTGTGAAGGTCTGAATAGACTGACATTTACCCTCTGGGACCATGAAAAGGAATGGTAGTGCTGTCGCCAAGCCCATGAGGGAAGGAATCTGTAGTGCTTGTCCAACTGACTGACACGAAGCAAGAGTCTCCTCCATTCTCCAGCCGTC
Organism: Fratercula arctica; assembly: GCA_947846985.1. Classification (NCBI taxonomy): domain Eukaryota; kingdom Metazoa; phylum Chordata; class Aves; order Charadriiformes; family Alcidae; genus Fratercula; species Fratercula arctica. The sequence goes on along the minus strand of CANTUZ010000001.1, from coordinate 85,895,502 downwards.
CTCTAGTGCAATCACTAAGTTGTAGGGGACCCTCACTGTTACCAGCTCAACGTCAGCCCTACCAAGGCAGCTCATTAAGGGTCTGATTTCTATGCATTTCAAGGGGGAGTACACCTAAACCAACACAGCAGTCTGGGGCTTCAGCAGGTTTGAGGCTTTCTTTCTCTTTCGGCCCACAGCATCCAACAAGAATCTGGTAGTCAATGGTCTTGTAAGTGGCAATGAAATACTGCAAATAACCAGCACTGTGCTCAGAAAGTCTCTCAGAAGATGCACATAAGGAGAGCACTGAGGTTTTGAGGCTGAATTAGTAGTGGTCTCTGGAGCAAAACGATGTGTAACTCATAGCACTTTTCTCCTATGCAAAACGTTATGAAAAGACATAAAGAAAGGTTTCTGGTGGGTATAATTCTCACTTCAAATGGGGCTTTAGGCAGTACAAAAGGCAAAAATAAGGCTGTCCAGAATCTACCTAAATGGGTCGATTGTTTCTGAGTCTGTCTGAACAGCCATATGAGAGACTGGTCTGTCAGCTACCCTGCTATGAAGAAAGTTGATGGTACCCTAAGGTTTCTACATGTCTGTTAGGCACTCTGCGCTGGAATAGAGAGGATCCAACTCACAATTTCATCTGCCTTCTGCATAACAGACCATCAGTATGGGTAAAGCAGAGCATCATTCTAGAGGTTCCTTAATTTTAGTGATATTTTAGTCAACAGTCAGCTTGTTAAGCAGAACTGGTCTAACTGGTCAGTTCCAGATGCTAATAGCAAAAAAGTTAGAATTTGGGAATTGGTGCAATTTATCTTCAAAGATGGGGATGCTGAGCTCGCTTGCACTTTCTGCCCATGGTGGAGCATGTTGTGATTGCAGCAGGGCCACCTACACGTTCCTTGGTACAGAAATCCGTGTCCAGAGGTGGAAGATCTTTCCCCAGTGCCAAGGCAGACAAGACCCAAAAGTGAGAAATGTTCTCAGACTTCTCAAGAAGAGAGTCCTTTTATCTGTCCCTCCAAGGTGATCAGCGTTATTAGGTGGTTTGAGAGCCCATTTGTGCCAGAGCAGCACAAAAGGAACAAAGCATGACTGAGAGATACATGCAGTATAGTGCTTTTCAGAGCTTACTTTTAGACTGGAAATAATGTTGGTTTTGATCTTCCTTGACAGCTGTTTTCAAAGGCACACAGAATGGACATTACTATTTTACCTGTCAATTCAACCTTGTTTACAAAATCAAGGAAACATTTAAATGTATCGAGATTGTAGATTGTAGCTTTCTTTCCAGTTCTTTTTTTGACTCAGCTAAAAAGAAAAAGGTCCAGTTACTAACTGATTTTCACAGAATATGACATTTTCTTTACTTTACACAGGGGAAGGGGGAGTTTGAGACAGTACAGATGTCCCGTGATTCACTTGATTTGTGTAGTGGGCCCCTGCACGAATTGTGGTAACTAGGAATCAGTGATTTTGAGCCAAATCTAGGCAGAGGATGACCACAGGCCTTGGTTGTAGAGACCCATATGTTAGCATGAGTAACTGATAAATGACCTGAGCCCATCCTGTGACTGTCCTTAGCTCGTTCCTGTGGAGGTGTGTGGGAGTGTAGTGCTGTCAGACAACTTGGTGGTTGCTGGACCAACTTAACTGATAAACTGACGCCTGTGGCGGGGTCCCATGCAGTACATGTGGACACCACCATCTGCATACTTTGTCATTTCTTGAGGTGAAGCAGCATGTCTACATGAGCATTCCTTTACCTGGCAGCAGAAATCATAAATAGAATTTTTTACTTATAAGAAAAGCCCATAAAAGCTCTACAGACGACAACGACGGTGAACCTGGCCACAGATGGGATATGTGCACTGTGCCCTGATCCACGTGAAGGGGCTCATCCAGTGCTGCAATAGCTGGGGTTCCCAGCATCGGCAGGGAGGTAAGATTGCTATTACCTTTTCTAGTACATCCGTTAGCATCAGAAGTGCTGTCACCTTTGCTATTACTACTATCACCTTTTACAGGACTTCTATTCTTTATACAATAAGCTAGTTATGGCTTTCTTACTCAGATCCCAAAAGAACTGGCACCTCCTTGTTGAAAACAAGCTGTTGGGAAATCCTGCTATTTTTCAGCATCATCTTGGTTTCATAAAAATCCGCTGGTGAGCTACATGTTATGGTGGCAGAGCATACTTTGCTACTGATTTTCTGAACTTCTCGAAGTTACTGATAAGTCCTTTGCCAGCTTCTTTCAGTGCCTGAAAAAGATTGCTCTCATGGTTTCTATGCTGAGGTGACTTATCTTTACATGTTTCCCTTCAGTGTTTTGGGAGTGCATCCAAATCCACGTTTTCTTATGCAGAAACGCCAGACATTTTACAGCTCCTTGAAGTAAGTGTGATGCGCTAATCCGAGCCCAGCCTGTTAGCAGTGACAAAACTTTCAGTCCCTGGGTGGTGAGGAGGAGGTGGGGGGGAGAGCAGGGCGCACACGCTCCAAAATCTGGACTACCTGTTTCTTCTGCTTAAATTTGACTAGCATGGAGACCTCTTTTGGCTAAGGTGCATGACCCATAGGTCCAACAGATGATTAAGAACCAGGCACAAACAGCCAAGGCATTGGGAGCTGCATCTGCCCTGCTGTTCCTGGCCTGTATCGTGTTCCTGTAGCTCTGTGGGATGAGCCAAGATGCAGCTGGGGAGGCTCTGTGCTGGGTGAGGATGCATTCACTCGGGAAGGATTCCTTCAATTGGGATATACCTTCAGGCTAGGGCTGCTCTTTTTTGGTTGACCAGGTCAAACTAGCTGGAAAAGGGCCTGGTTTGAATGTGCAGCAGTAGCAAAATAGGTAATCGAAGAGAGGGAGAGAGGACACTCCCTGGAGAACCAGGGCAGGTATGGTTGTTATAACCCCTTGCTAATGAAGCTACCAATGCTGTAAATAGCAAAGGGAAAAAGAGACTCAGTCAGAGCAGCAGGAAACCAGAGGACAAACACATTCTAAACCTTTTCCTGCTATCTCAGTAGATGACATTGATCCTTTCACAGAAACCAGTAGGGGGAAGACATGACACCAGAGAGGCAGAAAATCCATTTCATCCTCCTTTTTCCTCTTTTCTAACATGCTCTCCAATGCAGATATGGCAAAGGTACAGAAGAACCACAGAAAAAAAATAGACAGTAATTGAGAGAAAAAGGGAATGCATTAGATGCTACCTGGTCTCTACCCCTCTTCAGATAAAAAGTAGTGGGTCTCACTGCACATATTTTAATCTCAGGAATTCAGGTTTTAAGTTGAAATCTGTGATTTCACTGAAATTTTGGGATAAGGTTAAGGCAAGGCATATAGAGAGGGGAGAAACAGGCAGAAACTAATCAAGGACTAATTTGTTTCAAAGACTGTTCTTTCCAAATATCACAGAGAAGTGCCTTAACAAAAGAGATGTTCTATCAAAGGAAAGCCAATGTGAGATCATAAAACAAAACATGAAAAATGTCTTAATAGAAGATTAATAGAAACATAAATATTCTCAAATTTGCTAGAGAAACAAGGGAAAGAGCCTTAGATGAGACACTTAAAGGAAAAATTTGTACCTAGTAATCTTGAAAGAATGGTGACTGCAGTTATGTCAGTACAAGACAACTAACTCCAAGTTAAAGCTTTTCTGTCCATTCTTTCTCCCACGCTGCTCTAGGGTTGTCATCGCATGGTCACCAGCTGCCATTGGTACAGTGGCTGTTCAGAGACTTTGCCAGTACTGGTGGTATATGTTGAAACTTCAGTTCGCAAAGAGTGAGGTCCACACCACTGAAGAAACACCCCCTGAACTCTAAGTTTAGACGACCCTACGACTCACAGGAATCAGAAGCAACAGCACAGAGTTTTGAGGAGGAACAGTCATGGTGGAGGCCACCACATGAGTCACACAGCTCAGGGTGGTTGTATACCTGGAGCAGGTTTCTCTAAAGGCACTTCATGAGTTTTTCTTACATTGCAGTTTAATTACAAAGTCTTTTGCTCATCTCTACCTGGCTTCAGCCACCTTATTCAAACTGGTGGGCCCTATGTTTGGGCTCTTCCAACCTCACTGTTGCAGAGTACCTCTGAGACAGTGTTTAGGGCTTTGCTGTGCTTAATAAAAAGTCCCAATTAGTTTGAGTTTTAAGTAGAACCAGGTGGTAGTTTTCTATCATATCACATTGAATGGGCAATGCTAAATATGCCACACAGCTTAGATGCTTCTGAAACACAAAAAGGAGTAGACCTTCTAATCTTTGAAATCAACATAGTAGCCAACGCCTAGAATGGATCACTTAGCTGCTAGTTTTATTTTTTCTTGTGCATGTGTACAGATTCATAGTACTTCCATTGTACATATTAATTATGTAGAGGAATCCTATTTTATAGTGCATCTGAAGAACACTGGAATATATAAATGGCTCAAAATCCTTAGACAGCTAGGTTCCAATTTCATGAAACTTTATTCTGCTCAGATAACAAGCACTAGTACCAAGGCCTAATCCAAAGTCCACTTGAGGCCATTAGAAAGACACTTGTTGGCCAACTCTTTGTTATGCTTTTTTTTGTTGTTGCTAAAGATCACTCTTGAACATACTGCATAAAGAATGATCTCCATCCATGTATTTATTTCTTTCAGTCTGAAGGGATAGGTAAGGATTGCAGGCAGAGAAGCCACCAAAGTAGCTCTGTGTGTGCTAAACCCAGGACTGGAAGCACCAGGAACCCAAGCAGACCTGGAAGCAGCACAGTGATGAGAAGCAGGATTTACTAATTCAGCCAGTGTCACACAAGTGGGGCTCTGCTCTTTCTAACCTCAGCAGGTAATTTCACATGGCACTGGGCTGCAGTGGTTGGGCTTGGGCCAAAAGCTTTCGAGTATGGGTGTCATGGATTGCTGACACCTCTTATTGTGTTTTAGAACACAGATCTGCTAAAAGATCTATTACATTTCTGTAGTAAATCAGTGTTTCTTTTCTTATGAAGCTAATCATCTGTGATTGAACTAGGTGTGCCTATATAAAATATCATAAGATGAAATTGACTTCAAATGCTGCATGGACACAAATATGTAATGTGAAAATCATGAAGGTGGATTTTCAGCAAGAGTGTTGCTCGGGTTTGTTTTTTTTTTTTGTTTTGTAATGATGTTTTTCCCCAGTGAATGTTCTCTGTAGTCCCTCTCAATGGTGATAACTGGTTACATTCATTTACACGTGTCAAAAGCAAATACATTTTTAGTCAGCTCTACAGAGGTACCTGCTGCCGGTCTTGAATTGATAATTGAGGACAAGACCCTCACATTACTAGATCTCCATAGGAAGCCAAAGAAGCTACACAGTTCATTGAAACCAAATGCCATGACCAGAGCAGAAGCAGGATGTAACGTTAGTGAGAGAGGTCCTGAGCGTGTGAATCAGCATTAGGTCCCCACGGTCAGCAGTTACATGCTGATTTATATTGCCTCAAGACCCAACCCCTTGCTGATAATGAAAGAATGTCTAATTCTCACACCCCTTTTCTCTAACTAAACCAGACCTTCAACCCTGATGGCTTACCTAACATCTCACCAAACAAATCCCCATATTCTCCTCTTCTTCCCCTCATTCAGCCTGCCGAGCCGTTCTCACTCCCTCTTGCCCAGTCCATACACTCCAGCATCTCATGGAATCCTGCAGCCCTGCACTGCTTTGCTGCAATCTTTACCTTCCCTGTTGTTCAAGGTCCCCGTGGGACACCTGCAGCGGCATCACCACAGCTCAGGGAGAGCATGTGGCTTCATCGTGGGGACCATGACACAAAATGCTTGTCTGTTCCTCTCTTCTTTCATGACCCTTCCTGCACCTCCTATCTCAGGTTAAAGACAATTAAGTTCAATGTTTCTTTCTGATTTCAACAGGTGAGTTCAAATAGCACTAAGCTCATGACTTGGGCTGGCATCTTTACTACAGCAGAGTTCACCAATACCCCTGGTGTTACAAGAATATAACAAATATGTTACACTGAGAACCCTTGAGGTGAAGTTGGAGCAGAATTTGTCTTTAAATAATAAGTTTTCAAGTTAGCAGATGCAGTCCCCCCTCTGTTCCCAATAACCTGTGCTTTTTGGGTGAAACAGTAGATGCTAATGAGTCTGTGAAGCCTTCCCGATCATGGGACCCCAAAGCAGCACTGGCATTTTATATGTCAAATACCCACTATGGCAACCTGTGAAACTCAAAGCCACTCTGGTGCCATAGTTAGCTGATGTAATTTACAGCTGCTCTTCTCCTAGGACTCAAGGCAGAATAGCTTTTTTATCAAGGTGCCAGAGCCAGAGTCATAACTAACACCTTGCACTTTCCCCACCAGTGTTCCCTGGCTTGAAGGAGAAACCGGGGTGTGAAAAACAAGGTATTCCAACAATTGGTGACTCACTGAAAGACCGTGGTCCAAGATATTGACAGTCTGCCAACCATTTTATCATAGTTGTCACTGAGGGGCAAGATAAGGACAAAACCACAAAGTGCTGTTGATTTTTAAAGGTCAGCATACTTACGGTTCAAAGTCACTGTGGGTGGAATATTCTGGATTTTCACAGAGATTTCACTGAGAAAGGGATAAAATAAAAATGTGGATTAATCCTCTTAATATAAAATACCTATAAATTAGTGCTCTGAATACAGGTAAAACTAGTCTATCAGTGGTCTGAGCTTAACTACACATTCTCCTTTGTATTTCCAGTTTTTAATTAGCTTGAACTTCTAAACATTTTTCATCAAAGGAATGCCAAATTTATGAAAGTGTTTGCTTGTGCATTTTACGGTCTCTCACTCTGAATGTGGTGTCAGATAAATTTGTGCAATGGTATTACCAAGAAGCAACCGATGAACCACATGTGCTTGTAGTTCATCATCTGTATTGAGGAAGGTGGGGGAGCTCCAAGAGTTAACAGCGGTGTCTGAAAAACGTTCTTTCTTTTTATTCCCAATCTGGGCAGATGATAGGTTTCACTTTGCTGTCCTACTGATCTTTTCCAAATTGACAAAATGACGTTCGACTGGTTAAAAAATGCTATTCATTGTATACATTAATACAGATGATATCCCTGGGGTTTTCATTTGACACAAAATAGATTTAACAAAAAATCAAATTATCCTCAACACAAATGAGTTATAGTGCGTTCACGGTGCTGCAACACACAGAAGAAATGGAAGATGATCACAACCCAGCAAAAAAAAGTCAGAACCCCTGGGAGATCTGTAGGTCCCTGAGGTTGAGATGGTTGGATGGAATAACTTATCTGTCAGGTGAGTCTTTCCATCCCTGACAGCGGCTGTCTCACTTGTTATTCCTCTGCCCCCTACTATATATGGCTCACAGATGTTACCCTCACCGCCTTTTTTGAGAGCTTTTTAACACAATACTAAGATCTTTTCCCTTTCTCCATCTTGTTCTGTTGAATTACTCAGTGAAGAACATTTATTAATCACCCATATTTTCTACCTTTTGCTCCACAGATTCATACATTAATTTTGCTTAAGATACTGTCGCTTTGAAGAGTAACACGAATAATGCAAGAGGTAGGTAGCTCAGATGATATATTAGATATCTCTACACTGTTCCTATCTTGCTTTTCTTTCCAGACTTGAAGCAAAATCATTAACATCATCTTCTGAAATATGGGCAAAAATAAGAATAGATACGGAATTTAAACTGACATAAGCCACCGATTCTCTCATACTGAAAAATTCCCCGCCTTCTGTAGAAAGTTTTGCAGCTCCTTTGGCACAGGAGAATCGAGCTTAAACCTCAAACCTCCCTCACTGTCATTGCATCGGGCAGAATATCTGCCCCTTGCAGTTGTGGAGCTGTTTTCTGTAAAGGTGAGAAAAGCCAGTGTTCATCTTCACATTTCCATGCATTGAATAAATCCCTGGCACCGAGACTGAAATACAGAAAAGTAATGTGCAAACTTACATTGTGCAGCTGAGAGGACAACTCTAGTACAGTCACCGGGTTTCTTTCTTTATATTTCTTTGAGACTTTTGTGCTTTTCTTAGGTCCTCACTGCCTTGGATAAATAGTATTTTATCAGCAGAATAACTGATGAAGGCCCTTCTAGGGTTATCCTGACTTAATTTAGCAAAAAATGGCTGTATCTCTTGTTAAGGAGAAACTCATTTTTCTATAGCCCTCTAATTTATGGCAAACCTAATTTCAAAGTTACCAGAATAATGCATTCTTACTGGCTCTTGTAGTGTGTAGACTGGTTTTTGAATGTTAAAATTTTTAGAATTGCTTTTCTTTCTTGGGAACTTGTAATGCTAAAACTCAAAGCGGAGGACCATTTAGCCATATGGCTGACTGAAACAGTAACATTCCTGCACAGACTTATTGCTTTGCCTTGCCTTTTGCTATCTTTTTTTATCCTCATGAACTTGAAACACCACGTTGAAGATAAAAATTGAAACTTTTAGGCGAAGAAAGGTATTTTTAGTGTTTTTTTTCTTTCAAAGAAGGCAGAACTTTGTAGGAAAATGTACAATAGTTGAACACGCTATAAAATTTCCTAGAAAACTGTATTTATTTCGCTCCCAAAGAGGACTTCTGCTTGTCCTGCATCACTTCCTCATGACTAAATAAGTGTATGCCGCAGAAAGTACATGTCAAAAGATTTGGTCTTAGCCTGGTTTCCTGAAGGAAAAGGTTTATGCCATAGTGATTCATGTGCACACATGTCCTGCCCATCCTCAGTAACTTTGCAGCCTTCAGCCACTCCGTGGTATCTGACAGAGCAGCAGAGTACTCAGAGATATTAGTTCTGACAAACTTCACAGAGGTCCACATGAGAGAGACCTGTTTTGAGGGAGAGAACTTCAGATGTCCACTAATGCTGGAGAATTTAGGGACAGGGTGGTCAGGGACTCTAATGCATGTCTCCTCCTTCTTACCTCCTCTGCCTGTCCCCTCCTCCTCTGGTAGATCTTCTTGTGTGTAATAAGAGGTACTAAGTCTAATAAGGTCATATTTCGGCCTTGACATTACACAACTGAAATCTTTCTCCACCACAAGATGCAAAGTAATTGAAAGCCAGGCTTCCTGGTGTCTGACTGGAGACACTGTGTCTTCAGAACTTCTCAGCAAATTTAATGGTTTTGATGGTCCATTAAACAAGCCCTTTATTTTATATGTGTTAAGTCAAAATTAAAAAAATAATCAAACATTTCAGGGATGTTCAACTGAAAAGACAGTAATTTGTAGATGGTAGTATTGCTTAATTGCATCAGGCAATCCAACCCCTGTAGTTTTTTCAGGACCCTATGATAAAATACTTGGCTTGCCTTGCCCTAATGGTTTCTGTTTTGTTGGATTTTGTTTGTTTGGTTTTGTCTTGGCCTTCTGTGTTTATGGCATTTTCCTCCTTAAGCCACCTCAGATTTAGGATTAAAACTCAATCCTCACACTAGGTGAAGAAGTTTGCTGAATTAATCCGTTGTTGCTTGGATCTCTGAAGTGGGTTCTATGTTATTATTGAATGCTTAGGAATTACTGAAACTTCAGTGGAGACTGTTAATGAGAAGCTGGAGGTCTACTGATTAATTACTATATTATAGTCTCTCTCACTTGGTTTTAGTTCTATACCACTGCCTGGGGGGACATATCTCTTAGGTTGTCTGGCAGCAGCCTCATTATTCATAGAAATGGGCAATAACATCTTCAAATAAAATCTTTTCATTGATCTTAAAAGAGAAATTTTAACTTTGAGCTCTTTATTTCGTTTCGTAACTATCTTTTTGTGTCACTGTTGTAACACCAGGACCCTGAGGTCTACTCTAAAGGGTCACACGACTTTGTGCTATGCGTCATTAGGACTTGCATGTTGAATACACTTGGGTCAGGAACGATACAGCTGTGAAACTCTAAAACAACAGCAAATATTGAAGTTTAAATGGATAGTATTCTTCCCTAGCAGTCACTTCAGAGTAAAACCACATAATGCCATTTTGATTCAGGGGGCGGGGGCAGCTTTCAGATACCTTTCACAAAACCCACAATTCTAATTTATAACCCACTGTCACTAGAGGTCAGATCCATAGATGCTTCTAGATGTCCAGTTAACACCCAGTGCTTCCCCTTGAAGTTAAGAAGATAATGGACACCCAAACTAATTGGTTAGTTTCATAGAGGCAGTCAGGATCAAAGTTTGTTGTTGGTGTCTGATCTACAAAAATTCACCAAAAACTACCAGCTGGGATTTTCTGGCCGTAGGAATAGCTGTGGGGATGCTAACTCTGGAGACCAGTCCCAACTCTGAGAGCTACCTTCTGTCTAATTGAGTCCTCTTGTAGTTTTAGGAATGTAAGGACTTACTCTATATTTTGTGAAACTATCCTGATTTTTTTAAAATATAAATCAGTCAGTGTAATATGAATGTGTGAGTTTATATTTTCAGGAGAACATTCTCTGGAGAATAAAATAATTGTCGAAAACTTGTGAATACTGTATGTAACCGTTTTGAATCATGTTATGCAACATTCAGCTGAAAGATTTTGACGACATGCAATGCTAATTGTGTTGTAAGAAGGGTAGGGTAGGGTAGGGTAGGATACGACAGGACAGGACAAACAGAACAGGTATTCTAACGTGTTGGTGAGTGCCCTGAAAGAACACAGTCTTCCTAGGGCTGAAATCTGTATTCACACTGGCTGGGAGGGCAGCCATAGGTATACTACATGACCACATTCCTTCAAAGGACAGTTTGCATTTCTGAGAGGTGTGAAAATTGCTGTAGGTTATTCAACAATCTGGGGTTATTCCATCTGTCTTATCAGTTCTTTTTTTCCCCTTGCTTATTTCCCCAGTAATTTTCACCTCTGGTATTTCACATTGGGAGGTCTTTGTCTTCACTGTCATTGACTTTTGGAATCGTTTGTTCCCTGTGGTGTAAACTGTACTTGTGGGAATGTGCCATCCTTTTGCACATACCTCCTGCAATCTGGAGAAATCATATCAAATCTACCAGGACTTTTTGTATTGGATATTCTCACTAAGACAGAAACAGCGTGAAAACCAAGTTGAAAGACCTTTAATTGCTTGACCTGGAAGCTTCCAATGTAAGTGCCCCACAGCAGAGTGTGTGTGGCTCTGCTCCATAAACGAGTATTAGCAGCCAGTGCCATCAAAGGCTGACTTTGACACATTCCTCTATAAACGGTTATTTCTCATTAGGGTATTTGAAGATCCCTCATGTTATAATTTGCATTTTATATTTTTATGACCTAAAAATAGCTCAGGTATGATCTACAGAATCCGGAGATGTTATAGAGATATTTAGGTCAATTCTTGGAAAATGATGAAAAAATCTCCAGTTTCCTGCATAGCTCCAAGATTTATTGTTCCCACCGTTCTCTGTGTGAAGAGAATACACATACACGTACACATATAATTCTTCCAATAACTTTCAAGCTGGTTTGCTGTATTTGGCATGGATCTAGAGGACTTAGGTACACCGTTTTCTAACAGGTTTGAAGTCGATAAGTGACTGAGTAAAACAGAGGGACCAGTAAGGGACAGACTGACATAAGCTCATCCCCAATTGCGCTGAGCCTGCCACCCGTGTGAAATAGGTATTTTTGACTGTTTCAACTGAGGGAAAAGCATTGGTCAGAGCTTAGTTTGTTAGCAAATTCAGCCATAATTCATCTGTAATAAATCAGGCTTTGCCACTTCTACTACTCCCAGAACTGTTTGTTATATGTTTATTTTAGAGCTCTGTGCCTGCCATAAATTTGGGGCTGTTTTTCAAACAGTGACAGTGATATATTGGTATGACTATGCTGGCTCCCAGAAGTGCAACTGTAGACATGCTGAACAAACAGAAGTTCATCTTTCCTTTTTTTTTTTTAAAAAAACCCCCACCTATCATGACATTCATCTGCGGTCAGAGTCCATAAACATGGTTTACTGTTGACCACAGGAGCTGTGAAAGAGCTCACTCACGAACATTTGCCTCAGGGCAAATTTCAATTAGTACTCTGCTGCAGTTGAATTTGTTGGATTTTTTTTTTTTTTTTTTTTCTGATGATCTGACTTAAACAGTGTCAGGATTTTCTGAGCGACATGGGACTGGATTGGATCTTCTAGGCAGGCCATCAGTGCAAGGACAAATGACTCTAAGAGCAGCCAGCAAATACTTGCAAAGCCCATCAGCCAGCCACATTTTTTGTCCCTGGCAGGAGCTGGTCCGTATAGAATACAGCCACCGGTTATTTTTTAGCCAGGGAGATTATATACCAGGGTGGCTCTGAAAGATGTTGCTTCAGTTCTACGCCCACTGATAAAAATTTTTGAAGACAACCTGGATTTTGGTGTTCCAGTGCATTTGAGTAGCTGGCTTTGTAAACCTAACCTTGTATTCTTCTCATAATGTGCGTGTGTGTGTTAATAGAGGTATATGATTAAGGAGAAAATGACAGAAAACCAAGCCTAAGTGTAAACAATGCAGCTGGCACAAATCCCTAAGAGAGACACAAGCTTGTTGCTACCTGTTCCTCTCCTCCTTCTCTATGTACAGCCAGATAAAAAGGGATGTTTTCCTAAACTGGTACAGATTATGTGTGCTGGCAAGGCTAATGGAGAACAGAAACTCAAGGACAGCTTTTTTGTTGCACCTGCTGTTTAAATGGAACAACAACTCAGTGCTATAAATACAGCTGTAGTCTTTGTATCCCCCACAAATTACTTCTTAAATGGTGAAATGTGAGTTTGGAAAAAAAGGAGGAGCAGAAATGGTTGTGAATGCTGCTTATATTTTTATGATGACGCTCTGAAGTAAGGCTAGAGCACCGAGGCCCTAAGCGCTACAGTGAGAAACTCAGACTGAAACAATTTTAAATCTCCTTCTCCAGACCCCTTTGCAGCCTTCCTTGTTTATGATGACAACAGGCTCTCTGATCTCCCTTCAAGCTATATGCACAGAGATTGCTAAAGCCATGGTTTTTTTCCCCTTTTGACCTGATTATGACACTTCCAGCTTTGAAATATTATTTATACTGTCTTCTCCTCTCTGTTCTTTTCTTCTCTGTGCTATCTCCTTCAAAGACCCATACAATTCTCTTGTTCCTTATTTAATCCCTCTAACACGCTTCCAAATGCCCTCACTCCTCTGCAGGTGCTTCCCAATCTTTTCTGACAGCTTATGCAAGAGTTGGCTCCTATAGTTCCAATTATTTACAAGATTTTGCAGTGTTTGTGCATCAGATCTGGACGAGCAGAGAAAATGTCTCGCATTGCATAACCTTTTTTTAGGAAGATTTTTCTAAAGCTCCCTGTGAACCTTTTTGGTTCACAGAAAGGAAAATATGGAAACAAAATGGAAACATATGTCAGTTCTTATGCCGATTGTGGAAAGGCTGGGTAGCAGCCTGTTGGAGAGAGGCGGAGTCCTGGGATCCACACAAGCACAGCCCTTGCCTGGAATGTATCTTTTGAGGTATGTTTATCATTGGCATGAACTACATTTTAAACAAACGACTGCCAAAATCATCATCCCACACTTACCTGGATCTTATGGTCAGCATCTAGAGGAAAAGGTTTTCCTACCACATGTAAAAACAAAGCATGGTTGATAAAGATGTTGTTTGAGAGAAAGAGTATGGTCACTGATCCGATACCTAGTAAAACTGGGATAACCGTCTCTTCCAGAAACCCCTCCTTTCAAACCATTAGGTGCACTATGGATATAATGGTGTTAGACCACGTCTTCTAATATAATGAAGAATAAAGAATAAAAAATTACAATAAGAAAGAGGAAGAAAGGGTTTTGAACTTGCGTTAAAGTTTGTCTGTGCATCACCACGAGCTTTCCTTTTGCTACCAGCCAAACGTGAAATGAAGGACTTTGCTTTAAGGGACCAGCTTCACAGGCACCCTGCTGGTGAGGCAGAAGGTGTGCACCTAAGTCAGTGGGCTGGATCCCGGCGCTTTGACTGCAGGTCATACCATGCCTGATCGATTCCCTTCGGCTGCATGATTCTTCAGGGAAGACAAATGTTTCTGGAGCTACAGCAAGCCGAGTTCCCCAGACATGCATGCTCTCAAAGCGTGCCTGCTTCTACAAAGTGGAAAAGCTTTGATTAATAGGAGCAACACTAGACTTTAAGGCGCACTTTATTTCATTGATGAACTTTGAGGTGTCTCCTGCAGTAATGGTTTTGTAAACTGTAATCGTTAACATCGCTTATTCAGGATTTACAAGCGAAACTAACGTTGCCTATTTTTTTCAGGCCGCTACAGGGATAAATAACTGATGTTGAAGAAGCAGATCAGGATCTCTGTGGAAAAAGAAAAAAAAAGAAGAAAACAAAGAATGGTGGGGGGGTTTGATAACCAGCAAGGCATTTTTCTGAGGTGCTTGTAAAAGTACGTGGTTGTATGTGACTGTTTTATAAAAGAGGGAAAGGTGATGTGTGGGCTCCATTACATAATATTATTGCAGAGCTTAATCGGCGGAGGGCACAAGGGAAAAAGGATATCATGGAAATCAATTCACATCATATACCACTTAGAAAACGCAGAAATTAAAGTGTTTGCTCAAAACCTCCCCTATAACAGGATTAACTGCCAAGGAAATTAAAAATTCTGTAAGAGGAAAAGCTGAAGAGATAATCCAGGACGATCCAAAGGACTGTGCAGATATCTCTATACTGTTAACAATCTTGTCATTAAATCTAGCAATTTAATGAGCTACATTCTCCATTGGTACAATTAGATACAGTTCCATGTACATGCTTAATGCCTTTTTTACTTTGACATAGATCTAAGCATGATACACTTGTTTTAGTGTGTCATGTTGTGCATTAGTACGTGCATATTTAGCAGTGTACTCCTGTTGAAGGCGCTATATCTGTGTTGATTAACAAGCCGAGGATGTGGTTCATAAACCATTACTTTCAGGGATGTCTGAAACAAGTGCTTGAAATCCGGCTTTGTACTCGCAGCGATGTATGGCACTGGCTTGTATCTGCGGTTTCATCTCTCTGTTGCTGTTTGGTGTTGTGAGACATTTTGACACATTCTACTTCTTTTGTTGGCTGGAAAACAATGTAATAGTAAATAAGAATAAAATGAGCCAGTTGTCTTCACAAGAAAAACACTTTAGGAAAGGTGCTGTGATTTTCTTGATGGTGAAGTTGTGGCTGTTGAATTTGCATGTATAACTCCTTGTGGAGTTATATTACTGTTTTTATGAATGTAGTGAAGACAATCTGGGTCCATCTTCATGTCACGGGTCACACTAGGAGCAGTATGTGATGAGAGCTGATTCTTGACTATTTTCCTGTCATGTGCTCTCTTGCAGTTAGTCTGATGCAGTAGGGATGTGTTACAAACGTCGATGAGTGATTGCTACCCTTCCCTCTCCTGTCTTTTCGTTGCTTTTTATTACCTCCTGCTTCTGGAGATTTCTTGGAGCAAATTCAGTGCTACCCTTATCATCTCTCTTTGAAGCTTGTTGCTCCGATCAATCTCTTCTTCCCATGAATAATCCCCACTTTCTTTTTTAAGATATTACTTTGTGCTTCACTTTGGACTTGTTGTGCTTCAGCCAGTTCTCTTTGCAATGCAGCACATGTCTCTTCCTCTGAATGTGGAACATGTACAGATCAACTCAATGTTTTATAATGTCCTAATTGCTATACTCTTAGGTTACTGGGTTATAACGGTACGCCAGAGGGTCAATGAACCTTTTAAGTAAAATGAGAAGATGCATCTTCATGGGACCTAATTAGAAGGTGAAGTTAATAAAGACAGAAGGGAAAAAAAGCCAGTAAGAAAGTCAGATACCTTCAAAAGCTGTAGAAGGAATTAATCTGCTGGGGTCTTTCTTAGTACTATTCGGGCTGTGAGGATCTTTGTGAGAGCCCCTTGGCAAGAGCTGAAAGTTCCCAAGTGGCAGTGGCCTGTTGAAGCCGAGGATCTACAGATGTACATCCTTGTGACACCTCACAAGAGGAGGGACAGGAGGAACCATAGGAACAGCAAGAAGCTTGAGTGGCTGATTGCATGGTGTTGGTAGGCTAAGCAGAGGCTGGGAAAGCAGTAGAAGTATGTTTGCTGATGCCTTCTCCAGTAATTCTACCTGGGAACCATGTGCCAGAGAAGGGGAGCCTACCTATTGACATGCCTGTATTGGAGAACTGGGAGTAAAGACAACTTCTGGGGCAAATAAACCCAGAAAGCTTCTGTTGGAGAGAGCATGGAGGCTGTTAGACTGTAGACTTTTACTGGTGTCATATACAGCGGGACCCCTGCATTTTTATGGGGGCTTTCTTTTGGGATTTTGAAACATTATTCTGAAGCACTGGGAAGAATAATTGCTCCAAGATTTGAGTATATCTGAATCATGTAATTACAATGGTGGTTTTAAGAATTGTAGATAGAATGAAAATAGATGTTGTCCTCCCCCATGCAGCCTTGGGCAGAAAAATTCATGAGTTTGGAATGGTGTTTGTTGACACCACTGAATTGTATTTGAAAAAGAAATTGCACTGCACTGATTTCCTTCAGTGTCAGTGATTCAGTACTATGAATAGAAATCTATTATTCCTATTATTCTGTGTTCATATTCCTCACTGGAATTTATGTAAGCAGGTTTCCATGTATATGTTTAGAAACCTGCTGAATTCTGTGTGAACTAAGTATTGAGATGTATTTTTCCCACAAATGCAGTTTGCTTAAAAGGACAAAACTGTGGCTTTGACTTTCACACATAAATCTCATTTCCCACTTTAGAGATGTTCATTTTATTCTAAGATTCTTTCATTCTTCTGTCAACAGGACGTTAGATCCTCTCTGGACCCTAAACACAGATAGGATTCCTGTTTAGTATGTAAACATACCTACTCTGTAGTATTTGGGTGTTTGCTAAGCATAAATATAATCTTTTATATTTATGAAATTATTTGTATAAGAACTTTTCTGATGTTTTTTTCAGTGGGTTGTTTTGGGTTTGGTTTTTTGTGGGTCTTTGGTTTTCTTTTGTTTGTAGTTTTTGATTTTGTTTTTTTTGTAGGAAGAATGGGAATTAATAAAACTTCTGTGCTTTAATTTTCATCCCTTATTGGCCCCAAAAATACACAGAACAAAGTGTGTACATTCTTTTGGGGAAATTAATCGCTCAGAAAAATTCTCATCTGTTAGATCTTTGTGGACCATCCATCATATAAGGATTTACCAGGCAAGTTGATGGCACTATCTGTCAGGCTAGGCCAACAAAATTATTCTAGTACATGAGCCTGCTACCTTGATGCTTTGAAAGCATGGGCTCCTTGCTGGGATAAGTCACCCATGGAGAGAAGAGCAACCATGATGCTCTGAGGATACCAACTGGACCTACAGCCTTCAGATAACCATCCCAAAACTCTGGGTGCTCAAAGTCATGTAGAAAAACATTGCAGCCCGTAGGCACCAGCACTACCCTAATTTTGGGCATTGCTACAGCTGGTTTATCTCAGCTGGCCTCCCGGCAGCAGCACTTTGTTGACTTCTGTTGGCAAGCAAGGAGTGCAGAGAGGAGCATGCCAGGTTGAATTTCCCTGTTACTTCAGTGTGCCTCAGGGTGTTGCTCTGAAAAAGCAATTCCCTCCCAGAACCAAGGAGCAGTTTTGAACTTAAGGTGAGCAGGAGTCAAAATATAAAGTCAATATTAAAATAAAAGTTTTCACTTATAATGTGAATATAATATTCAGAACCATGTAGAGAAATGTTTGGGCAGACAAATTTGCCCAACAGATTGTGGGTTCAGAGGTTGCCTTAGGTGAAAGGCACTGCCCTAAAAATAGCTGATCATAGGGCTGTGCAAACAGATAATCAGGCACTGTGGGTTTTTTCTTGGGTTTTTTTTTTTGTTTGTTTGTTTGTTTGTTTGTTTGGGGTTTTTTTGTGAAGGAGTATGAGAGACTTCAGCAAGTATTTCATTCCCTAATCCTGTGCATGACTGAACTCTTTCTAATGGAGATGAAGCACTTTGGGGCCTGCTGTGAGATGACATAGCCCAGCAGAGCAGCAAACACAGCCAGTGGGAATGACTGTTTACAGAAAATTAAGATAAATCTAGATCTGTAAGATCTGTCCTTTAGCAAGATACTTGAGATAACCCACATTTGTGAGAAAGCATGGGGAAATGGTAGTGTGAGAAAGCACGGAAGAGGACGAAGGAGATGATGCCAGACTTCCAGTCACACGTGGGTCAGTGTCCTTGAAGCAGCCTGCCATCATTGATCAGATCAATGCCTATTCAGCACATGCAAAAAAAACTTCTGCAAATCTGAAAGAGGGAAGTCGAATTTTTTTCTTATTGTAAAGGATGGGAAAGAATTTGGGTAAAGGTCGAACAAAAGCAATTGCCTCTTGTGCGTGGAGGTAACCTATGGAAGCAAAGTACTCAGCTGAAGGACAGAGTCAGAACACAACAACACATTCCTTCTTAAAACAGTTTTCTGTAGATTTGATTAAATATATTTTTGTGTTGCTGAAACATAAGTTATACTGCTGTAAGTCTTCCACAGCTGAGATGCCTGTACTGTTTTGCATTTATCTTTCCTGTGCTTTTGCTGGAGTTTTACCAGTCTTCTGTACAGCAGCACTTTTATTGGACTGGCTTACACAGCTCACAAGGCTTTATTTATTGCCCATTTTATGACAAAGCAAAGGGCCCAGTCTCATTGTTCTGTTTTCCAGTTGTTGATGTAGCTCCACTAAAACTGTCATTTGAATTGGGTTTATGAAAAGATTAAAAGCTGAACTTCCGCTTATAGGGGAATAATGTGTAATAGTTTGTGTATCTTCAATGAATTTTCTAAATTCATTGGAGCTCTGAATTTGAGCTCTGAGATGAAAAAGATGCTCTTTTGAAGTTATTTGGGAATTTGGCCATTTATTTCTGTGGACCTGCAGTTTCAGCCCAAATACAGACTTGATTCCTCAA